>CM039680.1:197846824-198494324 GCA_022537955.1 Schmidtea mediterranea | reverse complement strand
CTCTATTTGAAGAAAGGCTTTAACAATGATTTTTTTAAGTATTAGCAAAAAAATTTAAATCATCATTTGGAAGTAATTCATTGAGTGGTTTTATTGTGAAATACAAGGTTATTTTATAAATCCTCTAATAACTGTTTCCACAACAACCCAAATACATTAATACTCAATTTAAAAATATGGTCCCCGTTACTGAATGCGCCAAACTAGTGGAATGTCATAATAGGGTTTGCATACTTATTATAAACTCTTAATGCCCTGCATACCTGTGTGTTCACAGCCTGCTGATATGGTAGCCTGTGTCACATTTTTTAAAGAGCTTATTTCTTACTATTCCTTCGTAAATGGGGAGAAGGCATAAACTGAGCAGAGCATGCCTATGACTACTATAAGCACTTGAACTCAAATCACTTGAATTGTGTTGTGATTTTCAATTTAAAACATAATCACTGATAGGTTATTATAAATGTTATATAAATTTTAAATTAATTCATATATTTACGAATATACAACGTAAAATATTTAGAATTATATCGATTCTACCATGTCTCTTCATGGCCATCTGCTGAGATAATCCACAGCATTGGTCTTTGGTTTCCAAATATATATATATAAGGATATTATGGATTCTTTACGCGTTGCAATTGGATTTTCTTCATTTTATTGGTGTTGGGCAAAAACAGATCTAAGCCCTCCATTTTGTTTGTTTAGCACGAAAATGCCTATATACTTTTGAGCGGTAAAACTAAAATATTAAACTGAGAAAGAAAAATGTAAAGTTTAAAAGAAAAATAAATAATTAAAAATTGAAATCAAGTTTGATACATAAAACTTGAAAAATTAATAATAATAAAATCGAAAAATTAGAAAAATTAATTTAAAAAAATTAAAAATTAAATTTCATTGTATTGTAATTCATTGTATCAAAATAAACACACGAACAATCGTGGTATATAAGGCAGTGCTGAACAAGCAAAATTCAGTACGTTTTTAAAAATCTTATTTTCTTAACTTTGTGAACACGTACTATCAAATTCAATTTTCGTTGTTTAAAAATTTTTTTATGTTGGAAAAAATTCTGAGCTATATCAAAGAAGTAAAATTTGTTTTTAAGACCGAGAGTGGCCATGAGAAAGTTTTAAAATCGAATAACATAAAACGATAAATAAAATGACTAGTTAGGAGGAAGAAGGAAACTAGGACAAAAGAACAAAGATAATTGCACGAAAACTTGTTGATTAATTATTGCTATTGACAGAAAACCACTAGGTTAAATCGACGTTACAAAACTATAAGAGAAAATTAGGCAATTTTGAAAGAGGCGAAATTAAATGACAATTGGATGTATTCTTAGCGGATTACAAAATCAAGGTAAAAAAACTCGAATTTTGTTAAAGGTGAATAAGAGGCATCATTACTAATTACGATAGAATTTTAATCCATTTTGTTATTTTATTAAGGTTATGTTTATAAAATCTTAATATTGAAAATACGTTTATTAAAATGCAATCATTTGTATTTACATTTTGCAAACCCTAATGTTTATTTATGATTTTTTTGCTATTTAAATTAAGAAATCGACGCAAAACTAATAATATTTAATTTTATTATTAACACTCGAGGAAACAATTTAGACCCAACTAACCTTAACCTCATATTGGTCTGTAATCTTCATCAAGATTTTTTTATAAAAATTATTATTATTATTAATATTATTATCATTAATCTTATTATTATTACTATTGTTGGGTTATTATTATAGAAAGTCGGTTCCCTCTGACTCCTCGTGTCCTTTTTCGATCAAATAAGCAAACACAACACAGAATAATTTTATTTGCACTTTATCACAATAACAAATCAATCCTTTGGTTCAATATTTGTAATCACAATTTCACTACTTGATTTGCACCTTTTAACCACTGTTTGGCTCGGATTATCTTAGGGTAGGTTGTCCAAGGGAGAACCACCCTGTCTGATAGATAACCTTGACTTTTACTTGGATTTGGATTTTTCTACTAACCTACTACTGCTCGTTTACGTT
The DNA here is from genome assembly GCA_022537955.1 of Schmidtea mediterranea. Taxonomy (NCBI): domain Eukaryota; kingdom Metazoa; phylum Platyhelminthes; order Tricladida; family Dugesiidae; genus Schmidtea; species Schmidtea mediterranea. The sequence continues at coordinate 198,492,286 of CM039680.1, read as the reverse complement.
TATTCACTCTAGTTAATAATATCTGCTCTCTCGTACCTAATTAATAATAATTGTCCTTTCTTGTCTGGTTGATAATATCTCTTTTCTTGTCTGATGAATTCTGGTCCTCTTTTTTTGTCTGATGAGTTATGGTCCTCTCGTGTTTTTCCCTCTTTCTTTTATACTCCTGCTCAGACTGTTTTCCGACGATTGTCAACAATAGGTTCTGCATTATCAAATTATCATTAATAATTACCTTTCAGACCGACATTTGTCAACAACGTTTGAAGTTGTTTAGGCTAATTTATCCTACTATATTATTCCGTCTATGCGCCGGGTTTTCCTTATCTCTCGGGTTTTCCTCAGCTCTCGGCTTTTCCACATCTCTCGGGTTTTCCATTGCCTCGGGCTTCCCATTGACTCGGGCTTCCCATTAGTAATTAATTTTCTTAATTAATTTCCTTTTTTATTTTATATCATTTTCTAGGGACCCCTCACTCAATTTTTATTATTATTTCCGGACTCGTCTCTCAATTTGGCGTTCAACCATATCAATTTCCCCCCGATCATTATTACTTTCGAATTTTATACATTTTTTAATTAATATTGCACTTTTATCATTTTTTGTGTTTTATTGATTTTACTGTGCTTTTTCGTGATACCCCAACATATCTCCCCCCTTTAATGAAGATTCGTCCTCGAATCTATTCCTTTGAAAAGGTCCAAATTTAAGAATTTTGTTTTTATTCAATATAATAATAATAATGATAATAATAATAACAATAACATAATAATGATAATAACAATAGATTTTAGTAAATCGGAAAAATATTCCGATAATAATAATAATATTAATACTAATGATAATAATAATAATAATAATAAATGATAATAATAATACTTTTTGTCTCTATCCATCATTGCCTAAATAATTTATTTTCAATAAATATTTATTTTGTACATCATTCATATATTGAATACAAAATTATAACTTAATATTTGCAAAAATTGGGTAATTGTAGAAATTTATTTTCATATATTTGTTAGAAATTTTCATATAATTATTATGAAAATAAAAAATTTACGAGTTATAAAACGATTTGAAAGTGACATAAATAATAATAATGATAATAATAATAATAATAATAATTTAATTAGCCAGAGGCTAAATAATTTATAATAATAATGATGATAATAATAATAATAATAATAATAATAATAATAATAATAATAATAATAATAATAATAATAATAATAATAATAATAATAATAATAATAATAATAATAATGTTGGGCCACAACGTAAACGGCCTTGAAGAATGTTTAAATGGACCAGTAACACACATGCAAACATAACATGCAAATTTAAATAAACCTATTAAACACCAATTAAACCCTATAAATTATGAGAAAAAAGAGAATTAAAAAAATAAATTAATAAACATAAAAATAAATTAAAATAATAACAAAATGCACCAAGATTCGCACGATACCTACACAAATATAACAAGAAAACACAACAAATTCGACAAAATGGTAAAAATTAATAAAGGTTCATTAAAATGAAATTTAAATCGAAAAATTTGAATTAGTAATAATTCAATAAAAATCTCAAATAAAAAATTATAAAAATAAATCAAAAAATAATAAAATTAAAGAATAGAATTTACTAGAAAATAACAAGGTCGAATTTTGTTTTACTGCATCAAATTTCACACGCGAGAAAAATAGGTATATATACTGATCCATTTTCACATTTAACTTAACCATTTTTGAAAATTGTTTAAAACCATTTTCGAACTAACTACTTTGAAATTTACTTTTCAATCGTTTTGAAAATTATTTTAAAAAACTATCTCCAAGTCAATTTCGATTTTTTAGGTGAGAATTATTTATGGTGGAACCCTCTTTCCACGTCACGTTCGTTGCATCTCAGTAGAGCTCTGCTCGGCGTCGACGTGGGGAGAGAGGTATTTTGTTTTATGTTATGATATGTTATCTTATGATATTTTATGGATTGTCAACGATGGGTAATTATGTTATTTTGTTCATAATTAATAAATATTATTTATATACATAAATTGTTTTATATGTTTTCATAAACTAAATTAAAATGTCGAAATTTTTCCGGCCCACAGCCAATACATAACGCAAGAAAGTAAAATCTACATAGTACAGATGCATGTAAGTGCGTGGAAAATCGCCAATGATATGTACCCCTATAGCTGAAGCGAGAAATAAGGAAGAAGTCTCTGGCTGCTTCCTCGTTTCTCAATTCTGTAAAATCGACCTAAATTTATATTACATACGGCTTAAAATCATCACACCGAGTAGTCCAGTGGGCACTCAGTAAATATAATGTAAACACAATATGCGCTTAAGGCCTATTAAAGGGAATGGTACGGGGATTAAATTAACTGAAATCGTTGTTATAACTATTTTAGATTAATATTTTGAAATAGATAAAATTTATTGGAAATCATTGAATTCGATTAAATTGCGATTATTGATAAAAATTAAAGTAACCATTGATTGTAAAAGTAAAGTGTTTTATGGTAAATATTGGGTAAAGATAATTCATAATTTAAATGATCGTAAACTATTGATTATAATTAGGGAAATGGCAAATAATTTCATCAATTAAACTATTATAATTCGCTTTCGATAAAATTAATCTAATCCTTGGTAGGGACGAGTAACGTATTGAAACCACCGAGAAAAATGTAAGCAATTACGAATCGAATTCATTGATCTCAAATAATGAAATGTATCGATTAAAAGTAAAGTAATTCTCGAATAATAATAGGGGATCCCTTAGTTAATTTGTTGACTAAAATTAGTGTAACGACACATAAGTCACTGATAAAATTGAAGAGGTGATTGAGAAAAGTCAAGCGTTTAGATTAAATCATTGAATAAAAATAAAATGAACAAAATAAAAATATCGTTGATTAAATTGAATCAATTTTTTGGTAACAATAAAAATGATTAAATTAGTTCAGATAGCTATTGAGTAAAACCAAGATAACCTAGTTTTTGGTAAAGTAGAGTATCGAATAGGAATAAATAAAATAAGTTCCTTAACGAACTAGGATTAGTGGATTAAGGTAATTCATAGATTAAAATTAGAGATGAATTGAATAACCGTAAGACAGTTTTGTGGTAGAAATCAAGTAATTTACGATGTAAATTAAAGTACAACCGAATTCACGGATTTAATTAATATTAAAATAACTTCGCGGATTAAAGTAATAGTTGATACAGCTAGCCTCAGGGAAACTATTAGCAATTTGAAAAATGGACAACAGAATACATTACCAATAACACGACCCCTTAGTTAGAACTAAAATAAATTCACAGATTTGAAAAAGGTTTTTCTTTAATTATTATAAATTCGGTAATTACAGCAAACTGATTACAGATAAAGTGAACGAATTATTAAGTAAAGTAAATTAATAGAATTGGAAAAACCCAAGTTTAAGATAAGAGTGAATTTGTATTAATATCACATTATTGAACACATGAAATTCACATAGCGCAATTATTCCAACAGAAGGGTATCGCATATACTTAGAAACCTCGGTAAGCGTAGAAGTTTTCCTAAAATTTGCTAGTAAAGTACATTCAACTAATCAACGAAATAACTTACCAGAATTGAGATAATCGAGTGTAGGCGAACCAGTTGACCAGTAATTTTGAAAATACGACACGAATAATACAATCACCGGATGTAAACAATGTAAATCACCTTTAGTCAACTGCTTAGGTTGTAATGGTAAGATCCGCCGGAAATCGTTCGCCCACCAGGATACACCCACGTACAGCTAAGTTATCTCGGATCAACATCCGGTCTAGATCTTAAAGTTCGAATTGACCGTACATGGAGTTGGTAAACAAACTTTAAATCAATGTACCAATTCTCTTAGGTCAATACACGAGTATCCGCCTACATGTAAAGTTTAATGTTAATACGCATATATTGAATAAATTAAACATCAGGTTATCTCATCCATATGATTAATCATATTATTATATATTTCCCCTATAAAGGAGTGCACCTTAACGAACCAGACCCGCAACTCAACCCAACCTGCTTATTAATGTCCCATCGCGTAAAGGAAGGCAATAGTCACGTGTATGACACCCTTACTAGTAACATAGACACAATCTGCTCGCTAATAACTTAGAATGGTGAATCAATCGAACCTAATAACAGTAATGTTTAGACATGTCGCCCAAACGAACTACCCGTCGAGAGACCGCCAAACAGGAACAGACAGGAGTCCCGCCGACCATGAGAATCCTCGACCAGTTGCAACGACCATGTCTCTCGGAACGGCAATATCCAGCTGCGGAGACCTACCTGCACGCACAGGACCTCCTCACCCAATGGGAAAGGGTGCAGGAGCAGGTAGATTTACAGGTGGTTAAGGCAAGGATGTATCTTGCGAACGTGGTGGAAGACATCCTTGCCGGGCGGATTGCAGTCGCCTACCCACCTCACCCAGTTCGAGACACCAGACGACCCTATACCGTGGAAGCTCTCAAGCGAAGCCTGAAGAGATATTGCCCTGACGAATGAACCAACAATGATAGACTTTATGTAGTAACTGATTTAAAATATTAGAAATTTACGTGTTATTTCTTCTTAAAGCTAGAATTATTCATGATTTTGTTTAATGAGATAAATGATTATCTGACTTAATCAATAGTAAATTAAAATAATCTATTTGATTGTAGTAATGTCTTCCTTACAAATCTTACAATCTGAACTGGACCGTGCAAGACAGTCAAACGCGGAATTACTCGCCCAGATTCTCCAATTAACCCGCGAAATGCAACAGATTAAAGCAACTTGGAAGGAACCGGGAAAGGTGAAAGCATTGTACCACCGCCTGACCGCAGCACAGAAAGGCTGGACAGAGGAGCGGCAGCTCAACCAGAGCCTGCGCACGCAAATTCGGGGACTCGAAGTCGCCCTAGCAGTCTGCCGGGAGGGGGAAGCGGTGACATATCCGCTCGTCTTCGCCCCAACCCAGATGTCGCAGAAGAACACCCAACCAGTGAAACAATCCACCCTTCCAGCAAACAATCGTCGACCGGGACGTAAGGAACGGGCTCGACGTCGAGCAATCCAGCTTCAGAATCATTAACCTGTAAACATTGCGCGCGTTGCTAAATAAATAGAGTAGTCGTGTTCTTAATTTAATTTGTTCCGTTGATATATTTATATGCCAAACATTCGCATCATGTTACTCAACCTTACTTTCATCTCTCCGCAGGCAGATAAGAACCTAATCTTGAACGATCCTGAGGGACAGAGCAAAGCGAGCATAGGTCTTCTATCGACAGCTCGTGAACCCGAGGGTTGTCCGAGCAACTATAGTACTAGCACATGGCACTCAATTTTTGCAGGCAATCCACCACTTAAACACATTACCAACGTTGCTTAGCAACGTGTGCCAAGTGGCGATTAGCATCATTTTGTATGGCGTTACGGGGGCAACCACCGGTTAGTTCAAACAAACAATGAAACCCTGTAACCCACCAATAATAATAAATAATTTACTACAATATTATTAGCCTGAGGCTAAATAATTTATGATAATAATCTGTTAATTAAAAACCGCTTAAGATGTTTGACAAATCCTATCAATGTTTTTCTGTTAAAAATATCTCTGTATGATGCCGATAATTAGATAGGTGAATTCCACAAGTTGACATCCCAGAACATAATCAATGTATGTGCGAGATTGGCAGACTGATAATAGTAACACATAACAATATTAGCATGCCGACAATCCAAACACAGCAACACTGCCACCTGTAGTTGTCGAGAGGCTGGTTGGGAAATTCCCAAGCTATGAACTGATGCAGTTGACAGACATGCATCGTAACAGAGAATGGATGGTTACTCTGAGAATTATGTTTACCTGTTTGATTAATGCCGAGCCAATAACATCATGAGAATATTAATTATAATTTTATGAAACAGCATTTATAACTATTTTCTACTGATAAATTGTAATTCACAACTGAAATTTATTATAAATTTTTCTTCATGGTTTCCGGTGGTGTTTATTGATTCAATAATTACTTGGTCTTATTTTGCGTATATCTTCGCACTATGTATATGTAAGTTTTATTCTTCTATATGATTATGAAAGCAAATCTAAACTTCTCGAACAGATAATAGAACATAAACTTCTCGAACAGATAATAGAACTGAAAGAGTTGACAGCCATTTGCAGATCTAATGAAGCCATATTAGAAATCAAAAAATGCATCAAATATTCTACCCTTTTTTTGTTTATAGTTGTTTGATTTGTTTTGGATTTATTATGGTTATTTGGTCATTTAATAGTTTCCAGTGATATTAATAAATTAGAATTAGAATAAACAGTTTTTTAATTACTTAAATTTAATTTAATAATATTTTATTCAGAACTGCTTACCGATTGGAAAATACTTTTATAATATTAATCCGGCTATTTCATGTTTTATTATATTGATGCTTTGTGTTACTGGCTTGATGGTTCAATTATTTTTCATTGGTGTAATATGGTCTTGTTATCAATATATTATTGCGTCACGGTGTCATATATTATCAACACCACGAAACAATGTGAATCAAAATGGGATTTGGGGTTTGGATTTATGGTAAGTTATTTTGTCTCCTTAATATCGTTAAAGAAGAAAGATGCCGGAAATAAGTGACATTGTTTTCGAGGAATTGCCGAGATCTGAGGTAAATTCTATTATTATTTAAAAAACAATAAGGAGATTTACATTTTTTTTTCATCAAAAACAATAAAACTTATAATACTTATTTGAATTTTTTTTTTTTGATTGGGTTTGTAGGCTATATAATATTGAAATGATGATAATAATAATAATGGCAATTTTGTTTATATACATTTTGTTTTTTTTTTTGTTTTTTTTTGTATGGGACGACATAAATCAAAAGACGAGATTTATTAAATTAATATTTTATAAATTATAATATAAATAACATTAATTTATTTCATTTCAAGTTTCAGTGTTTTTGATCCACATTTATAGTGAATGACCGTTTTCTTTTTCTTGTATGTAAGCTGGTTTATTACGATAGTTTCTTCACTATCGACTTCCAATGAATTCAATGGAGTTTTTCTCTTTCTGCTCCTCGGCGAGATACTTGACCAAGGCTCGAATATTGGTTGGATTTGATAAATTTGTTCGTGGATTATCAAACCCAAACTCTCCTCAATTGTTTCGATCGTCTCTTCTATTGCCCATTTTAATTGAATAGTTTGAATTTCACCATCAGTTTCCATATCCTCTGCTGACGTGAGGTCAATTTCTTCTGTGATTTTGGTCATTGATGTTGAAACGGTGTTATGAAGTTTCCGATATTCCTCCAACGAATATTTCTTCGATGGCTGCTTCTTTGGTATTTCAACATTATCAATCCACAGTTTCTCAATGTGCAAATATATTCTTCTTATATTCTTTACATCTTCAAGGGCTAAGTGTATGCCCACCTGCATTTGTTCTCCAAACATCTCCTGGACAACAGTTTTTAATTTGAAAAATTCTCCTCTTCTGGAAACTCCAAACTTTCCCAATGCTTGCGCCGTTGCCAAATCTCGAACACCATGCAACTGGTTTATCCAAAGTTTTAAATATTGTAGTTCCGCATGAAGATCGTGGCCAATTAATATCTTCCCAACTACCAAATTTTGGACTTCCTGCATAATTAAATATTGGTCATTTTGATTCCTACTTGCCACTTCCGTTATTCCATGAATTTTTGAATTAAAATGCCACAATTTTCCTCTTGGAGTAAGGTAGACATCCTTTATTGTTTTTCCATAATAATTCATTATCGCAATAGATAGCGGTACCATCTGTTTGGTTTCTGATGTTCCATATTCCGCATCTATAAACAAGATCCTACTTCTTATCTCTTCTTGATCCATTTCTTTTCTTAAAAATGACATTCTTCTTTTTAGCATTTCTTCTGTGATTGCCAACAATTTTTCATCCACAGGTAGTGTTGATATTACCTGCGGTATTTCTTGAGCTTCGTTTTTCGTTCTGGTTTCGAACACAACCAGTGCATTTTCATTTGCTGCTCTCAACCTTTTTGTCATTGCTTCCTTCTGCATTTTCCACGACGATCCCTGATGCATTTCCCACCATATCTTCTGATTGTCTTCGATCATTTCAACATTTCCTTTGATAACGTGGAGCATGAATTCGTCCTTTTTCGTTATATTTATCTCATCCGCAAGTTTAATTCCAGCTTGCCTATTCACTCTGAATATTTGGATCTTCATTTTCCTATCATCTATTCTCAGGTAGTTTGGAATTTGCAAATTTTCTTCGATAATGTATGGATTTCGTCCAACGTCGTTCCTATGTAGCTTTAGATAGCTATCATAAATTGTCCTTGCCCATTGAATTTGTTGCATTGCTAAAATATAGTTCGTTAATTTATTTCAATTTTAAAAATTGACGCTAGAGTCAAGGTAAAGTACCCTAAGGATACTGACTCAACTGGTAGCGGTATAAATAATAATATTAATAAAAAAAATTAATTACCTATTTTAATTTGAATTTTTATACTAATTTTATTTACTTTTTTTTTATATATACCCCTTAATAAATTTTCTTTGCCCCAAAATTTCTACCTGCGCAAATTTTGTTTCCCTTCTTTGCTCTCAACAGCCAATCAAACTCATCAATGATCGAAAGGTGCAAATCTTTACATTATTCAAAATAAAAAGTTGATACTTATACTGTACTACTACATTATCATAATTGCATGCAAAATAATTGTATCTCACTACACGATTGTCTCCTCATAGACAATCCAAGGTCTTTGGGCCATGGATTGACGCTCAAGTTGTTGCTTTAGTTTCCGAAGATATACTAGCGATGCGAGAAGAAAAATGATGGAGAATGATATCACACTGATTGTACAGATCGATAAAATTACAATTATGGTTTCATTGTTATCAGATGAAGATGATGTAGTGTTATTCTCACGAATTTGCAAATTAGCCATATATTCGTTGAACGAAGGTAACATTGTTTTTTGTTTTCGAATATTTACATTAGAGATAGGAGAATAATTGGTGTTCTTTATGAGTCCCGTTGAATTATATACAACTCGAATGAATCTCGTTTCAACAAAAATGATTTCCCAGGGATTGAAATTTGATATGCGTTTGTAATACTTGATTTTTATCATTACCACTTTTGATTTAGATCGTATTTGCTGAAAATTTAACATTTTAAAGGTAAAGTTACTTGTTAACGTGGCTTGAATTTTCCCATGATAATAGATCATAACTTTTTCATTCATACCTGAATGCCGTGAAATATTTAGTTTTTGGTCAACTAGCTGTAAATGAACTCGATTTGTTTCGTTTTGCAACAAAAGTGATTTCCGACTAAGATAGATCTTGACCCACCGGTCATTACTCTCTGTACCATTATCGTGCAATACTTTTTCGTAGTAATGAACTGCGATATCGTAGGTATGATGCAGTTTTAGATTCGCATAATGCACGAAAGACCTTCTAACATTCAACGTATCGATTGTATAATTCTGAAAAATTATTTTCACTTGTTGGGAATTTCGGGGTTCCCAATATATATTGATTCCATTCAGCACTGGTTCTATGGAAACGTAGTTATTTAATGTTTTTGTCCATATTTCAATCTTAATCAGGTTCATTATTTTATTACCATTTATTTGGAGTTGTACTTGTTTTATTAACCATGGGTATTCATAATTTATTGTTAATTGACGATCTACATAAGTATTTTTATTAAAATTCAACTTCACTGGTGGTTCAAAATAATTCAGTAAATTACTTATTTCTATTTCTTCGGTCGGTGCACAACGATAGATCCATACCATCTGGGTACATGTGGCATAAATATCAACTTTTTCCATTAACGGGATCCTTTTAATAGCGTAATTTGGAAACGATGGAGTCGCATTCGACCCTAACACATTGATTATCATGAGTGTTGTAACGAAAAAAGTTTTGTTGATATATCCCAATGGTGAGCGATTTTTTGCTGTCTTTTGTTTGAGCACGTTTTTATCTTTAGATCTCAATTGATACTTAGTGTCTTCTGCAACTGGCACCTTTTTACATCGATTAGCATGAACGATAATTGTTCCTGCCTTTTTATTATTTTGTGGACGTAATTTTAGATTAGTTTCAGTGGTATCACATACAACGTATGGTCCTTTGAATGGTCTCTGTAATTTTGGTGATAAACCCTTCACTGGTTCTGGTTTATGTACATACACTAAATCTCCTACCTCAATATTGTGAGCATGTGCTCGTTTATCATAGCACTCTTTATACGCTTCTTGACTATGTCTTATTTTAAGTCCAGCTTGAGTCCATACCGATTGAAGTCTTTCTTGCATAATTACTTTGTAATCAGATATATCCATGTACTGTGAGATAGGTGCTTGAAATTTTAAATCAACCGGCATGTTGTTCCGCCGTAAATACATGAGATAAAAAGGTGTTTCACCGGTACTCTCATTCACTGCATTTCTATACGCAAATAAGCATGGCTTGATAAACAAATCCCAATCTTTCTGTTTTCTATTTACGTAGGATGATATCATATTGATTAATGTTCCGTTAAATCTTTCAACTAGACCATCCGTTTGTGGATGATAAGGCGATGTACTTAGTTTCAGTATCCCGAATAATTTCGTGATTGAGATAAACAGTTCACTTTGGAAATTCGTTCCTTGATCAGTAAGTAATTTCTTCGGTGCTCCATATCGAAAAATAATATTTTCTACAAATATCTTTGCAACTGTTTCCGCTTTTTGATTTTGCATCGCATATGCTTCAGGCCATTTAGTTAGATAATCACAGAACACAATGATATACTTGTTGCCATTAATTGTTTCAGGTAACGGACCAACAATGTCCATTGCAGTAATTTCCATCGGCGCTCCGGGCACTGGCATAGGTTTCAAAGGTACTTTTATTTTCTTTCCCGTATTTCGCCTGGTTAAGCACACTTCACAAGTATGACACCATTTTCTGACATCTGATTCAATAGTGTCCCAATAATATTTTTGTTTCAATCTTGATAATGTTTTCCGAGCGGATAAATGTCTACCTAGTGCTCCATCATGATATATTAACATTAACGTTGTTCGATGTTTGGTTGGAACCACAATTAATAAGTTTTCATTTTTAACACATTTTAACAAACCATCGTGAATGATATATTTATGTTTTTCGTCAACTACATGTTTCCAGTCACTTTCCTTTTTGATCGTGACTGCATGTTTCCGCAATTGATTTAATTCATTATCCTTTTCCTGATCTTTTTGCAGTTCCTGCAAATTATTAGCGGTTTTGATTGCCATAAATATTGTATTATTATAATTCATTTCATTATTCTTACTCTCATTATTTACAGGGATTCTCGATAGCGTATCCACATTTCCATTTGATTTGCCTGTTCGATATTTAATTTCGAAATCATATTCTTGTAGGGCTATTGACCATCGGATCAGTTTGCTGGCTGAATCCCGATGTTTCATCAACCATTATAACGGATTATGATCAGTAAACACAACAAATTTTCTGCCAACTAAATACTGTCTAAACGTTGCTATACCGTAAACCAATGCCAATGTTTCTTTCTCAATTGTAGAATAATTCTTCTCATGTGGCTTTAACGTTCTACTGGCATATGCTATTACGTGATCTTTCTCACCTTCGACTTGTTGTCCTAATACTGCACCCAATGCAAAATTACTTGCATCTGTCATTAAAATGAATGGTATTCTAAAATTTGGGCATCTTAGTATAGGTTTTTTAATCAAGCTTTCTTTAAGTAATTCGAATGCTTCTTGTTGCGCTTTTCCCCATTTAAATTGGGTCTGCTTTTTTAATAATACATTTAAGGGTTGTGCTACATGAGAAAAGCTTTTAATAAATTTTCTATAATAACTGGCTAAGCCGAGAAATTGTCGAACTTGGTCTACATTTTCAGGGATTGGGTATTCTTTAATTTTTCTCACATTTTCTGGGTTTGGTTGCAATCCATTTCGAGAAATAATATGACCTACATAAACTACTTCCGATTTTCCCCATTCACATTTAGAGGGTTTTATTTTTAGATTAGCCTTTAATAATCTTCTAAATACAGTTTCCACATCTTTCAGATGTTCTTTAAAAGTATTTGAAAATATTATTATGTCATCAATGTAGACTAATGCATGTGGGATATCCCGTAAAACAAAATTCATACCTCGCTGGAACGTAGCAGGTGCTCCAGTTAATCCAAACGGTAACACATTAAATTCATACAATCCTTTACCATCAGAAAAAGCCGTTTTTCTTCGATCTTCTTCCTTCACTTTAAATTGATTGTAACCTTTATTAAGATCGATTACTGTGAAAAATTGTACTTCTCCCATTTGATCAAACATTTCTTGTGGAACTGGAATAGGATATGTATCCTTTCGCGTAACTTGATTTAATTTCCGATAATCAACACAAAATCGCAGATCGCCGTCTTTCTTTTTAACAACTACTATTGACGATGAAAATGTTGAAGAACTATCTCGTATTATTTTAAACTCTTTCATTGCTTTTATCTGCCTATCACTTTCCTCTTGATGTATATATGGAATTCTATACGGTTTCAATTTAATCGGAGTTTCATCAAGTAATGGTATCTCATGTTCAATTACTTGGGTGAGTCCCAAATCGTACTCGTGTTTTGCAAACACCATTTTATATTTCTTTAATAACTCTGTGAATTCCCATTTTTGTGATTCTGTTAAATCATTACTAATGACTTGTGGCTCTTTGTAAATTTTAATATTTCTCGGTAATTTCGGGATTTTCTCTATTTCAAACTTCGTTAGTTTTCCCAGTTTGGTTTTTGGTTTCATTTGGATGGGTTTTGTGTTTTGATTTACTATTCTCACTGGCACTGTTTGGTCTTTGACCTTTACCACTTCATCACACATTGGAATTTCGTATTTTTCTATTAGCTTCTCATTTGGTTCAAATATGCACTCGTCATCTGACACATCTAACACATCTGCATAATATATTACCTCACTTCTTGCTGGCAATTCTAGCGTCTGATTTAAAAACACCTCTCTCACCTTATGTCCTTTTTCGTCTGTCTGTCCTTTCATTAATCTCCCAGTTTTTAGATCAAGAGAAATTCCTTGTAGTTGTTCCATTACATCCATACCAATCAAACATCCGACAGGACTATTTCTCATCACTGACACATAATGCACTAATTCGTGATCACCAATAATTAATTCAGCTTTTAATTTCCCAATTATGCTTAAAACATTGTGCGACATTGACCTTATTACTTTACTTGTTGGTTTCATCTTCGATTTTTCTTCCATTGTCAACAAATCATCTGATACTATAGTATGACTGGAACCTGAATCTAACAAAGCTTCCACCTTTCTTCCATTGAACAAAATGTTTATTCGAGGCTGTTTGCCTTTATTTCCTAACGTCATCATTGCATAACTAGACGGTAATCCGAGCATGTTTCTCCGTTCAATTTCTGCGCTCGTGGGTTCAATGTTATCTAATTCAAATTGAATATGTTCTACCGGTTTCATTTCTTTTAATTTTTCAGTTGGATACTTTGGTGCCGTTGGCGAAAATGTTGGTGTATACCACTTTGAAAGTGTTTCAATTCCGCTAAGTTTTGGCATAGGTTCTAATAAAAATTGTAGCTCTGGCTTTTTTTCACTCTTCATAATTCCTTTTTGAAAATATCTTTGCTCCATTTTATCATCATTGATGTCATCATTATTATCATTATTGTGATCACTTGCTGCACATAGAGACACTTCACTTTTTTGATCGGTTTTCAGTTGTGCTCTCACACTTGCCATTTCTCTATATTAATGATGAGTAATGAAAAATCTCGCTAAAAATGGAAAACAACCAATAATTATTTTCCATGACCATCCGGATATTACGTATATTCTATGAGCCGATAATATTTGTGACATTATTACCTTTATTGTTATGATTACAACATAGAATCCAATTAAGCCTGCGCATGCTTGTCCTAAAAACATGAATTTCCCCCAGATCTTTTTCATCGTTTTATATGTTGCCTTTCTAAAGTGATCTGGTGTTAGAAGATATTCATAATTGACTTTACCTTCCCCCGTTAGGCAAAATTGTATCAATCATTTCTGAGATTACACGTTCCTTTTTTGACGGAAATAACAAGTTTCTTTGAGCTTCTTCGATATCCTCGCTTGCATAGAAACCCATTTGTGCCATTTTATTTAGGGATGTGAAATTTACTAGATATTCTAGATTTGTTAATTCTAATTTATCCGGAGTTCTCACTCCTCGGTAATCTGGTAATGCTATCCATGAATCCTGTGCTAAGCGATACAACGGAGCAAGTAATCTATTACATTGAAGAATTTTTTGGCTTATTTTGCTCGTTCAGTAATATTTTTGTTATGGGTTCCATAAATCGCATTTTTCCGTTTATACTCACCGGCAATTCATTTGTACATTTTTCGTATTTCATAATTTTCACTGTAACTGCTTTACATTTATAGCTATATAGGGCCTCTCCGAAGATTCTGGCAAATACACCGTTTTCTGATATTAGCATAGGTGCTACTAAGTTTGGATTTGTAATGGCCATTGCCATCCTGTTTCTAAGTATCTCTTTATTCAATTTGCAATCATTTAAAATCATTTCCCGATATATATTCTCCATTATGTTTTGACTAAAATGGTACAAATAATCAATTTTATTGTTAAAATAGTGAGTGAGTTTAATATCATTTGTGTGTATTTTAGTTTTCGCCTCATGCACCATCATTTTTGATACGTAAACACCTCTGTAATTTGTTGCATAAACCATTTGCCCGCATTTATTGGTAGCCTCCTTTTTTATAAAACGCATACCATCTGTTGGTAATGTTGACATTAATACTGGTGTGGTTTTCCTCGTCCATACTGGAGTTGACCTAATTGTGCCATTCGATTTATAATTTATATTGAAATTATCGGGGCTTTCTCTAAATTGTTCTCCACTTAACTCTTTGAAAGTCATAGTTTTCAAATGTGCTAAATTACATACATCAGTTTTAACGTCAAATACTAAAATGGATTCTCCTGTTTGGCAATTACTTTGTCTCATATTACAAAACGGATGCGTTTGAAGTTTTCCTGTTTCATCATCAAAAACTCCTTCAAATTCTCTTAATTCTGTCAAATATTCTTCAATCACCACTGATTGTTTAATAATTTTTTCATTTACTTTATATGGTTCTCCTTCGCACGTTCCATCTTGTTGTATTACTCCCTTTACAACAACTGTCTCTCTTATTCTGTGATTTACTTTTGCTTTTAATTTAATTTCCGGATTAATTTTTAACTCCTCTGTTTGAAACGCGGCTAAGCAGTTTTCTGGCATTACCTCTACTGGTCGTGGAATAGCGTGCATTTTTATCAATGATGTGTGGCTCCATTTACCACAGAAAAATACAAAAGTAGTTCGCTTCGCAATACATTCTCTAACTTTGGCTCGCCGTAGATCAGATTCCTGATACACATAATATTTTACATCATTTTCTACTTTCAATTTCTTTGGGTATGCATCCGGACATTCTGCCATGTCCACAACCGAATAAATTTTTCCCATTTCTGTTTGGGAACAATCGTAAGCTGTCATACCTGTAGCTTGTGTAGTTATTGTACAAAAAATAAAGAGCATAACTATTGCCCATGGGAATATCATCTTTTTTCTTAGCTTCGGGCTATCCTTTCCATTTAACGGTTTGTATGGTAATTTCTTTTCATCACTTTCATTTACTGTAAGATCATTATTCAACTTCTTCCAACCTCCATTATTTTTGACCCACTTCCTTAAATATTCATTTGAGATTCGTGCCGCTACATCTATCAAATTTTCCAAATTATCCGTTTCTGCTATCACATGAGCTCCAATTTCTAAGACCATATATGTTAAACTAGTTAACATTACTTCTTTGTCAATTCCATTTTTAATCAAATTTTCAATTAGTTTCTTATCACAAAAGTTATCGTTTTCTCCAAATCTTTGCACAACACCTGGAAGTCGGTTTTTCATTTCAGTTACTATATTTCCTAACTCATACTCGACATCCATTTTTATTTCAAACGTCGGATATACTGCTTTAATCAAGCCCATTAAGATTATTTTTGTTTCATCAACTTCCTGTTCAATTTTCACTAAACTCCGCTTTATCTCATATAAAGTTCTAGGTTTCCTAACAATTATTTCACTGTTTATTTCACCTCGTGGTGCCTCAAAAATTTCTTGTTTTTCAACGTGTTCCACCTGAATTTTATTATTCAATTCATTTTCTTCCTTATTACTGAAAATTTCATCTACTTTTGTTTTCACGTTATCTTCCTCTATATCTGTATTTGAATTCTCCGAGTTATCCACTGAATCTACTTTCTGTTCCTTTATTGCTACTACACAATTTACTAAATACCCTGCCCTTCCATCAGCATCTAGGTATCCGTTTTCGTCTAATTCCTGTGGCTTAAATCCACAATCATATAAATATTCATCATCATCTAATTCTTCGTCTTTGAACATCAATACAATAATTCGATCTTTTCCTATTTGGTTTGCAGCTCTTTTTCGTAACTTCTGAACCTTTGTACACCAATGTTCCTCTATATACTCTGTTTTTCCCCAATCTTCATAATCTATTGCTATAATAAATGGTTTTAATTCCATTCTAGTTTCTCTTAATTCTCTACCAAATCTTGGCATTAAACATTTCAATTTTTCTCCATACCTCGATTTATCATATAAATATGGTCGTATTATGTTTACTATTTCTAGTTTAGCATTTTCCTCTAGTTCTGTTTTATCAATTAATTTTAATTTCTCCGTAATTTTAACTCCATCCCACTCACTTAAAGCATCTCTTAAGTCTCCTATTAGTTCTTGTGAATCACTTTTTTCCACTACTTCTTCCCTAATCATGCTCGCAACCTGCAATTTATTTTTATTTCCAGGTATAAAACCACAATCTATTAAAAATTCATCATCTTCTAAATACCTATTCTTAAATTTCACCTTTATTATCTGTCTTCCATTATTCTCTTTTAATCTCTCTTTTAAATCTTTAACATAATCTCCAATTTCACAACGAATACAAATCACGCTATTTCTACTTTCATCTACAACATCAATAAAAATAAAATCTAACCATTTATTTTCTCTGAAAGCTTTCCCAAATATCTTCATCATATTTGTTATTTCATCTCTATCTTTTAAATTTGCCTCATAATGATCAGCACATAGTTCAATTACATTTTTTAATTTTTGTACACTCAGTGACATTTGACTCAATTCCAGTAATGATGTCATTATTTTAGACGTTTCCGCTGCTCTCGATTCGATTAATTTATTAAGCTTCGATATAATCATTATTGCCTTTTCGCTTTGCAGATCATCTTTAATCATCATTCTTTTCAGCTCTGTATCTGATGCTTCTGATTGCGACTCATACATCATGTGGTTATCTGTCTCTTCATCAGATTCAAACTTGCATATTAAACGATCCAAACGTCGACTTATTTGTTTCACTTCGTCTTCAATTCTATTATTATAATTATCTGGCTGCACAAAAGCAACATTGTCTGCTTGTGATTTATCACTTTGGAATCTAATTTTTTTTAAGATTGGCTTTTGAAATCTCTCATTATTCCTGGGACATGACCTTGCCATATGCCCATAACCTCTACATGAATGACATTGAATTCGGCCTTGTAAATTAACTCTATCTCTTTGAGGTGACGGTGAAGTTGATGGAGATCTTGATCTTGCGAAACAGTTCCGTGATACATGCCCTCTCTTTCCACAATTATAGCACTGTATATTATCATTAATTCGCTGACTATTAGTGCTCATTTTATTAAAACTTTTCCCACCATTGCTTTTCAACCAATTTGGCCACATCCTCTTTGGACTTTGTTGCTCTTTATCTTTAAACCAACATTGACTATTACTATGTCCCTTTCTTTGGCAATGATCACACTGGACAGGACTTGGACTTCTTTGAGTATTATTTTTAAACCAGCATTGATTTATATTATGTCCCAATTTCTGACAATGACTACACTGAACTGGTCTTTCTCTCTCCTCATTTGGACTATTTGTAGATTTCCTTGGGTCAAATTTTACTCTAAATTTTGGTGATGGACTGGTGGATTTCTGGAATAAATTACTTTTGATTGGTGATATTGATCTGTCTCTAGATTCATTAATAGTTGTAAAAGATTCTGCTTTTGTTTGAGTAGTTTTCAAATTCAATTCAATCTTCATAGCCTTTTTAATTAGCTCATCAAAATTGTTGAAATCTACATAGCATAGGGCCTTTTTAATTTCTTTTCTGACTCCTGTCAAAAATTGGTCTTGCAACAATTCCTTCACTTGCTTCGCCACATCAATTTGTTCAGGTTTAATCTCAAAAGCTTTCTCTGCAAGGGTTGTCAAATGATAAGCAAATTCACTTACTGACTCGTCTGGTCTCTGCACTCGATTGTAAAACTTTTGGCGCATTATTCGTTTAATATCACCACCAATTAATTTCGCTGCTAAGGCATCTTTCAACTTGGTCCAATCATTGGCAATGAGTCTTTTATCAATTTGTTGCCAAGCCTCTCTCGCTGCTCCTTTTAAATACAATGGTAACCGTTGCACCATAATCGATTGGCTCCATCCATAAGCAGTGGCATACATGTAGTAATCAGCCATAAAATCAACAAATTCAACCGGATCTCCTCCATATTGCTGAACTGGTAGTTTCTGACAACTTGCATAATCATTACTAAGAGTAGTAGACATATTTGCTTGGATATTAGATACAGGGGTTGTCACAGTAGACACCGGAGTTTGATCATTATTATTGGAATTGCTCGTCATTATTTCTGATTGCTTCTGGTTTCTCAAATTATAAAATCTTTTTTTTTACAACTTTTTCTCGTCTGAATTTTAAAATATTACAATTATTAATATTACCTTTTGTTTTAATTTTGGAATTTATTCTATAATAATTTCCTTTATAAATTCTGGCGTACTGAACCACGAAGTTCCTCAATAATTTGAAAGTTTTCTTTTAATTTAATAATTTATTCTCTTTTCAGTTTATTTTTGCTCTGACACTCTTCTCTCTTTTTTTTTCTAGTTTTCCTCTTTTTAACAATTCAATTATTTTCAGCACTATTTTCCGTCGACTTTCGATCACGTCGTCTCTTTTTAACAATTCAATTATTTTCAGCACTGTTTTCCGCCGACTTTTTATCACGTCAGGCTCACCAAAATGTTGGGTTATTATTATTGAAAGTCGGTTCCCTCTGACTCCTCGTGTCCTTTTTCGATCAAATAAGCAAACCCAACACAGAATAATTTTATTTGCACTTTATCACAATAACAAATCAATCCTTTGGTTCAATATTTGTAATCACAATTTCACTACTTGATTTGCACCTTTTAACCACTGTTTGGCTCGGATTATCTTAGGGTAGGTTGTCCAAGGGAGAACCACCCTGTCTGATAGATAACCTTGACTTTTACTTGGATTTGGATTTTTCTACTAACCTACTACTGCTCGCTTACGTCTATTCACTCTAGTTAATAATATCTGCTCTCTCGTACCTAATTAATAATAATTGTCCTTCTTGTCTGGTTGATAATATCTCTTTTCTTGTCTGATGAATTCTGGTCCTCTTTTTTTGTCTGATGAGTTATGGTCCTCTCGTGTTTTTCCCTCTTTCTTTTATACTCCTGCTCAGACTGTTTTCCGACGATTGTCAACAATAGGTTCTGCATTACCAAATTATCATTAATAATTACCTTTCAGACCGACATTTGTCAACAACGTTTGAAGTTGTTTAGGCTAATTTATCCTACTATATTATTCCGTCTATGCGCCGGGTTTTCCTTATCTCTCGGGTTTTCCTCAGCTCTCGGCTTTTCCACATCTCTCGGGTTTTCTATTGCCTCGGGCTTCCCATTGACTCGGGCTTCCCATTAGTAATTAATTTTCTTAATTAATTTCCTTTTTTATTTTATATCATTTTCTAGGGACCCCTCACTCAATTTTTATTATTATTTCCGGACTCGTCTCTCAATTTGGCGTTCAACCATATCAATTTCCCCCCGATCATTATTACTTTCGAATTTTATACATTTTTTAATTAATATTGCACTTTTATCATTTTTTGTGTTTTATTGATTTTACTGTGCTTTTTCGTGATACCCCAACACTATTATTATTATTATTATTATTATTATTATTATTATTATTATTATTATTATTATTATTATTATTATTATTATTATTATTATTATTATTATTATTATTATTATTATTATTATTATTATTATTATTATTATTATTATTATTATTATTATTATTATTATTATTATTATTATTATTATTATTATTATTATTATTATTATTATTATTATTATTATTATTATTATTATTATTATTATTATTATTATTATTATTATTATTATTATTAT
This sequence comes from Schmidtea mediterranea, assembly GCA_022537955.1. Lineage (NCBI taxonomy): Eukaryota > Metazoa > Platyhelminthes > Tricladida > Dugesiidae > Schmidtea > Schmidtea mediterranea. Next base: position 198,471,706 of record CM039680.1, on the reverse strand, counting down.
TATTATTATTATTATTATTATTATTATTATTATTTTATTATTATTATTATTATTATTATTATATTATTATTATTATTATTATTATTATTATTATTATTATTATTATTATTATTATTATTATTATTATTATTATTATTATTATTATTATTATTATTATTATTATTATTATTATTATTATTATTATTATTATTATTATTATTATTATTATTATTATTATTATTATTATTATTATTATTATTATTATTATTTTCATCATTATTATCATCATTATCTTTACTGATTGTTACTGGTATTATTATTATCATTAATATCACTACTATGATACCATTATTGTCATTATTATTATCATGATTATTCTTATTATTATTATTATTACTATCGTTATTGTCATTATACTAATGGAAAGGGATAAGGAAGGAGATAGGATTTTGACCAAACCACGAGTCTGCAGCTGAGCTCAAGTAGAAACCGATATTGACAACCATAAAGATGAAACAAGACCGTTTTATGAGCTGGATGACCAGGCTCTAACCGAAATGGAGGCCCTCCCTAGATTGGTCATGCCAAAGCACATCATTAATCAATCCTTATACGCACATAATCTCGACGACGACCTCGGAAGAGTTTTTACAATCCATCTCCCGGTTCCAAGTATTATCCGAGGACAGAAGATTCTAATGAAAGACAATAAAACTTCGCCTAAATAAATTTGTGTTAATTTAATAAATGTGGTTGATAGGACGGTTGATGGGAGCAGTTGAGATTATTAGGAAAGAAAATTAATATTTACATGAATCGTCCTTCAAGTTAGAATAATCCGACGATGATGAATTTTCGGCCACACAATATTAAACTACATTAATTCCGCAGAGCATAGAATGAATAATAAGATATTTTGTGAAATATTTATTAGCCTAATAATCCGAGTAAATCTCATAAATTCGTGTCCGTAATGATGGAATTAATCTAAATTCTTCTTGTATTCTAGACATGAAAGCAATTCATTCCATTGTAAAAGAACTAAAGAAGGTGAGACCTCTGAGTTACATAACCAGTTACTCTAAATGAGTCGCGAGATTCAGTCGATAAAATTCCCGTGGATCGATCTGAATTGTGCTAAGCGCATCTACCAAAGGCTGACCGAAACCCTACGCGGGTGGAGAGAAGAAAAACAGTTGATGCAAGCACAGCGCATCCAAATCCGTAGTCTAGAGACCGCTCTCTTGGCGTGTCAAGAGGGGAATGCGGTCACGTAACCTCTAGTATTCACCCAGCGCAGCTAGTGTATGGAGAGTGGGATGCGCCGACAAAGATGATCAGCGGGAAATGCCAACCATCCAGGCCGGGTAAGGCTGAACGGATACGCTGCGTGCATAGATGGTCGGAACTTCTGAAAAGAATTAATAAAATGGAGAACTTGTTCCCTATACTTGTGTATTAGAAGAAAATTTATGAGTTAGTGTCAATTCTTCTAATAACAAGCCAAGTTGATAACAGGTGAAGAAACACAAAAGAAATTAATCTGCTGATAAAGGCGGCCGAAATTTATTAGACGAGCATGGGCCTTCCAATGGTAGCTCGCTGGACCTAGTATAATGCCGGGCTTTAGAAGTCTTTCAAGAAAGGCTCACCTTGGGTGGTCTCATAACCAGTGGTTACAGTAGCAACGTTGCTTAGCAGCGGTAACTATTGGATTTAGGTGAAGGTTGTATGTTTGGGTTACTAGGTCACTGGTCACTTTCATACTTTTTGTTTTATCATACAAGTCCTCGTTATAACGCATTTCACCAAATTGGAAAACTTATAAGTCGTTAAATTAAGGGTCTGTGGACCTCAAAAGGGTACTTGAAGCACTTTTTGAAAGAGGGGCCGGATAATAATTAATACTCTCGATAGGTGAGTAGTAAAATCCTTCCTTCTATGAATGTGGAGATTGGGCTGGGACCTTGTTGAAGACCAATTAACTTTATGACAATAAAAATAATCTTTATTTATGTATTTTATTTTATTTAAATTACAAAAATATTGAGGGATACATTGAAATGTCAAGTTGTTGACTGAAATTTAAACTTCCCATATCGAATAGTTGAGTAATAATAATAATAATAATAATAATAATAATAATAATAATAATAATAATAATAATAATAATAATAATAATAATAATAATAATAATAATAATAATAATAATAATAATAATAATAATAATAATAATAATAATAATAATAATAATAATAATAATAATAATAATAATAATAATAATAATAATAATAATAATAATAATAATAATAATAATAATAATAATAATAATAATAATAATAATAATAATAATAATAATAATAATAATAATAATAATAATAATAATAATAATAATAATAATAATAATAATAATAATAATAATAATAATAATAATAATAATAATAATGTAACAAAAATAATGAGTTTATTTGAAATTGTATGAATCTAAATCACTTATCTAACTAGCATATAAAACTAAAGGCATAACAATTATAAATTCCAATAAAGTGCTGATCGAAAGACTACTGAATACACAAATGACCTCTGAGCACATTATTTATATGTTAAAACACTAAATAAATAATAAATTCGAGTGGTATTCAAAAATATATAAAAATTCAAAATATTTACAATATCTGTAAATTTTGAAATAAAATTCTCAAATCTTTTAAATCTGTTATTTTCAGTTCATTTTTGGTAATTTGATAAAATACTTCTCCGGGTACTTGAGAAATTGTTCTGAGGAAATCCAATTCATTTCCGGTGTAATGTTTGGGCCAGACAATGCTATAAATTTATTTATTTAATATTTATAAAGCCTTTAACAACCTTTTAATCCCAATCTCATCAAACCAGTTCTTACACCTTTCATTTGCCCATTTTGTAATATCTTGGTTATTTTTTGATTGATTCTTCACATGGACCGGATCGATGTGGTCGATTTCGTCAATTTTCTAAAATTATGGGTAAAGATGAAAATCTGTGCAATATTGCACATTCTTATGGTTAATAATGGAATAAATATGACGATTTAACATTTAACTGTCCTTCTATCTCAAATGTCATATTCAGAGATATTTTAATTTCATAACCAGCATCATAAATCAGAGGCGTCCCCATTTGAGATAGAGTCAGTAAAGGATTTCCTATGCCAACATTGCTAAACAAGGCATAGTTGTTAGAAGAATGAATCTAGTTACCGGGATTTCCCGGTTTCCCCTGGCCGACAGCCTTGCTGCAGTTTTGTTTTTGTAAAAATAAATAAATCTTTGTCTTGCAAACACTATTAAATAAATGTTATTTTTCTTTATAATAATGAATAGGACCAAAATAAGATGGAGTTGCTAAGGGTTCTCCTATTACATAAGAGAGGCATCAATAATTTTGGAAACTTCAGTTACAATTTCAAAAATTCATGATTTATAAACAGCGTTTGGATAATAATTTTCTTTTAGTTGAAAATTAGACATATGAAGCAGTTTTTTACATTATATGAAAGGTTTACATCAAAACATTGTATTCAGATTTATAGAAAATCAATTTATACCTTTAAATATAAGAAAAATATCGTTAAAGCATTGATTTATTGTTAATGTTCTTTATGTTGTATTTTTGAAAATGCAGTAAAAAGTACTGATAAATTGGTTCAGTAATTTATGAAGAATCAGTATTCAAAATCATTTTTATTAATGATGATGGAAAAAGACTGCTGATAAATATATCACAAATTTTAAGAATCTATGTTGGGGTAAGGTCATTAAATCGGAAAATTAATGTGCAAAATTCTGTGTAAACTTGTGTTTTGAATATTTTTAATTAATTTGGATGTTAAATGGAGACTATGTGAATTATTGTTGCTGTTTTCAAATATATTGAATGATTATTTAATTTATATATTTTATAATTTTAATTTCTGAACTGTTGTAATATTATTAAGAATTGTTTATAATATGAGTATGAATCACAAATTTTCGACACAGCCTTTTACAAGTGATTAAATATATATAACTGTGTATCCGCATAAACTCTTTACTGTCTGTAGGGCCTGCAATATTTAATTTTGAATTTATTTTATTAAATTTTAATTAAATTACAGATACATTATTAAAAATAACAAATATTTCATTTTATTTGAATATTATAACTTTAAACATGATCGCCACATTTTTCATTTTTAAAATATACCAACAACTGTTGAATATCATAAACCATTTATCGACAATGTTTCACATCAAAATTCAATCGTGGAAATAGCTGCTTTGTTTCATACTAATTTCAATACATTCAAATTCAGATCGTAGGTCCCGAGAAGCATATAATAAATAGATTGATTCACATGAAATATTACCAAACCAGAAAAATATCGAGAACTGATACAAATCAAGCCCCAATAAATGACGAATGAGTATTTTGGCGCTATGAATTTCATTATACAACTCATAAATCAGTAAATGCATTCATCGCAGCAATCAAAATTATGGTTCAATACACAACAGCCACATCAGCCTAATATTCCATCACAATTACTCCTTATCCTCAAAAATTGTGAGTGAATGAGAAATTATCAACACAATGTTAAGTCAAACATGAATCGAATCAGAAAAAATCTGCTTGGCTTGGTTTCGAATATATTTTGGATGGTATTGATGTGTACTGAGAGTAATTTAATTTTATTCAATTAAGCATTTCCAATAAATGTTTTAAATATAATTTTATTATTAAACCTTTATTGAAAATGATTAATTGAATAAAATCAAACTACTCGCTATAGGAAGTAATATTAGCTAAAATAGTAAGTTTTTTGCTGTGACAAACTGATAGACAAACGGATTATCATTTAGCAAATTAATCACCAAGTCGCATATAATTGTCAATTGCATTTTGTATAGCTGAAATGATATGTAATATGATTCAATTTAATAATTTCAGTAAAACGTCACATAACAAATTTTTTTGTTAATAAACCATGTAAAATCTATATTTATATTTTATTAGTCTTATCCGATCGTCATGGATGAGCTTAGTTTACTAGTTTAAATTATTTCGGATGTGAATAAAACATACGAATAAAGATTTTTTATTTCATATGAAAATAATGTTTAATTTAAAAATACACTTAAACCTCGATTTTCACGGTTGACTGGTTCCTCAAAATTGCGGTGTAAATCGAGGGCTAAGTAAATATTAAATAATTGTATATTAACTGATATTAAATTTTATAATTTTACACTTTGCTAACTACTTTTCTAAATTTTTGTAACCATGTTAAACAGAAAACTATTGCAATATAAATGGAATTTTTTCCGCATTTCTTCAATCGTGTTAAACCTAAACCGTGCAAATCGAGTACAGTATAAATTGAGGACTTAGTGTAAATAATTATTCACGTTTACAAAAACAATTTTAAATAATGTGAATAGTTTTATACTTTGTTTGATTAAGTTATTATCTTTTTTATTTCAATCTAACGATAATGTCATTGAAGCAGGGGAAGTATATCATTAAGCAGATGTTTCATTAAGTAAATTGTAAAAAAATACTTTTTGTACATTTCCTGCTTTAATTCTTTTGATCTGTTTCAATAATAAAATAAGAGCATCTTCAAAATTATATCTCCCAGCAAAGTCACAATATTGAAGTCCGATTATACAAATCCCAAGCCAGCCATCTGGCCTATATTTTTCTTGGACCATAACTGGAATTACAGGTTTCTTTTTTGATATAGCATATTGAGCTTCTGAAAACGTAAATCAGAAATAAGAAAATAATTTATTTATCATATTAATGCTATCAATTATTATTCGTTCTTGAATATACAATATATATATATATATATATATATGAATTAACTTTAATTTAAACAAATTATTTTTTTTATATTAATTTAATTTTGTAATAAATAAACATTTAAAAAAATATTCAAATACTTTTAACTAATTTTAACTATTGTTAAAATAATTTTAAAAAATAATGTTATATATATATATATATATATATATATATATATAATCTGGAATTGAACAACTTCTTCAATGCTTTGGTTTAAGCTTTAAACATATCATACTGTTATGTAATTCCGGAGATTATACCTTTATGCCTAAATTTCTAAATTTTAAACATTTAATAAATTTATTTGCATCAGATACAATGTGTTCTTGTATAAATTAGAATCTAATTTAATTCTACAAATTATAAGAGTCAAAATAACATTAATTTAGAGTTTCAATCATTTAAATAAAACTAATTTATTAAAAAATGTGTCTTTGTTAAAACTGACATTAAATTTGAGCCTTAACCCGGTTGCAGTAGACATCCTTTTCTATAATTAAAAAATCGTTAAATTATATAATATATGTAACACGCCAACTTGAAAGTGTCTTGAAAATTTTGTTACGCTGGATAACATCCAGATCAGTGATAGTCAACCTAGTCCCTACCGCCTTCCAGTGGGCGGTAGGATTTTTTTCCGATATAGAAAAATACTTCCTGTTAGTTCAAATATAATTTATTTTTAAAAAACAATATATTGTTGAAAACATTATTTAAAAATTTAAAATTATCAGGCATATTCGATTTCCAGCTTTTCAGATATAAGTTGCGTTTGATGTACAATACTTCAAAGTTATAAAAAATCTTGAATAATGCGTGCGGATTATTTGCTCTTGTATCCGTCGTCCAAATATTGTTGGTGCATGTGTTTATTGCTTCTTTGTATTCAAAATAGTAATTTTTACTAAACATCACACAAAAGGAGTTTAAAACACATTGTTTACTATTATGGTTTAACATTTAATTACCTACTTAAAATTCTTTTACGTGGCTCCAGTTCAATAGACTAAACAACTTACAGAAACTTAATATGAAATGCACTACGAATTTCGTTTTTTTCTTATGTTATAAAACACTATCAGACAAGGCAATGAAGCCAAGTAGATTGCGAGAACATCTGTCTACAAAACTTCCAAATGATAAGCACATGCCGATTGAATATTTTCAAGATTTACATTAAAAATTCCTAAATCGGTCAACAACCGCTCCATCATTTAAAAAACAAAATGCAGCGACCGAAGATGGATTATTGCCTCTTATCGCATATCGCAATTAATAGCAAAAAGTGTTAAAAGTTATAACATTGGAGAAAAATTAATAATTCCTTCAATGAAAGAGTTCATCCCCAGAGTCATGCATCAAGATACACCTCAAGCTTTAAAAATGTTCCCATTAAGTGATACTACAGTAAAGTGTAGAATTGAAGCAATGGCAGTTAACGTGGAAAATAAACTGATTAGTGTTATTCAACAATGTTCATTTTCCATGCAATTGGATGAGTCTACCATTGCAGACAACAACGCTTTATTGTTGTCCTATGAATGTTGTTTTGATGAAAATAATACTCTAGATTAAAAGATTTTAGCTTGGTCACAGAAAGAAATTGCTATGATAAAAAACTATCAAACTAGTTATCAATGTAATCATTGCATTCAATAGCACCATTTAAACTTAATAAATTTTAGCAATATTTTGGAATCTTCAACTCCCAGTAAGGTCCTTTTTTGTGAAATAAATGTTATTTCAGAAGTTTAAGTATTTTAATATACAAATTTTACGGATTATTCTCGAATCTTACAATCCCTCTCCTTTATCTCAATAAAAAAATATCATAAATTTGATTTTTTTAGTATACAAAATTTAACGTTTTTGCAGAAATACATATATTTCTGATATTTTTAAAATATTAAAAATTTTTTTGCAGAATCGTGGATAAAAGAAGACATTTGCTCATCGAATTAATAAAATCATTTTAGCTGATCGGGAATAAATATATTAAAATTTATTTTTTATACTAACCTATATAAATAAAATACAATGCTTCTTTGTTTCTTTTTCCTGTATGTATTACTACACTGTCCATCCGATCGCCAAGAAACTTTAAGAAGACATTGAATGCACTATTGTGAAGATTTTAAGTATAATTATTTTTTAAATATCGCCCATAGAGCTGATACAGATAAAAATTAAAAATTATTATTATGTTACATGCTACTAACAAGAAATGCAGTAAGCTTATTTATTTAAATAAGAATAATAATATTAATTTTATTAAATCGAAAAATTTTAAAATTATGTAATGTGTAATTATATAATAAATTTTGAAAATCAAATTAAATATTTATTTATTTATTTTCATTTACGTGCATTTATTTATAGGTTAAAAATTAAAAATATTTATTTTAATCATCTATATATAAAATGCAATCTATGTTTGTTTGTTTGCCCAGTATGCATTACTGTACTGTTCATCCAATCGCCAAGCAACTTTAAGAAGACATTGAGTACACTCTTGTGTAATGCCTATCGCAAATCATCAGTTTTTTTGGCGAAATGTAAATAAATTGACTTTGAAAACCAATATGCTTGTTCAAATACAAAATGATGCATACACCGAATGTTTCGCGAAACAATTGCGGGATATTGGAAATGGGAAGATGGCAATTGACAGCAAAATTTTATAAGATGGCATCATTTAAAGATGAATTGATTCCAAAGGTTTTCTTAAATATCACTCAAAATTAGAAAAATCATCAGTGGCTAAGTGCACGTGCTATATTAGCCGCTATATTAAACCTTCCGATTTATTCGTGTACACACCGGACGAACAAACAATAAATATTGTATATCCAAAAGCCCTCAAATAAATAAATTTCAATGTGTTGTTTTAATAATTTTGTCCTTGAATTTCCGTTCTTTTTGAGATCGCAGCAACGCGTTACGGGTAAGCTAGTAAACAATAAACTTTCTTTATCTAAAATGTTCTTATAAAAATCAAATCTAAAACGTAGTATAAATAACTTATTAATTTTTATTAAAAAGTCAATAATTAATTACATAAAATTAATAAATAAAAATTATAATGTAAATTGATCTTAAATATAAATAGATTCTATGCGATAGTATGGGCAATCCAACACACACTATAAAAATTTCATAGAGCAAAACCGAGTGTATATAGTGTATATTATACACTATCTTTCAACAATTATTATCATTTAACCCATAAATTAAGGTTTTCTATAAAAAATTAATATATTCACCAACTAAAAACAACGACTAAAATTATAGTCATCGCCATTGTATAGAAAAGTAGGGAAATATTTTTTATGATAGAGATGCTGAATAAAATGGCTGACCAAATGAATGACGATTATGACAATGATGAAAATATACGAGAAAACTTTGATGACGAAGACGATGAATGCAAATGATGATAAGATGACTGACGAATAATGACGAATACATTTAAATGAACGCCGACTGATAAAAAAAATGATGGTAATATTATTTTATAATTAAGTTTGTTAAAGTATATTGATATTACTTATCTTTTTAAATTAAACCTTTTCACTCACTCGTCCAGGAACGGGTGGGACTCAAGTTCAACTTACTGGATCAAACGTAGTGACGATACTTCTAAAACGATCACATTATTAAACTCAACATAAGGGTGAAGGGAAAAGGAAATTGAGTCCTTAGGTATAAAATGTCATTGCATGTAAAATCTGAGGATTTACATAATCATTATGTCATATTTCTGCCTGTTTAGGTTTGTAAATCATTCATACTTACCAGCCCGGCAATTGTCGCTGTTTTTATAATTTTGCGAGATAAATATAACGACAGCATATGAATTTTGAATTGCTTGAGCCATGGATTCCATTAGATTTTCCTCTTCACTCATATTGTATTTGTCTATCCATAGCTAGATAATGAATAGCTCAAATTAAATAAAAATATCAACAATTTATTTATTAGATTTTTCAATGAAATATATTATTTACAAGACTGGCCTACATTTATTTACCTTTTTTCCAAACAAACGTTTAATACATTTGTTTCAGTCACAATATTATAATTATCATAGAAAATGTATTATTATTTATAAGGTATTTAAATATATTTAGTAAATAAAATACATTTGTTTATTTATACACTTTAATACAACGAAATGATAAAAATTGTCGCTGAGGTTGAACAAGTTATTTAAGTCCAACATACTGAAGTTGCTAAAGAAGTCGAAACACCAGAAGTAGTTGATGAATTTGAAGAAACCGAACAAATAGATGTCAGAAATAAATGTTTGATATTTGTAGGATAACAGTAAATATTAATATACTAATATATTAAATATTAAATATATTAATACATATTCTAAATAATATAATATCTATGTATGTGTATGTTGAATTACTGAAGATTATGTAATATATGTCTGAATGTCAAAGGTGTGATTTATGTATGCATGTGTGTATCTTGCTCAAGATACTTGCAATATAATAATTTCCTCCTGAGAGTTTCTCACTGTTTTAGATAATAAAAAAGTCTTCTAACTATATTAATTTGGAATTATATTCTATTACAACTTTCTTTAGGCCTCCACTTCACATATGTTAAATTCTCGGAACCAGTAATGAAATTTTATAAGTTTTTTCACTAAACTTGCTGGACCATTTAGAAATTGTATCAGGATGCCTATGTCCAGGATTTCAAGTTAATGCTTCTTTGATTGAATACGTGAAATATATTTGCGACAAGGAACTTTCTTTCGAATAACAGACGATAGTCTCGCATACTTTCAACGTTTCTTATATCAATTGTTACATTGCATAATTTTTAGTTCAGAGAGATTCAGTTTATCACCAAACAAATTTATAATTGACACATAATTTACCCGTTGGACTCTGTCTTGGAATTTATCGCGTTAATTTACATTCCTGAAACAGTGCCTTAATGATAGTTTTCCATCTAGATTTGAAAATAGTTAATTCTATGATTGCTATTCATGAGAATTGACGATATCAGGAATAACGAAAAATGGTCATTGTCTTCTGCTTCCTTAATGTTCTTTTTCAATTGAAAGTCAGATTGAAATGAAACAGAAAAATCATCTAACTGTCTCAATACGAGAGAAAAATATCAACTGAGACAAATTAGGCCCGATGGTCACAATTTAGAGGAACTTATGGTTCAATTGTGAAGTCAAGTTTATACGTACAAAATGTAAGGTTTATCTTTGTTTTACGTCAAACTTAAAAGATTTTCTAGCGTTTCACACTAAATACTGTGTTCGTAACAATTGTAATCCTAGTAAAGAATTTCATATATTTAACATGTTTAATTTTGAGTTTTTCAAAATGTATTCTATTTGAAAAATAGTGAATTGCAAATAAATAATATACATACTTTAAAGCCTTTGTTAACCAAGCAATCGTAGATTTTCATAACAATATCTGCATTTGACCAACTGTAGCTAAGCATTATGTGATCTTTGGTTGCTACTTCTTCTTCTTCCGTTTCTTGTTTTTTCGATTTCACCTCTTCCAAATCTTGAATTTATTTTAAGTTTATATTTATAATAAAAGTAATATTCTACTTTATTTCAATTCTCCTTATTAATAATTTATAAAACATTAAATGCGTTTGACCGAATAAAAGTGCGACAAATTGCAACTTAATCACTATGTGTAAAAGTCATTTTATTTGCAAAAAATGAAAACAAGGAAGAAAGTTCAAAATGCAGATTTAAAACCAGCAATATATATATATATATATATATATATATATATATATATATTCCTTTCTAAGGTGGTGGCAATATACTGTACACCATTTTAAACTAATAAAAATATCTAAGTGTAACGCTGTCGGTAATCATTTTTACTTTTGGTACAACTACTGACATATATTGAGCCACAAAAAAATAAATTTATAGTATTTGAAACCATAGATGCGTTTTCCCGCTATATTTGTTATCAATAAACTTTGAGTTTTACATCACTTTTAGTTTCCTTTGCCTTAGAAAGGGTTAAGTAATTTATTAATAAAATCTTCAAAGTGTCAATTTAAATATTTCTTAATTGAATATAAATCTATTAAAATATATTGATGGGATATGTTTATTGAAGCCATTTATTAAGTTTACTATTTCCAATCAAATTGAAAAATAATATTTTGAATAACTTATCAGTAGTTTCAATTTGATTGCAAACAATAACGTGATAATTGGCTTCTATAAACATATTCTTCGAAGATTTTAGAAAATGGTTTTTAAGTTTGTCGCAAGAAAATTTGTATTGAATAAGTGTGTCGCGAGAAATGAAGTCTTGAGAACTCCTGCCTTAATTATTGATTATTATTATTGTGAATACACTATAATGTCGTTGTAAATTTCTCAGATTCTTATATCACTTTAAGTAACTCTATAATTATGGTGCATTTTTACATGTTTGCTTGATAAATATTGAATGCATAGATCATCAGATTAAGCCACTTTTATTATTTATCTCCAAAATGCAAAATGATGTGTTATTGATATATTGTGTTATACATTTACATTAATATTATTTTCGTTATTGTTATTAAAGTTTATTACGCGGTGACCACGCTTTCAACCCAATAACTGCTTAGAATTTTCTGACCACTGAAGACATATTCGATTAGAGATGATCTAGAGAAACTTATCGAAATGGCTGAATTCTGTTTCTCCATAATTGTTGGAGCTTATTTGCGTGAAAATCGTTTCAACAAATATGACAAAAAAAAGCATTTGAAAATGCACAAATTGACTTTTGAAGAAAACAAAGATTTTACTAAGGAACTGAAGAATTTTCTCTATTGCCAAAAAAGGAAATATGCTGCAGTTTTCAAAATAGAAATTCAGAACAACATTCTAATTGAAAGATTTTTTTGTAACAAAATATATTTACATTACTTGTCAGTGTCCATGTCAGTCCATCCAATATGTTTTTGTAATTGAAACTATTTTTTGAAATTTCCTCGGTATTCTCATCAAATTGAGTTTCAAAACAGAGAACGTCATCATAGCTAACGGAATTCATATCTTTCTTTGATTCAAGATTTCCTATAATTTCCGGTATTCGGTTACAATTTATAGCAGGTGATTCTACAGAATGAGTTTGTAACGTCGGCACCTGTGAACCAGTAATGTCATGCGTCAATCCGGCTTGGCCTATCCGAATTTGTATTTATCAATTAGTTCAATTAGTGAACATACATTTTTTATCTAGTTTTGTTTTCAGTTCTAGGATTTTATTTCTAAATTCCTTCTGTATTAAAATTTTATTTTTTTCATCAAATGTTAAACTCCATAGAACACCTAATGCAAGTTCTTGATTCCTTTTGTCATCCTTTTCTAATTGCATTTTTAGAACTGGTAAAATACCCATTTCTACTAACAATTGCTTGTTTTCATCGTTTTTGGAAAGTTTTCCGATACCTGAATTATTAGAAACATTTGAAAATATTGAATCATTAATGAAATATATACAAATTTCAATAATTAAGATAAAATAAAGAAATTCCATCACCTAATGAAGTTAATTCTAAAATAAAAACATACTTTCTTTTAATTAGTAAGATGCTTTGAACATATATAGTAGAAAAAAAGGGAAAAAACTAGTACACACAGTTTTGTTCTATTGCATTTTTGTTGTGCGTGTTGAATTGTCAAACATTATAAACCAATAGAATTTATTTGTTATTTGGCCATTTTATAATTTAATATTTATAGTAACAGAATCTTTCGAGTTATTTAGACTTTTATTTTAGACATGAAACTATATGAAAAATTGAAATAAATAGATTTTTAAAAATTTTTTCTACAAAATAATAACTTTAAAATCCATTATTTAAAAAAATATTTTTCAAAAAACTTATTTTGTACTTTCGAAGGCAATGATTTTTTTGATAAATAGTTTGGTAACATTCCTTATTATAGGAATTTTGTAGTTAGAGAAAATTTATAAATGTGCCATCCAGCAAAACACTGGCTAATAAGTGTGTTGCCTATATAATTAAATTGGTTGATGTTTTTAATTATAGAAAACGTTTAATGGAGCTAGATGTATAATATACATCAAATACTACCAAAGCATACATAAATAAAATATACTCTTAATCAAAAATAGTCTTAATCAAGAACATAAATTACGAGCATATAATATAAAAAGGAGGGAAAATAAATCATAAACATATACACAACACAGTTATATAAAATGCACATGTACATACATATATTAAAGAAATAGTCGTTTATCACTACAATTTTGTCGAATAATCTAAAAGTTGGTAAATAAAAAAATCAATATTCAAATATTATTTATTTTTTATAATAAAAAAGTCGGTTATTATACTTTGCTTTATATTAAAAATTAATTTTCTAGCTGCGAGATTATTGGTTGAGATTGTTGGTTGTAAGTTTGTTTAATTCTTTGTGTTACCCTTATTAACTCAGTACCACTTCCAAAGATTTCGAAGTATTTTAATCTATACTTTTGCCATTTCCTAAAATTCACTTTGAGCATCCCATTTTATGACCAGCTCAATTATTTGATTATCTGATAAAATCCAAAAACTCGGATCTGATGCATTGCATGCTAAACATTCATAAAATTATTCTTTATAAAATCACTTAGAAAAAGCTGCGCCGAAAATTTGTGAATATCAATAAAACAACGATATCATTACTGATTCATAGTCAAAAAATAAAACTCTTAATGTCACACTTTAAAAGCTAAATTAATAAAAATCTCTAAATTATAGGAGTCACAATTTATTGTGAGAACTTTCTGTAGGATATATTGTCCACATGACTTTTATTTAAATAATTTTCTCCAATAACTTTACAATGGTAATTTTTAATTATATTCCAAGCTTCAAATATCAAATAACATTGGTTTTTATGGTGAATGATTTTTAAAAAAATAATAATTTTTCAAAATAATTCTCCTGTATAACGGTATCACTGTTACTATTGCAGCTTATCCCGTTGGCTGTAGGACCGAAATGAAGCCAAGATGGAAAAAATACTTTAAAATCCTCATTTTCTATTTCCGAGAACTCAGCACAAGTGGATGAGATGGGGTATTGTCTAAAATTAACAATACGTTTCCTGTTTTATCTATCTTTCTTTGATTGTCTTTACCTTGGGGTATGAAAACCTTGTCATAATACTCCACAATTATTGATGAATTTATTCACATTTTGTGCCTGCAATTTATGTTTAACGGGCAGACATTTAAATTATATATGTAATGCGTCGAGTTGGTGCATCCTTAGATACTTAGATACATTGGATCAGGCCAAAGTCTTTTGGGAAATATTTTCCAATTTAAAACAGTTTTAACAGATTAATAAATAAATTCCATTACTGTTAACTTATACTTCTAGATATTGTTTAAATAAGTCGAAATACAAACTACATCAGAGATAAATACTCTCAATACATTCCCAATGGCCTTATTCCGTTTCTTTTTTAAAATTCCATATTTAGCCTTTACTTGCCCTATATTAGGAATCACCTTTTAATTTTGATGTAAAATTTAACACCTTTTAGGATACCATAGGTTCGATCATAGGAAATACCAAGAGGTAATGCTTGCAGAAATAATGTTATTAAGACAGCTTCCAGAACTTCATTCGGCGGTATTTTCAATGTTTTTTTCGCTAAATAATATTTCCCTCTTTGCGTCTTCAATAACTTTTTAATAACTTCAACATTCCTATGGCCCTACATCGATTTCTTAGAATAGTTTTTTCGCTATCGAACCACATCCGAGTCTTTTAATAATTTCACTTTTCTTACCAAATTACATCAGAATCTTTATCTTTTCCTTTCAAAACTTTTTTCATTTGGTCTTTTATTTGCACCTCATTATCAAATTTGAAAATGTTATTTTTTACTTTAAAATTTAAAGTATGAATAAAAAAAATAATTTAAAGTTTAAATTATTTTTTTATTATAATGACCTTTTTGTGTTTCACCTCTGATTTCTTTATAAGTGACATAATATTTTTTACAAAATTCGACTATGAATCAGATTTATTTAAAGTATTCACATACCTTAAATAAATCTGATTCATAGTCAAATTTTGTAGAAATATTATTTTTTTATTATTCATACGTAGAATAAATAAAAGGAATCTTTATAAATATTTAAACTTTAAAATGAGAAATATTGACTTTTAAAATATTTTTAAAAAAGGAAATTTCACATTTTTCGTTCGGATAATCGGAGTTTTACTGTGTTAATGAATAAATTGGTGCAAATTTCCAAGATTCCATTGAAAATAATTTTTGGGATAGATTGAAAAAATTATTGCTGTGTTTTTGTAAATAAGGAAAATTTTACTTTTATTCAAATTATTCATAATAAAAATCATAAAAATCATAAAATACATAATTATATTTATAAAAAATTGAATTATTAATTAAAAACCTAAATTTCTAAATATTATAAATTACTATATTTTCTGTGGTCGTTATAAGAGTCAGATAGTGTACAATGGTTGAGAATTTATTACAATTTAAAAATTACTAAATTTAATTAAGATATTTTAAGGGTTGTTCTATCATTACGACTAAATGATATTCATAAGCAGGGTTGGGAGTTTTATTGGTTTCATTACTCAATTTGAATACCGGAAATGAGAAACACTTTAGTTTTTTATGAGTATTGTGTGCTTCAAAATATCACCAATATCAGTCAAACTCAAAAGTAAAATCAGGGTTGAACCATACCAGTAGTTAAGTATAAGCTTTCTAACTCACTTATCAGCTATCAAGTCTACCCTCTAGCGAAAGCTTATAGTTTTCTGACTGCGAAATTTTCATATTTCCATTGGAAAAAAAATAGGAAAAAAAGATTGAAAGAGTTGTTAAAGTCATGTTTAAAAGTTCCTTAAATTTGTCCAATTAATCAGTTATCAAGGCAGAAGTGAAAGAAGGTCTGCTTTATATATGTTTAGGTTGATTGCTAGAGATTTTCTTTTTGCTAATTTATTTTAATTGAGACAACTCATTTTGATTACAACGACTTTTATTTATCTCCATCAGAAGTACGTTCTTTGGATTCTTTGAATTAGATAATCTTGATAATGTTTAATATATATATATATAAGTCTAGGCTTCACGTGTTTAATATAAAGTCAATCTACTTTACATTTGTTATTTTAAATATTAATATTGATTTTTTAATACAAAACCAATATTCCAGTGCAAATGCATGTTATTATAGTCTTCAAATTAAATAGCTATTGTATCAAAGATGGAAGCATCAGAATGTGCGTTGATTGCTGAAGCCTGAACTCAATCATAAAAAAGAATCGCTTCCGATGCTCGACATTCGATTCCTGTTAGATTCCTTAGGAGATTCAAATAAAGTAAGTACAGGCATATTACTAAGTTGGGATAGTTCAGGAAATACAAGAGTTAACTGGCTTCAGTACTGAGGAGTGACCCTTTTTATAACAGGCTACCATTTGGGTTAGCAACAACCCCAGCTGCTTTCCAAAGACTGGTGTAAACTCTCTTAGAAGTCATTATCTTTAAAGGAGTTATAGTATATTTGGATGACATATTTATTTATGGGAAACCAATATGTTAGTATTATGTAAAACTTGATGCCGGCTGTGGTAGAAATAAATATGCATAAAGTATCGGTAGGTTTAGTTTTTAATTAGTGTAAATTTTATTTTCATATATTTGAAAATTATAATATACCCTTTGATAATTCTTCAGTGGATAAGCCCTGAGATCGGCTGAACCGGGTGTTCAAAGATTTCTTTAGAAGTTCGATTAAATAGCTAATTGAATGTAAATCACTTTTAAACATTTTAGATTCGGTTTCACCGGCGATGTAAGCAACAAATAATAGTGCCGCTCTCTATTCATATGATTTATTTATTTATTTTACATATAGTAAAATGTGAACCTTGATTTTTCCTTCTTCACATTTCATCAAATCTTTAATTAAATCTAAAAACTTCATTTCTTTTATAATAGTATAATTTTCATTGACGTCATGAAGCATCGTATTATACAACGTAGAGATACATATTCGCAATAAATCAGTTAGATTCTGTAAATTTATACATTAAATTATTAATATTAATAATAATAATAATAATAATAATAATAATAATATTACTATTATTTTTATATTTTTATTTTAATCAAATTTATTATAATATAATAAATATATCAATACTTAAAAATTAAAATCTTTTTTTTACCTTTGATAGTGATTTATTCAAACAATTTTCTTTGAATTCACTAATGATTTTATAATAAAGATGTAGAAGTTTATCATTCTTGCAGAATTCCTTGCCGAAATCTGAATTTGCATCGGTATAATTGAAAAAAATATCTATTAAATTTTTAATTGCGGAATGAAATTTATTATCAATCTCTTCAGAATAATTCTTTCCAAATACATTATGAAGTATTTGTACAAGTATTGTGTAATATATATTGAAAATGTCCAGCTTAATTAGAACATTTGCATTTGATAATCTTAATCTCTTAACATCCTCCAACTTCACATTAAATTTATTAAGAGAAAAATATTTAGAATTGATAGCTTTAACAATTTGTTGAAATTCACTTGATTCCTGAGGTTGTAGATCTGTTATAAATTTTTGTAGACTTTTAACTTTATTTATTATATCTTCCGCCACTGAACAAATTTTTAAATTGATTTCGTCAATCGTTAATTTGCGAGTAATTGGCTTGCTAACTATTTCTTCGCCAACAACTTTTTGTTTTTGAGGTTTAGATGTTGCTTGCATAAGTCAAATAAGCTTGGATATTGTATCATGGAATTAGTTTATTAAAACAACTCAAACTTATTTTGCAATTTTATGTATTTTATTATTTTAAAATAAATAAATAAATATACAAATTTATTTTAATTAGTTTTTTGGAAATTAGTATAAACTACGATAGTTTACAATAAATAAAGTGATAAAAGTTGGTGAAAGGATAGTGAATTGAAACTTTTTTGTTAGATATTTGACGAAATTAAAAGATCTGTAAAAATATTTTAAAAAATTGTTGAGAAGAGAAAATTGAATTGAAGAGATAAAAACGAATAAATTGTAGTCGTGAAAATAAATTGTGGTAATTTAATTAGAAGAATAAAGTATTGTGAATTAAAAGTGAAAATATTGAAAAAGAATTAAAATTGACTATTCAAAAAAGAAAACACAGATCAAGTTGAATTCGTTGATTTTGTGACAGACTTTTAAATGTATGCCATGTCTTTTGGATGGAACCAACTCCAATTCAGTTCAACGGTTACTGTTAAGGAATAAAAAAGATGTAACTTTTATTTTGTTGTAAAAATGAAATTTTGTAAATTTGTGAAATTAATTATTTTCTTTCGACCTTGTTTTGATTAATAATGGTTTGTTTATAAATTTTGAAAAATTTGAAGTTTTAAATGAATGTATTAACAAATATTTTGAAATCAGCTGTTGTATTCAGAAATAATTGAAATTATTGCATTAGATTTATGCCACAAGTTATTGAGCAAACTAGCTTTGGTGAACGAAGTTATGGAATATTTTTTCGGTTCTTAAAAGATATAATTGTTTGTTTAATCTCACCTATAAATGACGATGTTGCTAGTTTTATAATTGCACAACTTTTATATCTGCATTCTGAGAATTCTGAAACTCCAATTCAAATGTATATTAACAGCCCCGAATTGGATAAAACACGTGGAGAAGTAGAATTAACTGTTAGAGCTATCATTGTAGTAGAAATTTTTAAAGGTGTTTGTGTTATATCTTCATATCCGCCTTCTCAAAGAGGAGTTCTAAAATTCGGAAGATATGTATGAGCTAATGGTAGATTCTGTCTTGGAACATTTACCAACCAAATTCAAAAGGCATTCAGAGAACCCAAATTTTTGATTGCCAGTAACCTAATCGTTAAAAGCAGTTTTTGCATTTTCTAATAAATATAGCGTTGTCAAATAAATTGATATTGTTATTCCGTATAATAAAAAGGATGAACAATTAATCGCATTGATTAGGTATTTATCGGTTCGGGAAGTTTGTGGAGTAAAAGGCTCAATCAGTAGATCAATTGATTGAAAAGTAAAAGTCGATCTTTGCATATTTAGAAATGTTGAGGCTACGTACATGCCAGATAACGCAAAATTCACCAGGTTACATTACCTTTAAAAGAGACAGCAAAAGAAGTTTAAAATTGATAAAAAAAATAATCTCAAATGACTGAATGATTTTCAATGATGCTTTAGTAGCAAATCCATTTCGAGTGATATAAATAGAATAATGAGCTAGAAATCCTATAATTGGGTTCAGAAGACTGATAATAAGTAAATTTGCATATCATTTAGCTACTCTTACAGAAAATAATTTTGGAGTAACATCAAAACAAGCTGAAGAGGCAAAACAAGTGAAAAGTTATTGCAAGACCAATTTTTGGTAGGAGTCAAAAAGGAGATGAAAAAACCCATATGTTATGTTGATTTCAATTACTTAAATAAATTGATTTAAAGGCCATGAAAATCGAGCTTTATCTAAAAACTACTCAATCAAATGCAGAATCCTTTCCAATTTTTATTAAATCGAGATAAGATAATCAACTCGAGTTATACGCAATTTATATATCATCACCAAAGTTCAGATTGAAATTTGAACCATGAAATCAACACACAATTCAAATTTGGTAACCTAAAGGTTAATTCAATGTAGTTATTGCCAAAAAATGGGACATCACTTAAATTGATGTTGGTTCCAAAACATTTTCTAAGAAACCCAATATCAATTCAGTGTAATTATTGTCAGGAAAGGATACAGTGATAACCAGTTTTGGTCTAAAAGTAACATGCAACGAAATCCAAAAAGAATGTGGTCAGAGGAATAAGAATGTTTTAAAAAAGTTTTAATAAATTGAGCACTAATAGTCATCAAAGTAATGACAGCATACCGTATTATAATTGTGGGAGGTAATAGTATGTTTAACTATATTTCTTTGCAAAATCAAGATTTTCATAAACGTCACCGTCACCATAAAGAGAAAGACTAAATCTCCAAGGTCACTCCTGCAGAAGCTATGGATGCATGGTTAGATCATATCCAAAGAATAGTAGTAAATTCCAAAGATTGATATTAAAGAAAAATAGATTACAAAATGATAAATCGATACTAATTAATGTAGCTTTGTACAACCTGATGACTTTAATTAAAGAATCCAAAATGAGATGAAACAAATGAGTCGACGATTAGATCGATTAATGAGCAAATTTGAATCTAATGAAGAATTTGACAACAATATTGTGTATGATTCACAGTAAGAAGAGTCAGAAACAGAGTTAAAAGCAAAGTTAGCTAAAACAATCAAAATTATTTGTTTTAACCTTTTTGAAATATAAACATTTAAATTTTTTATATTGTTTTAATTGATATGGGAAGATTGAAATTCTACTGTGATGAGAATTTCTCATTTATTCTATAATTTTTTTATATATTTTAAATTTAATAGTTTCTTTTAAAAAATACTTTTATCCAGTGATTTTTTATAGCAAAATTGGGATATTAAATATTCGTCGATGAATAGTTCTCTTGATCCGACTCCTCGTGTTCAATAATCAATAAGACAAAATCCCAACAAAGAAATCTTTATTGACAAATATTCACCACGATATACAATTGTTCACTTCTCGTTAACACCTTAGGGGTATCACGATATAAGTCACTGCAATCTGATTAACTTTACCGGTTTACTGCTCTTCACTCGTTTCTTCAACTCGTTAGATTCTCTCTTCGACCAACTGGCAACTTATTTTGTTGTCAGTTGCTTTTATAGTTTTTGGATTCCCATTAATCTGGATTACTGCTAGGGAAACAATTTTCCATTTCGGACAATTTATTGCTCGTTTCACTAATTCCGGGAAACCCATTAAGCTGACGTTCAGCTCTCGACCCTTGATTAATGAGTTCGTCGGTAAATAATTTAATTAATTAATTTGTTTTTGGGCTCCCGACCCCTCAATATACCTTATCTCAATCTAATAGTATTTTATTCGTCTTTACAATCAAATTTGCCACCGGTTACCACTTTTTCCCTTCGAAAAATATTGACTTACTTTTTTCAAAATTTTAATTTATTTTAATTGATTTTGATAATTTTTAAATTTTATTATTTTTATTCATGTTTTCTTATAACCCCAACAATATAAATTTCAATGAAATAAAAGTTACAAAATATTAATATTTTTGTGTCGTGAATGCTTGTTAAGATTATTATTTGTTAGGCTAGCCAGAATCAAAAAATTTGTATATCCTTATCAGTAATTGGTTTGTTCCATAAATGAAAATGAGAGAATGTAATAATTCAGAAAAAATGTTAAATCATAGCAGCACTGATACATTTTATTCCTTAACACTCGACCCCTGCACATTTTGTTTTAAATTTGTAACTTATTGGAATTCAAGAATGGACCTCCGCTAGCTTAAAGTTTAATAAAATGAAATATCATTTTGTTATTTATTCGGATAATTGAAAAAAACAGAATTTATTTTGACATTGGAAATGTTAATAACTACTAGAAAGCAATTGCAACTGAGATAATCCATGTCACTTCCTTTGCTTTACCTTTCCATAAATTGACGACACCTTTATAATGAAAGATATTTCTATAAGCTATGGGAGTTTTCATCATATCTTCTAAAACAAAATAAAAATTGTTGTTATCTGAACTGAATTGAAAACATTATGTCTGTCACTCTAAACGCTATGGCTCATTGAAAGCTCATCCAGTAAGCATGTCACCTTCAAGTTATTATTAATTACCGTTTCTAGATTTAAATGAATAATTGCGTCCCTTACAACTTGTACGGCTCACCATTTCCGTGATTTAACCGCTTTCCTAAGACCTCGAGTGTAAATAATTACCAGCAAGGCATCTAAGTTGACACGCAAAATGACCACAACCTCTAATAAAAATGTTTGCAACTGATGTTAGGTTCGTTAGTGGGCTAACGTCTAACACAATCGAATATCTGACTCCAAAGATTATTCGTGTAAACAAAACAAACAACGTTGACTTTCTCAAATATTTATTTAAGATAAATACAAATATGGATTACAGGGTTTTCATATTAATTTAATCTTTTGAAAATATATTTTAATCCCAAAATTACATATGCAGACAGCAGAACCCAATTTACATAGGAAAATTGCAGACAACGAAAGGTCACTTATAATCCGCAAATATGAAGATCAGAAAAGCATTCAACTTATTTCTGAAGAGCTCGATATAAACGTTGAAACGGTCACTTCTATAAAAAGACTTTATAAAAACACTGGGAGAGTAAATGCGTTGACACAAAGATGACCACGGTAATATTACAAAACAACTTTTTATAAAAAACGACCGCTAAACTACAGTAAGAATATCGGTTATTGCGAACCGCCATCGAGATATTTTTTAAGATGGCAAAAGCAGTATCCTAATAGATCAGCCGCTCCGCTCTAAGATGATAGGAACAAGACGAGGGTTTTCCGAGATTTTATACTCGATCGATTATTAATAAGAGATTTGGTGACAACGTTTAGCCTGAATATGACTACCCTCTATAGTTTACCCACAAAAATAAACGGCAATGCAGTTTTCCTTGAAAACTGATGTTTCGCAAATTAGTTCAAGCAAACGCGAAAACTCTTACAATTAAGCTATCAGTCTTGCAACCTGATGAAAAATTTCTGTTTTTCGCGTTGATTGCTTTTTAATAAAGTAACTTAATAATATAATTACTAATTACCATTTGAATATAAATTTCGATTATTCTTCTGAAAATAATGCTTCAAGCTGCAATCTAATATTTGTCACACTTTTGATTTTCTTGTTCAGTTTAAATATACGATTTTTCACAAAAATTAATTTTTGAGATTGTAATTTTCAGCAAAATTAAACCTCAAGATTATTTTCAGATTTCACTGATTTCAACGCAAAATTGGTCACAATACTATAATTTTTAATCTGACAATTAGTAATTACAAATCTATCAATAGATTGTTTTATATTTTCAATAATTCTACTGCAAGCTGTTTCTCTTCCTTGTTCTTTCTAATTATTTTCTTATATACTACTTTCAAAATAAGTCAATATTTATTTTCGGTAATTAAAAATTACTAAATTTAAATTATTATTACTATTTATATTATTTAATTATTTATAACTACTGTCTATATTTATTTATTATTTTTAGTATCATTTAAATACTAAAATTAGATTAATTTTATTTTTAGTAATTTCACTATTATTATTAATTTATTTTATTTATTATTTTTATTTACAAGATCCTAACACTGATATAAATGATAAATAATGCGCCTCAGTAGTTTTGACAATTATTACCATCAGCTGTGTGAGTTTACCATTTCCTGCGTTAGTTATTCCGGAATTTTATCTAGAATAAGAATAAATCACAAATTAAATATCATTTCCTATTATCAGCATATGTTCAATAGATAAATGGATAAAATATAATACAACAAATATATTTTCTGACCAATTAATAAGTAACATATAAGTTGAAAA
The DNA here is from genome assembly GCA_022537955.1 of Schmidtea mediterranea. Taxonomy (NCBI): domain Eukaryota; kingdom Metazoa; phylum Platyhelminthes; order Tricladida; family Dugesiidae; genus Schmidtea; species Schmidtea mediterranea. The sequence continues at coordinate 198,447,260 of CM039680.1, read as the reverse complement.
TTTCTATTATTTCAAGAGAAATCACTCCTTAGCTCCATTTTTTCAGATCATATATATATATATATATATATATATATATTTCATTAAATTACTTTAAAACTTACCTAAGCTATAAATATTTGCTTTATTTCAAGAGAAAACAAATGTGAGGTCCATTAGATTTGCCAGAAATCACTGACAGGTTATGTTATGAATCTTCAATATAAAATCATTATTTCAGAAATTTAACGAATTTGTCTCGAGAACTAAATAATTATGAATTTCCATTTGTTTATTAAAGCGCTATCAAAAACAAATTTTAAAATTATATTCTAAAATTATTACATATAAAACAAATGTTTCAACTATCACGACTTTGTGTAAATAATTAGAAAACAAGCGCTATTTTATCAGATTGATAAATTAATTAAATTACTCAAGAAATTCATGATACAATAACCAATCAAACATTAGTTTGTGTGTATTGTCCAGTTGTATAAATACAAGTAAATTTCAATTGAATTTATTCAATCAAACATGTGTAACGAAGTTTCTGAAGTTGTTGCTGAAGTCGAAGTTAAGGAGTCATCAGAATAAAATTGTGTTTTCTAATAAATTTTAATGCGTTTCAATATTGTTAATTTTTGTTATTGTTTGTTTGTTCATTTTTGAAATCTTAATTTTAAAAATTTTTATGCAAAACAAATATCAGATATTGGAAATGTCAAAAGTCAATATTTTTAATTGTGATTTTTATTTGGGTGAATTATTCATTATTTGTTAAATGCTACTTTCATACAACACTTCAAATTACAGTAAGAATTCACAGAACGTAACTTTTGTGAATAAATTTAAACAGCAAACATCTTTTTCGTAGTGAATTTTGTTCCATTCATTGAATTTTTGATGTCTTAATTCAAAAGTATGATTTAAAAAAATCAAGAAGCAAATTAATTTGACAACGAAGCTACATAATTTCAGAAAAAATTATTTTATTCAACGGTAAAACCGAACAGAGTTTCGAATTTATACATTATATGTTTTGAAAATAAGAGCATTTTTCCAGATTCTTTGAAACAAATTTTTTTCTGATGTTGAGGACCTTTCAGCACGTCTATTGCCGAGTTCATCTTCGTTTTTGATATTGGGGTTTTCTGTATTCATATTATTTATATTCTCGTAGATTATTGGAACACTAGAACTTTTTACTGTTCCTAAGGCTCATTCCATAATATCCAGATCAGACATTGAGGAATATTGTCAGCATCTTCTAAATGATTGAATCGTAATATAAAATTCACTTCGCCGTTTGATTTAGACAAACCCTTAAATCCGATAATGATAACGGATGTCATGCTATGTCTATAATTTTAGGTTTTTCTCCAAAATCACCAAAAATTAGATTTTCGATAATTATATTTCAAGATCTCTATTATACACGAGTTCATCGGATGAAGATTAGCAGTAGTATTTGACCAAAGGAGTAATCTTGTTTTCAAAAAGAATTTGCACACGAAATTCTCGTAAACTTTTCTTTCGAAACTTTTTTTTGGCGCATTTTTTCATATACTGTCACTATTATTTTTTCATTTATATTTTTTTAAGGTAATGAACTTTCGTCGGCATTATATATCTGCTCTGGAAGCATATTCAGATCAAAGATTTTCTATTTGAAATGTTCAATGAATGGAAAGATTGCTGAATCTTTCAAGGATTATTTTTCTCTTCATATTTTTAACTATTTAATACAGTTCCGCTTTTAGAATTTTTTTATCTCATCGAAAGGAACATTTGAATCCAATTAATAATTAAACTATAGCGCTTTAGATTGGAAGACCTCGTAAGACATAATGCTGTTGTTGAAACATTCCTTTACGAACCAGTTAAACAAGGCTTTTACAGTTTCCGCAAAGCAATTTCTCGAAATTTTAAGCAGTTTTCTATTTATTCTTTATTTTGTTTTATCCTTGCAAATGTAATTTTACTTATGGTATAAATACGACAGTGTCTTTAGGTATTTAGCCTCCTTGTATTTTTATAAAATTTATAAAATTTATATTAAATAATAATTATAATTTATTAATCAATTATATATTTAAAAATTTTATGTTAAATATATCAAACCAATTTAAAATTATTTGCATAATACAGTGGATTCTCGAGTAATTTCTGCCTCGATTATAAAGCTTGTCACTAATTAAGAATGAAGAACAACAATACGTTGAGTCAAATATTATTTTATTATTGAAATATTTTATCAAATATTATTATTTAATCCTAAAACGTACATAATGTTGATTTAATATTTTATTTTTTTAAAGTATATACAAAATCAGTTTTTTGATTAAATTTTGTTATAATTAAAATGGTGTTGGTTATACGGGGAAACATATTTTCAGAATATTCATGCCGTGGTGACGTATCGGTCCTCTCTATTCCCTAGGGTTGTTTCCTCCCCATACAACGCACGATTTGGATAAACTGTCGCGTACCCATGACCGAAATCATGTTGGTACTGTACGCAACAGCCGAACGCCATTCGAGCAGGTGAGCGCTATCACTGGTGCTACTCCTCGAAGGACCTTCGTTTTCCCGGTCACTTGCTGCCGATAGAAGGTCTTACGCATTTTACTCTGAAGACATATCACCAGTGAACCCTGGTCTCATCTCTCTCCGGAGCTAACAATCGTGAGAATTCCTTTGGTTACCACCCCTACCATTCGTACTACACTTTCCCTTCTAACCCCTTCCCTGGATTCTTAGGGTCATTTCTACTCAGATAATAATAACACAGTAGTTTAAAATTCGAAGGTTTATTAATATCGATAAAGAGACATGTAAGATGATTAGCAAACAAAACCAGACAAGAATAGAGATGGATTGTACACTGATTAACACAAGGTTTCGGAACATGTCGTCACTTCAATGATCGCATTCGAATGACTTGTAGGAGAATGGGGACTGACTTGTTAGGTATCTGGTTTCATTCATCTGCATCCATGTCAGTTGGGAGATGTCGACGTTTCGCTGGTCGATACGGAGGTGGATTGACATTGATGTTAAATTCCACATGAGTGGAGGGTCCGAGTTCATCGGGATGGGGCAGACATCCGGGTACCCTACCCGTGAGAACGGCAACTTCACTTGGGTCCAGACCCAATCGTCCCAAAGTTTGGTTCGCCTCTGGCATTTCTTGCTCATCGTCCAACAGGTTAATATGTATGGATCTGGCAGGTGAGTGAAAGGTGACTGTCGGCGCGTAGATTATGTCGGACCCAAGATCGGGGAGTTCAAACTCCTGATATGGGGGTGGGAGATCGTGAATTGAATACGATGCACTGATTGGTTCTGTCGAGCTGAAGAGACTGGCTTCTCTGCGGCGACGTTCGCGTCGGCGACGGTTTCGGTTGGGCCGTCGTCTGGCTGCTCCTACCCGTGGTTCGACCACGGGAGTTTGCGGAAATTCGGTGATCGCAGGAGCCGGTATGGAGTGAACAGGGAGAGGCGTCTTCAGGGGAAGATGTGGCGCCGGAATGATATCCAGATTCCGGGCCCAGACGCTTCCGGGGATCCGAGCTCGGAGTTCGGCATCTGTGAAGATCTGCCGGAGCGTCGTGCCCTGCTCCTTTATTAGCACTCGCTGACTGTGAGATTCGACAATCAGTTCGTCCCTCGCCCGAGATAGGCGAGTTATCTTCTGATATAATTTCTTGGCGGCGTCTGGTGAGAGCCAAGTTCTTTTTAACCTTCGGTACTTGTCCTGAAGAGCGGTATGTTCTCTTTCCAACTGCTCCAATCGCTGTCTGGTGGCGATAATTGATGGCGACAGACGCGGGATTCTCAGGAGATTGTTAGGACTGGTCATCTAGATAAGAGATGTAACTAAAAGGGAAGTAGCAGAATATTTTTTGATTTCAGCAAAATCTCTACACCTTCTTACTACGGCAGGAAAATATTGAGGTTAACACGTGTGAGGTTTACTATTAGAGTACTAGTTTTATAGGTTACGATAGTAATACACTAATGTCGATTGCACTAGCTAAAAATTTGGACGATATTTATGGCACGAAGGTTCGTGACTACACTAAGTTTATCATTAATAACTATACATTTAACGGTACGATTATCAGTAATACTAACGCTCGTAGCAGATGAACGGTGACGACTCCAATAATAAGTTTAGGGAACCTAGCTAAAGTAGTGCTACTAGTGGTGGTATGGCGAATGGTAATTAATGATAATGGTAAAGATGTATACGTGCATGCAATTTTTAGTTTTCTAATAATGAGTAATAATAATAATAATAATAATAATAATAAAATAATACTAGTAATAACAACAGTAATAATAACAATGATAATAAGAGTAGTAGTAATAATGCTGATAATATTAATGATAATCATCATAAGGGTAATAATAATAACGATAATAATAAAAATGAGATTAATAGTACTGACGATGGTAACGATAATAATTTTAATAATAATAACGATAATGATAATAACAATGTTAAAGATAATAATAATTAATATTAGTGGAGATAATCATGAGTAATTGTGGTAACCAACAGTAACAATCGTGCTAATCGCGACAATCGATACAGAGCGTATTAGCGACTCATGGAGAAAATATCGACGAGACAATTCTAACGGCAATACAACATGCTGTAACGGGGGAGATTCATCGTGTAGATAGGAACAGCATGTGTGTTGCTGGCGATGACATAATCAACTAATTACGATAGCACTAGTGGGAAATCTGTGAATTGTTATCGATCGGTAATTATGTGGTTGAAGTTGGTAAGCGACGAATGTCAATACTGTTAGAAGATTTCTTCTCCATTGATTAGCTGAGGAATTATAGTATTTTTATCAATGTTGCCCCTTTCTGATACACCTCGAGGTCAAAACGAGAATGTTCAATGCTAACTAAAAGGTCGATGCTAGTGATGATTTTCAGGTCTAATGGATGGTGTGTACTATAAGTTATATCGTCATGCTCGTGATTAGAATTTATCGGTTGTTCTTGTGGGATTTGGAATTGTCGATTATTCTCGTCAAGTATTTCGTTAATCAAAGGGGGCTCGAATTATGATATTATATACGTCGGAGGAACCGATTTCATTATCTCTATTCGTTGGAATTAATAGCTCTCTCTACTCAGATGATTAGACAAATCAGGATAACCAGCATCGTCACCTGGGCCTAATGTGTTAATGGAAATCTCTCCATCTGTATCTCTACTTCGCTGGATTCATATATTACCACAGTGATCTTCGAAAAAGAAAAATGGACGTCTATATGGATGGAGCTCAAAATTTACTTCAGCGTCCAGTATCGATCGTACCCTACTTATGGAAAGAAACATGGATATCCTGATAAGTGATATTTTGTGTATATATACGCGTGATTGTTGATGGTAATTAGTACCTATTTTTCTATAATTTTCATAAATAAATGGTCTGACACTTCCATTATTATTCGTTTATTTTACTATTGTTTGTTAAACCATTTCTAACCTATACTTATCCTTTCTGCCCGATTTTTCTCGTATTATTATTCGAGGCAAAGAAAATCATCCTATGAGATCGCCACGCGACCTTTTCTAATTCCCCTACCTGTAGTCGAACTTCCCGAATTTTAAATTTCTGCTCGTTCCGGCCACTTTTCAGTAGTCGCTACGAGGCGTTCAACGATTTCCTGCGTGGAGGTCCTGTGCAATTGCCAGACCCTACGGCGGACAACCGAGGTTTCGGTGAGGCGCGACCCGCGAGCAAAACTGGGGAACTTAATCCACCAGCCGGCCCTAAATCTGCCTCATCGAGAGCTATTGAAATACCATACATAGATATTGATTTTAAGGGGCCTCGTATAAATAAGATAATATATATATATAATTACAAGAGAATTAAGCAAAACATTATGAATGACCTTTAAAAGCATTTGAAATTACATTAGCATGAAAAAGAAATTTAACACATAAAAGATCCTTACTTTCAGAAGTTTGTCGTGAATGATTTCAATAATTGCAAAGTTGTAAAAAGCATAAGTTAAAAATAATGAAATTTGTCACGGTTTTTGTGCGTGTGTGCGACCAATGGGCGATTTTTCGCCATTTTTAGGGCTTTTTAATTATTTTATTAATTTTAAACTATTTTTTTTATTTTCTTGTGCATTTTCTCTATTTTTTGATATATAATTTATATTATAGTTGAATTTTATTTTTATTATTATTTTCTTATAATATTATTTTTTAGCCCGAAATTTTTGTTTCCTGGTCGCCGCTTCTGCCTGTGTTTTTTCTAAACCTTATTTTGCAAGGTTTTGGCAGTTTATTTTCTTTTTCGTATGTCTCTCTCTGCAGCTGTAGGCTTTTCTAATGATTTTAATTAATTATTTGTTTTTATTTAATTTTGATATATTTTTAATTTGTTTTAATTAATATGTTTTTATTGATTTTTAGTATCTTCTTGTGGTGCGTGCTTATGTTCAGTGACTTGTTCCATTACTCTTATTTTTGCTTTAATTCTAATTTTTTATTTTTGTTTAAATTGTGGCTCTGAGCCCAACAAACCACTCCCGAGGCCATTTAAATTGCGCCCCGCAATTTCTCATTAGCACATTCATATACTGACATTTGTTACTATTATACCTTTGACATTCAAATAGATGGATGAAATGCCAATTTACAAGAAGCAAGCAGGCATCACTTATGGTGATGGGGTTTTATACATATAGACAGTATTGTTATTAAGTTTTGTTTATATACACATAATAGGATAGCAGTTAAGTTAGGTTAGGTTCAATGTCCGTGGCTTGGACCTGGAATGTCGTCCAGCTGGATTGATTTGGATCGGGGTTCAATGATTTGAGTCTGACTGACTACTGCGGAGCTGTTTTGATATTGAGGATTTTGGTTGTTGGGTTTTACAAAACGGATTGTTTGGTTGTTTTGTTGTCTTCTTCTTCGATGTCGATTGAGTTGGGTTTTTTGGTGCGATTTTGCGTTCTGGGTGATTTGACAGATTGTTGCGGTGACGATGATGACGATTTGAGTAATCCCCAGGCAGAGGATTGTAATTTCGAATTTATTTGATTTTGGGTTTTCCGGAATCGGGTGAGGTGAGGATATCATTGTTTGTAAGAGGATGTTTTCGAGTTGTGAGAGTTGATTAATTTTCTGAAGTAGGTGTAGGTCGAGATTCTGACATGCGGGTTTTCGAAGAAGATATTTCCGCATTCGGGTGAGCTCTGATTTGATAGTTTGAACTGTTTCGATGGCTTCCTGGGTTTTCGGAAGATTTGGGTTTGATTTGTTAATGAAGATGCCGATTAAAAATATGTCGATTAGTGGGTGTGGATTCATTTTTCTATTTACAAATTTTCTCATTTTGCTTATTTACATTTGGACACAATTTCCGTTTTCGCACTATTTTATTCTGGGTTTAACTCGTCGTGATTGTTTAAGGTTGGGTTGTTCATCAACATCAATTCCGCTCTCATCAGTCTATTTCTCATTTCGGGAATTAGAGTAATTATTTTATCCTTTTCCTCTATAGCACTTTTTTGGCTCTCGTTTGCCTCTTTTAATATTCGTATTTGTTGTTTGTACTGCAGTCCATTTTCATATTGTCTTATGGCGTATTTCTCGAGCTTCCTGTATTCTCGGTTTAACCTTTTTGTTTTTTGATATTTCCTCTGCATCCTCTTTGCCTGGGTTTTCCAATGGTCCTCCAACACGTATCTTGACCATTTCGTTGCCAGTTCGGTTTTCAGTTCCTCCACTTTTTCTTCCCAACCCTTGTTTACTTCGATTTTTTGTTTTAACCACTCATTTTCGTCTTCCACCTCTTCTCGTTGTCTTTTTAGTACTTCGCATTCTCTTTTTAACGCCTTTATTAAATTTCGTGACTGGAACCATTGATAGGTTATGCAGTCTATTTCTTGAATTTGCTGTTCCATCGCCATTCTTATATTTTTTATCATTTCCTCCTGCTCGCTACTTTCTACTTCCATTACCTCCTCGGTTTTACATACTATTGGTAATGGGTACTCGTTCTCCACTTCAATTTTTATGGGCTTAATACTGTCATTGATAGTGATCTCGCCGGACTCTCCTTCAATTGTTGTTACTTCTCTCTGATTATCCATTTTCTATACATTTGTACATCAATTTTTTGTTATTTTTGGTTTCTTTATATATTTTTATGATTTTATGCATTTTTTATTCTTTTTATGGGTTTTTATTTGGCTTTTTCATTTTTTTATTTTATATCTATTTACATGTTTCCACACTTTTTACAACTTCTTTTCTCCACTAATCCTATACCCATGTGCCCCAAACTTCCACAAACCCTTCATCTATTACTGTTTCTTGTGGTTGTTCCGATGGTTCGCCCACATTCGTATTTATGATCGGCATTGGCACCATAGGTATAAATGAAGTCCAAACCATGGGTGCGATATTTAATATTTCATTTATCCTTTCGCGTAATCTTTGCGAGGTATTCATCTCTCCATCCAACATATATGACAGTTGGTTTACCTCTTCGGTGAGATCCTCTATCTCTCTTTCCAATATTGAGGTGTCTCTTTGGGCTTTTAGCCCTCTATTTCTGCTTGTAGTTCCTTCACCTTTGTATCAAAGACTTCCTTCTCGCATCCTCTGAGCGCCTTTTGTCGATGGATTGCGAGGTCTCTTTGTTCGCACATTTTCTTAAATTTAGCCACCTCTTGTTCTGCGCATTCTAATCTGCTCTTTTCGATTTCTACTTGTAGGTCGCTCTGCTCTTTGTCTTCAACGAGTTTTCGTAGTTGACTCTGCGTCTTTGTAATTTGGTTTACTTTCACCGTAGTGAATTTTCTGAGATTTCCTTCTCTTTTCTCTTGCAGTTTTAACTGCGCTTGTAGATTTCCAATTTCTACTCTTTGTTCCTCTACCTGTTCCCACATTTGCAGGTTGTCGAGGGGTATACATTTTTCGGATAATTCTTTCAGTTTCTTCGCCGTCATTTGGTATTTTTGCTTCCAAGTTTTGGCTTCTTTTAATACTCCGTTTGTCTTCCTCTCACTTTTATTCATTGTTTTTGTCCATTCGGTCACCTGTAGTGTCTGTTATTTTTTGGTGCGTTCTAATTCTTCTCTGACCCTGATTTGTACCTTCCCGATTTGTTCAATTTGGGCTTCGAGTTCTTTGTTCCTCCTACTGGCCCCTTCGGTTCTGCATTGGTTAAAGGTCGCTCTTGCCAACTGGCTTAGATATTTTGCTCGCATGTTTTCTAATTCGTCCATTTTCTTTAGCAATTTTTCGTTCAGTTCTTCCACTTCCTCTTCAAGTCGATCGCTTCTTTGGTTAGCTAATTCTAATATCACTTTGCCGAAAGTTGTCTTACTTTTTAATTCTTTATGTTTGGTTTGGAGTTCCTCCTTCTTTTGGACTGACCTGTCCGCTCGGCTTTGTTGGTAAGCTGTGTTGATGACTTCTCTATAATATTTCACTTTTATTTTGTTTGTTTTTTCTTTTAATTCTGTTATATTTTTATTTAGTAACTCCATCATCACTTTTCCGTGATTCGTTTTTAATTCCTGTCCTTCGATTTGTTTTTGGAGTTCTCGTGTCTTCCTTTTTTCTCTTTCTGTCAGGCATCTTGCGTATGCTGCGTCTATGATTTCGCTGTGATATTGGGTTTGTCTTTTGATGCTTTCCATGCTCGATTTGCTATTCTCTTATTCAATTCGTTTATTTCCTTTTTCAACTAGCCATTGTTCCGGTTTATTAGTTCTCGCAGTACTCTCTCGTAATTCGCTTTGGTTTCTTGTTCCTGGTTCTTTATTTCCCACTGCTCAACTTGTTTTTGGAGGTTTTCCACTTTGGCTTTCTGGGTTTCTGCTATTTGTTGTGATACGTACTTTCTCTTTTCTTCTCTCATATCTTGTTCCATCTTTTTTCTTGCTAGTTTCTCAAACTCTTCTATCCCTCTTCGTATATCTCTTTGACCATAATCATTATGTTATTGCTCCGTTTCATGATTAAATCGTTTTCGTGGCTTTCTTGCACTTGCTGCCACATTCTCTCGCACTTCTCTGTTTCCGTTTTTATCTTATTCATCACCTCCATCTCATCGCTTTTTATTAACACTGCTCTTTGATTCTCGTCACCCATGATTTGCATCATCTTTATTACTGGAAGGTGGTTTATTATCTTGATCGTTACTTCTTTGTTATTCATTTTCTACAATTGATATTTATAATTAGTTTTGTTATTCATGATGGTTATCGTTTTCTTGTTTTACGCATCAATATTTTAATGTTTTTGTGTTGCTATTTTTACATTATATATACATATATATATAAATTTATACTTATATACACTTTACACATCCCTTCTCTCTTAATTTGTTCTTCCTGTTTCTTCCCTTTCAAACGCTATCTTTACAAACAACGTATCTCCTTCTAGATATTCCCACATTATATTTTGCCTCATCATCCTTGGTGCTCCCGTTGCTACACCTACGTCTGCTGTTGGTTTATTATAGCATGATGCTCCGTCAGATCTAAATTTCTCCACATGTGAGTCTTTTGCTGATAGTATTGTTAATGCTATTTTGTTGCTGAACGGCCATGATTGTAACTCGTCCCATTCTCCCTTTACTAGTACGAAGAATACGGATATGTGGGTGCCTTTTCCTGTTCCATCCCCGTTTGGATATACTCTCATCCTCATTTTGTATCCGTTTTTCCATGAATAAAATGGTGGACTAGTTATGGATACTTCCGTTCCATCTCTTGCTCTTTGCCATTATCTCGTAAATTCCTCAATTCTCCATATATATGGAGCGGTAGGTAGGTTTTCTCCAGTAGGTGTATAGCTTCTTAATTTTTGATATTGTTCTCTCAATTTCTTCATTTCGTTCTCCACGTTCTTTTCTGTTTCTGCTATTTCTATACGTGCTAGTTCGAAAGCTTCTCTTGTATTGAATATTTCTGTCATCAGTATTTTGTGCGATTCAATTTCGGTTTTTATCTTTTCCATCATTTGGTCCATGTTATTTATAGTATTTACCAATATCTTCGTGTGCTCCTCGGCCGTCTCTTGCAAGTGTTGTATTGTCTCCTCTCGTAGTATCTTTGTTTTACATCCCCATTTTGCCATTGGGCATTCCGTTTGTTTTCTGCTACATCTTTCCCAATGCTATTTTAGTTCCACTTCTTCCTCGATTCCACATTTGTTTGGGTATTTTCCTCTGAATCTTGCACAGATCTTTTCTTCTTTCACATTCACGTGTTCTTGTTGTATTTGTTTCCATGTCTCGGTGATATTGCAATATTCGCATCTTGTTCGTCTTTCCTCGCATATGTTCTCGTGTTGTTTTTCTTCGCCTTCTATTATAGGTTGTTGGCATATCTCACAGGGTTTCCTTTTATAATTACAATGATTTAGATGATCGTTTGCATCTCTGATCTTCCCTTCCCATACGCATGGTTCGTTTGGGCATTTTATTTTCATATTCACTATTTCTCTAGTGGCTGCTCGGTCTTTTTGTGTTTCTCTTAGTGATGCAATTTCTGTCTCCCCACAATCGGGACATTGTTTTGGACCATTCAGTGTTAATTCTATTATGCATTCAGTGCATAGTCTACAGCCACATTCAGTTTGTCTCGGCTCTTTCAATAGTTTGGTACATGCTCCGCATCGTAGTCTTGCTTGTACTTTTATTTGAGTTTGCTTTCTGATTACTTCGATAACGTTATTAACTTCTGTTGTGGTTCTTGGTTGTTCCATTTTCTATAATTATATACATTTTAGTTTGAGTCGCTTAGGTTTTATACATTTATTCTTTATGATTAGTTTTGTATTTTCTATTTACACACGTATTTACATATTTTTGGATTTTTGGTTTTCTTTTTGGTCTGTACTTTACTCTTTCTACATATATACATCTTCCTTTTTGTTCTACTCTACGTTGCTCGATGAATCCGGCTCTACTCTATCCTCGTCTCGATTTAGTACCCATTCTCTTCATTCTACTTGTGGTTCATCCTCTGTTTCCTCCGTTAATCTTTGTAATTCGTTTCTCTGCCATTGGTTTTCCGTTCTTAGTGTTTCTAATTCTTGTTCCATTTCGTTTATTCGTCTCCGTTGTTCTTCCATATTTAACATATGGTATAGATTTGTATTTAGCGCTTCTCTCAATGCTATTTGACTTTCCGTCCATTGTTCCTGTAGTATGTTCACCGCTTTTGTTAGCGAGTTGTATTGTTGTTTCCACATTTCGACTATCATTTCATTATTCATGCTGGTTCGGTGATTTTGTTCCATCTTCCTTAATTTACACTTATTACTCGTGTCTCACTTATTTTATACATTAATTTACAGGGTTTTATATATTATACATACCGCTTTATAATACTTATATATCTACATTTTATACATTATATACACTCATACGCCCTTTACCTATACCCTTTGTATTTTCTGAGGAATTCCGACTTGTCGAAATCCCTCATTCCACCATCTTTGCTCTTTTAGTTTTAATTTTTCCTTGATTATTTCTGACTTTGATTCTCTGATTTTATATCTATCAATTGTTTTTGTTATACATATTGCAATACCGATTGCTGTTGCACTTATTATTATGCTCGTAATCCATAATATTCGTATCCAGTTTGGAATTTCTATTGGGTTTTCAGTTATCGTGGTGATGTTTCCTTTCATATTTTGTTCCTTTGCTGTTGGCTCTTGGTTTTTCTCGATTAGTTCCATTATTCTTTCCATCTGGGCTTCTGAGATGTATCTGTCTTCCTCTTTATTTCTGGTTTCATTTTCTTTTTCCGTGGTGTTTTCTTTTTCGTCCTTGTACGTTACTGTAGTTGTTTCTGTCGTTGGATTTTCATTCTTCTTTTGTTGGGGACATATCGGTATAACCAAATTTCTCCATACACATATTAAGTATCTTGTTTTCAATGTTATTTTGGTTGTTTCGTTTGGGTGATTTTTGTAGAATTTACATTGGAGTATCTCGTTTTCTTCGTTCGTTGTTTCCTTTGTGCACAACTTCTTCCTTATTATTTGTAAATCTTGTGTTATCATTAATTTTCTTCCTCCGATGATAGTTCCTTGTTGATCGAGGTCCAATGTTGTTATGGCGTGACCCGTTATCCATTGGGTTGTGATCTTCGTTGTTTCTTTTCCCACTTTTTCCGTTGTGCATTTTAGGGACTTCGCTTCTGGTCTGGGTATATAGATTCTATATTCTGCTTGTAGATGTAGTCCTCGTATTATTAGTTGATCTCCTGGATTTAGTGTGATCTTTTGGCATCGTCCCATTTTTCGACCGTTAATTTCTGCTATGCATATCTTGTTTACTTTATGTGCATATACTTTTCCTATTTTTGCGTTATTCTTGGCGGGTTTAGTGTCATTCGTTTCCCATTGTAGGTATTATGTCCTCTTGTTATTATATTCGGTTGTCGTTATTTCTGTTTTTTTGTTAACCGCACTTAATATGTTCGTTATTTCTTTGGTTGTTGGTTTTGTACTTTTTCCCCACCGTTTTCTCGGTGCTCTTTTAATTACACACCTTGGGTGTTTCCTGTTTCTGTATACGCATATTTGGTATCTTCGTCGAGCTTTTATCCCTTTTATATATATAGGGTCTTTTAAATTTGTTATATTCTTTTCGCATATCCTGTCTCCTATCCAATTCCGTTGGATTCTTGTTATGCATACTTGAGTTATTGTTTGTCCATTGATGTTTGTTATTTTTATGTGATTGAATTTTATTATGACGCTCTCTTTGTCCCTTCGATTGTCGCTTAATATGTATTGTGCTACCGATAGTTTCCATGTTGTTATAACAATTGATAATGTTAGAATGTTATTTTTCCAATTTAATTCCATCTCAGGTAGACATACGGTTCGTTTTCCATAATTCGATTTTTTGTTTTCGTTTTTATTATTTTTGTCATTTTTGCTATTTTCGTGGTCTTTATGCCTGTCGTTCCTTCGTTCTGTTTTATTTCCTTGATTCCTTTTTCCGTTTTCATCATTTCGTTCGTCTTCTCCGTTATCTTCATCTTCATCGTTTTTATTGGTATCTTCCCCGGTCTTCGCTAAAATGTCGTCCCCGACATTGAGTTTTCTAATTAATGCTTTATAGGCTGCTATTGCTTTATCTCTTGCTTTGATTATTTCATCTAATGACGTCCGTTCTTTTTGAACCCTTGTTTTGGTAACTTTCCAGTTTTCTACCAGGTTAACAAGTTTTGTTCTTCCATTTCCGATTCTCATTTGTTCTTTGACGTTATCGGTGAATCTCAACTCTGGTCGCTGTAGTACCATCATTATTATTTTGGGGTTTCCTCCTTTAATCATTAACTTTTTTAGTAGTGCGTTTTCTCCGTCTTCGTATCTTTCGTTTATATCTATCGCGAATTCGTCGGATTTTGGTATTCTCCAATTTAGTAGGATTTTTATCGCCTCTTTATTTCTATAAATTGTTCTCCACGATACCTGTTGGGTATCTGCACAAAGCTCTTCTATTTCTCTTCTTGTTGCGTTTTCTGTTATGAATTTTATCATTGACATGTTTGGTTCGTTTGTTGCTAAATCGAGTATACTGCTCCAATCGTCTGATCTCTCTGTTAATTCAGAAAAATTTTATTTAATAAAAATTGCTCCGAAAAGACAGTGGGTCCTTTTTACGGGACTAGTCCGACCTCTTGGTGGTCAGACTAAATCAGGGTTTTATTGTTTTCTTTATTGTCTTCTGATGTTTGAGTCCGCGATCATGCTTGTATATCGGACTAGTATTTCTTTATCTCGTTCATTTGCTTTTTCTTCAGGTTAGCGCTCTACTTTCTCCTCAGGAATCTCTCCAATTTATCTTTCAAATTTTTATCTTTCCTTTATCTTCTCTCTTATCCCCTTATTTATTCGTCGTTTTCTTTTCAGGATTCTCTTCATTTGTTTATCTTTTGTATATTTCGGCGCTTTAGCTTCTCCTCAATCTTTTATTTGTTTCGGGTTATCTTTCAGATTTTTTTTTATTATTAATTTATATCCTTTATTCATCCATTCGTCGTTTTGTTTTCTTTTCAGAATTCTCTTCATTTGTTTATCTCTTGTATATTTCGGCGCTTTAGCTTCTCCTCAATCTTTTATTCGTTTTGGGTAATCTTTCAGATTTTTATTATTAATTTATATCCTTTATTCATCCATTCGTCGTTTTGTTTTCTTTTCAGGATTCTCTTCATTTGTTTATCGGCGCTTTAGCTTCTCCTCAATATTCTATTTTTCTAGAGATTTGTTTTATTAATAATTCTTTCCTTCCTTCCCATTTCTCCTCTTTCTCTCCTCCATAACCATACCATGATTCCCAATGATCGCCATGGCGGTTTAAACCAACCAGGCAATATACCAAAAAAATGTAAACAACAGCAAAAAAAAGAAAAAAAAGAAATAAACCACACATTCGATGAACATTCGAAGATCATTCGATGAACAAAACAAGACAAAAACATAAAAACAATTTCTTCTCGATAAGTTAGGTGTTCAATAAAGTAATATAATAACGTAATAGTAAAGTAATAAAGTAAGTAATATAGTAATATAATTAAGTAATATAATAAGGTAATAATAAAGTAATAATAAAGTAATCTAATATAGTAATATAGTATTATAATACAGTAATATAATATAGTAATAGATTGTTGATCTTTTTCTTTTTCCTTCCCATTTTCCTTCTCTCCCTTTCTCTGAATAAGTCTTCTCTCCTTCCTTCCTCTCGTCTACTTGGTGTTTGTGATATGGTTCATATATCATGTAGCTTGCCTCAATCGCCGCAACAGTGCACTTTTTCGCCAGAGACTCTATTTCACCTGTACTCAACCCTATTTCTTTCAGTATTTTATTGTTATCATCATCCCATGTTCCTAGTGTCCCCACAACTAGTGCATACACAGCAGTTTTACAATTGTTTGTTTTGCCTGTCTCTAATGTTATATCTCTGTATTTTTCAAAGTTTTTCTTTCTGACATTTTCAAAGTTTTTAGTGTTATGATATGAAACCTTAATGTCTAAGAAGATGATTTTATTATTGTTTTTTAATTTGATTGTTAGGTCAGGTCGTAGTTTAGTGGTTATGCCTGGTGGTGGTCTTTCTATGTCTGTGTCGTATTTTTTTGAAATAAAAAAGTTTAAGACTATATCAAGTACTTGGTTATGTTTATTTCTCCTAGCATTTTGTGTTAATGTACAGTGATTAAAAATATGCGCTTGCGTTTCCCATTGTGCATTACATATCCTGCATTTGATTTCTGTTTTATCTTTGTGATTTTTCGGGTTGGAATTAAGGTTAAGGCTATTATTGCGTGCTTTTATCATGAAAAAGTATTGGTTATCGCTGAGTGATTGACTTTTAATTAAGTGCTGAGTCATGCTACTGCTGCTTATTGTCTTAGCAATGTGTCCTTGATGAATCATTTTCTGCCATTCGAGGGCATACCATTCACTGGTCAGGGTATGCACAGATGAAGAGGCACTTTCTATATTCTCTCCGTTTATTGTGGCCATGAAGGCGTCTTTTCTAATTTCCAACTGGAAGCAGTTATCTAAATTACAAATTATTTTACAAGTTATTCCAAACTTTTCTCGTAGCCGTTTTGCTGAATTTCTAAATTTTAAAAAAAGGCAGGGAGCAGCCACCCGTTCACTCTTAACATCTCCATTTATCCAGCTCAAAGATTTTTCCAGATCCACATCACTAGTGAAACGGGCTTTTGTTACTTCAATTAATTCTTTAATTATAAAGTTCCTCATATTTAGGTCTTTAGACATAAGTAGTTTTGTCAGCTGTACGATACTCTGGATCAAATATTCATCTATGCTTGGGACTATGCCCAGACCCCCCAGTGAGCAGTGCGCGTAAATAAAATTATTATTAATGTTCTGGTGTATGTCCCCTATCGCGTTTTTTATCATTCTTTTTATTTTTTGGTCGAACCCTAATTGCTTTTCCCTATTGTTAACCCTGCGGTTTCTGTCACAATCAAGTATCATGTGGTGTATTGTGCAGTTTCTAAAGATAAATATCAGTCGTGAGTGTATAAATGTTTTGTATGCGTATATTTTTTGCGAAGGGTGAAGATCAGAAAGAAAGTTTGCTTCTGCATCTTTAAGTGCTCTATCCAGGATCTCATCGATGTTGTGGTTTCCTTTGCCCCCAAATGCAACACCCAGGTATTTATATATGTTTTCGCTATTGATAGTTGGAATTGTTTCATTATAAATTGTTAAAGGTTTTTCAATATGATTTCTTAATTTTTCAAAAAAGCCGCATTTATTTGGTCTAAATTTTAGTGTGGCGTTATTTGTGTATTTAATTATGTCTTCGAGTATTTTGTGTATTTTTGCTCTATCGTCAGATATCAGAACTATGTCATCCGCATAGGCTAATATACTAATGTTATAGTTGTGTATAAAAAATGATTGATCTCTCAGAATGTTTGTTAATATGTAGTTTATGGCTAAACAAAAAAGGGTCATTGACATGGGGCAGCCATGCTTTACTCCATTATTTACCGCAATGCTCTTTGTGGTTGTCTTTTCACATTCGTAAAAAGTTTGGCATCCGCTGTACATATCTTTGATTAGACTCAGTGTATTCTTATTTATTCCTATTTCAGTCAATGTCTGCCATATTAATTCATGGGGGATGCTACCAAAAGCGTCGGCCAGGTCAAGCCAAGCAATATTAATATTAGTATTTGTGCGCACTGCTCTTTCCTTGATCAATAACAGGACCGAATTATGCTCAGCGCATCCATCCGGATAACCAATGGCTTTTTGGTTACAATTAATTAAGTTTCCGTTTTTAATCCAGTCTAGCAATCGGCGGTTTATTATAGTCGAAAAAAGTCTATATGAGGTATCAAGAATAGCTAATGGTCTCCAGGAAGCTACATCGTGGCTGCTACTCTCCTTGCCTGGCTTGATAATTAATTTTGTTTTGAAAGTTTTCCATTTAGATGGGCTCTTTAGGTTACGGATAATATTATTAAAAAGTTAGTTTTGGATCAATTTTTCCCCAATCATGATAGGTGATATTGTCTTTACCAGGTGCAGATTGCTTGTCTATAATTTGAAAGGTTTTTGCTATCTCCTCAGCATTTATGATTTTGATAATTGTGGTCTCCTCATGTTTATTCAGCTCATATTTAAATTTAAAATTATCTATTACTATAGTCGGCTTATCAAAAACCTGCACCATTCTGTCGCAATGTAGTGACTTAATATCAATTTTATTATTAAAAATATTTTCCATTGTTTTTTTCATTTTTATATTAAATTCAAATCGCCTCCTGAAAGTAAGTTCAATTTTTTTCATAGGTTTGATATTTTTTTTAGTATTTTTAATTTTATATTTATTAGGGAATATGGCCTCATGTATTTTTTCAATTTCGCAAAGACAGCTATCTGGTAAATCATTATCATTATTTAAAAGTATAGTTAGGTTATTTAAAATTTTTATATATTTTGATATATCTCCAGATGGTGTTCTTTCTAGAATAATATTTTTAATTAATTCATCTAGGTCTTGTCTAATCACTGCTATATTAGGGATAGTAATTTTAGTGTGATCAGAACATAGGCAGTTAATTATATGACATAAGAAAAAACCACTTTCAATAGGATTATCACATATCGGGTAATTCACTTCAATTAATTGGACAGATAGTGGGTATATAATATTTTGAATATTCATGGCTGCGTTTAGTAAGATATTGGCAGCTCTACTATGTTTTTGTAAACTATTTGCGCTTAACGGATCAATTATTGTGGCGAATCCTTTAACTTTGCTTAGGTAAAATACTGCCCATCCAGTTTTTGAAGTTTTAAAGGGAAAAATCAGTTCAGACCAGTTGGGGTAAAGGTTAAATGGGAATGTATTAAAAAAGGTTTTATAATTTTCTTGTATTAGGGCTTCACTTGTATATGAATTTATTATGACTGTTGATTTGGTTGCAACAAATACATGAAAAAAGAGGTTAACAGAGTGCTGATCTAGTCAATCACTTCCGATATCTTTCTTAGACACTAGTATATCATCTGGAATAATTCTTGTTTTATCTTCGATTGGTATTATCCCTATATGTTGGTTGTGGTGTTCGCTAAGTTTATGTTGTTCTATTGTTTCTCCACAGTGACATAGAATTGCATTTATGTTACAGGTCTTTTTTTGATTTTTTTTACTGGTGTGATTTGCTATTTGTGTGTATGTGGATTTGTAAGTCAAGTCATTTTGGCAGGGCTTTTTCCTATTTAAATAATGACAGATAAGGGTCCCTTCGTGATTTATTGATAGTTCGAGTATTTTATTCTTACTATTAAGTTCCTCTCTTGAGCAGGGAAAATGTCTATCAGAGTGAAAAATCTCTGTGTGCCCAATAATGTCTTTCAGTAGTATTGTTCGACGTCTTGTTGTCCCTTCACATAGTATACACAAAAAGGTTGTCTTGTCGTTGATTGAATCATTGTGGTTGTTAATTCTATGTTCCTTAATGTTGTCGGTGTTATGTATCCCTATTTTATTTTTTTCGCATTTTCCCCCTATACACATCAAATATCCATCTTTTCTTAGGTTAAAAAGGGTTTTGTTTATTTTATTTAGGCGTAAAAAGGTTTTCTTTGTTGTTTCGGAATTATTGGATTCTTGGTCTGAAAAATCGTTAAGATTAGGATTTTCTATAGTTTCGTTGGTTAGTAATATGTTTTCAACCACTAAATTATTATTATTATCATTAATATTTATTAAAGAATTATCGATTATAGGAATTTTAGTTTTAAGGATGTCTTCCTCTATAATAATGTTTACCCTCTTCTTCGCTATGTCAAGGTTGTTATACACAGTGAAGATCTCTTTTGTCTCTGTGTTTGGTATCTCAAATGACTGTAATGATTGTGAAAATAGGCCAGTATCAGAGATTATTTGATGAATTGAATTTTGCGACTCATTTAGTGTTGTGCTGTTGGTTGAGGTTTGGGGTAAAGGGCTATAATTTATTGTCTTTTCTAATGTTTCATTAGTGGTAATTACTAGTTGAGGGTCTATCTCCAAGTTAAGGTTATTATTAAGTATAGGTTTTGGAATAAATAAATTAGGTGTTGGTATTAGTGCAAAGTTCAATGGTGACATCTCTATTTTTTTGGTTCTACAGCTAGGTTATTGTTAGTTTTATTTGGTTGGTGTAGACTATTGGTTGTTTTATTCGATGGGTTAGTTAAACCTGTGTTAGTATTTAAAGGAAATGGTCTTGAAAAATGCGGTCTGTTTGTGGTATTCATGTTTTGGTTTTTTAAAATTAAGGTTGTAGTTTGAGTTATTATTGGTTTATTATCTATTTTTGGTGTTTCGTTATCAAGGTCAACATTGGTTTCATTACTATTTGCTAAGTTTTTAACAGTTGTCGGAATTGCTATTGGGTAATTTTTTGGCGTCGAAGTGATTGGTTGTGAAAAATGTGGTCTGCAGGTGTTCAAATTTCGGGGTATTGCTGATTTCGTGCCGCTGGTAGTAGGTTTAGGTTTTATTCTGGATTTGTTTTAATAGTTTGCGTTGGTGAACTCTTTGCCAGTTTATTTAATGTCAGGTCAATTGGTTGGTCTTTGTCAATAAAAAGGTTATACCTATTGCTCTTAAATTTGTCTGATTCTTTTGTTGCTTGATTATTATCTGTATGGGCTAGGTGATTATTTATAGGCTGTAGCGAAGAAGAGGGTACAACCGCAAGGGCGAGTCGGCCGGAGGCCGGCGAGCTGCGTACAGTAGTTTTTTCGCCCGCCGGAGTATGTGGTTTATATTTGGCTTAAAATATTTCTGTTTCATCCTTGCGAGTGTTTTCTTTACTGACATATGTCCGCCCAGTTTTCCATCATGGTATTGAGTTAGTAATTCTTTTCGTCTGTTTTCAGGTATTACCATTAGTCTTTGTTCGCCGTCTGCTATTAATAGCCACTTTTTCTCGATTACGTATCGGTGTCGGTGTTTGTCCATATGTTCTTCTAATTGTGGATCGCTTTCATAGACTTCTGGTTTACCAGTTTTTACATATTCGATTATCAACTTTAATTCTGGATCTTCTTGTTGGTCGATCATCAATTGAGAGAAGTCGATATCCTCCGCAATTATTATACATATTCGTCTGACTTCTTCATCCATTAAATATGGGAAGATGAATCTTGACAGGCAGTCAGCGTTCACGTTTGCTCGGCCCGCTTTGAATTTTATGAACGGGTAGTATTCTTGTAGTTGCATTGCCCATCTCATGAGTCGACTTGATGCTTCTTTATGTTGGCCAAGCCATACTAGTGGCTGGTGATCTGTTGTAATGCATATTTCGTGCCCCCACAATAGGTATTTGAAATGTTTGATTGCTTGTATTATTGCTAATGCTTCTCTTTTGGTGACTGAATAGTTTTCTCGTGTTTCTTGAATGTTTTGCTGTAATATCCGATTACACGTTCTTTCCCTTCATCATCTAGTTGTCCCAGTATTAAACCAGATGCATATCCGCTTGCATCGGTTGCCAGTAGGAATGTTTTTTTGAAGTCAGGATGGACTAGTATTGGTGCTTCGATTAGTTTATCTCTCAGCGTTTCGAATGCCAGTTGTTGTTCGTTACCCCACACGAATGATGTATCCTTTTTTACTAGATCTTGTATTGGTTTTGCTATTCCTGCATAATTTTTGATAAATTTTCTATAGTAACCACATAATACTAAGAACTCTTGTATTTGGGTTACAGTTTTTGGTGCAGGACAATTCTTAATTTTCTCGATATTCCTGGGATCTGGTTCTTTTCCTTTTGCTGATACTATGTGACCCAAGAATGTCACTTTCTCTTTAGCCCAATCACACTTGGACGGTTTTAACTTTAGCTTCCACTGTCTCAATCTAACGAATACCTTTCGTATATCTTCTAAATGTTGTTCAAAGGTGCTTGAGTAGATTAGCAGATCGTCAATATACACCATACATTGTTTTATTCCGTGAGTGACGAAATTCATGCATCGTTGGAATGATGCTGGGGTGTTTGTTAATCCGAATGGCATTTTCTTGAATTCGTATAAGTCTCTAGCAATGGTGAATGCGGTTTTCTCTTTATCCTCCTCTTTCATTTTTATCTGCCAGTATCCACTTTTTAAATCTAGTGAGGTGAAGTATGCTGCACCTTGTAATGTCAAAAGCATTTTGTTGATATCTGGTAACGGATATGTATCCTTTTTGGTTACTGCATTTAATTTTCTATAGTCGATGCAGAATCTTTGCGTTCCATCTTTCTTTTTCACCATAACAACTGGGAATTGCCATGGTGAGCAACTCGGTTCAATAACTTTCGCATCAAGCATCTTTTGTACTTCTTTCTCCGCTACCGTTTTTTGAGCTTCTGCCAGTTTATAGGGTCTTAGCGCAATTGGCGTTTCGTCAGATAGTGGTATTGCATGTAGTGTTACATCACAGGTTCCCAAATCTAGATCTGATACTGCGAAAATATCTTTATATTCCAGTAACAATTGTTGTAATTGGGCTTTCTCGTCTTCATTTAGGAGTTCGCTATCTATTGTCCATAACGGTTTGTCCTCTTCTCCTTCCTCTTTTATTTTCAGCAATTCGATATCTATCATGGGCGTTAGCTTTCCTAATCTTTCGTTTTCGTATATTATTTTATCTTCTTCATCGAAATTCGTGATGTTGATTGGTAATTCGCCGTTTTCGTTTATCTCGATTATTTCCCTTGCTAAAGGTAGCTCTCGTCGTTTTTCGAATTTCCTGCTTGGTTCGAATACCATTTCTCCTGTAATACCTTCATCTACTTTGATGTAACAGATCATTTGTGATTTGGCTGGTACGATTATCTTCTCTGAGCATCTTACTATTGTGTTCATGGTGCCGATTCTACCTTCTTTATCTTTTAAACATAATGTTCCCAGATCAATGACGATTTCTTTGAATAGCTCGGGCATTAAGTCGGTTCAGATTATACATGGTACGCTTAATTGTGGTATTACCGCTAAGTATGTCTCTACCTCATTGTTCTGGTGTTTTAATGTTGTCCACCATCGTCCCATTACGTTTACTGTTTCTTTGCTGCAAGCTATTACATGAACTCCAGTTGGTTCGATATCCTTCCAATGACGTCGTGGTATTTCGCTCAAATGTACCGCTGAGATGTTTTCTCGTGTATCTATCATCGCTTCCGTTTCTTTTCCATTTATCTCGATCATTAATGTCAAAGCTGGTCCAGTGGCTGTATATAGTGCCGCTATTGTTCTAACTTCTCCGTCCTGATCTACACTTCTTGATCGTCGTGCTGTTATTGGGTTTGTTGCTTCCCACTCTGGATTGTATAGCGATGGGTAAATACTTGCTGTTGGTATCATTTTTGTTCCCATCGTTGCTACTTTTGTTCGTGGTAATTTGGTTGGTTCTTTGTAAGGCATTCTCGACATTGGTTCGCCTATCCATTTCGTCCCAATACACGGATGTTTGGATCATTTTTGGCGCATTTCCTTTTCCGTTATTGTCTTCATCGTCAGAGTCATCTTCACTACCGTTTCTTCTGTATTCTTTGATTCTTTCCCACATGCCTTTTCTGCTTCTCTTGAGTTCATCTCTTGCTCTTTCATCGTATAGTGCTTTTCTGAATCGTCTGCCGATTTCTTCGTCTGTCCCTTTCATCGTTGTTAGGACTCTTAATAGTCGTTTGATTTTATGGATATCTTTTGAATGACCATGCAACACCATTGGTTTTGCTAGAAAAGGTAATACTCCGACTAATAGTTTCCAGTTTACTTTCTTTTCCCTTTTATAGATGTCGAAACATGCCAGCATTTGCGTTAATATTACTCTCACTATTTGGATAATTAATATTATACCTAATATTCCAGCCATCATCTGACCGAACACTAAAAATCTGCCCCACGTTGCTCTCATCATATTGGATGTTGCTTGTTGGAAATGATCTGGCGACAATAGTAACTCGTAATTCGGTTTTTGTTCAAAATTCGTACCGCCCGTTATCGTTACTATGTTTGATAGTATCGATTCTCTTCTTGCTGGGAACAATAAATTCTGTCTTGCTGCTTCTAAACTTTCCTGTGAATATATACCACTGTTAACTACGTCTAATGGTCGAAATTCTTGTTCTGTATTTAATTCCGTCAGTCCGAATCTCTTGGGTTCGGCTACTGGGATTCTCATCGGGAACATTATCCAGTTTCCATCTGTTTGTTGAAATAGCGGTCCGAAAGCGTTGTTACAGTCGTAATAGTTTGGTTTATCCGTTAGTAGCTTCATCATTTGTGTTACTGGTTGTACGTATCGAATCTGCTTTTTGTATACTACTTCTAATTCGTTGGTGCATTTTCCAAGTGGTGCTGTTGATTTTTCCGGTACCATCGCAAACGTTTTCTCACATTTGAATATGTACATTACTTCTCCTACTATCCTTCCAAAAATGTCCTTCTTGCAGAGGTAGTAGTGGCATCGCACTATCTGGGTTAGTTATTGCTACGGCTAATTTTGTCTTTAATATTTCTTTATTTAGTTGACAGTCGTTTCGTATTAGGTCATGGTATACCTTTTGCATTGATTCTTGTCCTTTATGGTAGAGGAAATCCATCTTGTTATTCATGTACAGGTACAATTTCACTTCGTCTTTTGCTATTGTTGCTATTGCTTGCTCTATCATCTGTCTTGCTGCGTATAGCCCTGGATAATTTGTACCGTATACCATCTTTCCACATTTCTGTGTTATTTTTCTTTTGATAAATCTCATTCCCATTTCTGCTTCTGTGGTTATTAACGCTGCTGGGTTTTGTTTAGTTCTCAGAGGGTGTGACTTGGTTCTTGCCTTGATCTTTCCGGCTCTCGTTATTATTTTATTCACATCATTTATTTGTAGTTCTTCCGCGTCTTCCTCGAATACTTCTTCTCTTACTTCATCGAATATTGCGGTTTTTAGGAATTGCATTCTACATTTGTGAATATTCGCCTGGTATGTTATAGTTGACGTTCCGGTCTTGCATACCGTATCCGTTGCCTGACACATTTGATTCAATTTCATTACTTGCGTTGCTCCATCGAATTGTGCTTCATATTATTTTAATTCGACTGTGTAGGTTTCGATTACGACTACTCCCGTTACATATTCTCCTTTTATGGTGTATATTCCTCCTTGGCAATCTCCGGTTGCTGAGTTAATTGTCCCCGCGACGAATATGCTTTGTACCTGGATTATTCCACTCCTTCCTTTCAATACCACTCTTTCTTTCAATCTCATTTCTCCTCCGCTGAATAAATCTTTGCACTGTTCCCCGGATACTTGTAGTATTTTCCTTTCCGTTCCTGGATTTATTATTGATACGTGGGAATGTGCTCCACAGTGGTACGCTAATGTTTTTCGTGTAATCGCGCATTCTTTGGCATTTGTTCTGATAAAATCTGATTCTTGATAGATATGATACGTTATTGCTTTTTCTATGGTGGTCAGGTTATTCGGTATTGCCATCCTGCATTCTTCGATATCTTTTAACAAATATTTGTCTCCCAGTACTGCTTTGTCGCAGTCGAATATCAAGAATCCATTTGTTGCACCTGTACACATTAACCATACCATCATGGTCATCATTAGTGAATGTACATTTGCATTTCTCATTGCTGTATCTTTTATTGGCAGTTCGTGTTCGAAATCACTCAGTAATGCCTTTAATCTCACATGCATCGGTTTAACTTGCTCGTCTTTTCGCGGTTTATTAATGAATTGTTTCCATCCCCCGTTTTGTAGTATACAGGTAACCCTCGACTAACACGATAGTTTGGTTCCAAGAATACTCCGTGCTAATTAAAATCGTGTTAATCGAGACCGTGTTAATTAAGGGTTTTCATCAATTTTGAAGCCGTGTAAAATCAAAACCGTGCTAAAAAATATCGTACTAGACAAGGGTGTGCCGCGATATTTTAACCGTGTTAAAGCGAAATCGTGTTATTCAAGTACCGTGTTAATCGAGGGTTACCTGTACTAGGTTCGATTTCCTGTTGTATTATCATCGCTGTTAATTCCACGTTATTCATGAACTATTTGTTCGGGATTTTGTTCGTCGATAGGCTCATTAAGTTTTATACTAGATATGATATCGCTACTAATCGATATTCGTCATCGTCTGTATTGGTAAGTAGTTGGGCGACTATTTGTCTCATTTCTTGCCATTCTAACTTCATCGTTTTGGTTTTTTCTTTGATCAGCTTCGGGATTATATTGGACACAGTATACCATAACTGTTTGGCGTCTTTGCTTGCTCGGTTTCTTTGCCATAGTCTTCTCAGTGGTTGACTTGTGATTATTAGCATGTCAGCTAGTAATTCTCTTATCCATTCTGTTCCGCTTTCTTCTCTGGGGTGGGTTTTTCTCATCTCATATGCTATCTTTTCTAGTTTATCTAATCTCGTCATCCATTGTTGTTGTTTGGATTACTCCTTAGCTTTCGGTTCCCCGTTTTTGATTGTCATTTTGAGTCTACCTCTTGGGCGTTTCTCCATTGATGTACCTGTTTCTTTGGTCGTCTCGTTTTCCTTGATATTCGTTATGGTTATCTTTTGGCTTTCTTCATTTTCATCCCAGTCTTGTGCTAGGTATATGTCATCTTTTTCTTCGTGAGTTTGCGTTATACACTTTTTCATTGGTTTGAAGTCCTTGTCTTTAATATCCATTTCAATTATCATTTCTTCTATTTCGTCCCCTTGTTGTTCATCGGTTTGATGGTAGCTGGTTGATGGTTGTTCTTCTCGTATTTCTGGTAGTTTTATTGGTGTTTTTATTACTAGCGGTGACAGATCTTCCTCCTCATTAGCACTGTCGTTCAAAATCATTTCCTCATCTCCCTCGAACATTTTCGGAGTTTCATTTTTATCTCCTCCCATACTAGGTGTACTCATACTTGCTTTAATAGGTTTTGGTTTATTTTCCTTCCTTTTCAGCGGTATTCCCAATGTTTCCGCCATTTTCAGGGGATTTATCTCTCCCATCACCATTGTTGTTACTCCTACTTCTAGCATATTATCCAAGGATCGTCCGTGGAATTGTAGGTGGAATGAAATTTCGTACGCTAATTTCTTTTTTATTTATTTTATCTTTGCTGTTGGATGTACTTCTAGTTCTTCGAATGTTTGATCGGGGTAATATACTTTTATTTTGTATTTTCCTTGGGTTTTCTGTGCCCACTCCCGATGTTTCCATTTTCGTATTATTTGATCGAATACTTCTGGACACCATTCATTTTTCCTTCTGTATTCATCGATTTCTTTTACTAATTCTCTTAGATTTTCTAGATTCTCGCCATTTTCGGCCATGTATTTCGCATGGGCTACTGCTGCTCGTCTTTGACTTCTTGCGCCTTTCTGCAATATTTCTATTAATTTTCCGCAGTTATCGTTTTCTAATTTTATTTGTGCTTCGTCGATATCTACCGGTTGGAATCTTTGTCTTTTCATTACGTTTATCTTTCTACATTCGTTTTCGGTCGTTGCTTTGTATTCGGTTTCTTTCATTATATATCTCAGAATTTCTCTTTTTAGGTTATTAGTTTTATCCTCTTCTGGTGATTCTTCTTCCATTTTTCCTTGTTCTAGTTCCCATCTTTTCTCTTTATTATTCCATTTTCGTATCCATGGTGTTGGTTTGCACTCGCTTGTATCCAATTCGCAAATGTTTCCTTTGAGTCGATCATCCTTTCGCCATCGTCGATAAATTTCTATGATTCTCTTAGATTTTTTGTGGCCTTCTTTCTCTACTTCGTCCATTTCTTTCCACGTGGTATCCGTTCCCCATCGAGCTTCTTCCATTGGTACTACTCTAATTTCTTAGCCGTCGTCCCATATTCCCAACTCGTATAGATATGTTTCATCTTCTTCGTGTAGATAATGGTGAAGGTATTTTACTACTACATCTTCTATCATTCCGTCTTCACTTTGATTTTTTGCTTGTTCAATGGTCATTTCGTTGATGATTTTTATTAGTTCGTCTACCCGCGTTTTGCTACTCATTTTTAACGTCATTTGTTCCTCGTTAGGTAACTTTACATTTACCTTCAACTCCTTTGCTCTTTCCTTTTCTATTCGGTGAGCTCCGTATTTACCGATCAATGTCGCTTCCTTATAATAAGCGTGTCTGAGAGTTATTGTATCACGTAGGTTTTTCATACATGCTTTCATATCCACAGGTTTGAGATCCATTAATATTTCCCAATTTTGGTGGATTTGATCTATTATCTGTATGATCAGTTTTTCTCTGTTTTTACAAAGTATTCTCTTGGTTGCTCCTTGTAGATTCTTTTTAATATTGATTTTGAATTCGTTCTTTGCGTTCTCTGCCCATCGTCCGAAATCCGGTATTGTTCTCTCCTTTTCTAAGGCCCGAAATTGCTCCCACAATGAAACCGAAACCTGCCCGGAATCGGCAAAAATCTCTCCCAGGCAAGAGTGAGCGCGAATGCTAAAACAAAGTGAAGGCCACTGAAGGGATCTGACAGACCTTATCCATATCATTAAATTATATTTACCCTACCAGTACCCAGCATTTTAATATAGCAATTAAATTCAGTGTGAGGAATAATTTTATTAATTTTATAATTGCAATACACAACATGACGAGATATATTCGTCCTCCGCAGTGAAGGGTTAACTCAACTCAGAAGCTTCCTGAGAAATGGAATGCAGTTGCAGTTTTTGCTATCAAGAATGGAATTAAGAAAACATTAAATGAGTTTTATGATGAATAAACAGAGGAAAATTGATAGAAAAGGAGGAATTAAAAAATAAACTATAAAATTTCAAATAGTTTCAAAGATATTTTATTTATTTAATTGACTTTTGCATATAAATCTTTGCTTCGTTTCACAATTTGTCAATTTTGTTGTTAGTTTGTTAATACCTTTGTCGATAAATTGGAACAGGTGAGGCTAATTATCATTTTGGTCGGTTTTCATACAAATTACTTTATTTAAAATAGTAAAAGAATTTTTTCTAGTTTTCACCTCTGATTGCTTTTCATTTTCCAATGATATAAAGAATTTTTTTAATGATTTGTGAATATCAATAAATCATCTGATTCATAGTCAATCATTGAAAAAAATTCTTTATGCTGTGGGGTTCGTGGATGTCTGACCTTGAACCCCTGACATACAACCTTTCGACCCTCCACTGGTAACCCGTTGCTAGGCAACGTTGGTAGTGTAAACAATGGTTCTGAGACCGCTAAAGGTGAGCTTTATTTATAAAACTGCTAAGGCGTGGCCTCGAGTTGGGTTCTGCGAGCTACCGTTAGAAGGTATTTGTCGACTTACACTTTCTGGTCCCTAATTTTCAAACGATACATTTTCTCCATTTTTACTGGTCTACAGGAACTTCATGGTTTATCAAAACAAAAAATGGAAAACAATAATTGTCAAATTACTGGACAAGTCATTTATTTTTATATCACAACAAATTTGCAATCATTAGTTAATCATGGTATTTATCCGGGTCATTCATTCTCTCTCTAAATCTCCATCGGGCTTATTTGCTACTAGTAGGCGCTGTCGTCTTCTGATCTTCCAGGACGCGAATGGGGTCGTTTATTCTTGGCCATCTTGATGGAATCTTCTCGCTCGCGGTAGGCCAATTGAGCTGGGACGAAAACCAGCGGGTAGGTAACTGCGTTGCTCTCCTGACTATTGGTTAACGCTATCTCCAATTCGCGTATTTGAGTTCGTAACGCCTGCACTATTTGCCGCTCCTTCAGCCAGCCGCGTTGAGCTGCGTTTACCTTCTGATACAGTTTCTTCACGCGTCCTGGTTCGATCAAGGTTGATTTTATTTCTTGACACTCCTTGTGATTTGTAGTACTTGATGGTGAAGATCCGTATTTGTTTTTCGTAGTAGGGTTATTTCCTGATTGATGGCATGGATGGTGTTCATATCTGAAGGGAAAATAATTATGAAATACAATATCGAATGACGAGTTGAGGTGGCTGAATCGTTTTCTGGAAGTTTCTGAATCGTTGTTTGGAAGGTCGTGGAGCATCTACATTGGTCGATCGTTCTGTGCCCTTTGCCTGTTTTCCAGCGTTCGTTGTGGAAACGGATGATTTCGTTCGTTTTGGGTTAGTTGGTCTCATGATTTAATAAATGAAAATCGGCGGTTCCAACGCTTTTTATACTTGCTGGGTGAGTCAGCTTGTGTTTGTTCCAAATAAAAAATCAGTGCAATACAAATTGTTTGTTACTAAATAAAATCTGATAGAAAGATTTACTACCTCGCTGTTGTGGATTGACTGACATTTAAAGTTTTTAAGATTTGGTTAATAATTTCTGTAGTTGTCACGCATCAACGTGAATTGTGGAATAACGGTATTTTGCTATTTTTTGAATTATTTGATATTAGCAGTGGCATATATTTCAATCGTAAGTTTTCAAGCGTTATCTCATACAAATTGGTGATCCTATCTTTCCACATTAAGTCGTACCTGAACTCTGTTCAATGGAAGCAAGGTATTCGAGTCAAAGGTTCATCTGGTAACTTTCTTGGGTTCAAATTATTCCGCTTCAGGAGCTATCTATGTACGATGATAAAAATGTATGGGAAAGTTTATTCAAGCTTTTCCTGCAAGATAGACTACCCATGGTAGAATTCGATCAGATGTGTTTATCCGAAACTCATGAACTGGTCTTCTTATTTTCTCTTTTATTTGTTATACTATTTTATATTTTCACTATGATTCTATGTCTATTTATGGTTGATTTTATGCATGGATTTTATATTTAGTTTACTTACCGATCAATTGAGTACTCGCTAACCTGAATTAAAGGGTTGATCTCATCAATGTTACTAACTCCGGTTATCTAATGGGATCCTCATACGATTCTTAGTCAATGTTGCTCTCATTTAAGTATCACGGGTACGAATGCAATTTCTATTTTGTTAAGGGGGTCTCTATTGATTTAAAATTACCCTATAGAATTGCTTTTGGTGATTATCATGAGTCAAATATTAGCCATCTTTATGAATAAAACTTAGTCGTTAATATAACTTTTGGTACTGACTACCCTTATTAAGTTTGAACAATTGATTTTAGCTACTCTCATCATTAGTTAAGTTGGGTGTTTTCAAAATTATTTCTTGGATAGATATTAGCGTTGGTTATCCCTATCTGATTTATATTTGATGTGAATTACTTTTACAAAATCATGTTTAATAGTTAATAGGATTTATATTTTATGCTAATTATTATGAATCACTTTTCTATTTAAAATTTGTTGCATAGATTTCGCACCCTCCATGCTCACCAGTTACCCGATTTTGATCCTAGGGTTGATTTATGTTCACAACATGATTTAAGAGTGTCCACTGAGCTACTCGGTGTTGAGGATTTTAAGCCGATGTGTATAACGTAAGACTAAATAAAGACTACCCCTTGATCTACCCGACGCCCCTATAGGATTAAATAATTGACGTTTAGAGTCCGTCGTTACTCACGACTAGACCTTCACGGGCACAGATTATAGGCGGAGAAACCGCTCTTACACAATCTGATAGTTTGTCTGATTTTATTGTCTTGTGGTATGTGCTGGCTGTGTGCCGGAAAATTTCTACAAAATAAAATGAAACCTGATTTGTTTGAAGCATATAATTTAACGTCATAACATAATTAGTACATTTGGCAAAGATATACATCACACTTCCAGAGCGCACGTTTAAGTAGGGACTCACTTGAAGTTTGCTTGAAGACGTGTCGTAGTAAGTTGATTACAAAATTCTCAAGCGTTCTGCTCCCAGTAAATCACAATGCAAAGATATTTTTAAAAGAAAAAGCGTTGTTATACATAATGTTGTATATTGTTGTATATTTTGTATATCACTATACATCATGTTGTACATTAGTGATTTTCTGGGAGCTACAATCGATTTGTTCAGTGATTCGACATTCATTTTTGCTTGAGATTCATCGATATAATTTAATCTAGTAGATCTTCTGATTCCCATTCTGCTATTAACAACCTTTTTTACCCATGTTTTTTTGCTGAATCGAAAACATGGAATCAGACCTTTTCCTGGGGCATGGAACGCAGTTCCTGTTTTTGCCATCAAGAATGCATTTAAGAAAACATCAATTGAGTTTTATGATGAAGGAACAGATGAATTTTATGAAGAGGCTATGGAAGCAGATGAAGCTAATGAAGAAGCGAAATACGATGGATATGGAAAATTTCATCGTAAAAGACCTCTAATTATCTTCATTTTTTGATTTTTTTTGTTGCCAAGTTATGAAACTGAAAATAGCAATTATATGGCAAAAGGGTATAAAAACCGAGCCATCAAAAGTCTTTATTATTTTCTGTTAATAAACCTAATGTGTGTTGGGCTTAAAGCCGAAATTAAAACAAAAATATAATTGTAATATGAGTTAAAACAAAAACTAAAAATAAGGAAAATGGCCACTGTACCGCATGCACCGAAAGCAGAAACTAAAAATAAAATAAAAACATCAAATTAACAAATTAAAATACAACAAAATTAATTAAAACATATATTAATAAAATCGATTAAAGCATACAGAGGCAAAAAGAATATATGAAATATATGAAATAAATAGAACTGCCAAAACCTTGCAAAATAAGATTTAGAAAAAACGTTGGCAGAAGCAACGACCAAGAAACAAAATTTTAAGGGCTAAAAAGAATATTGCATATAAATTACAATAAAAATAGATTTGATAACAACAAAAATAATATATCTGGTGGGTTACAGGGTTTCGTTATTTGTTTAGCCTTGTGGTTACCCCAGTAACGCCATACAAAATGTTGCTAACTGCCACTTGGCACCCGTTGCTAGGCAACGTTGGTAATGTGTTCAAGTGGTGGATTGTCCGCAAAAATTGAGTATTATCGCTAGTACTGTAATTGCTCGGACAACCCTCGGGTTCACGAGCTGTCGTTAGAAGACCTATGCTCGCTTAGCTCTGTCCCTTGTAGAAATTCAAGATTAGGTTCTTATTTGACTGTGGAAAGATGAGACGAAGGTTCAGTGACGTGATGCGAATATTTATGATAACGCTGGCATACAAATGTATCAAAAACCAAATCTACTATGAATATGACTACTCTATTCGAATCAACAAAACATGCAGCATTTAGGAGTTATTTGGTTTGAAACTGGGCTGCTCGACGTCGGGCACGCTCCTTACGTCCCGGCCGACGATTATTTGCTGGAGTGATAGATTGCTCCGCTGATTGAGCGCTTTTCTGTGGCATCTGGGATGGGGCGAAGACTAGCGGATAGGTTACCGCCTCCTTCTCCCGACAGACTGCTAGGGCGACTTCTAGTCCTCGGATTTGAGTGCGCAGGCTCTGATTGAGCTGTCGCTCTTCTGCCCAGCCTTTCTGTGCCGCCGTGAGTCGGTGGTAGACAGCTTTCGTTTTTGCGGGATCTGACCATGTTGCCTTTATCTGCTGCATTTCTCGGGTCAGTTGGATAATTTGGGTGAGCAGCTCCGCGTTTGACTGCCTCGCGTGATCCAGTTCAGTTTGTAGGATTTGTAGGGAAGGCATCACTATAATAAAAGAGAATCTTTAAATTTCCTTATCGACTCAATTAAATCAGAATTTAATCATTTAAACAAAATTAGGGAACGAATCTAAGTATACAGAGAAATAACACAAACGACAATTAAATTCAAAATCATCTACAACATTAACATTGTAATTGTTGTCTCTACTCCTTGGTGAAATGTCTCTTTAGGCTCTTCTTCAGAGCCGCCACCGGATACGGGCGTCGGGTATCGCGGACTGGACGAGGTGGGTAGGCTTCTGCAATCCGTCCGGCGAGGATGTCTTCTACTACGTTTGCGAGATGCATCCTCGCCTTCACCACTTGTAGATCTACCTGCTCCTGCACCCTTTCCCAATGGGTGAGGAGGTTCTGGGCGTACATGTAGGTCTCCGCGGCAGGATATTGCTGTCCCGCGAGTCCGCAAGGGTCTTTTTCCAAGACTCGTATCCACCAAGTAGTCGGATACGGCCACTGTTGTCGAAACTGGTCGAATATTGACGTAGTTGACGGGGCTCCTTCCCGTCCCTGTTTGTCCGTTACTTGGCTGGCGGTTCGTTCGAGCTACATATCTAAAATATCATCGTTGTCAGAGTCAATTAATTCATCCACGTTAGGTCATCATCAAATAAATGGTGTCTGTGTTATTGTTATTGGAGTTATCTAAATTTAAACTTATCGAATTCTATTAGCTTTATGTTTGGTTGTGACTTTTTCAAAATGGATGGGCGGTTTATCTAGAAGCTTTAGGTGTGCTATATCCCGTCGATTTGTTGAGGTCTGTAAATTAAAATTAAAAATTTAAATAAAATTTAGGATAATAATTCAAATGGAAAGTAAGCGAAGAAAAAAGGCAAATAAAAGCGGGATCGTGCACAGAATTTATAGTAAAGGAAAGTGCGATGGAAACAGTATTAGAAAATGCAAAAAGCAATTACGAAAGGCGAGAATCCGGAAATCCGAGAAAAATCAATAAATGGAAAAATCATCGAAATCGAATGGGAAAAACGGGACAGTTATAGATTAGCTAATGGTCAACAAGATGACGGTTAGGGATTTATCAGAAAAGGGTTAGAAAGGGTTGAAAAACATTCAAATGTATGAAAACAGAAAACGTTAATTAATTAATTAATTGGCTAATGGAAAACCCGAGCTAATGGGAAACCCGAGCCAATGGAGAACCCGAGAGATGAAGGAAACCCGAGCTGGGTAAACAAGAAGAAAGGCAAACAAAAGGAAGATTTGGGCCCATTAGCTTGACACAATGATTAATGGGAAAAGAGTAAGGATAAGATAGCGCGCGTAGGAAGACCGGTAGGGCCATTAATTATCTGGATTCGTTGGACCATTATGGATGACAGCCGAAGCAAACACGTAGGAGAAAATGTCAAACGAAAGATTGGCTCGGCAATAACCATTTGTCATCCTGATTTCGAGGAGTATATAAGCAAAGGGAAAATCAGAGAAAATCGGCATTCTGCCTCAGCTAGGGTTCGAAGAATCAGACTGTAGGAAAAGAGATAAACGAATTAGGGAAGTAGGGAAAAGAAGAAATAGAATTAAGAATACGGAAAGGCAAAAAGGGATCAAACCAAACAGAAACCGAGGAAAACGAGAGTCAACAGAACTAAAGGATCAAAAGGTGAATATTGTTTGTTTGCAAAGCATCAGCGCCGAGCAGAGAATCGTATAAACTTTGATTGGTCATTGTAGCGTGATAATAAATTGTGAACCTGTTGTTTCAATATACGTTGGGTCGTTCATTGTTTTAATTTAAAGAACACCAGGAGTCAGAGAGAACCGACTTGAAATAATCCAAAACCCAACAGATTAATTCCTCCTGACGCTCTTATGTATTCTTTTGAGATTATAACACTCAAGTACTACTCTGATGTTATGTAAATTGGTTCACGGACATTTTGGTTGACAGGGGTTCACTCACATCTACGAATTGCTATTTGATAAGTTAAAACGTGACTACTACTTTCCTTTACTCGATGGGACGTTGATAAGAGGGGTTATATTATCTTACGGACCTGGCCCTTTAATATGCACTTCTTCATAGTGTGATATATACTAGTATAATTAATAGTATATGTGAGATAAATCTACTAATTAATTTATTTTAATCTAAATATGCATGTTAATTTTAAAATATTATATATTAGATAGTAGGTGTATAATTTTCAGTATATTGACGTAAGAGAATTTATAATTTAATTTAAAATGACCTTTAACAATTTTATATACGTGTTAATCGAACTTTTAAGGTCAAGGCCGGATGTTGAACCGGATGAATTAATTGTGCGTAGACGTATTGTTTGATGATCTTACATGAACGATTTCCGGCGGATCTTGCCGTTACAGCTTAAGCGGTTGGATGGGGCCGATTTAGTTTAGTTTGTTTATATCCGGTAATTAGATTCATTGCATTTCATTTTTAGATTTCTCAATCAACAGATTCGCCTAAGCTCAGCTAAATCAATTTTGATAGGTTATTATGTTATTCTGTTTGAATATATTTTATCGACCTTTTTAAGGGAACTTCTCACGACTACCGAAGCTCTCGAGCGGATGAAATCTCACTTCTTGGAAATTTTCTAGGTGGAATTTTATTGGTTCAACAAATTTAATCGGTAGTAATAATTTATGTAATGTTAATACAAATTTTTATCTATCATCTTAGTGCTTTGATTTTTGTAATTTGTATTAATTCATTTAGGTAGTAAACCGTTTCGCTTCCTCATTAATTACTTTATTTTAGTCTACGGATTCATATTATTTAAAGAAACATGTGGTTCTTATCTAATGGCTTTCGTCACTTCGACCCAAAAATCGTTCTAATTTGAATCCAGAAATCATGTTATCCATGAATTATATTAATTTTCGTCGTTCGAGTTATTCGTAATTTAATAAATTATTTTCACATTCTAATCAATGAATCAAACTTTGATTTAATTTTCTTTCTCGAAGATCTATTTGACTTATACTAAAGGATTATTTTACTTTCACTTTAATTCTAATTAATGTGTTGTCCAATCTAATTGACAATTTTCGTTATTCTAATCAACGGGTGGATTTATCAAGGAATTCATATTATTTACTTTAGTCTACAATTTACAAAAGAAAGTTTCACTTGTTAATCAATGAGTTACGTTAGTCTTACTTAATAGTTGTTTTAATTAAAGGGGTTTAACTAATGATATACTTAATTTTCTTGATCATCATTTTACTGTGAATCGATAATTCTTTAATGAATTACCTAATTCCTTTTTTCTTAATTGATAAAGTACTTTAATCAATGTGCTACTTCACTTTAAATTATTTCCACTTTTTAATCAATGAACCGAGCTTTACTTTATTTTTTCTAGAATATTTACTTGATTGTTATCAAAGAATTATCTTACTTTTATCCAAATTCCTTTAATATTAACCAATGAATTCCTTGGGTAAATCAACCACTTTAATCAACGAATTATTGTTAATCAATGAATTTATATTATTTAGCTTCACTCAGCAATTTACTTTAAAGAAAATTCGGTTCCTTAATCACTGAATTATATTAGTTTTACTCAAATTATTTGAATTAACTTAATTTAATCAATGAGGTCTTTCTTTTTATTCAATAACCATTTAATTTTTATCAATAATTGAATGAATGAATTATTTATTTAATGAGTTTTTATTATTTTATTTCAAACTGTAAATTCAAGTCATTTATCTATTAAGCTATATCAACGATTTCAATTTAATTTATTCCCGTACCCTTTCCCTTTAATAGACCTTAGGTGCATATTGTGTTTATATTATATTTACTGAGTGCCCACTGGACTACTCGGTGTGGTGATTTTGAGCCGAGTGTAATAGAATTTTAGGTCGATTTTACAGAAAGGAGAAACGAGGAACCAGCCGAAGACTTCTTCCTTATTTCTCGTTTCATCTATATGGATAATATTGACGTTACTACCCCTGCGTTCCGCAAGCTAGGTCTTCACGGGTACATATCATTGGCGATTTTCCACGCTCTTACACAAATCTGTACTATTGTTGGGCCAGAACGTAATCGGCCTTGAGGAATGTTTAAATGGATCAGTAACACACACGCAAATATAACATGCAAATTTAAATAAACCTATTGAAACATCAATTAAACTCTATCAAATATGAGAAAAAAGAGAATTAAATATAAAATAATAAACAAAAAAAATAAATTAAAATAATAGCAAAACGCACCAAGATTCGGATGATACCAACACAAACATAACAAGAAAACACAACAAATTCGACGAAATTGAAAAAATTAATAAAAGTTCATGAAAATGAAACTTAAATCAAAAAATTTGAATTAGTAATAATTCAATAAAAATTCTAAATGAAAAATTATTAAAATAAATCAAAAAATAATAAAATTAAAGAATAGAATTTACTAGAAAATAACAAGGTCGAATTTTGTTTTACTGCATCAAATTGAACATGCGAGGAAAATAGGTATAAATACTGATCCATTTTCACATTAAAGTTAACCATATAAACCAAAAAACCATTTTTGAAATCGTTGTTTAAAGCTATTTTTAGAACCGTTTTTGAAGCTATTTTGAACTTTAAACTATTTTCAGAATCTTACTTTTAGGTGAGAAACGTTTATATTTGGAGTCCTCTCTCCACGTCACATCCTTGCAACCTCGGTAGAGCTCTGCTTGGATGTCGGCGTAGGGGGAGAGGTATTTTTATTTTATGTTATTTTATGCAATTTATGCTATATTTGTATTGTTTTGGGATTGACATCGGATGGTAATTTTGTTTATAATTAATAAATATTATTAATATTAATAAATCGTTTTTATGTATTTAAATAAACTAAAACTAATTCTGTCGAAATTTTTCCGGCCCACAGCCAACACATAACGCAAGAAAGCAAAATCTACATAGTACAGATGCATGTAAGTGCGTGGAAAATCGCCAATGATATGTACCCGTGAAGACTCAGCGTGCGGAACGCAGGGGTCGTAACGTCAATATTAACCTTATAGCTGAAACGAGAAATAAGGAAGAAGTCTCCGACTGCTTCCTCGTTTCTCCTTTCTGTAAAATCGACCTAAATTTATATTACACACGGCTCAAAATCATCGCATCGAGTAGTCCAGTGGGCACTCAGTAATTATAATATAAACACAAAATGCGCCTAAGGTCTATTAAAGGGAAAGGGTACGGGAATAAATTAATTTGAAATCGTTAATATAACTAAATTAGA
Source organism: Schmidtea mediterranea (assembly GCA_022537955.1). Classification (NCBI taxonomy): domain Eukaryota; kingdom Metazoa; phylum Platyhelminthes; order Tricladida; family Dugesiidae; genus Schmidtea; species Schmidtea mediterranea. Next base: position 198,408,392 of record CM039680.1, on the reverse strand, counting down.
TTACTATTTGGAAATAAATTAATCATTAGTACACTAAATTGAATTTACATTTCGAAATAAAATGATAAAAATCATCAGTAATTCCTTGAGTCAATTGAGTTAAACTAATCCATTGATTAAAATGATTATCGAATAAAGATAAATATCTCCTTGATTAATTAATTAAAATAATTATTGAGCAAAATTAAAGTAATTCATGAATTAAACTAAATTAACTCAGTGATTAAAAATTAAAGTAATTTGAGTAACAGTAAAATAAATCCCGTAATTTTTTGGGTAAAAAGGAAGTAAAGCTTTGAGTTATTGATTAAAAAATTAAAATAATTTATTGACATAAAATAGTTCATTTGTGGGTTAAGATAAGTTAATGTTAAAGAAATTCATTACAAAAGTTAAAGTATTTAGCGAGTAAAAACTGAGTGATTTACTGATTAAATTAATTCAATAACCGTTGATTAAAACTAAGTAATTCCTTGCTTAACAATAAAGTGATCCATTAATCGAAACTGAAGTAACGTATTGGCAAAAATAAAGTAATTCCGTGATTTAAACCAAGATGTCCGTTGGTTAAATAAAGTAATTTATTAGTTAAAAATGCAGTAATTTAATTTAAAGAATTAAAACAATTCGTTAAGTAGAAACAAGGTAATAAACCTAATTAAATCCCAAACCAGAGCGTATCCTATCATTCGAAATAGTAGTAGAACCTTCGCAATCTCCCGCATAAATAAAAGATAATCATTAACAAGCCCAAATATGGATTACTTCCCGCTCCCAATTAAACTAGCTTAAATAATTAAATAATAGAATGGAAAATCCAAAATACTAATAAAACGGAGGAAAATTTATTGAACTAGATACAAAGAGATTTCCGACTCCTAACGAGAAACCCACTGGCCAATATAACAATCCACTTGTCCCTATGTCCTTTATTTCATCTCGGTAATAACTGACGACATAAATTTCCCCTGATCGACCTTCACTGCACCATTAGAATTCGTATAAGTGCGCGATCGAAAACATTAAACGATTAATCATATGCAAATAACATCATAAGTAATTCTCCGAAATGCCAGAACCAAGTATCCAACATTTCCTTGACATAGAATAACAAACCAATCAATATGTAAAATAAAACTAGCTAACCCCACAGAGCAAACAATAAATCCATAATATAACAGCACCGACTCGTAATATCATAAAGACCATTCAGTAAGAATATAAATGAACAAAACCAGACCCAATATGAGCGAATACCTACGATAATTCATAAAATTTCAACTTCTGGAAAAGAAATAAATGGTTTATATTTTTAAATAACAAAAGTAATGCTGAAAGTTGGAATCAATAGGGGGGAACGCTCGCGGTGAGGTTGAAAATTTGCAACGTCACGTATGAGTCCTCCGCCGTTGATATCCAAACAAGAGAAAACTTACTGATGTCCAACAATTAATCCATACCGAAAATTTAAAATGTGGTTAACATTTTCAATGAACCGGCTAAAGTCAATAAACATACAAAGTGCGAACGGATGTCGCAACTGTTCAGATGAATCGGTGGGTACAAAAGTCACCCAAACGTCAATTATGATGCTTCCTTTCTAACATCCGGTTCAGCATTAGACGATTGTGAGAGATACACAAAAAGAAAAAAATGTTTAAATGTACAAATTATCATTTTCGGGTAAATAATTAAAATTGACCATTTCGAAAGCCGAGTAAAGATCGACACCTACCGGAAGATAAGACCCATGGTATTATACACGCTGCACTCTATTAGTTAGGATTAATAACGAAAACCCCACTCTACAAATCCAACCAAAAATTATCACCTATGTCGCGTCAACGTGATTCTAACACTAAAACGCCAACCAATCAATCCACTTTTTCTCCCGAGCGTCCGAAATTTTCTATGATACCCACAGGTAGATTTTCCTTCGACACAATAACAATTTTAATGAATTAATGTTCTCGATTTAATATAACTTTGTCGTGTAAGAATTTTTTTTTTGTTAAATAAATTATATATGGTTTAATCCTAATCAAATAATGTCAAATTAATTAGAAATCTCTTTTACCTATATTTTATGTTTGATTTTATAACCTTTGATACACAGGGAAGAACTATCATAATCGCCTAAATTCAAATTCATAAATGTCATCGTCATTAATCTCACAACATCCAGTTCAGATACTAGGTTTCCCGGACGTTAAATACACTTCCTATAATTAATCGGACTATTCAGGAATATCGAAATCAATGATTTTTAATAACCACGTTTTATAGAACCATGAATACGGTAGATATCCGAGATTACCACTCATCAGTCTCAGTAGGTTTTTCGTAGGGATTTCAACCCAAGATAGTGATGGTTTTTCCGAATGATCAACCATAATCATGCTAGGTTTACACGAGCTTAATAAGTATGTCCACTCAGCCATAGTTAAGTTTTTTTATGTAAATATTAATTGGACGTAGTATACATTTTCAAGCCATTAATGTCCTTATATCCAGACCGTAGAGTGATGATTAACCCTTTTTTCCCTGGCGAATACTAAGCGGTTAGCTATGAACGCCATAGATACCCTAAGGACGTTCCCGAGCGGCGATATCAGTTTACCAACACTTCAATACACCATGAAGGTGGTGAAAATTTGTCCACCTACAATAATTTATGTGATAATGAACATTAATTTCTAACGTCAATATGCCTCATAAACTATTTTGAGATTGCATTATATTAAATCATTTGACTCTCACGATTTTAGAAGAACCAATGCTTCCCGAATGGATATCAGCTCACGAGGCCGCTGAATGGCGTCGGGCTTGGAAGCGAGCGCGCCCGTCAATGACTCTCGAGGAGCCGCGTGCCAAAAGATCTTGTCCATCCCTTTGGCAGATTCTGGGCCGGGAAAATGACCCCCGTAGGCCAAATGAGGAACAGTATCCCGCCGAAGAAATTCGCGATCACGCGCGGAACCTTCTTGCTCAATGGGAGAAAATCCAAGAACAAGTCGATTTAAACGTAGTAAAGGCCCGGATGTACCTCGCCAACGTCGAAGAGGACATCCTCGTCGGGCGCATTGCGGAGACCTACCCGACTCGACCGGACCGCAATACTCGACGTCCAGTGCCCATCATCCCAGGCTACTCTCCGGAAGAAGGGGTCAAGAAGTTCTTTGAAGAACCATGAATCCCCGGGCAAAGACATAAATAACAATTTACTTTATTGATGTTGTTAAGATCTAAAAATCCTAAAAAAGTCGTTCGTCTTAATTTTCTCTATAAATAGATTTCACTTCTATAACTGTGTTTGTAAAAATCGGAACTTTATTTCATTAAACTCATAAAGGAATTTGAATATTTTCTTTTATTATAGCGATGTCGGCCCTACAGTTGATTCAAACCGAACTAGACCACGCTAGGCGGGCAAACGCGGATCTACTCAGTCAGATACTACAGCTAACTCGCGAGGTACAGCAGGTCAAAGCAACCTGGTCGGACCCTAAAAAGACGAAGACACTCTATCTCCGACTTACTGCCGCTCAAAAGGGTTGGGCGGAGGAGCGTCAACTCAATCAGAGTCTTCGCACACAGATCAAGGGGCTAGAAGTTGCCCTAGCAGCCTGTCGGGAAGGGGAAGCGGTAACGTACCCGCTCATCTTCGCCCCATCCCAACTACCGAGTCGAAGTTCCCACGATAATGTCACACCAATATCGAAGCCAACAACCATTCAACCAAGCATCCGCCGGCCGGGACGTAAGGAACGTGCCCGACGCCGAGCCGCGCAACCGTCCAGTCAACCGAATTGACTTATAGATATTGTGCACGTCATTTGTTTCATTAAATAAACTTGTACTTATTATTGATCTAAACCCAAGTGACCAGCTATAAGGTGTGATTGGCACGAGATCATCTCCACGAGTAGACGCCCGTTATCCGAACCTTCGTTCTACCTCCACCGATCAACCTAACTTTAATTCGAACTTTCTCATACAAGGGACAGAGCAAAGCGAGCATAGGTCTTCTATCGACAGCTCGTGAACCCGAGGATTGTCCGAGCAATTATAGTATTAGCAATAACACTCACTTTTTGCGGGCAATCCACCACTTGAACACATTACCAACGTTGCCTAGCAACGGGTGCCAAGTGGCCGTCAGAATCATTTTGTATGGCGTTACTGGGGCAACCATGAAGATAAGCAAATAATGAAACCCTGTAACCCACCATTATGTATATTTTACTATCTTGCGTTATGTGTTGGCTGTGGGCCGGAAAAATTTCGACAGTTTAATTTATGAAAAATATATAAAACAATTTATGAATAATATAAGATTTATTATCATATTAAAACAATATACAAAATTACTTTTCCAACCAATAAATTCATAATACATAAAATTGCATCTCCCCCCACGCCGACGTCCAAGCAGAGCTCTATTGAGGTTGCGAGGATGTGACGTGGAGAGAGAGCTCCAAAATAAAAGCTATTTCTCACCTAAAAATAAGATTTTGAAAATGGGTTTAAAACAGTCTTGAAAATGGTTCAAAAATGGTTTCACAAACGATTTCAAAATAGTTTGAAAAATGGTTTTTGGTTTTAAAACTGGTTAAGTTTAATGTGAAAATGGATCAGTATTTATACCTATTTTCCTCGCATGTTCAATTTGATGCAGTAAAACAAAATTCGACCTTGTTATTTTCTAGTGAATTCTATTCTTTAAATTTATTATTTTTTGATTTATTTTAATAATTTTCCATTTAGAATTTTTATTGAATTATTACTAATTCAAATTTTTTGATTTAAGTTTCATTTTCATGAACTTTTATTAATTTTTTCAATTTCGTCGAATTTGTTGTGTTTTCTTGTTATATTTGTGTTGGTATCGTGCGGATCTTGGTGCGTTTTGTTATTATTTTAATTTATTTTTATGTTTATTAATTTATATTTAATTCTCTTTTTCTCATATTTGATAGGGTTTAATTGGTGTTTCAAAAGGTTTATTTAAATTTGCATGTTATATTTGCATGTGTGTTACTGATCCATTTAAACATTCCTCAAGGCCGATTACGTTCTGGCCCAACATATCAAAAAAATAAAGAAAAATGCATAAAAAATTATAAAAATATTTTAAAATTAATAAAAAGCCCTTAAAATGGCTAAAAATCGCCTATTGGTCGCACACATGCATGAAACTACTATATAAACAGTGACCAAATTCATTATTTTTAACTTAACTTCAATTTCAAAACTTTACTTTACTTTACAAAACTTACTTAATTTCTACTTGAAATTTGAACTTGATCGATTTTCGAAGTAAGGATTATTTTTTTTTGGTTTTTAATTTTTCTTTGTAATTTATGTTAAATGTAATTTACAAATTAAATAAACTATTTTAACTATGTTTTGGATGTTCATATATATATATATATACTTATATGGAAAGGTCCCGATAAATTATATTATGTATAAGAACAGCTCTCAAGAGGGTAGGTTGGTTGGCTCGGATAACGAGTTCACTTTCGTTTGTTGTGGTTGCTGGGCGTGCACTCTTTACAAATCTGTTGTCCGCGGCGAGGGCTGGTCGTAAGACGCAGGACTTTAACCTCAGGGCACCGTTTCACAACTCTTACGGCTGATGGAAAAGTCGGTCGAGACGAGCAGGTTAAAATTCGGGAAGGGCGCTATGAGCTAAGGGAGTTAGAAATAATCACTAAATCATTAAGTATATCTTTTTTGTCAAACCCTCTTTAATCTTAAATTGACCGGGTAGCTAGGGATAGAAAAGAAAATTTCTAAGATAAATCAAATCAAATGTGTCACCATGGTCAAAGGCATTGCGGGAAAGTATTAGTTAACTAAATTTTCCCAGGAATCATAGCCGAACATCACAATATATAACCATGATGCAATTCTAACAAGTAATGATTTTTTTAAACCAAATGCACAGAGATAGGTATAATATAAGTTTGCCAATTTATAAGTAAAAGAAACAATAAATACTGAAATACACCAAAGATACATAAGCCGAAGTATTTATGACGACCCAAAAACCGTTTATTTTCTATTATCACACTCATAGACGGTCAAATTTAGAAATACGCATAATCACAATATATAACCATGATGCAATTCTAACGAGTAATGATTTTTTTAAACCAAATGCACAGAGATAGGTATAATATAAGTTTGCCAATTTATAAGTAAAAGAAACAATAAATACTGAAATACACCAAAGATACATAAGCCGAAGCATTTATGACGACCCAAAAACCGTTTATTTTCTATTATCACACTCATAGACGGTCAAATTTAGAAATATGCATAAATCGATAAGTTTTTGTTATTTTCACGTAGGTCGGTCAACTGATCGCAACATACTATAATAAATAATAATTTAAACAATATATCTGATCTAATAGAAATTGATTTTCTTTTGAACAATTTTTAAAGTAATTAAAAGTTTAGTAGATACTAGGTTTTAACTTATACATTTTTAGAAAATTATAGTATAAACCCATTCTCCTACTCTATTTTTTGAAAAAACGGAGGTCTATATCTGCCCGTAGTCTTCATCATAGGATATCTACAGTGAATCGGAAGCATTTTAACTAAAAATTGAAATCTGATCAAATCGCCAACCTTATGCAATTTTTTGGAATATATAATTAAATCATTCCAATAACAGTTCAAATTGTCTGAATTTCTTTATCGCACAAATCACTCCAATTTTCTCTCGACCGCTATACCAAATACTCTATCATATGAATCTGCCACGCCATACGAGCAAAGTGCAGCTCTCCGGAAGATTTTTACGGAGAAGGAGCTCCAAGCTCGTCTGTGAGCAGAAGCCTAGCCCAACCAATTAACATCATACTGGCACAACATCTGCCAGGAGATGCGGAAGATCAATCAATCGGCATCTTCAACAGCGCGTCCACAGATGGGATTTCACAGGCAAACCGACGGCACAAGCCCAACCGAAATCGTCGCCGGTGGCAGAGGCCTAGAACCGAAAACGCCATACTCCAGGCAAACTTGAGAAGTGACGAGTACCCAGAGTCGGCTAAAATCCCAAACTCATTCCCCCTGGAACGTGCAGTACATAATATCGAAGAAGAAATAGTCTATGCCCCCATCAAACCCATCTTTTCTCATCCCGCTCCGACTCATATAACCATCAATACCACCGGTCGCGATTCGCCCATGAACATCGCCACTGGAAGAAGGCGATACTGGAAGAATATAATCAATCTAGTGGACGATCGTCGCCACTGATCATCTCGGTTGTGGAGCCGACTGCACCTCAAGAGCGGAGGGCAGGTATTCCCTGTCAATTGGAGTCTTATCAAACAGCGAGGTACCCAAAACGCAGATGCTTACCCGTAGACATCAACGAAGACGAATGAATCTATATCTCCTTTTGTTTGTAACATTTTCTTGAAAAACTTTGGTCTTATCTTATGTCATTTTATTAATTTTTCCTTTGTTTTTACCTGATTTGCAAAATAAAATGTACGTTCAACAATTTTATTTCGTTAATTAAATACGGTTAAATTTAACTCTAATGTAATTATAATGAGGAAGTCGATTTAGTCCTAATAGTAGTGATAAATAATTTAATATTTTTTTTTATTAAACAATCATTAATTATAGTACCCGTTTTAACCGTCCACAACCCTATAATTTGTAATTTAAATTTATAGTTTTGTTCGATTCATGTATTCGATACCTCCACATTTAAGTTCCGTTACTTAAACTGAAGGAACCAGATATATTTTGAGATTGCTGGAATACGAAATAACGCGTAAGACCTTCTAGCGGCCGCTTTGAACCCGAATCGAAGGTTATTCGAAGAGAAGTAGGTAAATGTATAAAGCTAGGACATTCTTCTTTAACTGGCCAGGAGACCGAAGATCATGATAATATGGTCAGAAGTCTAGGTGTCGTAAAAGACTTCACTCTTCCTTTCCGTTTTTTCTTTTGTGTTGTCGATAGTAATACTGAAGATCAGGATAATATGGCTAAGTGGTGTAAAAAGGTAAACTTAAAAATCCCGATGGTTTCCTGTTTACCCTAAGAGAAGCATCACAAATTCCATGGTGTAAGTGAAATTTTTCTATCCTCCTATAGCATAAGGTCCTATCTTATGTTCAAGGATATATTGAATATCATTTTTTGCTATGACACATACACAAATCTTTTGATTTATTATTTAAGGTGCAAAATAACGTCCCTTAGTGTAACTAGTTATGCGCTTGTCTCTTGATCTTATTTATTCTTCGTTGCATTATAGCGTTCAACATAAATCAATTTGGTAAATACAATCAATTTTATAATGATTGACTAGGTGCTAATCAATCACGAGAGAGGTACTTATACCCACTAATGATTATTTGCGCTATTTATCCAAACGATTCTTCAATTTAGTTGGTTGAACTCAAATATTTCACAGCCACCATTAACAATTTGTCCTAATTTGAGATGGTTTATTGATCTTGGTTCCAAACAGCCTTTCTTGACATTAACTTAAATTAGTTTTTTTATTATAGCTTAATTGCTACCTTTATTCTACTTAAAGGTGACTTTACTAACTTCGGTTTGATATTTAAGTTTTGCACAATTAAAATCATAATTAGTGATTTGAATCTGCTAATTTATGTATTATTTTAATTAAATGTTAGATGCCATAACATTTAATTAAGCATAAGACATAATAGTGTTATTGATTGTTCAATAAATGTTAAAACGACAGGTTTATCGTATACAATTTTGAGATCAAACGCGAGGCTACATGAACTTGATCGATAAATTAATTACTAATTATAGTACATGTAAAAATTGTTAGTGTGGAAATATTTATCCATTCATTATGTACATGTACCAGTATAACTTACAATTTGCTTTAAAACCAAAATATACACTTAAATTATAAAAATTGATTAACTTAAATAAATCAAACAAGATATCCATTTCTACATGTACTTAAATCAGTAGAAACCCAAGTTGGTTTGCTATTTAAACTTTATTATTATTAAACTAGAATAGAAAGGCTTGATATACTGACCTTTATGAACAAGAAGAAATAATTCCACTTATAATTTATTGAAATTAATCGAACAATCCAAAACCCATATCAGCTTCACTTTCTTCTGATTCGGATTTTTCAGCTTCTTTTGCTGGCGCAGCAGCAGTTGGTGCTGCAGCGGTAGCAGCTACTGGTGCAGCAGATGGAGCTCCAGCACCTACTTGAGAAAATTTGGCCAGCATGTCATTTAAGTTGATAAATTTTGCAACTTCAGCATATAAATCAATAATTTGCTTGTTGGATTCACACTTTGACTTTTTTAAGATTTTTGAAATGTTGTCAGCTAATTTAAAAGAAAATAAAATTGAAAAAATAGTTTAAAATTTTACCAGTAACATCGACTTTAGCGTCGTTCAAAGCTAATAAAGCTAAAGCATAGCAATCTACAGACATTATTTTAAATTTTATTTTAAATCGAAAAAATGCGTATTTAAACAAAATACTTAAGTAATTTCTAAAAAATGAGTTTATTATTAAAAAATATTATTATACTAAATCAGTTTTGTATGCATAATATTATTATTTAAATAATATTTTAGTTTTTTATTACTTATTATCATTTATATTACTTATTTGTTAATTCAAAAATAATATGATTGTAATATTTTATATACATATACCTAATAATTTACAATTATAATTCAAGAAATGTTATATATTGGAAAATTGATAATTTAACACAGGCTTATTGATATAAAGAGCATACGTAAAGAGCATTTGTATGTCATTTACCATAAATTAATCTTTATAAAAGAAATATTATTTGATTGTTGTGAGTTACAGCTATTTGACATTGTTAAGTAATGCAAAATATAAGCTATTACCCGTTTTTAAAATCAACCCTAATATGAACTTAATAAAAAAAAATACTCTTTGTCCAGAGAGCTGTTATTTAGAAAGAATAAGATTGTTTTTCTTTTATTTGCAAATATTTTAATAGATTGTTTGCTTGTTTTGGTCAAAACCAGGTAGCGGCCAATAACTCTTTCACTGGGTTTGAACGAGCCTTGGTCGGAGTTGTTTATTTTTGCCACTCGTTCGCCTCAACTTTTCTTGCAAAGGGTCAATTAGATTCGACACTGAATAATGATGAAAATTTTAAATGGTGTAGATGTGAAGTTGATTTATATTATAAAAAACGAAACTCCCGTAAATTCTTGGGTGCATCAGCGGATTGAATGTATTGACTTGTCATAATTTAATGCTTATTCCATAGGCTAGTATTTTACGACTAATCTACACACCATATGGCTACTATTCAATCGCTACTGCGAAATTATTTTTATCGAGTCGTGGTACCAGCACATATTACATAAATAGACACCAGAACCACTCAAATTTGCCAATAATTAACAAAAGTTTATGGCATTTTCCGTGATCAGACAGTCATGCACATCAGTTGAATCACGATGAACCTCCTTTCGACTCAAAATTCATAAAACAAACTAACACATTGCTAAACATAACATTTAATTCATTTATTTTTCCAATGCTAGTTTTAGGATCAAGCAGATGAGGTCTTTGTGGTTCACTAATATCAATCATCACACTTTTTTTTCTGCCAGTTGGTCGATATCTTCCACGAGAGACCGAGAAGAGTTTTATAAGGACTTTGCGTCATCAAATTTGAACGCTACTAGATCAGCCGGTCGGCGTTGGAGCTGAAGATTACTCCCTTCTCGATATCATGGTTGACTAGTTACAACCGATGACTAACCACCTATGGCTTATCTGAGACTCACCCTGTTTTGGAAGATCACATTTCCGGCTTCATACATCGCGATTTCGATCTTTTGTCGAATTTCGTGGACCAGGTTGAAATACGCCTCGCACTTCACCGCCACACTAGGCAGTCTACTCTTTCTTCTACGGGCTATGCGATTTGGCCACTCGAGATCGCCGTTGGTGACGACTCGTTACCTCTCATCTCAAAAGGGATGTCAAAGATAGTCAACCACAATCTCATGCACACTGACTGCTGTTTGCTTCGGATCCTATATATTCTGGTTTTACAGATAATAATTAACATAATTTCCAGGCCTACTGTCATATATCTCATATCCCTCAAGCCCGACTTCCCACCTGGTTATTATCTACTCATAAATTTTGTATTTTAAGGTGAAGTTCATAAATTTATAATAATTTATAATAATAATAATAATAATAATAATAATAATAATAATAATAATAATAATAATAATAATAATAATAATAATAATAATAATAATAATAATAATAATAATAATAATAATAATAATAATAATAATAATAATAATAATAATAATAATAATAATAATAATAATAATAATAATAATGATAATAATAATAATAATAATAATAATAATAATAATAATAATAATAATAATAATACCTATATAAAAAATTAAATAATAATAAAATCCAATAAGCTACATCATTATAACAACACATTTATACTGAAAATTAAGACGTAAATCAAACAACAACAACAATAAACATAAAAAGTTATTTAGATAACCATGTAAATTCAAAAATAACCAACTTGCCAAGCACATTTATACCAAAAAGTGATCTATTTGATACAAGAATTATGTTGAGCGCCAAAATTAAAATTTGTTAATATAATATAGAAATAGAAATATACTAAAATATAGTGCTTAGGATTATTTAGTGTTTGTTACATGATTAATGTAGATCATGTAGCTTGCGGCAATAGCAGTTTTAATACATTTCTTTGCAAGATAATCTATGTCGTCAGTGTTTAATCCTATTTCAGTTAGGGTTTTGTCATTGTTTCCGTCCGATGTTCCTAATGTCCCTACAATTAGTGCAAAAACTGCGGTGTTACAATCATTAGACTTACCTGTCTCAAGTGCAATGTTTTTGTATTTTTCAAAATTTAAGGCTCTAGCATTTTCAAATTTTTTTGTGTCATCATACGGTACTTTAATATCTTAAAAGGAAATTTTGTTACTGGTTTTGGATTTTATAATTAGATCAGGTCTTAGTGTAGCGTCCACTCCTGGTGGTGAAGGAAATTCAAAACTATATTAAGGATTTGGTTATGTTTTTTTCTACGTGCATTCTACTAGTGGGTGCAGTGATTAAAAATGTGGGCTTACATTTCCCATTGTAGGACACACAGTCTACATTTAATTTCTTGTTTATCTTTATGATTCTTAGGGTTGAAGTTAAGGTTAAGACTATTGTTGCGAGCTTTGATTAAGAAGAAAAATTGATTATCTCTAAGAGATTTGCATTTAATAAAGTGTTGTGAAACATTACTACTTCCTATTGTTTTAGCTATGTGACCTTGGTGTATCATTTTCCACCACTCAAGAGAATACCACTCACTGGTAAGGATGTGTATTGATGAGGAGGCACTTTCAATGTTTTCTTTATTTATTACAGCCACGAAGTCATCGTTCCTAATTTCTAACTGAAAAGATTCATCAATATTATAGATTAATTTACAGGAAATTCCAATTTTTTCTCTAAGTCTTTTATTAGAATTCCTGTATTTAAGAAAAAGGCAGTGAGGTGCCGCTAAATGTCATTTAATTTCCGCATTTATCCATTTCAGGGCATTATCCAAATCAGCTTTATAATTATTAAAGAGAGTTTTATCAGCTTCAATAAATTCATTAATTACAAAATAATGCATATTTATATCCTCTGACATCAACAACCTGGTGAATTTGGATAATACTCTGAATTAGATATTCATCTATACTAGGGACAATGCCCAATCCCCTTAGCGAACAGTGCGCAAAAATAAAGTTATTATTAATGTTTTGGTAGATATCTCCTATAGCCTTTTTAATCATTCTTTTAATTTTTCGGTCAAAACCTAATTGTTTATTCCTATTGTTAACTTTACGTTTTCTTTTACAATCTAGTATCATGTGGTGAATTATACATTTCCTAAAAATGAGGATTAAACTCGAATGTATATGTTTTGTAAGCGTATATTTTTTAGGATGGATGTAGATCCGATAAAAATTAGTTTCAGCTTCTTTAAGTGCTTTATCAAGGACGTCATCAATGTTATGATTACCTTTCCCCCCAAAGGTTACCTCTAAGTATTTATATATATATATAATGCTATTTATTGTCGGTATATTTTAGTCATGTATTTTAAGGGGTGTTTACAGTGATTCTTAAATCTTTCAAAAAAGCCACATTTATTGGATCTCAACTTGAGGTTTGCGCTAGTATAGTCTATGATGTCATTTAACATTTTCTGTATATTACTTCTGTTTTCAGATATAATAACTATGTCATCTGCATATGCGAGAATACTCATATTGTAATTATTTATCAAAAAAGGATGGTCTCTTAAAATATTGTTCAAAATATAATTTATAGTTTAGCAAAATAGAGTCCTTGACATATGGAAACTCTGCTTAACTCCAATATTTATGGGTATATATTTGATACTTGTTTTTTCGCATTCGTAAAAGGTTTGGCATCTGTTATATTGTATAACTATCTACTGGAGCTTAAAGCTATTGCAAAAGATCTTGGTTTAGAAATTCAAAGGATCGGTCGTGTTCTTGGACCTTTTTGGGTTGCGTGCAACATACGTGCAGCAAAAGCAGTGTGGAATGCATATCCGACTTTATACAAACATTTTTCAAGCGTTGTCGAGATGAAACGTAAAGGAAAAGTTGAGCTTTTTAATTGACCTGGCTATCATGATCGACACCCTAATAGTAATTTGACTAACTGTTGCGTTGACCGCATAAGGGAACATACTAACTACGAACCCTTTGGTGCAAATTTGGCAATACACCACTGGTTATACATGTCTTTAAATAGATTAAAAGTACTCTGGTTTATTTCTATTTCAATAAGTTTATGCCATATTAAGTCATGTGGGATGCTGCCAATGGCGTCAGCAAGATCTAACCAAACAATACTAATATTAGAATTGGTGCGCATTGCTCTCTCTTTTAGTAATACAAGAACTGAATTATGCTTAGTGCAACCTTCAGGATAGCCAATGACCTTTTGGTTATTGTTAATTAGGTTTCCCATTTTAATCGATTCAAGTAAACGATGGTTAATTAAAGTAGAAAAAGGTCGGTACGATGTGTCGAGAATTGCAAGGGGTCTCCAAGAGGAGAGTTCAAGGCTGGCGTTTTCCTTACCTGGTTTTATAATGAACTTAGTCCTAAACGTTTTCCATTTAGAAGGGCTCTTAAGATTATGAAGGATGTTGTTAAAAAGTGCTCAAAGGAATGTAAATTTAGTATCAATCTTACTCCAATCATGATAAAATATGAGTTCCTTTCCAGGAGCAGACGATCTGCCAACAATTTGGAAAGTTTTTGCAATTTCAGAAGTGATTGTTGACTCCGAAAAATTAGGTTGTTTATATTTAAATTTAGAGTGGGTTTGTCAAAATTCTGCATCATTCTATCGTAATGAGGAGGTTTAATATCAACTTTATTATTAAATATATTTTTCATAGTAATTTTAATTCTAATAATAAAATCAAAGCTTTTTCTGAAGGTAAGTTCAATTTTCTTAGTAGGGTTTATATTTTTTTAATGATTTTAATTTTATATTTATTAGAAAAGATGGCTTCATGTATTTTCTCTATTTCACAGAGTCCTTCATCAGGAATCTCAGAATTATTATTTTGTAATATAGATAAATCATTTAAAAATTTATAATACTTCATAATATGTTCAGATGGCATTCTGTCTACAATAATTCTCTCAATGAGGTCATCAAGGTCCTGTCTAATGACAGGTATATTGGGATAATAAAGTCTATTTTACCATTTACAAGTTCAGCTGCAATGAGGCATATGTAGTAGCCAGTCTCATTAAAATTATAACATATAGGATATATAATTTCTATTAGTTTAATATTAATAAGATATATGGTACATTGCAGGGTTTAGATGGCATTGATTAGGATTTGGGCAGTATTATAGAATTTCTCCAGACTGTTGGCAATAACGGGTCAATAATTGTTGCAAAAAGATTGATCTTATTCAAGCAAAAGAGTGCTCAACAGTGTTTAGAAGTAATAGAAGGGAAAATAATTTCAGACCAGTTTGGATATTAATGAAAAGGAAAGGTTTCAAAGAAGGTTTTAAAATTATTGTTAATAAAGGCCGAGCCAATAAAGTTTCCAATAAAGATTGTGTTTTTTTAATGACAAATGCGTGAAAAAGAGGTTAATTGTGTGTTGATTTAGTCAATCATTTCCAATATCTTTGAGAGATACTGGTATGTTAACTGGGATTGTACTTGTTTTGTCTTCTTTTGGCAAAATGCCAATGTGTCTGTTCTGATGCTCTTGTAAATTATAGTGTTCTACTGTTTCATAAATTTTTCTGGGACTTGCGTTTAACAAATCACCTAATATTCCTGTATTTGACGATATTTTATGGGTTCCTAGAATTCATCGGAATGTGATTACGTTTAAATCGGATTTCTTTAATAAGTACAACTCAGTCTTGAAAGATAATTTACAGAAATTTTATTTCAAGAAAATCCGCTTTGAAGAGACGGTTTAAATCGCTTAAATCGCCGTAACAGAATCTCATTCATTGGTTCATCTCTAATCATCTAGCCTAGATCTCGAGAGTCCAGTGACTTGCAGAACATCATTCCAGGAATTTACTCAGGAGTTTAGTAGGATCTTTTTCATTTGATAGCTCATTTGTTTTGTTTATTCAGTATATTCATAGGTTTGTTTTATTTCATGTGGTTGTTCTTTTGTTTGATTAAGGTATCCGATTTAGGTTTATTTAAAACCCAGTACAATAAAAAGTCAGACAATAAAATCAACAAAGTTATAACAATTGTACTACATAAAAAGAAATTCGTTTACCAGCCATCACAACGCAAAAAGACTGTCTTTCTCTAATCCGTAAAAAATTCCCCATAAAAATAAAGAATAATTATCTACAAAAAATACAATACTTTTGACAATTACCGATAAAAAATTTAAAATCAATAAATTCACTTTAAAATTAGATAAATTTAGATAAAATTAGATAAAATTAGATAATTTAAAATTATTATAAATAAATACCATAAAAAAATAAACATTTAGAAAATTTGTAAATATATATATATATATATTTATCAGTAGGTTATCTTTTAAATATCAAAAATAATTATACAAGCTACAAAGATTATTTTATAAATATACACAAATAAGAACATTGGCATACATACAATAACATTAAGATTTGATAAAAGTATTATATACAGGATGCTATAACAATACAACTTTACAGAAACAACATTCATAAATATGTAGATATCATCAGGTAGACTTATAAAATAACCCATGCAGTTTGTATTATTATCTTGATATTTATAAATATTTACCAATAGGAACATACGCATATATAAATACATAAAAAAGACGAGAGCACTATTTACCAAAATTATCAGTTGTGTTTGTGATGTGGTCCATGTAAATGTTAAAACTTGAGGCAACTGCTATTTTAATGCATTATTTGGTAAGAGATTCAATTTCATTCTCATTGAGGCCTATTTCTTTTAAATATTTATCCTTTTTATAATCCCAACTTCCAAGTGTCCTACAATAAGTGTTGACATAGTTGTTTTACATTTGTTAACTTTAGCAGTTTCTTTAGCTAATTCTTTATATTTTTCAAAATTATTTCGTCATGCGTTGTCGAAATTTATTAATGTGTCGTAAGGAACTTTTATGTCAACTAAGTGGATTTTATTATTTCTTTTAGATTTAATAATGAGTTCAGGTCTCAATCACCCCAGGAGGGCTTTTTTCAATATCGACTAAAAATTTTTGGAAATAAAGAAATCTTTAACATGTTCAAGTACATTGTTATGTTTATTTCCGCGTGCATTTTGTGTTTTACTACAATGATTAAAAATATGTGCCTGAGTCTCCCAATCAGTATTACATAATCTATGCAGCATGTTTTGTTTTGTCTTTATGGACTATATTTAAGACTTAGCATATTATTCTCTACTATAAGCCCACAAATAAAATTTTTATTCAGAACATAAATTCAAAAAATAATTCCTTTTTACATACTGTTACACAAATTAATTTTGGTTGTCATCCATTGTCACTGAATAACTTGAGCTTAAATTTTTTTTTAAAAAAATTATGTGCTGTACATAAATTTACATCAGTCAAAAACACTGATTCAATTGAATTAAAAATTTATTTTATTAATTTGTATTTTTACATTTATAAGTCTTATACATCAGACTAGAACCCAACATTTATGAAATGTGAATAGTTTGTTCTATTCCGATTATTTTATTGATATTTTACTTTAACCAATAGGAACGCTCATAATACACTTCATCCTAATTGGCTAAAATTTATCCTTTTCCACAATTCACACAATTTATCCTATATATAAAATTGATTATTAATAAAACAAAGAACAAAAACATTTTATATGTTACAAAAGTTCACTGGTAAAATCACTAAACAAATAGTATATGCATAATAATCGGTTTATTTTGGTTTATACTTATTTGCAAATTCGATTCCGTTCTTGATATTGGCTAGTAACTCTGGCATAGCTTTCTTGATCAGTTCCTTTTCAAAAGCTGTCAAATCAGGCAATCCCAAGTTTTTCTCAATTCCGTTCGGCTGAAATTAATTGAAAAAGAAACCGAAAGCAATATATTACCCCAAGCAATAGTGGATTGGCAAAGAATTTGGCTTCCGTGACATTTGATTCTACAAATGCGCATTCAATGATGTTTTTATTTCCTTTCATAGCCGCCAGGATCCGCTTGACGAATCGAACTCCAGCATAGGCCATGCTCAAAGTAGCTGAACCCTGCCGAGAAATAATTGTTAGAAATCAAGGAGAAAAATGTAATCTAACAGCCCCAGCTTTAGCTTCAACAACTTCGGTTCCGGCATTTTGAATTCTTATTGTTAACTTGTTGATTTCACTCTAGGTAAAAACAACAACAACAAATTACATAGTATATCTGTATTTATAATACCTCAGGGAAAGAAACAGAAGGAATAGCCTGAGATATTACCGGAATTATGGTGACTCCAGAATGCCCACCAATAACAGGCACTGACATTTTTGTCACGTCTAATAGCTGAAATATCTTTTATCAATTATATTACCGATATTAATTCATAAATATTTAAGGTAAAAATATTTGCTTTATCTTCATTTCCTATTAGACAGTGGTTCTTGAGCTGGGGGTGGGGGAGAAGCTTGAAATAATAATTATTGATCTGATTCCAAACCGAGTTAATAACAATAACGGATTTCAGACAATATAACTTTTATTGATCAACACAATTGGATCACCAAAGTACAATGCACAAATAATTCAATATTACAACAGAAGTATTACGTATTTATTATGACCCTATAGAACTTTTGCAATACACTTTGGAACTCACAGTCGCATAACTGGTACTTTTGGTTTCGACAATCGATAAAAGCAATTTAGTTGCTTTCATTTTTCACTTAAAAAATACTTGAAAGTCGCGTTAAATAACTTTAATAACCGATTTAAGCTGCTTCGTGATTTTGGTAATCTCATTTTTGTTGTTTTCTACCATTATATTTCTTTCTTAAGCGTTGTCTCGGTTTTCTTCTCAATTTATTCACCCGATCTTCTCATTTGTGTTACTGCTTTTTATAGGTTGTTATTTGCTGACATTTACAATAATATCCATTTGGTTTTCGTTTTCCTTTTTACGATTCTTTGATATTTCCATTTGTTCGTGTTATTTCTCGTTCCTGACAAAACTCGCAACCTTTTACTTTTTGATTTCCCGGTGGATTTTCAATTATGTTGATCAAATCGTCGAAATAAAATAATTCTATTTTCATTTTGTTGTTGGTTTTCTCTTTTTAATTTGCACTTATCAATCAATGACAACCTTGTTGTTTTTCTTTGCTTAATTTCATTGGTTTGTTATTTATCTTTTCAAGTTTCATTTCTTGTCCTCAATTTATTTCCTTAAAGAGTTTAATTTTTTATTATTTAGGTACCCTTAACAAAACTATTACCTGTGAAAAACTAAAGACCTACACTCTCTACCTTTGCCTCACACTTACCAGCAAATCCAGTACAATATGAACGAGTATGAAAACACTCTGAGTGTGAATGTTAACAGTGCAGTTAAAAACATTTTCCAATAATTTATTTTTAGATTCCAGACGACCTTTAAAAAGGTTAAGAACAACTGCTATAGATTAATCTTTGGAATTGCATTTGTTGGGTTTTATTTTGGATGTTTTATATGTTACATAATACTTTTATTAAAAATTCGTGGAAGGTTTATTTTAATAAAAAGTCTAGCTAGAATATTTTGCCCTCTCTGTATTTTCTTCCAAGGTCCAAAAAAATCGATTAGAAAGTGAAATGGGATCAAAACCATTAGTCTGGTATTATAAATTCACATAAATTCCATACGATAGTAAACACTGTTGTTAAAAACATAATTAATATATAAATCAGCGGTTTTCAACCGGTGGTACACCAGATGTCGCTAAATGGTACGCGAAAAAAATAGAAATTATTTATAAATTGTATAACTTAAGATTTAACATTTTTACTATATTAATTTCAAATATTATAATCGTCCATCATGCCTCTTGTTGTTTTAAATGAGTAATGTCCATTAACAGTGACTAACAATAACTAATTCTAAGTCTAAGATTCAAGTCAGTAATAATCAATAGTGGGTATTATAATTATGAATTATGTTGTTTTTGATTTGACTTTTTCTAGTGGTACGCCGACATTAAAATTTGTTACCTGATGGTACAATGAAAATAAAGGCTGTAAACCGCTGATATAAATTATAATGACAACTTTCATAGCCTAACAACATTAATTTTGCAAGCAATTATACAAACAAAATTTGTTTTTCTCCAATATTTCTTTTTCAGTGTTAAGAAAATCAAGGCCATGACAACTATTCTGTTCGATATTAGAAAACGCAAATATGGCAAAATAAACATAATTTACTTCTTACAATTAAATATTAAAATTTTTATATCATTAATTTTAAAATTGTAAGAAATTAAATTCAAGATAGCTGAAATGCTAGAGTAAACTCTCAATAGTATAGGAATCCAGTAGATTCTGTTTTCTAAAACTATTTTTATAATTATTTTAAAGCCAGATGTTATTTTAATAGTCTATGTATATATTTTATGTTAAAGATAATATTTGAGCTGAAGTTTGGAACAAATCTTGGTGCTATTTATTATGCCTTATTTAGCCACTAAATCCATGCATGAAAACTGGTTTCAAAAATATTTTCTAGATAATAAATCACCCTGTCACGAAGTCATTGATTTTAAATTATTGATAAATTCCTATCTGAAAAATAAGTACAACTATGATTTAAGCAGACCAATTACCAAATCCATAATACACGCATTTATTTGAGTACTATATGCTGTTAAACCTAAGTTGGAATGGACGAATCCGTCATATTCTAAATGTATGGTAATTAATTTGGCACAAAACTAGCGTAGGAGGTCATGCACCAACAATTACTAATAATGTAGTTATTAGGTATAAATAAAAAAATCGAATTCCATTTACACTTAATAAATCAATGTTTCTATTTCAATTATTTATAAAAATCAATCATAAATGCTTAGAACTAAAATAGAATATCTTGATCTGTGGGCACAAAAATTTTAAAAATCGAAAATTATTAATCAAACTTTTTTTGAAAATATTTTTAAACGGTACAAAATTTACACTTTAAAATTCCATGAAAATCCCAGATTTTTCTATATTTTAAATTAACCGTGTTGCATTTGTGAATAACTTTTTTATTTATATCTTCCTACCATGTAAAAGTGAGGGATATTTCGTTTAATGTTATTCAATCCATTTTCTACAAAAATAATCAATATTGAGGAGTACAGAAAACATTCTTTTGACGTTTCACAGTTACAATTTATATACAATACAGAATAATTCAGCTTTCGTATACCGATGTTCTCTCACATACAAATTCTCATCGAAAATCCTTCAGGTGCAAAAAAACTGGGAAGACCAAGGTAAATAATATTTAAAAATCACCAAAAATATAGAAAAATAAAGAAATCAAAAATTAGATTTATGAATGATTAGAAACGTTACATTTCGAATTCGTTAACTTTTCATTCGAATGTTATCTGATTAAAAACGAAATAAATTCCGAAATTATAGATAAAATATAAACACATTTTCAACGGGTAATTAAAATATAAGTATAGTCTGGTAGATATTGCTGTATGAATTTTTGGAACGTTAATATTCAGTTATGTTAAATTTGAGTAAATATTAATGGCGCCCTGTAAAAAACAAGGAACATTCTGATTCGTTCCAAAAAAAATTTGTCGAAAACTTTTTTATAATGAAAATCAAATTGATATTTATGCGTAGTGATTAAAAACTTCACGAAATCGAAAATATGCTCTAATAAGCAAGTGCAATGAAAGATTTTCATTGTCTGTGAGAATTATATGAACGAGATTTGCCCTTTTTTTAAGTTTGTATGTGAAAATTTTGAAAAACTGTTAACAATAAAATTTAGTGAACAAAATGTTATATTTGTAATAACCTAATGAATTTTATTGTTTTTGCATTTAAATCGTTTTTATCCTCCCAACTAAGTTACCCCATGATAAAAATCCTAGAGACAACTTTGATAAATATAAATTAATATTTAGCTCGTCGATGTAGGAACATAAAATTAATAAATGCATTTGGATTATTAAAAGTTGACTTGATAAGAAGGAATAGCAATTACTGGCTTGTCGGACGGTTTAATTGAAGATATACAAATAAAAAATGCTTGCCTGAAAATGTCTGTTTGATTGATTGATTGAAAATGCTTTATTTAAGATGTTGATTGAGGATATTTCTTTGAAAATGTTTTTTTACTTTTGAAGCAGTTTAAAAGCATTTCAGAAAGAAGTTATTTAAACCAAATTTAAAAAAAAAATTTTCAGTTAATTAATAAAATTTAAATTACAATGCCTGCTTTAGGCACTACAATCAGTATAAATAAATCAAACATGTTAATTTACTTATTAAATATTGAATCTTACACGGATTACCACTATATATTTAATCTTAACTCGATAGTATAAATCTAAATATGACCATATTGTGTGATATCCCTGAATATGCTCCCCTATATGATCAATACAAATTGTAGTTAAGAAATAATACATAAACAATTAGAAAATATCAAATCAGAATAACTACACTTTATCTTTGGAAATAATTTTACCATTTGTAATAACATTATCTCATCAAATATTAGTATTTCTCTAGAAATTTACTAATTACCTGAGCAATAACAACCAAAGAAGAGTTTTAATTAATAAATATTTTATAAAACTTAATTTTATGCAGATTGTCATACGAAATCCAAAAATCATTTGATTCCATTTAATTAATTACTGCCATTGGATGCCATCATAAACTTTAATTGTGTTTACATGTATTTGGTGACACGGAGATGACATAAATTGCTCGTGCGCCTAGTTTGTAAGATATTAAATGGATTTATATACATTTGATAAGATGGCAAAGTA
The DNA here is from genome assembly GCA_022537955.1 of Schmidtea mediterranea. Lineage (NCBI taxonomy): Eukaryota > Metazoa > Platyhelminthes > Tricladida > Dugesiidae > Schmidtea > Schmidtea mediterranea. The sequence goes on along the minus strand of CM039680.1, from coordinate 198,385,752 downwards.
GTCAGATTCTGTGGAATTGTCACAAAGTTATTTGGTTCGATTCTGGGTAGGATAGAGTTAATACATTAGCTCGAAATCTAGTCTACCATTAGTCTTAATTTTTAAAATAAGATAGATTATTTTAAGCTCATTTAACTGTTTGTTCAAAAGATTAAAGATTGAAAAAATTCCATATAACACAAAATATATTCAACCTTTGCTCATAATCAATAAAACTAAAGCCATTGTTAAGATATGGATTACATGGCACAATTGTTACTAATGGCCAATCAAATCAGTGATTTCCAAATACATGTGAGAAAATCATTTAAAATGTTTCAACTAAACCAATCTTGTATTTCTGAGTAACACCATAGAACTAATAGTCAATTTTCAATGAATTTTCAAATTTTGCATTAACCCTTTCTAAGGTGGTGGCAATATACTGTACACCATTTTAAACTAATAAAAATATTTAAGTGTAACGCTGTCGGTAATCATTTTTACTTTTGGTACAACTACTGATATATATTGAGCCACAAGAGAACAAATTTATAGTATTTGAAACCATAGATGTGTTTTCCCGCTATATTTATTGACAGCTGAGTTTTACATCACTTTTAGTTTCTTTTGCCTTAAAAAGGGTTAATAAAATCCACGGTTGATGTAGATAATTGTCCGTGGATTATTATTGAATGAATGTTTTATTTATTCTTTATCAAGTTACCTTATATAAATTGATTGCGAAAGAAAATCGGGATAAGAAAACGAAATTATGCAGTATGTAAATAATTTATACTTGTAGAAAGTTAAAAACAAATAAAATGTCATTCTAAATCTTTTCTGCACTTACTACTCAATATAGAATATTGATTAATTTATTTTTAAACCATGTAGGAAATGGATCGAATAATATATTAAAAGAAATGACAGGAAATGTATAAATAAAAGTAATACGTTATGTATTATAAACGAATTAAAAAAAATACTATCTATTCATGAAATTCCTTTAAAAAATATAACAATTAGATAGGAATTACTCAATTAATACACGTTGCCCGCATTTATGTAAATTCATTGAATAAATAAGAGATATCGAGATTAAATACATGGGTAAATTATAATTTATACTTTAATACTAGATAAATAAATCCAGATTATATCATTTAAATTTATTACTTCGAAATTCTATTTATAATACAAAGTAGACACTTCATTGCAGCATATAAAATAAATAAATAATCTCAAAGTTCAATTTTATAAAATACCTTATTAAGTTTCTAATAAAAAAATAAAAATAATAAAGTTAAGAATAAATGATTTCGCATAAATAATAAAATTAATAAACATAACACGATTTAAACTACCTTGGCTTCTGCGATAAAAGTATTTGACCTAACAATATCCAAAGTTGTTACCCCAAAAAGTCTTCTAGCGTCATAACAACCAGCTTTCTTTAAAATTTCCGCTGCAATTGGAACTGTACTATTAACTGGATTTGTGATAATGCAAATCATAGCTTTTGGGCATGCTTGAGCACATCCATGTACAAGATCCGCAACAATTGATGCATTCGTATTAAATAAATCATCTCGTGTCATTCCAGGTTTTCTAGGAACTCCTGCTGGTATAACTACAACATCAGAATTTTTCAAACATTCAAGCAATTCTCCTGGACCAAGATATCCAGTAACTACAGCAGGAGTTTCAATATGACTTAAATCTGCAGCAACACCTTTGACATGTGCAACATCATACAAAGCTAATCTATCAACTGCTGATGACTTTTTGAGAAGTAATGACATTGGCTGTCCAATTCCACCACTTGCTCCTAAAACTGCAACTTTAGCATTTAGCTAAAAAAAGATCATTCAAAAACGAAATTGTAAATTGCATACTGCTTGACATGTTGAAAATGATCGAAAGACTTTTGCTAATTTGAGTAATATAGAAAAGTTCATTGAAAAATATTTTTTTAAATCTTTTAATATTTGTAAATAAATTATAGAAAATCTCTTGCGTTAAACAAATGTTAAAAAAACCTTTTGATACCAATTAATTTTTATTATCAATTACAAGTTATCAAAATTAATTTGCTTATGTAACTTAATTTTATTGCATCACATATATAAATTTATAAATAAAATACCTATTTCATGAATAACTTTGTAAAATATCCATCAGAATGTAAAATAATCACTAACAGAGAAACTAATTGAAATAAAGTACCAATTTAAATAGATTTCATAACTCCCATGTAAGGGTTTAGACTTTTTAAAGTTATTTATATTTAAATTTGATTGGCAGTCATTGTGTCTTTCATTTTTATGATTTAATTATCGATGTTAACCCTAATGAGTCGGTGTAACTGACTCCACGTGTTCTATCAAAATCAGTTATATAAACAACACCCAACATATATTTGAATTCAAATTTGATATACACAACTAATATTATAATATTCCCATATCGCAACGAGATCTATGATTTAATTATCTGATAAGTCTCGCTGTGATCGCTTTGCTGTGTACTTATGGGTGGTGGGTTTCTGGGTGTTGATATTTTGAACTAATGGTTGTTACCCAGACAACCCCATACAAATATCTTTCGCTTACCACTCGGCACCCGTTGCTAAGCAACGTTGGAACTGTGTTCGAGTGGGTAGATCGTCCGCAAAAAGTGAGCGCTATTACTAGTGCTATAATTGACCGAACGATCCATGGGTCCAACGAGCTATCGATAGAAGGTATGTGCTCGATTTCGATTTTTTGGTCCCATTATTCTCCTATCTCTGTCAAATGTTAACCTATACTCTCATATCATTCATTGTTATGTCCATTCCCATAGTCCTTCTTATCGTTGTCCATGTCGAAGATTATTCTTTGGTCGGTACACCCTTGGTTATGTTAAGTATTCACACACTAGTTCTCTTCTCTTATCCCTATCATAACTACAATGTTCCCTATTATTATTACTAGCATTATCATTGTTGTTATTATATGTCTTACCTTTATTAATTGTTACTACTATTACCTTTATTATTATTTTTATAACTATAACTACCGTTATATTTATTGTTATTACTACTATGATTATTACTACTATTATTATTATCATAATTATTATCATCATTACTACAAATACCATGATTATGATTATTATTATTATTATTATTATTATTATTATTATTATTATTATTATTATTATTATTATTATTATTATTATTATTAAGTTATTATTATTATTATTATTATTATTATAATCACCATTACCCTTATCATTATCGTTATTATTATTAAGATTTTGTAGGGATCAGTCCTTATTCCTCAGCGTTAAAATTTTTTATTGACATACAACATTAGCCGTAATCCATCTGTATTTTTCGTTTTTCGATAAAGTATTTTTGTAAATTTGAAAATTTTAGCAGCATTCCGCCCTTATTTTACGGTTCATCCCTATTCTACAGTTTTCGACAAAGTATTTTCACTGACTCTTAAAATTTGAGCAGCGTTCCCCCCTTATTTTACGCATTCCATTTTTACGTTACTATTTTTGTTAAGTATTTGAATTAATTCGGAAAATTTGAGCAGCGTCCCGCCCATATTTTCCGCCTCAACTCAAATTAATTTATTTAATTCTTATTTAAAAACATTATTTTTCATGATTTTGGTCGTTCGGATTAATCTTTTTCCGATGGCTATTCATTTTAACTGTTGCAACGATTTCGCAATTTTTCCCACTACCCATTCCCTCTTTTTGTCCTTAAGATCTATGTATGTTCATATTATATTTAATGAGTACCCACTGGACTACTCGGTGTTAGATATTTTGAGCCGATTGTTGTAAAAAATTTATGTCAATTTTACAGGAAACAGATGATGAAGGAGCAGCCAATAAACTACTCATTTACCCTCCAATTTCCCCTATGTACGGATAATATTGACGTTCCGATCCCTGCGTTCCGCACGCCGGGTCTTCACGGGCACAGATCATCGGCGGTATTCCACGCACTTACACGAATCTGAATACTGTATATGATTTTATTAACTTGTGATGTGTCTTTGGCTGTGGGCCACCAAAAATAAAACAATAGAAAAAATAAATTACCAGATGAATTAGGCAAAAATCTCCACGCATAAACTGTATATTTAGCATTCATATAAACAAATTTTAAATCGGGCATCGATGTACATAAACCAAAATAACATAACTGTAGATTAAAAATCTGAAAATATTGCTGCAAAACATAACTGTAGATTAATAACCTGAAAATATTGCTACAAAACATAACTGTAGATTAATAACCTGAAAATATTGCTACAAAACATAACTGAAAATATTGCTGCAAAACATAACTGTAGATTAATAACCTGAAAATATTGATAACTGTAGATTAATGATCTGAAAATATCTGAAAAAAATCACACAACAAAGTAAGATTTATAAAAAATGTGCATCTTAAATTTGGTTGAAATTAATACTACAAAGTAGTAATTGAAAATTTGGAAAAACACATCAGTATTTATACCTATAATTTGGCCTTAACCTTGCGTGTTAGTTTTACTGCGATTAAACAAAATTTGACTTTGAAATTATTTGTGTTATCTAAATTAAATTTTTATTTATTTCTTAATTTAAATTAGTAATTTATTTTTAACATTTTTTAAATAAATTTATTCAACCAAAAAATATTTTATTTTTATTCATTTAATTCATTAATTTTTACTTTTATATAAATGGTCATTTTACGGTCCAATTTTCTTGTTATTATGTTATTTTTTATGTAAATTTCGTGCGGTTCTTGATGCATTTTGTATTTATTTTATTTTACTTTTATGTTTTTAATTTTATATTTATTTATATTCTCTCAGATTTTAAAGTGTTTAGTTGGTGTTGTATATTGTATTTTAAGTTATCTTGGTGCTGGGTTTTCGTGCTGTATTACTGATGCATTTAAACAATTCTCAAGGCTATTTGTGTGCTGGCCCAACATGTGGAAGAACTTTGTATGAGTGTCAAGGGAATGGCTACAAACCCCCATACAGTACGCGATAACAATTATTACCACTAGGCACCTGTCACAAGTGACGTTGGAATTGTTCACTAATGGGTGGAAGGTTAACAAAATGTGAGCTCCTCTACAAGAAATGCTAATGCCTTAACCTTCCGTGGGTTCATGGACTACCGTAGAATGCTTATTGTCCATCTCGTTAACGTCCCTTCCTAACTCTCCCTGCAGTTTTCTTGCAACAATGTGAATTAAAAAAATTGATTCAAGACATTTATTACATAACTAAGATTACAAATTATAATTATAACGATCACGAGTGTGCATCTTAACTAGTTTTTAGTGCAAAAAATATCAAAGGAAATCGAAAATGTGCGTGAATTGCCCCAACAGACGGGCTTCTTTTAATTTCCGATTGCGGGCTCTTTCATGCTTGCCCGGTCGTGGTTTCGATGGCGGCGGTCGTTTTCGGGACGGCGTGGCTATTGTATGGGTCGGTTCTGGAGGAAATGCTGAAGTTGGAGTCCTTTCCTCGATCATTACCGTGTCGTAGGCCGGAAACAATTCTGTTTTGGCATATGTGGGCCTCGGGGCGAGATCAGTGTGAATTTGGAGCTTGGTTTCCAAGGCCGCTATGGTACAGGTCTGCTGTCATATATTCACTTTTAAGGACCTGGAGAGAGTTAACTCCTCCTCATATAGTTTCTTTAACTGAGCTATCTGTTGATTAAGTTTTTTCGCTTCATCCGGTCGGATCCACGTCTCCTCCATGCGTCTACAGCGCCGCACGAGAGAATCCGCGCGTTGGGATTGACTTATCGTCTCTTCATGGTATTTGGCGACGTCCCTTCTGAATTTTTCAAATTCTGCTTGGTGATTTTTCATTAGAAAAGAGGAATATGATTTTAACTACAATTTGGGCAATTACGTAAAAACGATAACATTAAGATCAATGATTGTATGTTAATACGGTTAATTGCTTCCAGGGTTACTGCGTATTAGTGCCATCTAAACTTCCATATTAGTCTCTGGCATTCTCATTGTGGTTCTAAATCAAACTACATGAGGGTAAACCTATTCAATGTAGTTGTTTTCGTGTTAATATTCGGGTTATAGCGAGCTCGTGGGATAGTATGCGATAGAGTAGTGTTTTAAGCTGGGGTTATAAGATTAGCACGATACGTTGGTGGCATTAATTAATCGAAACAACATCCGTAACTGCTAGTGGGAATTACCAATAATTAATTTCGTCGTGGGCTCTAATGTAAATAGAAATCACTATGATAGGTGTAACCACGATCGAGATATCTTAGGGTGGCAAAATGAAAACCGCGCAAATAACCATAATAATCATATCAATATACTAGCGACTATGCTAAATGGGTTATAAAAGTTATCATTCAATTTTATGTTACAATTCTAAGAGTATAATAGAGATAACCTAACGACTATTATCAATAATAATAATAATAATGGTGGGTTACAGGGTTCCGTTGTTTGTTTATCTTTATGGTTGCCCCAGTAACGCCATACAAAATGATTCTAACTGCCACTTGGCACCCGTTGCTAGGCAACGTTGGAAATGTGTTCAAGTGGTGGATTGTCCGCAAAAAGTGAGCATTATTACTAATACTGTAATTGCTCGGACAACCCTCGGGTTCACGAGCTGTCGATAGAAGACCTATGCTCGCTTTATTCTGTCCCTTGCGTGGAGATTCGAAATTCATGCTTACTAGCAGGAGAAAAACACTATTTTTCCCGACGACATAGGGAGAGTATTCACGACCTTCCGATGCTCATTCCATTTTTAATTATATTGAAAATATACTAATTTCGATTTAATCACAATTAATTTTAAAGAAAAATGTAGTTCGTCTGTCAAGTCAATATTTCAAGGTTGTTTTTGTCCACTAGCTGTTCGGCTTTGCGGTGTGCACGTTCTTTTTCCCCTCTTTTTCCCGGTCGAGGAATTTCGACGGCGGAAATTCCGGACATCGCTCTTGGCGGTGTCGGGCCCAAGCCATCTCCAGCGATCTGCGAGGGAGAGGGTGGAATTGAGAGCTGAAATTAAATATTTTCAACGGGTATTCACTTACGGGAAAGCCTCAGAAATGCGGTTGTCGAGGTTATTTTACTTGGGATTTCGGCTAATAGTATTTGACATGGGTTATGACTTCAAATTGCTACTGGAAATACTTCCCTTGAAATATATTTCGGGTATTTAACGTCATAGGGTTTTATCATTATGGTCTTGGAAAAGGTATTTTCTGATTAAATATATCATGGGTCAAGAAGAGGTCATATTATATTGTCTTGTCGTAGACACCCTTATGACTCCTATTAATTAGCTCCTTTCCTTAAATGTCAATAATCTCCTTGTTTAATTGAATATGTTTATTAGTGAGCATGGAATATATGAACTAGGAGTAATATTTTAGAGACCTAATTCTATCGCTGATTCGCCATGGGCGCCTGATAGTTCATTTGAATGTTAGCTGCTGAAATAAATAGTCTATCGCTTCCCTCAATGAGGCTCAGAGCCCTCAACTACAGGAACTATTCTTTCTAATCATAATTTGACGCCATATTGTTAACCTTGCTACGGAACCGTCCAGGTTGATAATACTGTGCACTAGACTCCACCGTCTTGTGAATGGTACATTGTAATGTAAACAGTTTAACAAAATTAACGCTGGTTGTGAGAATGAAAATTTATTTAATAATATTAACAAGAGGTCTTACAATTAAAATCGTTTAATTATCATTAAAGACGATAAGTGTAAAATTTAAAAATGAGTTACCACTATGTATGGCGACCAATTCCTTCAGTCCTTCTCCTTTCAAGCATGTTCCTGACTCTTTAATTACCTCCTCTGAATGTGATTTAATTTCCATCGTTTTAGTCGATTTGCCGGATGCTGAAAATATTGATTATTAGAGATAAACTGATTTTGATTATTTATAACATTGACATTGTTCACACTTGGAATATACATCCTGTGGAATTTGTCTGTTTCCATTCATGGTAGATTGAATAGTTAATGATTAATTTTCGGCGATTGTCGAAAATTCGACATTCCGCGTTCTGGTAAGTTTCATGCTTTATATCTCAGTTTTTTAATGTTATTAATTCTCTTTAGAATTTCGTTAGGTATTTCCATTTGGTTTGCCAAGGGTGACTTTTAAGTACGGCAACACAACGGGTCCTGTAAATGGTAGGCCTTTTAATTTGTGATTTAGTTTCGCCTAAATTTAACGTTGTCATAGAAATTCGGAATCTACTCTCTATTGACTATTAGAATGATCGGTTATTACTTCTCGATGATGTTATTTGCTATTTAGTAGATGATGGAGCATTCATAGCTCGAAGGGGAATAAACTTTATGATTTTTCGAAGACTTTCAGTTGTTTCATTCCATCCTTACGATATTTACGAAATGGTTCAGGAAGATGTATTTTTCTCATACTTTGGTTTGGATTTTAGATTATGATGCTGAAATTATGGGGTGCAATCATCAATTTCTTAAGTAAATTTTGGTTTCGTCTTGCTTTGAACTCGTATTTAATTAATTAAAATTCAATTCCATCGATTTAATTTATTTACAAATTTAATTTATTAACAATGCGAGTTTTTACTCCATAACAACGATTTCAGATTAATTCAGATGACTTTTTATTAATTTAATTTTTTTTTTAATCAACTAATTTATTTTATTTTATCTTTAAGCACTGAATTAATTTGTCTTTAATCAACGAATTTACATTATTTTAACTTTAATTAGCAAATTACTTTATTGTTAATCAACGGATTCATATTATTTTGTCTTTAATCAACAAAGCTATCTATTTTTTAACCAAATTATTTATTTTTAATCAACAAATTAATTTATTTTTAATCAATGAATTTATTGTAAATTAATTACTCGCTTTTACTCAATCATTACTTTAATTTTATTAAAATGAATTGTACTAATTTAATCAATGAGTTACTTGTCGTTACTTTAATTTTAATCAATAAATTATAATAATTTAATTAATGAATTACTTACTTTTACTTAAGAATTACTTTACTTTTAATCAATAAATTATTTTCGTTTATTTAATGAGCTATTTTATCTAAATCAACAAACTACTTTAGATTCATTAATGAATTAATTTATTTCCCGTACCATTACCCTTTTATAAGCCTTAGGCGCACATTGTGTTTATATTATATTTACTGAGTGCCCACTGGACTACTCGGTGTGGTGATTTTGAGCCGTGTGTGATATAATTTTGGTCGATTTTACAGAAAGGAGAAACGAGGAAGCAGCCAAAGGACTTCTTCCTTATTTCTCGTTTCTTCTATAGGGATTATATTGACGTTACGACCCCTGCGTTCCGCACGCTGGGTCTTCACGGGTACATATCATTGGCGATTTTCCACGCACTTACACAAATCTGTACTATGTATATTTTACTATCTTGCAATATGTGTTGGCTGTGGACCGGAAAAATTTCGACAGATTAATTAATATTATTAAATGCATGAAAAACAATAGTTAGTATTATAAATATTTATTAATATATTAAATAACTAACATACAGAATTACTTGTCCAATAAAATCATAAAAGCATAAAAATGCATCTCCCCCCAAGCAGAGCTCTACCGAGGTTGCGAGGATGTAACGTGGGGAGAGAGCTCCAAATAAGACTATTTCTCACCTAAAGTGTTTGTTAGAAGCTATAACATTCAATTCTTCAGTCATCAAAATAAATTACTAAGACTATTAAATCCAAATTATATTTTTCATAAAATCTGATTATATAAACAAATATTCTTGGGACATTTTCTAAATTTTAATTTCAACCAAATATCAACATACCATTGCATTCATACTTGAATTTCAATTTTATTAAAAATTATTTTATTTTAAAATTTCAATTATCATTTCAATTTTAATATCTTAAAATAATTTAAGTTTCAATTAAAACTTTACAAATTTTAATCGTGAACTAATTTAATTTAGTATTTTAATTTTAACTCCTCACATCCCCCTTTTTTAAAATGTTTGATCTTCTCAACATTTCTGACTACCATCTTCCCATTTTGATCCTTAAGTAAGTAGCTCCGTTCATGTATTTTCTTTATCACTTTGTACGGTCCTTCCCACCTTGCATCGTCTTTATTTCGAATTTCTTGTTTGATCAAGACCACATCTTCCATTTCAAAATTTCTCACTGTTTTGCTTATTTTTGGTTTTAGTGTTTTATCCTCTATTCTCTTTTCCATATCTTCTCTATTTATTTCTTTATTCGAGTACCATTTCATTCTGTCGATCTTCCTCCCAAATATAATCTCTGCTGGGCTTACTCCCGTTGTTTTTTGAACTGTTGCATTTAACGTATATTCTATTTCTGGCACTATATCAGCCCAGTTTTTCCTTCCTCCTTCATTCAATGACGCGTTAATATACTCTCTGATTGTTCTGAATTGTCTTTCAATAATACCATTCGTGTTATGGTGATATGGGCTTGAGAAAATTAATTCAATGCCAGCTGTCTTTGCTAGTTCTTTTATGCTTCTTGCTTCAAAGTTCTTCCCACAATCTACATGAAGTTCTTTTGGCGCTCCAAACTTTAATATCCATTTATTTAATAACGTCTCACTAATTGTTCTTTCGTCTTGCTTGTTTATGGCCGTTAATGAGATGTATTTACTATAGTGGTCAATGATTCCGCAAATATATTTCTTTTTGTTGAACGTTTCTTTCAATGGCCCACATATATCCATATATATCTTCTCGAATGGTTCTGTACTCTTTATTGTTTGAGTTTCCTCCTTTGTCTTGGTTGTTATCGTTTTCATTTTCTGACATCTTTCGCAGTTCTCAATTACCTTTTTTACTTCCGTTGCTAGATTTTCCATGTCGCAGTTGTTCTGGATATATTTTGTTACTTTCTGTGCACCTGCATGGCACAGCAATACGTGTACTTCTTTTATCATCCTCTGTCTATTATCTGACGGTATCCATATTTTACCTTGTTTAGTTAGTACCGTGTTGTTTTCCATTATGAACTTACAATCTTTATTTTCTAACTTATTCTTTATTTCTTGGACCTCCATATTGTCATTTTGCCACTTGTTATATCCGCCTTCTGCTGTTACTGTTAATATTCTGGTTTTAATTTTGCCGGTTTTTGCGTCTTCGTGTTCCATCATACACTGTACACATGTTCCGCATGTTTTCCTGGATAGCATATCCGCGTTTGTATGGCTTGTTCCTTTCCTGTATTCCATTTTAATATCCAGACTGCTTAAATAGTTGATCCATGTCTGGAATTGAGCCGTTATTGGTTTCTTCGTTGTTACCATAAACGTAATAGCTTTATGGTCCGTTCTCAGTACGAATCTCTTACCATATAAGTAGTGGTTGAAATGTTTACAAAAATAGTATATTGCCAATAATTCTTTTCTGGTAATGCAGTATCCTTTTTCGTGGCTGCTCATCGCATGTGAACCATATGCAATGACATGTTCATGTCCTTTTTCATCCTTTTGCGAGAGAACTGCTCCAATAGTATCGAAGCTCGCGTCTGTGTCTAATATAAATTCTTTTCTGAAATCTGGAAATACCAATACTGGGGCGGTTATCAATGCTTCTTTCATTTCCCCGAAAGCCTTTTCACACATCTCTGTCCATCTTATTTTCTCATTGTTTTTTCCGCATATACTTTCTAGTGCTCTTGCCTTCTTTGCATAGTCTTTTATGAACCGTCGATAATAGTTACAGATACCCAGAAAGCTCCTCAGATTCTTCACACATTTTGGTTTTTGAAATGATTGTATTGCTTCTATTTTAGTATTATCTGTTTGTATGCCGTCTTTATTTATTATGTGTCCCAGAAACTTCACTTTTTTTCTAAATATTTGACATTTTTCGGGGTTCAATCTTAGTCCTGCTGTTGCGATCTTCCCTAGGACTTTTCCAAATATGTTATAATGGTCTTCTTCTGTCTTTGTGAATATTAGGATGTCGTCTAAATATACCATCACTCCATCTTTCCACAAGTCTTTCAATACTTTCGTCATTAATTCTTGAAATGTTCCTGGTGCCGCTGCAATACCGAACGGCATCCTGTTAAAACAGAACTGTCCTTCTTTTATTGAGAATGCTGTTTTCTCTTGAGATTCTTTATCTAACTTCACTTGGTAATAAGCATTTCCCAAGTCGATTGAGCTAAAATATCTGGATCCGTGTAGGATGTCTAAAATTTCATCTACATTTGGCATTGGAAATGCTTGTCTTTCTGTTATCTTGTTTAATTGTCTGAAGTCTAGACAAAGCCTGATGTCTTTTTTCTCTTTCTTCCATACACAAACTAAAGGTGTGTTCCACGGTGAATTGCACTTCCTAATTATTCCGTTGTTTTCTAGATTTTTTATTGCTTCCTCAATCTTGTCTTCCAAATTTATTGGCTGACGTCTCGGTTTAATCATTATTGGCTCTCCTTTCGTGATGATCTTATGTTTTATCAGATTGGTACACCCAATGTCCCATTTATCTGCCATAAAAACATTCTTGTTTGCCTGAAATATTTCTAGCAGTCTCTTATTTCCGGTAACTTTTAAAACGTCGATGGCATGACGTAATCTTTCTTCATCCGTTATAATCCGCCCAAATCTAGCTTCTATTTCGCAAATGAAATCACTACGTTTTTCATGTTCTTCTAGTATACATTTCAATTCTATACCAAATAACCTTTGTAGTTCTACTCCTCCAATAATTTCTGGTATTAAATTCTTTACTATAATGAATGTTACATTTCTTTCCATTCTGCCCATTTTAACATTGATGTTTAGTTTACCCATAGTTTCTAATCTACTGTTGTTTGCACATCTTAGCGATTCCCTTGTTTCTAATATTTCGATATTTTCTAATCGATCAGTTACAGATTTAGCCATCACATTAATTCGCGCTCCTGTATCCAATAAACAATCTACTTTCCGCCCTTGGATATCCAGTGTTGTACTCGGTCTACCTTGCATTATATTATATGTTATTACTGGACTTTTTTGTTCTTCTACTGACAAAATATTCTGCTCTCTAGTATCTTCTACAATTTCATTAATACACACGTCTCCATTTTTCTTTAGGAATTTGTAAATTTTCTCTATCGTTCTTTCCTCGTGTTTTACTACTTCATTTACTTTACACTCCTCTTTAAATTTTTTCTGACTTTCCTTATCATTCGACTTTTTAATTTCTACACTACTATTATTATTAATATCACGTTCAAAAACACTACAATCTTTATCAATCATACAATCATCATCCATACTTAAATTACACATACCGTTAGCATTCATTCTTTGGTTGAAATCAATCTTACTTAGTAAATTGCTCCGATCAATGTCCCGTTTGACGGAGCGTGCTCGTTTGGGTCATTCTCCCTGTTATACTCGTCTGGCTGGCTTGACTGTTTTGTATTCATCATCTCATCATCAGACTCGATAGCTGCAATATCTTTTCTGTTATATTGTTGGTTTCCCCATTGTCTTTGATGTACGTTCCTTGGTTGATACATATCTTCCCTTTGTTGATAGGTATTTCTTTGAATTCTTCCTCCTGACATCTTCCTTTGGTCTCGATCTCTTCCTTGATTTCGTCTTTCCATATTTGTGTAGCACTCTCTTTCTTTGTGTCCTCGTGCATTGCATCTATGACATTTGATTGTTGGGCATTCTCTTCGTATGTGACCTTCAACACCACATGCATAACATTGAAATCTTCTTTTTATATTACATTCTCTGCTACTGTGTCCCGGTTTTTGACACGTCCAGCATTCTATCACTTTAACTCTTGTCTCTGGTTTCCATTCGTTGATTTCTCTCTTCGTGGCTCCAACTTGTACTACATCTCTATAAGTTCTTCCCCCAGTTGTAGGTCGTATTGATCTCACCGTGTTTACTTGTTCAATAACCTTGTTAACTTTTTCTATCTTCTTTATAGTTTCTTTAATTTGTTCCGCCGTTTTGAGATCTTTCATTTCGATTTCTTTCCTGACTTCTTTATCTCTTACACAATGTGTCAATAAACATTTCTGAATTTCTTCCTCATTCCAAGTGTGTGAGGCCAATTTTTTAGTCATTTTTGATATTTTCTCTATAAATATTTCCGCTGAATCGTTACCTTGCTCGTAGTTCAAGGCTTCTCTTAAGTCATCAATCAATGACGTTGGTCGATGAAAAGCTGCTCTTAATTTCTGTTCAACGGTTTTACCTTCTGCGGCTTCATATTCTTCAATCAAAGTCCTGTCCAGAAGTGTAATAACTAGTACCATTTGTGTCTTCACTGGTGTCTTCGTTATTTCAAAGAACCTCTGACATTCTTTGATAAATAATTCGAGGTCATCTCCTCTGTGGAATTTCTCTGGAAGTAATCTTCCAATAAGCAGATCCGTTGGAATGGTCGCCATGTTAGAAGCTATAACATTCAATTCTTCAGTCATCAAAATAAATTACTAAGACTATTAAATCCAAATTATATTTTTCATAAAATCTGATTATATAAACAAATATTCTTGGGACATTTTCTAAATTTTAATTTCAACCAAATATCAACATACCATTGCATTCATACTTGAATTTCAATTTTATTAAAAATTATTTTATTTTAAAATTTCAATTATCATTTCAATTTTAATATCTTAAAATAATTTAAGTTTCAATTAAAACTTTACAAATTTTAATCGTGAACTAATTTAATTTAGTATTTTAATTTTAACTCCTCACAGTGTTAATACAGATTTTCAAACAAAGTTTTAATTCAAAAATGGTTTTGAAAAATGGTGTGTTTCGAAAAACGGTTTTTTTTTTGTGAAAATGGATAAGTATTTATACCTATTTTCTGTCCCTAACCTCACATGTTAAATTTGATGCAGTAAAACAAAATTCAACCTTGTTATTTTCTAGTGAATTCTATTCTTTAATTTTATTATTTTTCGATTTATTTTAATAATTTTTTATTCAGAATTTTTATTGAATTATTACTAATTCAAATCTTTTGATTTAAGTTTCGTTTTCATGAACTTTTATTAATTTATCAAATTTTGTCGAATTTGTTGTGTTTTCTTGTTATGTTTGTGTTTGTATCGTGCGGATCTTGGTGCGTTTTGTTATTATTTTAATTTATTTTTATGTTTATTATTTTATATTTAATTCTCTTTTTTCTATCATATTTGATAGGGTTTAATTGATGTTTCGATAGGTTTATTTAAATTTGCTTGTTATTTTGCATGTGTGTTACCGATCCATTTAAACATTTTCCAAGGCCATACGTGTTCTGGCCCAACAATAATAATAATAATTATAATTATAATAATAATAATAATATAATAATTATAATAATTATAAGTATAGTAATATTAATAATTCATTTTTTAAAGAAATTTAAGATTTAAACCTAATGTTCCTAATAGAAAAAATTTTATGATCCCTAAAATATTGAGTTGTTAGTCCCTAAAATAAGATTAATTAAATTTTATTACTATATAGTAAAATATAGAAATTTTAACCAAATAATATAATTAACACTAGTATACAGGCCCGGATTTACCTATAGGCAGACTAGGCACTGCCTAGGGGCCCCGCAGTTTTGGGGGCCCAAAATCGAAATCATCAAAGGGCCACAAAAAAAAATATTTTTTTTAATGGATTTTTTATATACTAAAATATAAAAAAATTAAAATACAGTATAAAATACATGTATTATATAAAGAATTAAAAAAACATTGTACGTATGTTTTTATTTAAGGAAATTTTCTAAAATACTAACAATTTGGGGCCCCAATAATTTTAAAAGTTGTTATAGTTGAAAAAATATTTTTTCTTTATTTCCGCAACCTCCAAGGGGGTTATCATTAGTGGAGTTTGTCGGTTGAAATTTGCGAAGGCGGGAATCGAATTGTTATTGTGTAGAAACATATTTTTTTGGAGTGTTGGTAAAAATTTTATACACAAAAGAAAAAAATTATTTCAAACGAAATCTGCTTAAAAATAAAAAATTTAAAATAAAGCAATTTTAGGACGAAGTGAGGCTTTTTTTTAATTGATTAATTGTTAAGATCTAGGTATAGTATAAAAATATTAAAATTATTTAATCAATTTAATTAAAAAATACTATAATTAAATTTAAGATAGAATGAAACGAAACTACGCAAGCGGAGCGTTTAAAAGGAAGAAAAAAGCAGAGAGAGAAGAAGAAATTAAGAAAATTCCTAAGCTAGATTGTTTTTTCACTAAAGATTCTGCAACCGAAAGTGAATTTGTAGCACAAGAAGATCGGCACCAAAGCGACCAAATAGAGGTCTCTTCCAGTACTTCAAATCAACCTATTTTCACTGGAAGTTCAAATCAAGTTTTTAATGATTTCGAAAATAATTTGGAGCTGGTAGATAACATTAATAATGAAAATTTAGTGGAATCCCTGATTGAATCATCTCCAAATGCAAATCGTGAGAATGACGTAGGATTATGGGGAGAATTGTCTTCTGAAGACACTTTGTACTGGATTGAGAAGGGCCCTGAAAGTTGCCAACATTCAACAGAAAACTTTCATTCTTCCAAACAGCTCTATAATGACAATACTGTTCGATATTGCTCTAAGACTTTATTCTTTGATGAAAAAACAAATGGAGAAAAGTACACTCGCGAATGGCTTGTATATTCGCCTAAAATTGGAAATGTTTTTTGTTTTGTTTGCAAATTACTCACTGCTTCAAATTTCAATTTAGCAACCAATGGCCTGCGAGATTGGAAAAATGCTGGTTCCTCAATCAAAAGCCATCAAAACTCTTCAGAACATCGTAATGCTTTAGTTACATATTTAACTAGAAAAAGTAACTATTCTGTGTCGGATCAATTGCAAAAAGAAATACAACAAGAAAGGATTTACTGGAGAAAAGTCTTAGAACGAGTTGTAGCTGTTATTTGCACCATTGTTGAACGAAATTTACCATTTCGAGGATCAAATGAAATTTTTGGAATGGAAGGAAGTGGCAATTTTATTGGACTCTTGGAACTTATTGCAAAATTTGATCCATTTTTAGCAGAGCACATTAGAAAGTTTGGTAATCCAGGATCTGGAAAAACTTCTTATCTCTCAAAAACAATTTTTGAGGAATTGCTCGATCTGATGGCAAAAACAGTATTGAAGTCGATTTCTGATGACATCAAACAATCAAAATATTTTGGAATGTCTGTGGATTCCACCCCTGATATATCACACAAAGATCAATTGTGCATGATTATCAGATACGTTGATCAAATCAATTTTAAACCAATCGAGCGATTCTTAAACTTTATTGAGATAGAGAATCACACTGGAGAATATTTAGCTGACATTTCATTGGAATTTTTTGAAAAGGATATTGGGGTAAATTTTCAAGATTGCCGATCACAATCGTATGACAACGCTATGAATATGGCCGGAAAATACAAAGGAATGAGGGCAAAAGTTCTTGAAAAAAATGATAAAGCAATTTTTTTACCGTGCAGTGCTCATTCTTTGAACTTGGTTGGAAATTCAGGTGCGGACTGTTGCATAGAATCAATCAATTTTTTCGGATTATTCAGGAAGTTTACAATTTTTTTTCATCGTCTACTGAGAGATGGAACAAGTTAGTTGAATTTTCAAATAGAACGGTAAAATCGTTATCAAAGACTAGATGGAGTGCTCGTTCTAAGTCAGTTAAGGTTATTCACGAAAACTATGAAAATGTAATGGAAGCACTAAATGCCATCATTGAAGATGCAAATTTTTATGGAAACACTAGAAATGAAGCAAATAATTTATTGAATAAAATGGAGGAGTTTGAATTCGCACTTCTCGTTATATTTTGGGATCAGGTTCTAGAGAGAATGAATGCAGTTTCAAAAAATTTGCAAAGTCCTAAAGTCACATTAGACGTTTGTTCTTCGTTATATGCATCTCTAGCTTCATATATTACAAATTTGAAAAATAGCTTTGATGAAATTAAAATTGAAGCTAAAAAATTGTTACCAAACACTGACTACACTGTCAAGAGAAAGAGATTTAAAAAGAAATTTCCAGATGAAGATCAAACTACCACAGAACCAGAAATTAGTGCTAAAGAGAACTTTCGAAACAACGTCTTCATGAAAATTTTAGAAAACATCGAAAATAATTTGATTCAGCGCTCTGATTGTTACTTGGAAATTTCTAAAGTGTTTGGTTTTATGACAAATATTGAATTGTCGCAAGAAGATTTGAAACAACATGTGAATAACGTTGTTGAAAAATATCCAGATGATATAAACGATTCACTTTTTTTCGAGTTACTACAATTTCACGAATATATCAGGAACGATTGGCCAAATGATCATCCAAATCATTTGAGTTTCTACGAGATAATTAAAGAAAAAAATTTGGAAATTGCTTTTCCAAATTTGGAAACAATTTTAAGAATTTTTTTGTGTCTAATGATTGCTAATTGCACTGGCGAAAGAAGTTTCTCAAAATTGAAGCTGATTAAAAATTTTTTGAGGTCAACGATGAGTCAAAAAATTTTGAATAATTTGGCCTTATTATCTTGTAACATTGATAAATTGAAAGCTATTGATTTTGATTCATTGATTAATCAATATGCTCTAGAAAAATTTAGAAAGAAAGTTTTGTAAAATTATATTTTTGACATGACATATGTATCTTATTTTTAAGCGGAATTATTTAATAAATATATTTCAAAATATAAATAGGTAGTAAATAATTATTTCTTAAATACTTTTAGCAAATAAAATAATCTACATAATTTCCTTGAAATATACTAATTAATTTTGAGGGCCCCAAAAAGCTCCTTTGCCTAGGGCCAACAAATGCTTAAATCCGGCCCTGCTAGTATATGTATGATTCTTCTCCACAACCCTTAAAAATCAAGTGTTTCGGAGATATTATAATATATACTATATTACCTAAATTTATTTCATTTTGCTTGGCATTTATTGCCATGGCAACTTATTATAGTATTTCCATTTGCTATAGTAAAAGTATGTATTAATTTTTGGCTACTTTTTACCTAATTTTTATCTATTTTTAGGATTTTTCAGAGGAATCGAATCCTCACGGATGCCATCCATCACCACCGACACTTACTACAAGGTACATTTATAAGTTTATTACCAGTTTTATGTATTTTAATTTACAGATTTTCTAGATTCAACTCCCAAACAGAATTCGCACAGATTGGAAATTTTTATATATCCTAAACTTTGATTTTTACCTCGGTGGAATTTTTATGAATGCAATGTGGTGATCCATTATTTCTTATTCTTTAATTAATAAAAATTTATGAATTTAATTTTCTGAATAAATAATTTCGTGAAATTATTTTTAATAACACACGTATTTATTTCGCATAGTTAAATTTATAGGATACTAGTAGTTAAATTCAAAACGAATCTACTGATAAAATCAAAGCAAAATTATATACAATTATATAACAATAAGGTAACGTAAGAAAAGTTCTGCTCATGATATTAGTGGTGGGTTACAGGGTTTAGTTATTTGCTTATCCTCATGGTGACCCTGGTAACGCCATACAAAATGATGCTAATCGCCACTTGGCACCCGTTGCTAGGCAACGTTGGTAATGTGTTCAAGTGGTGGATTGCCCGCAAAAATTGAGTATTATCGCTAGTATTATCACAATATTTTATCCTAAAAATGGTGACTGCTTTATAATATTTTAGGTAAATGCTTAAAAATTTGTTTTAATTTATTTATTTAATAACATCAATCTAAATCATGCCTGGTGTATAAAAAATGAAAACACCAGTTTGGATTTGAGAAACGGAAGAAAAAGGAAAAGAAAAGGAAAAAGCTTAAAAAATATGAAGGGGTCCTTGACAAGGATTCGTAAACCCTAGACCAGTGGTGGCCAACCCAAATCAATCGAAGGGCCAAATTTTCGGAAAAATAATTATCGTGGGTCAAAATAAATTCATTCAGTATATTCAGTAAATTTATTCATTATTTTCAGTAAATAATATCAGTAAACAGTACATAGTATTTAAACAATTTTAATGCGATTGCTGCTTCTCAATTTTCTCCGAAAGTTTGGACAAGTTGATCTCACTTTTTGTTGAAGAAATTCTCCTATTGTAGTGTGTAATTGCAGATTACACAAAGAAAGCACTAATTAATGTATTTGAAAAATTACTTTATTTTAACGGATTTTGTAACACAATCGATCCCGGTTAATATCGCGTCCTTCGTGCATGAAAAAGTCGATATTGAGCATGACGTGATATTATCTGATGTAAGATAATTTTATTTGGCTATTGAAATAAATATAACTTGTTTTTACGATTCAAGTAAACTTAGAATCAATTTTTTAAATTAAAAATATGCTTAATTCGATTATAAATTTTAAAAAAGCCAATTATTGAGCTGAAGTTTAGAATTGCTTACAGTATTATCGGACAACCCTCGGGTTCACGAGCTGTCGATAGAAGACCTGTGCTCGCTTAGCTCTGTCCCTGTGGAAGTAAATTCACGATCGAATGTGAAGAGATGACTTAAAGTTGCGACGCGGGTACTCATAATAATATCTACGTGTAAGCACCTTTTAAGAAGTACTGTAACCGTAAGCACAACTATTTTATTTAAATATCCAGAGATGTGAATTATCAACAGTTAACGAGACGGTTTTGATTGCTGAGCAGCTCGGCGTCGAGCACGTTCTTTGCGTCCCGGCCGACGATTTATTGGTTGAGTTGAGGACTGCTCTACTGGTTGAGGGTCCTTCTGCATCCTCTGGGTCGGGGCGAATATGAGCGGGTAGGTGACCGCTTCCCCCTCCCGACAAACAGCTAGGGCCACTTCTAATCCTCGTATCTGGGTGCGCAGGCTCTGATTGAGCTGTCGCTCTTCGGCCCAACCTTTCTGTGCTGCAGATATTCGGTGGTATAACATTTTGACTCTTTTCGGGTCCGCCCAAGTCGCTTTGATTTGTTGGACCTCTCTTGTCAGTTGGAGTATTTGATGGAGGAAATCCGCATTTGTGCTCCGCGCGCGATCTAGTTCCGCTTGTAATATTTGGTTAGTGGCCATAACTATAATGGATAAGTTCGTTAAATTTAACGTTAATAATTTATATAAGTTATTTTTATCATTATCGCAAACATATCGACTGAAACGAATATTCTTAATCAAATGATCAAACGCAAAGACAGGGTAAAGAACATTTCTATTTCACTAATAACAAACATCAAACTAGTTCATATGAATCGTTAGGGTCTCTGGAGTTTCTAATTTTTTCGGAAATGACTTCTTTCGGCTCTTTCTCGGAGGAACCACCGGGTATGGGCGTCGGGTATCTCGGACTGGGCGAGGTGGGTATGCTTCTGCGATTCGCCCGGCGAGGATGTCATCTTCTACGTTGGCGAGATACATCCTCGCCTTGACCACCTGTAGGTCCACTTGTTCCTGCACCCGTTCCCATTGGGTGAGGAGTTCTCGCGCATTCATGTACGTCTCTGCTGCCGGGTATTGTTGTCCGGCGAGTCCGCATGGGTCGCTGTTTAGGCCCAGTATCCTCCAGGTAGTGGGGTACGGCCACTGCTGTCGAATCTTATTGAACACTTCTGGGGTTGGGTGTGAGTCCTTCCGGCATTGTTCGTCGGGCATTCGGGTGTTGGTCCATTCGATCGGCATATTCTGAAAACACACCAAAATCAGTTATTGGCATATGGGGATGAAACAAACAATTCATTTGAATATTTCACTTAGATTGTATACTAAACTCACTATCGACCAGGTTGTTATTATCGTTGGGTCTATCACCAGTTAAACTTATCGAATGCTAACTATCCGTACCATCTTTCGTGGATTTAATGGGTGGTGCGTCTCTGAAGCTATGTAATCTACCACGTCTTCATCACGGCACTTCTATTTTAGTGGTTGCCCTAATTGCGAGGCGTTAGGAAATTCTACTGCTATAGTAATGAGGGAGTCTATACCTACAAATCTACCGGTATTAATGTTCGTCAAACCAGAGTTTGCCGCGCGTATGGTGGTGCTATTTATTTAAATTTCATTTAGAAATCACGGAATACCTAATATTGAATAACATTTATTATCAATTGATTCTAAATTTTAATAGGAGCAAGGCTTACCATTTATCGGGGTGGGTTCAATACCTATTGAATACATAATATCAGTTAAAATTGTTTACGTTCTACGAGTTGACGTTGCACGCGATAATTCACGATATGGATAAGTGTTACTTTGACTTTAACGGGTCTATTTCCGTAGTGATGTTTATCGATTTGTATTTACTAGTCGAATGACATCGACAACACGGCCTTTGGTAAGATTTACCTTAACTTGGGTTTCCGTTTCTACATCCGTTGTGTTTCGAATTGTACCACAATACCTAACTGGCCTTCGCCCTAGGTTATCTCACTAGCGTGGGCGTCTACATCCGTTATCTAATGCGAATGCGTTAGTGAATGACCTTCGCTCTGTTTATCCGGTACGTTTATTGTCGACGAAAATTTCTAATTCTCGGATGGCATTAACTTACTAAGATCTGAACTTACAATTTCCGGTCGACTTGTTTACTAATTCGGATAACTTTGGTTCTTAATTAACTACTGTCTGATATTATGGCGTGGCATCTACTATGGTCGTGCGTGGCGATGAGGCAAATTTGGAATATTTCAGATACATCTGTCATTCATATTTAAATATTTTATTGTTTAATTTTAGAAAAAACCAGTGTCTTTGATTTCCTTATGGTATTCTGAAATTATTTGATCGTTTCGAAGAAGACTTATCTGTTGGGTTCTCATCTTACGACTATTAACGTTTCGCTTCGAATTCGCATTGGGCTTTTATTATATTGTTACGTCGTTTTTCGCCTACGAAGTTAATGTGAATTGTGTTTGGAATTTACATAAGTATTCGAGTGATGCAGGTTTTGTGAATTTTACGGGTGGGAGATATTATCATGATCAGGTTCCTAGCAAATTTTTTGATAATATTATACTACTAGCTTTCTCTTACGTCAACGATTCTTATGAATTTCGTGTTGATCGGTTCAGCTACATTAATCCCTTCTCAGCAATTTATTTATTTGGTTTACCTTTGAATGATGGGTCGATTTATGATTTATGTCATTCTACCCTTATACTTTTCATTAGTTCAGCTTCAATCGATAATTTATCCGTAGGGTGAGTTTTATTTCAAATTAATAGATTCTTATTCTATAATTTATTTTGCTGTTATCAAATTCACTTACATTAATTGAATCAATGACCTGCTTAGTTTTTATCTATAGTTGCCTTACCTTTAGAAAATGAATTACCTTATGTTAATTCAGAGAAATAGTTCATTTTAACCCATGACTACTTTACTCAATGATTTTCGATCAATTCACCGGTAATTTCAACTAATTTATTTCAGCTACGTATTTAATTTACTTTTAGTGATGAGTTTTACTTAACTTGTTTCACAATATGCATTGATTTACTTTAGTAATGCGTTTCACCTAATCTATCTCAAACATAAGTTTAATTTACTTTTAGTAATATAATTTACCAATTCAATTTACATTTAGGGATAAGATTTATTAGTTTAATTTACTTGTAGCCATAAGATTTATTCATTCAATTTACAAAAAAAACGCTTGATTGATTTAATTTACCTTTAGAAATAAATGTTATTAATTTACTTTTGGAGGACTACTTTAATTCACTTTTAGAAATGAGATTGATTAATTTACCTTTAGAAATATGATCTAATAATTTTAAACAATTTATTAGTTTAATTTGCCTTTAGAGATACGTTTATCTAATAAAATTACACCATTTAATTTACTATTACAATAAATTTTAGCTAATTTATTCCAAAATATTAGTTAATTTGCTTCTAACAATAAGTTTCACCTCATTTAACCCAAAATATGAATTTAATTTACGCTAGTAATAGGTTTTGTCTAATTTATATGGATTTAATTTTCTTTTGGTAATAAGTTTAATGATTTCAAAACATTAACACGGAATCAGTTATATCAACGAATTTCAATTTAATCTATCCCCGTACCCTTTCCCTTTAATAGACCTTAGGCGCATTTTGTGTTTATATTATATTTACTGAGTGCCCACTGGACTACTCGATGTGATGATTTTGAGCCGTGTGTGATATAATTTTTAGTCGATTTTACAGAAGTGAGAAACGAGGAAGGAGTCGGAGACTTCCCCCTTATTTCTCGCTTCAGCTATAGGGATAATATTGACGTTACGACCCCTGCGTTTCTCAACGCCGAGTCCTCACGGGTACATATCATTGGCGATTTTCCACGCACTTACATGCATCTGCACTGTGTAGATTTTATTTACTTGCGTTGTGTGTCGGCTGTGGGCCGGAAAAATTTCGACATTTTAATTTATAAAACAAATATATATGTAAAACAATTTAGGTATATTAATAATATTTATTAATTATAAAAACAACATAATTACCCATTTCGAACCATTCCATAAAATTGGAAAACATCATAGCATAAAATAGAACATAAATGCCTCTCTCCCCACGTCGCCGCCAAGCAGAGCTCTACAGAGATGCTATGGACGTGACGTGGAAAGAGGGTTCCAAACAAAATGTTTCTCACCTAAAAATTCTGATTTCCACAATAATTTCAAATTGAAAATATAGTTTGTGTCGAACAACGGTTTAGATTTTAAACAATTTTCAAAATAGTTCTAAAAATAGTTAAACTTCGAAACGGTTTTAACAATTTTCAAAAATGGTTAAAATAGTTTGAAAAATGGTTAAGTTAAATGTGAAAATGGATCAGTATTTATACCTATTTTTCTCGCGTGTGAAATTTGATGCAGTAAAACAAAATTCGACCTTGTTATTTTCTAGCAAATTCTATTTTTTAATTTTAATATTTTTTGATTTATTTTTATAATTTTTATTTCGAATTTTTATTGAATTATTACTAATTCAAATTTTTCGATTTAAATTTCATTTTAATGAACTTTCATTAATTTTTTCAATTTCGTCGAATTTGTTGTGTTTTCTTGTTATATTTGTGTAGGTATCGTGCGAATCTTGGTGCATTTTGTTATTATTTTAATTTATTTTTATGTTTGTTAATTTATATTTAATTCTTTTATTTCTCAGATTTTATATGGTTTACTTGATGTTTCAGAGGGTTTATTTAAATTGCGTGTTATTTTTGCGTGTGTGTTTCTGATCCATTTAAACATTTCTCAAGGCCGTTTACGTTGTGGCCCAACATTAGTATTAAAAAGCAAAGTATAAAAATTCCATCGTTGGACTTCAATTTAATAAAATTACAATAACAGCATTAGTATAAGAACAATAATACTAGTAATAATAATAATGAGATTGCTAATAATAATTTTAATATTAATAATCATAATAATCAAATCGAAAATAATAATAATAATAAGATTTATAATAAAAAATTTTAATACTGTCAACAATAATAATATTCATAATAATACCAATAATAACTATTATGGTAATAATAATCGATGGGAACGTAATAATGATAAGAATAATAACAAGATTCACTATAATGATTTCAAAATTTACAACAATGATAATAATCATAACAAATAATAATAATAATAAGTTATAATAGTCTCTATCGAAATTCCGGGGAATATGAAGTATCAGTATGGAGTTTAAGGGGGGTTGGGTCCGAATCGTTTCTTTAAGTTTTAACATAAAATTTTATCGGCATTAAGTTTAAGATGTCTTATTGCTTTAACAGTCAGAACACTAAAAATGGTAAATGTAATTTAAATGATTCTCTGAAGGTTTTCAATATGGAGATTTTAGACGATATCGAAATGGATCAAAATTCTACTGCAACGAGATTTGAACTTTTATACCTAAGTGTTGTAAACTATACGTCTAATTGTCGTTAAATTCGGGCTTTCGAAACTTCTTAATTTCCTAATGATTTTCAGGTCAACGTATCGGCAGTTGTTCAACAATCTTCTGGTTTTAAATTTTTCTTCCTCTTAGCTAGTCATTTTTATTTTTTATGTTAATCGATTTTAAATCTTCCTCATGGCCACTCTCAGTCATTACGACGGTCAGGCGATAAGGTTTCCGGAGGAAAACTCTGGACTGTTCTGACAACCGTCCTCACAGCTTCTTCACATCCTAGACACTACAGTCCGTGGTTTAGCACCCCTCGTAGTCGGTCAAAGATTTTTATTTTACTGCCTTGTAAGTTTGCAAATGTGATTTTAAGTGTGATGCCACTCCGTCGAGATGGAGTTCGATCATAAATAAATTATTCCAATGAATGAAAATAAAATAATAAAAAAAATGCAAAAAATAATATTTAAATAAAATAAAAGAAACTAAAATAACGATTAAAATTATTATTTTGTTGGGCCACAACACAAACGGCCTTGAGAAATGTTTAAATGGATCGGTAACACACACGCAAACATAACAAGCAAATTTAAAATAAACCTATTAAACACCAATTAAACCCTACCAAATATGAGGAAAAAGAGAATTAAATATAAAATGATAAACATAAAAATAAATTAAAATAATAACAAAATGCAACAAGATCCGCACGATACAAACACAAATATAACACGAAAACCCAACAAATTCGACGAAAATTGATAAATTAATAAAAGTTCATGAAAATGAAACTTAAATCAAAAAATTTGAATTAGAAATAATTCAATAAAAATTCTAAATAAAAAATTATTAAAATAAATGGAAAAATAATAAAATTAAAGAATAGAATACACTAGAAAATAACAAGGTCGAATTTTGTTTTACTACATCAAATTTAACACACAAGGTTAGGGACAGAAAATAGGTATAAATACCGATTCATTTTCACATTAAATTTAACCATAAAACCATTTGTCAAACCATTTTGAATCAAATTTGATTTTGAATTATTGATTAAAAATCTAACACGAAGCCTTACTTTTAGGTGAGAAATGTTTTATTTTGGAGCTCTCTCTCCACGTCACATCCTCGCAATCTCGGTAGAGCTCTGCTTGGACGTCGGCGTGGGGAGAGATGCAATTTTATGTTTTGATGAATTTGTTTGTTGGACAAGTAATTTGTATTTTGTCTTTAATATGATAATAAACATGTATATTATTCATAAATTGTTTTATATACTTAATAAAATAGATTAAACTGTCGAAAGTTTTCCGGCCCACAGCCAACACAAATCGCAAGTTAGCAAAATATACATAGTACAGATTCATGTAAGTGCGTGGAAAATCGCCAATGATATGTACCCGTGAAGACCCAGCGTGCGGAACGCAGGGGTCGTAACGTCAATATTGTCCGTATAGAAGAAACGAGAAATAAGGAAGAGGTCTTGTGGCTGCTTCCTCGCTTCTCATTTCTGTAAACTCGACCTAAAATTATATTACACACGGCTCAAAATCATCACACCGAGTAGTCCAGTGGGCACTCAGTAAATATAATATAAACACAATATGCGCCTAAGGCTTATTAAAGGGTAAGGGTACAGGGAATAAATTAATATAAATTCATTGGTTAAACCTAAAGTAATTCCTTGATTAAAAATAAAGTAATTCTGTGATTAAAAATAAAGAAGTTCATTGGTTAAATATAGTAATTTATAGGTTAAAAATACAGTAATTCATTGATTAAAAATAAAGTAATTCATTGATTAAAGCAAAGTAATTCATTGATTAAAATTAAAGTAATTATTGAGTAAAAATAACGTAATTCATTGATTAAAAACAAAATTTTCTTTAAATTAATTTGTTGATTGAAGCTAAAATAATATAAATTCAGGGATTAAAAATAGAGTAATTAAAGATAGAATAAAATAGGTTCGTTGCTTAAAAATAAATTAACTCGTTGATTAAAAATAAATTAATTCGTTGCTTAAAGATAAATTAAAATAAATAAATTGCTTAAGAATAAATTAATACAAATTCATCGACTAAAACTGAATTAATAAGAAATCGTTGCTATAGAGTAAAAGCTAGCATCATTGATAAATTAAATTTGTAAATGAATTAAATGGCTAGAATTAAATTCTAATTAATAATGAATATGAATTCAAAGAAAAGAAAAGCCATGATTTACTTAAGTAGTGGAAGAAACAAAATCGAGTAATTGCACCCCATAATTTCTGCACCATAATCTAAATTCCAGTCAGAGTATGAATAATCCGTTTTTCTGAGCGATGTCATAAGATGTTGGAATTTACTGAAATACTTAAACAGCATTGAACCCAATCAAGTAGAGGAAAGCAACTAAAATTTATTCCAACAAATCTTAAAACGATTATTCCAACATCTGTTAAGGAAAGTAACTCTGGACTCCTATAACAATAGTAAATTCGTGAAAAATTAAATTAGTTAAAGTGCTAACCTTGATAGAAACCATCGATTCACTACAAATAAAACCATTTTTCGGCCGGCAAATAGCAGATTACAATAGAAACTAAAAGGTGTTGTTAACGTCAGATAAATATGATATATAAAATAAAGAGCTTACTAGATCATGTGAATACGATGAAACATCGAACTGTCGACATTCGACGAAAATCAATAATCGAACAAGTCACTAAATTGACACTTCCGGCCGGATATGTTGTCTATCCGCTACTAAATACAATAACATCAACAACCAAACGCGACATTCAATTGATCCAAATAATTATAGAATTACCGGAGAAAAATCGATGGAATTTTCGCTAAAATCGAACGAGTTGACAATGAAATCAAGAATGCCTTCAAGGGGAGAAGGGTCAGAGAGAATGGCCCCTGCATCTAAGGGTAAATTATTGTAACATTATTTATTCAAACTTTATTATTATTGACTAATTTTATAATCACCCTTAAATGATTTTATGATTAAATTATTGAATAACTTTGATTATAATATCTTTAAAGGATTTATTTAAGAATAATATTGCAGATTATAGTGTATAAACACCCCTAAACGATTTCACCTATAACGTAAAGTATTAACATTATCCCACGTTTTCGACTGGAGTACATGAGTATCACTAAATGAATGTATTTAGGACGGATAATGTTAATATTAGGATTAAACAATGTTGGTATAATATCAATATAATTGAATAAGTTTATCATTAACGGATTATGTAGGTTACAATAATTAACATGCTTCCCGTAACTAGTCGACGCACCATAAAACAATGTCACTTAGTCGCAAGTAAATTTTCAAGCCGTTAGCTGATAGGAAGCTGGGAACCACCAGACCCACGACTAAACAGATGTTCGAACCTATACGTCCCTCATAACACCCCAGTTTTTGAGATGAGGACGGGAAGACGATTTAGAAAACACTATAGTATAAGAAGTGTTGGAAGTGATGGTTGGCGGACTGGTAAACGACATCCGAGGGCAGAAACGGAGTAATAAACGTGACGAATTGTGAAGGCGTCCCACACGTGAATAGCAATTGATGATATTTTGTTTTAGCTATCAACTCCACGATTTCCCTCGCTGATCGCTGGAGATGGGCGTGGGCCCAACACCGCCAAGAGCGATGTCCGGATTTCCCGCCGTCGAAATTCCTCGACCGGGATAATCTGGGGAGAGGGATGTCCACTCAATGGATCCCGTCGGAGGAAATTTATCAACAGGCCCGGCAGCAACTGGAGAACTTGGTGGCGCAACAATGCGACCTAAATGATCAAGTGACCCGAGCTCGCCAGCATCTGGCGAATGTGGAGGAGGATTTGCGGGCGAGTCGAATCGCCGACTCCTACTGGCATCCCTGCCAGATCTCTCCAAACCAGACCCCACCGAGCAATGCGGCCCGGTCCCGCAACACTAGAAGACCAGTAATGGCAATCGCGGGCTACACACCCGAAGAGTGGGTGACGAGCCGATTCCCCTGAAGAAGCTCCAGTCGTCCTTTCCTTGATTTGTGACAATTCTGATCACCTCTTAGTATTTGTTATAAATGATTGAGAACTTTAATAGTAACTTGTGATTTTTGTGTTAATCGCTCATTAATGTTTAAGATAAAAGTTGTGAATTATTGGTATTTAATTTTTTTTTTTCGACGATAAAAATTTTTTTTTGAATTTTGTTTAACGTAACGCTAAAATGGCGCGATCGCACCCCGATCATGAACTACCCTACTTATTTTTGTTTTATATTAGCCATGGAACCTATTCAAGTGTTGCAACAGGAACTATCCCGAGCACAGCAGGACAACCAATCACTCTACAGACAAATCATACAACTCATGAAGGAGGTGCAGCAAGTAAAAGCTACCTGGGTGGACCCAGCCAGGCTAAAGACTACCTACCAACGCCTAACAGCAGCTCAAAGGGGCTGGGCAGAGGAACGTCAGCTAAATCAGAGTCTCCGCACTCAAATCCGAGGGCTGGAAGTCGCCTTAGCTGCAAGTCGTGAGGGGCAAGCGGTAACTTACCCGCTCATCTTTGCCCCATCCCAGTTGCCCTACCAGAACCAAATCCAAAATTCTACTCCGGCCAAGGACTCTCCAACCGTCCTACCCAGCAATCGTCGACCGGGACGCAAAGAGCGCGCCCGCCGTAAAGCCGCTCGGTTACTAGATACAACGATTTCAAATAACTGATCTGACGGATGAACTATTATAAATTTTTCTTTCCTTTTCGTAATTGTGATTAAATCAAAATAGTATGTCCTCGATATAATTATAAATGAAAAGATGATCGGAAGGGTGTGAATACTCACATTGTGTCATCAGAAAAATAGTGTCTTCCTCCTACTAGTCAGCATGAGTTTGGGTTTCCGCACGAGGGACAGAATAAAGCGAGCATAGGTCTTCTAACGACAGCTCGTTGAACCCGAGGGTTGTCCGAGCAATTACAGTATTAGTAATAATGCTCACTTTTTGCGGACAATCCACCCACTCGAACACATTTCCAACGTTGCCTAGCAACGGGTGCCGAGTGGTAGTCGAAGAATTTTGTATGGCGTTACTGGGGCGACCATAAGACAATTTAAACAAATAACGAACCCCGTAACCCACCAATTTGATTAAATTGGTAAAATGCATAAAATCAAAAAATTAATAAACATAAAAACAATTTCATATAAAATTCACAAATATTACTTGTTGTTCGAATTCTTTCCCAATAAAAAATATTTCAGAACAGGTAATATGTCCACGAACTAAAATTCAGACTAAAAATTTGTAAGATTGTAGTTTTTAAAACTGAAAACGTAACTGCAAATATTGAGAGAGTTAAAGAGAGTAAAAAGAGTGTAAAGAGTGATTTTTCCTCGACCAGCATCGCTTTGTATACCACGATTATTCGTGTGTGTGTTTTGATACGGTAAAACAAGGAATTTTCCAGAATATTCCAAAATTATAATTTTTTAATTCCTTTTAATTTAAAATTAAATTTTTATATTTTTGTGTACAAAAGTTTTATTTAATTTTTTTAAAATTTAATTTTTCTTTACATTTTCTATTTTTCCTAAATTTAAGTTTTCCGCTCAAAAACACACAGGCGTTATCGTGCTTGTCAAACAAATATGGGCTTGATCAGTTTTTGCCCAACAGCTTTGATTCTGCGTGGTTTACAATAATAATGCTGGGCACCTGATGGGTAAAAGATATAAGATTTTCGTGGTCATCTGCATGGAGTTCCCACCAGATGCGCGCACAAGAGATATAACCATTGGATACCCGTAAAAAGGACTTTGGACATGTATTCCATAGGATGGTTTCTAGTAAAAGGTGAGCCACATTACCATGACTACTAATACCCTAGAAAACCTTTGGGTTCACGAGCTACCACAGAAGGTATTCATGTTCATTTTAATTATAGGTCCCTCTGTTATTAATTTAATTGAAATAATATCGATCCTTTGATCACTATAGTTTTTTTTAAAGGTGCTGTTTATAGAATGTCTTAAATGATTTCAAAACGACCATCGACCCAAATCACAAAACATTTTATTGATTATTACAAAAATTGAATTAAGATTATTAGAGAACGTCAGAAGATGAAAGTCCAAATTTCTTTATCTGACGCAGTAGACGACCGGTCTTCAATTGGCGTCTTTTTTCCCTTACCGCTTTGCTGGGGTGACATTTTTTGTGATTTGGTTTTGATTATGGATCACGATTCCTTTGAATATTAGTTGGAATAAAACTTGAAATGGGCCAGGCGACACTCGGATCAACGTTTGAAACTGTGTGGGTGATGTCCGATCTCTGCTCTAATCGTTTCCTTTAACCTTAGTTGACAATTTTCCTTCTTTAACTTGTCGAGTTCGGCCATCATCTCCGAGGGTTGATTTCTGAGTAATTCATTTTGTTGTTTCAATTTGGTCGCCTGCTCCGGCCGAGTCCAGGTCTCCTCCCTCAGACGACATCTTCGGAACATTGACTCAGCTTACTGGCTCTGTTTCAAGACCTCATTGTGATAATGGGCTACGTCCCGTCTGAATCTTTCTATATCCAGGTTTTTTATTATTATTATTATTATTATTATTATTAATATTATTATTATTATTATTATTATTATTATTAAAATAGGTTCATTGATTTTGACTTCTATTCGTTTGCTTTAATTAAAAGCTACATTAAAATCGAAAATTGAATAAAATCTATGGATAAAACTAATATGAACCCCCCAAAAGAAATATAAACCCTTTTAACATCGGAATCCGACCTCTTTTACCATCCTGAAATACGGTAAAATTCCTATTGGTAAAAATCGAGGAATTTATTAGTTTCTATTTTTAGATCTCGGAGAGAAAACTGCTCAATTTTAACACCACTACTCGGTGAGAGGTAAGATTGTGGATTATTGATTTATTTTTTTAATGAAAATTTTTACTTTTAATTTACCCTTATTTCGGCAAATTTTCCCGTTTAATCAAAACATTTTATCTAAATCCTTGGCGTTCCTATCCAAAACTCATTTCAATTTGACTGGGAATGTAAATTAGTATTTTATATATGTAAATGTGATTATTTTCTTTAATCGTTACATTGTAATGGGGAGATGGCCCATTTGAAAAATAATTAATTGCTATGATATAATAATCAATTATCAATAACGTTGCAAACCGAACGAGAAGTTTACATATTTTTCGGATCGCCTGAAAATGTATACGAAAGGTACCCAACATGAAAATTATTATGAGTTTTATTCGAAAATTTCCTGAAATTAAGCCGAAAATAATTATATAAATTCATTAATATATTAAAAATGATAAGAATAATTATTATGATTATAAAATAACCTGAAATAATTGTATAAAATTTATTAATATATCATTAAAAATAACAAGAATAATTATTATGATTACTCGACACAGTTTCAGAAATCAGTATATATTTTGCAAATTTTCAACTTTCATTTTGTTTCTTTTTCTTTCTAATTGGAAATATCAACTTTTATTAATATTTTATTTGTTAACTCTCATTCTTGACAGATATTTTTCTTCTATGACAAGAAAATGCACTCCATTTCTTTTCTTTTCTTTGAGTTAACATAATAATAACATACATTGCACGGTAGCATACATCTACTCTCTGAGTCGTTCTACTATTATATTCTTCATTCTTTTTATATTATTTAAATCTTCCTCATGATCCTTCGCTCTCTACAAAGAGTCTGACGTTGAGGTTCTTGGAGAGAAGATCTGACCCGGTGAACTACCATTCACTACGGGTACCTCCCATACCGAAGTACTAGGTTTAAACTAGTTGGTGAGAATTTAATTTTTCTGACTTGCATGCATGTGATCGTAGTATAATAATGGTCAATAAAATTAATAATAATAGTGGATAAAATAACTTTCAAATTTGCATCGTTTGGATTTTCAAAAAGTTAAGAGGTAAGTGGTTTTTGATAAGAGGTAATTTTATGAAATTAATGATAAAAGTTAAGCGTAATAATAATAATAATATTAAATGCAATAAATGGTCATTATTAATACTTCATTATTAACTTTTCTCGAGTGATTGAAACTATTAGTCACGAGGCATCTCGTATAGGTCAAGTACCATGGAAGCGAAGCTTCCTTAGGACTTGGTCGATACAAGGAAAAATCATTCTGTTTTGTCTTTCATTAACATTGTTTTATTGTTAATAAACTGACGAAAATTCAAAAATTCAAAATAATACAATCATATTATTTGAATAAAAATTATTTTAATATACACAACCGATACATTTATAGGCCTAAACATTACAGGTGATAACCTAAATAGAGTTTCCTATATAAAAATGCAATCTTGTCAAATATGATAGTACTTATCCTAAGATCTTTCATAAAAATAAAAATAATGATAAAATAATAATATAAAAATAAAGAGACTTTCCCTTACTTCGGTATGATTCCTTGAAGTTCAAATAAAATTTCTTGAAAAATAGCATTATATTGTGTCGATCTGGCATCAATTTATATATGGGGGTTTTACACGCATGTTTTTTGATGCGGTAAAACAAAACGCCTACTCGCTTTTAACATATTTCATCACTTTTCCCCTAGTTGTCAGATTTTGGTGATTTTTTTTGGTTAAAGTTTCTAATTACATTTTAAACTTAATTCTCATAGTTATTTTCTAGAATATAAGCGTTTTCTATGAATTTGGAGCCAATTTGATGAAATAGGTTAATTTTGCAAAAATTTAATGTTTTTTGATTCTTTTTAAATGTTTTTATTTATTTTTTATATATTTTGTGTATTTTTCTACTCTTTTTACTACTTTTTGTATTATTTAATGCTTAGTAGGCTATTTTTGATGATTTTCCGTACATTTGCATTTTGCGAGCCCTGATTTTATTGGATGTCGTGCCAGATAAACAACAATTTAAAATATTTGTTTTTACCCAACGATAACCACCTTTTAACTCTTGTTTCGACTCAAATTGGTCCTTCTTTCTTCCATCCCCTAATTCTCCTTGTTTGAATAATTTCACCTCAATCCTACTGTCAGCTTGTTTGTCACTACCTGAGGCAATAATGCCGATTGCTTCTGAGTTGGAGCTACTTTAAATAGTTGAAATAATGGCTTTGATTAATAGTCATCCAAACAAATTGCTTCTGTTTGACAGCTTTTGTTTCGCGGCATTTTTCATCTTTTCGTCGTAGAAAAATATAATTGATTGCCCCTCCATGCAACTGACATATAATAATATTTTTCCACTGATACCCATTAATCATAATGTCATGGTAATGGTTTCCAAAACCAAATTTATTTGTTTTCCTTTTGTTTACACAACTCTGCTTTTCCTTAATTAATTAATTAATTAGTTAATTAACGATTTTCTGGTTTTTGTACATTTTATTGCTTTTCAACCCTTTCTGAACATATTCTGATAAATCCATTCTCACCATGATATTCACCATCCCCTCATCTGTATCTGACTCATTTTTCAAATTTAAATTAAGTGATTTATCGATTTTCTACGCTTTCGCATTCCCTGCCATTCAATATTAATCACATGGATATTATAATTTCTTTAGAATAATCTTTAATTTAACAACCCTAACAATTGTTACTAACCCGCCCTTAGCTACATAAACTTAACAACTCCAACAAAACATTCAATGTTACCGCTTGATACTGTTAAGGTTCCCTTTGAATCTCTATTAACATAAATTTTGACCACGTGAGTTTATCTAGTATATCTCTCTCACTCATTCAAAACATTTAACACAAAAAGTTAATATTTGAAATATAAATAATTTACAAAAAACAAGACTTCAATCACTCAAAGTTAAAATAATTATAATTGTTATGATCTTTTGGTCCTGATATTTTGAGAATTTGATCATTTATCCAAGCTTCCTTTCGTTACCGGATGCGTTCTCTTTTTATGGTTTACAGTGTTTTACACTCGTAGAGGTAGGCATCAAAGTAAGTGACTGAATTCAGCAGTTGTCAAGCTCTGCTAGGAACATCTCAAGTTCCGTGGTCGTATTATTCGCATTCAGCAGATTAGCCAATTGGTTGTTGGTAGACGATTGGTTGTATGCAGTAATTTAAGAGCCCAAATTTTGACTTGATATTGGTTAGACTGATTTCTCAAGGCTTGATTGTTCTCCTTTTATCGCTTCCTGATATCGGATCTAAACCAAGCCGATTCCATGCTTTGCACTTAATTTTCATGTGCTCCGCCTGCAAACACAGTTCTTCCTTTTCTTTAAAAGGCGATAAATGTAACCTCTGAAATTTTCTGTATTGTTCTCCTTTTTGAATATAATAAATGTTAAAATTTATTCGTTTCTGTAATGGTTCACCTTTTGTATAGTTGGGTTGTGTACTATTTATATATTTTTTGATTATAATTAAATCCAATAGATTTCCCGTAGTAAGTATTCAAACGACTTACTATGGAAACAATAAAATAATCAATAAAGAAAAACAATCGAAATTTGAAAATTAAAAAGAAAAAAACAAATTGGAAATTCCGAAATATTCAAGCTCAGTCAGAAGAAACCTATTATTGTTATTATTAAATATCCATTTATCAACTTAAAGGTGTGTCAAACTTTAATTATACTTTTCAATAGTTTAAAATATTAAATTAGTTTTTGTATGTTTTGTTGTTATAATTTTCTCCACATAGAATTCATCCCAGATGTCTCGAGACAGATTATTTTTAACAGAGACTCTGCTGGGCTCTACAATTTTCATACTTAATACTAACAGTCGCTATCATATCCTTTGTTGTCATGTACTGTGTCGAATTACAACCAATTATTGAACTTTATCAATTCAAACCTTTACATTATATCACTCACAATTTTACATTTATGTTCATTGACTTTTATTTGGCCTGCTTGACTGAGATGATTTTCATACAACTGCAACCTGTTTGATAATAAAGATTTATCTCTGTTATTTATTGGGTTGATCATATCAGTGTTTCATTAATGTGAATAATGATAACTACAGTGGTAAAGATCATTTGGATTAATGACAACATTGACTACAGAAATTCCGCTACACCCACACTAGGGGTGTAACACCCCCTAAAAGCCATACAACACCCATCAAATTTATGCCTATGCTAAACATTTTATGGCAACCCTTTTATGTCTAAGGAAAAAAATTTTAGTGAAGTTTAAAAAATATAAACTGATAAAAGTGTAAGCTCGATAAGCTTTTCTTATTTATCGTTTGTTATAACCGATTAACGCACTAAAGCGTAATTTTGATTTATGAAATGAAACGAAATTCAGATATCCAAAATTTGTTTACTGTCAAGAACACTAAACCTGTTTCTGATCGTCTTGATGTTGATAGTGATAATGAAACGCACATTTCTCAAAGCTCGTAAATTCTGATTATTGTGTTTAGAATTTATTTTTCCTTTGGCAGTGTAATTATTTAATTAGGTATTGTTTATACTTTTATTATACATTTTAGTACTAATGATGCTACTATCAAAAAAGTCCCATATAAAAAGTTCAAAGATGTGAATGAACCACAAACTACTTCATTGTCTATTACAACTGTTACCCGTAACTCAAAATTATACCCATGGCTTGTAAACCAACCAGAGGGTTATTTGTGCCAGGTTCATTATTGATACAAATCTATATTATAATCATATTATTGTAAACAAATATTATTCTAATCATGGTTTTGTGATTAGGAGGCTTGTCAAGTTCAGTTTACAGAATTCTTCTGGAACTTCGCAAAGAAGATACACTATTTGCACTGAATGTTTTGAGCTCCTTGCTGACACCAGTGGAAAATTCATACTGAAATGATGAGAGAAATATAGAAAAATTAATGAAACACTAATGATAAAAAATGTTTATAATATAATATCAGTTATGCTAACTTTCTAGTATTTACTCTCTTTCCTTGTTCAGATCGTTTCTTTTTCTATGTGTTATTTGTTACCAAACTCTGTTTTACTCGCTGTATGTGATGATTCACCTTTACGGTTATCGAATGCCGACAAATGCCAGTGATGACAATAATCAGCGATGAGATAATGAATCGTGTTAATAATAAATAAAAGATTAATTAACTTTCTGTACGGCCTTAAGACAATTCCACGAGGTTCATGGTCTGATTAGCTAGGCAAATTAGGTATTCCATAAGAAGCCTCCTCGAGTCATTCTCGATATTCTGCCAACTACTGACTATGACCCCACTGGGCCCAGAGACGTCTAAAATCACAGCTGACCTACCAAACATTATATAGGGGAATGTTTTTAATCAATTTCTTGTCATGTATAAAGTGCCATATTGAATAAGATTAAAATACTACATCAACTGATTAAATTAATAAAAATAATGTACATAATAAAAAGAAAAATTCAATAGAGATTCAAATTCAATTTTTGGGTTATTATGTATAAATTCAGTTATTTTCTGACTCCTCGTGTTCTTTTCACATTAAATAACTAAGACCCAATACGGAACATTTTGTTCAATTTTTGTTTCCAACTATTACAATTAGTCACTGGATTTGCACTTTTCTTTCAATGATATTTGATAATCGCAAGGTAAGTTGTACAAAGAGCAATCATCTTTTCTGGTACGATAATTTATAATTCTCTTTAGCTTTGCTTTAGTTTTCTTAAGCTTCTTTTCGCACAAGTCCTCTAAGTTTAAAAATTCGTTCTTTTTTCTCTTGTCTTTCTATATTAAAGTTGTTTTATTTGATATCCGAATTCAACTTGATTCGCGATCGAAATCGTTTTTGGGTAGTAAATTGGTGGTGAATCTATTATCGATATACATTTGGTGGTAATCGGTCTGCTCTTGAATTTCATTTTTAGACCCCTGATTTTCATTTCATTCGTTTCACTTTCTATCTAAGCAATAAATTGGTTCGCTTCACATTTCCATTTAATCTGGTCTACATAAGATGACTTCCATCGTTTGGCGCTTAACTTTTATTCGCTCGGCTCGCTACTAATGTTTCCTCTTTACATTGAGCAGGCGATTTATAGCGATGCGGAAATCGTCGAATATTTTCTACATCCAATCGGTGATAAATAACATGTATACGTAATGGTAGTAAACAGATATATGTTTAATATAGTTAAAATAATTATGCACAGCCTCCTTTGATTATTCGTCTTACCGATGATTTCAAACCAAGCCTTATTTGTCATGCTTACCTTTAAACAAAACAATGACAAAAATCACGAGCATAAAACAAAGATGAGATAAAATCATTAGTAGAAAAAAACCAAAATCGTAAACAATCAATTAAAGCAGTCGGATCATAATCTGGAAAATTCGTCTAGTTTAGCGCTGATAAAGCCATTTAAGGTCTTCATCATAAGATCGATCAAGTACGTACTAACGATTTGGTATTTATCTCGCATCTTTATTGCAACAATCTTGCAGTCATGTCATAATGCCTTGAAGGACCGTAACGTAGTTGCTTGAGGTTCCACTAACTCATTTGTGATTGATGGTATCCGTTTACCTTTTAACCATAGTAAATGACATCCTGGCTCATAATCAGCTACAGTGATTGGAGATGATGCGTCTTCCAACTTGATCAGGTCACACCCATGATCATAAATCTCTTGCTGGAGCTCATCACCCTTTCCTGACTTGATTTTGAATTTGTAAACATAAATTTTGGTGATTATAAGACACTAAATAAACAAAAAACGGAAGTTGGAACGTTAAAACTGGAGTTTCACAAATTATATAATTGTTTAGTTAGTGCAAGTCAAATCATATAAAAAATAAAAATAAGCATCCTAGTAATTGATGTTTAGAATAAAATTTAGTTTTTGTGGTAAATGAATTTTAAAATTTAATAATGAGTTTTGTAAATATAGGACAAGGTTTTTTTGCGGTATTAACTTGAAAAAAACATTAATTGAAAAATTAAATTGCTAATAAATTAAAATTGAAAAATCGTTTTTAGGCTGTGTTGATATAAAAACGCAAACTAATAATTATTTGATTAAAAATTTGATTATTTCATCAATCCTCGTAAATGAGAAAAAGATTAAAAAGAATTCGTAAAGTCG
The DNA here is from genome assembly GCA_022537955.1 of Schmidtea mediterranea. Taxonomy (NCBI): domain Eukaryota; kingdom Metazoa; phylum Platyhelminthes; order Tricladida; family Dugesiidae; genus Schmidtea; species Schmidtea mediterranea. The sequence goes on along the minus strand of CM039680.1, from coordinate 198,345,735 downwards.
AGTTGACTTCCTAAAGGATGTGAGGGAAAAAGAAATTCCTTAAGATATTTGATGAGAAACTGTCATATTAATTTAGTTATAAGATGGATATTGTAATTGAAAATAATGAAGTAAAATTTCGAAATTATAAAAATAAATTAAAAATTAATCAAAAATTTGAAAAAAGTAAAAATTGATATTTTTCTTGTGGAAAAGTGGTAACCGGTGGCAAATTTGATTTTAAGGACGAAAAAAACAATATAAAATTAATAAGAGATACATTGAAGGTACAGTAACCTAAAAAAATTAATTAATTAAATTACTTTCATATGAACCCAATTGAATGTCTGCATAATGAACTGACCAAGATTAGCCTGATTGTCAATATATTGGCAATGGGCTAAAAAAATGAATAAAATTATATTGGAATGGAGCCTCAAAATTTATTGGCAAGAAACTGCTATAAAAGCAGAGGGGAATAAATAGAAAATGTCAGTTGGTCGAAGTAATTTATTTTTGTTAAAGTGAAAATTACCCGGAGGAGCGACAGGAGATAATTAAAGGAAAAGTACATTGTGTTTTTAGCTTACGATTGAGAGTGATATCCTTTGGGTGTTTACATTGTTTGATTCTTGTTTGGTTGTAAATCGGTGAAACTTTGTAAAATTTAAGAATAAAGATTTTTTTTGAGTTTGACTACTTTAATTACATTGATTGTGAACACGAATAGTCAGATCGAGTTTAAATTCTATCAACAAATTTTATGCAATCTCAACATGAGTAAAAAAGTAAGCAGAGTTAAATAATTCGGCAAAGTTGTAAATTCTTATAAATATCTGTAAAATTGATTTAAACTGAGGTTTTCCTCGAACAGCCTAACAAAAATAAAAATTATATTTATTGTTTCCTTTAATCTATTTTAAGAGGTGATTAAATCTAGTTGTAAAAACTGTTTTGTAGAAATAGAATTAAATTTATTTGGGTCTCATTTAATTAATATAATAATTCAAAATTGAGTCAATTCTTCCGAAATTTGTTTTAAATCCAATAGTGTTTACGTAATATTTATTAAAGTCAGGACCGTCCTAGTCACAGGGCTAAATAGGGCATAGGACCATGGTCCAAGCCTTATAGGGGGGGGCAATTTTTATTTGCGATGTATGTTTTTTATTATTATTAGTTATTAGTCATGTAGTTATTAGTTTAAGAAAATTCATTTTTAATTTTATTAGTTTTCACTTATTTTTAAATTAAAACAATTTCTTAAAATATTTAACTGATTTTTATATTCAAATGTGCTGGAATAACAAACGAAATTACAATAATTTATGATGCCATAAACTTCAATAGATCACTTAAATGTGAGATGATAATAGAGTTTCCATTACCAGTATTACCGGAGAAATATGCAAAACCGAATATCGACAATACCGGAAGAAAACCGGTATTTCGGTATTGACTAATAAATTCGTAAAATTATTGAAATTTTACACCAAACCCATTCATTAATTTTTTTTCTACTTTTATTGTGCGTCAAAATTCAAAATATATTGAATTTGAATCGTAGGAACCTATTTTTTAGACCAAAAGCATTTTCAAAATAAAATAAAAAAACGTGACGAAAATCAAAAATTTAGCTTGACTTTTGATGAGTGGACTTCGATCAGAAATAGAAGATACTTAAACGTGAATCTCCATTCGGCAGATATTTATTGGAACCTCGGATTATGCCGTATTTATGGAACAATTCCAGCTGAAAAGTGCATCGAAATTATAGATAAAAAATTAACTATGTTTGGTATTTCATTAAAATCAGATGTAGTTGCAATCACCACGGATGGAGCATCTGTGATGCAGAAGGTGGGCGAATTTTGTGAAGAACAAGTTGACTTAACTGTTAACGAGCATATTGGACCGTTAATTCTCAAAGTAAGAAGAGTTGTAAAAATATTTCGACAATCTCCAACAAAAAATGACATGCATTTACAAAAACATGTTAAAGAAGAATAGACATCGCTTTTTCAAAAGAAGAGTTTTACTCAATTTTTCTTATAAAAGCAGCGTTAACTCCTGTTAAGCTAGCTGTAGAAAGTTTATGCTGCCAAGATGCTGATTTGTATAAAGCCGACATTGCACTAGAGTTTATGTTTGATGAACTTTCTAATCAAGTAAATTCGTTCAATAATGAACTTAAAATCGCCTTAAGACGTAGAATTTTAGAACACCGCTTCAAATATTCAGATCTTTTCAGTTTCCTTCAGGACGCTAAAAATATTAACAATACATCAGAGAATTATGGCATATTTAATTTAACTTCAAAAACAACGTTGCAGTCGAACAGTTTGTATACACTTTCACTAGACTTAAGAGAATCAAATTCTGACAAAATTTTAGTGATCACGAATTCAGAAATTATAGTCGAGGAAGAGGGAAAACCGATGTCATTAAGAGAAATTCTTCAGCAAAAATTAAAAGAAAGAACAGAATCCAAGCAAAGTATAAGTAATGTCAGCCAAAAAAGAAAATCGAAACAAGAGCTTCTAAAAGCTATTCGAGCAGAAGTGGAATATTACGAAGAAGAAGGTTGAAAGGGCAAGTATCTAAGTATAATTGAATGTTATTTAAAAACCATGCGACCTACCAGTGTTAAAGCAGAAAGAGCCTTTTCAGCAGCAGGGCTATTATTAACCAAAATTCGGTCGATGCTTTCGGATGATAGTATAAATGATTTTTTGCTTTTTAAAAGCCTATTTCTTAAATCAAGAATAAAATTTTAATGTCTTTTATTATTTTTAATTTTCTTTAATTTATAATTTCAGTTAGCTTTTCGAAAAATAAAATAAAGAATGTTTTGTTTTTTTAAAAAAATATGTTTTTCTTAGCGTTGTCTAGAATAAATAAGCTTTTTTTGACTACAGAAAACACCGGTATTGGTATTGACATCAGTACCGAAATACCGGTTTTAAAAAAACTATTCGATACTGGAAACCCTACTATGTATACTCACCACCCGGGTGTATTTATTTATTTAAGTATAATTCATATTATACTGCTCCCGTTTGCTATTCAGTAAATTTTCTTAAGAGGGGCGAATAATTTTTAGCAGCCCACAGGGGCCGATTTTCTTAAGACGGCCTTGATTTATTTAATTATTATTAATAATAATGTTTCATTTTTACTTTTTTGTTCCGATTTAGATCATGTAAAGACTGTAAAAAATTCAGTGGTTGAATATCATTTAAAATTTTTTTTAATGAAAATATATTTAAAAATAAATTGTAAAATATGTTCACAAATGTCGAAAAATTTAAAAAAGTATTGTATATTTTACTTTTAAACATTCAATAACTTTTGCACTTGGCCTTCTTTTTGTATTAGTAATTTTATTTCAGTTTTATAAGGAGTTTGATGAAACAAGTCAACAAAATTTTTTGGACAACATGAAAAAATAATATTTATATTCACCTTAAATTATTAAAAATTTTTTTAATTGTAAATTAAAAACATTTTTTAAACAGACATTTTGGTATTAAAATACAATTTTAAAACATTTACTTAAAAATTATTAAATTTTCTATGCACTTATAGGAAATTTAAGACACTGTACGATGTTATTTTTATAAAATCAAACAAAAATAGTATAAATAAATCGAAATTATTTTAATGATGATAAAATCTTAAAATTAATTTTAACAATTTCTAAATAATTTATTCATAGACCACGAAAATTTTGATAAAAGAATTTCTAAATAATAATCATCTCTGCAGTTGTTTATTTTAACTTAAATTTTAAAAATCGATAAATAAAAATTAATTTGTTTAAATAAATTTCTTTAGAATCACGCAATGGACGGTTTTAAAATTAACACTGAAAAATTAGAAAAACTTAGTAAGTTGTCGGAAAATGTCCGAACAGGTGGTAAAGGTACAATGAGACGAAAGAAGAAGGTCATTGTTAAGAGTTCAGCAGCGGATGATAAGAAATTAGAGGCAACCTTCAAATCATTGTCAATGAGCCCGGTTCCAGTTGAAGAAGTAAACATGTTCAAGGATGATGGAACTGTTATTAATTTCGTTAATCCAAAAGTCAATGTGTCACTTCCATGCAACACTCTCTCAGTTACTGGAAAATCCGAAATTAAGCAATTGACCGAAATACTTCCAAAAGTTTGGCAACAACTTGGCCCACTTAAAGGAGATCTTTTCAAGAAAATTTCACAAAACATGGAAAATCAAGCAACTGTCGAAGATATTGATGATGAAGACGATGACGTTCCAACTCTCGTCACAGACTTCGATCAACAAAGCAAATTGGAATAACTTTTTAATATCAATAAATTTTTTGGACAAAAAATTCTTATGTAATATAATTTAAATTTTTTTTTTGAATTAGTAACAGTTTATATAAACAATACTTTTTATTTTAATAAATTATTTTTTAGTGATTGTAAATTTTTATTCATACATTTATTAGTTAAATATCCAATAACTTGTTTTGATGGAATTTGTTGATATTTACATTAGATTATTACCAAGATTTTTTAGTAAAAAATAATTTAAATAATCCAATAATAATTTTAAATTAAAATAATTCAGAAATATATAGTTAAAGAATTTTATTGTTAAATATTTATGATTTAAAATTGTTTTCTTTATTATTCAAAAAAATTATTTATTATTTAAACATCTTTTGTTTTCATTTTTGATCGTAAAATGACTATTTTATATTTAAACATCTATAGCAACAAGTCGGTTTAAATTTATTATCTAATGAAACAATTTCACTGTCTGTCATAAACAAAATATATTTTTTTAATATTAAATTTTTCAAATTTAGAAACCAAAAGAAGTCTAATATAAGAATATGTACGATTTTATTTAAATTACGGAAATATTACTAAACATAGTTTTTAATGAATTTAATACTAAAACTCGAAAGTTCAATAATAGATAAAAAAATATTTTAAAATTACAAAATAAACGTATAAAATATTGACTACCTGTATAATAAAATATAAAAAGGATTTAATAAGAATTTGTGCTCTGATTGCATGAGTTTTGTGTGTAAACAATGGTATCAAAATTTTCCCCGTTAAAGCTGAATTAAAAAACTTATTTTAATTAAAAAATTATTTAATTGTAAGCATGGATCCAGAAATTTGGTCCATGTATATAAAGTAAATGTATTGGTAGTGACACGGTAACAAGTCCTTATGAAAAAACGAGAATCCGTAGTTAAGAAGTTAAAATAATTGAAACTCGAGATTGGAATGAATTGGCAAAACACAAATTTCTATTGATCATTAGCACAGTATATCATTGTTTTGAGACAAAAATATAAATTAATAATGGGTTAAAGAGAACCAGAAATTACATCGAAAAAGGACATCTAGATTTTAACCTCCTTGGCATTGAACAGACTTTCTAGCGACTTCTTTAATGATTTCTAATTGAGGTTCGATCAAGATTTTGAAGATTCCATAAAAACGTGGAAAAGGACCAGTTGAAGTAAGCTACTAATGTCACTGAATAAACGTTTTTTTAAAACCACACTTAGTTCCGTAACATTTATATATAGACTCATCTTTATCCTTTCTGAAGTCGATTTTCGGCAGAAGAGCTAAATTTTAAGATGAATAAGAAATAAGGTATATTGTATTCTTCGATGCGATATCTAATAGTAGAATAATTTCTGAGCTCATTTATTTGTTCAGTGTCAAAAGGAATAATTATTCTATAGCCAAGTGTCTAAAGTCCTACGAAAACTAATCGAAAAAATTCAATGTTTGATGTGCAAAACCAAATGCAATATTTTTAAAAACCTTTTAGTAATATTGGACGTAGAACCTCAACAGTAAAAGTACTTATGTGCTACGAGGCTAATTCGGACATGAATGCCATGCACACATTTCATTTGAGATAGAAACGACAGATCTCGCAATATAATACCAGAACCTAACCAATTCAAGTTGGAATCAAGTTTCTACATAGTACTGATGAGAAACAAGTAAGCTTGAAGCTAGTCTACAATAGAAATTTTAATAAATATCATATCTTAGTCAATATTAGACCATTTAATTTTAATAATTTGGAAAAGTAGTTATTAAATTAATGAAATTCAAACATTATTCTATTGTGTGATCATCCGTTTATGACACCTAGTGTAGCTGAAATTAGAGGAAATATATAATTTAATTATAAATTAATATTATAATTAATAGTTGTAAATCCTCTCAGAAATCAACTTTCATTACAAAACATTCAGTTTTTCCAAATAATGGTCTTTTCGACTTGTCTAATTCCAAATAAAATCAAGTCTTCAACATTTGTCACAAAAATATTCAAGTAAAAGTCGCAAATAACCCATCATTGACATTGTGTGCCCGATGTCAACTCATCTGTCAAACTTTTTAATTGTTTACAAAACCCAAGTTTATGGCATTGATGAAAAATCTGCAGCGAAAATTATTATACATCCACCAATAAGGAGAAGGAATGGTGAATATTTTATAGTTTTATTTACTGATGCTCTCATTCCTATATCAAGAAATGGTAATGACTCAACCATGTTACATATCTTTTTCCAATTACTCACTCGATCAAAGTTATTGTAATTCAGCTGTAGTATTTTTATTTTTTCTTTTGTAAGTAAATTTATTAATCTGACTTAAAATTCACCCTCATCCGTTTTGAGACTTCTATCTAGATTGTTATCAATCAACTTAAATTTTCTACAATTTATTATTGTTTGGGGGTATATTTTAGACCAGAGGTTCCCAACCTTTCTGGTGCTGTACCCCTTGAGAACATTTGCCAGATTGTGGCGACCCCAACAATAAAATTAATAGTGTTTCTCTTATTGGTTAATATTTTTAAAAATGAATTTGCAAAGGAATAAAATGCTTACAATATTTTAAGTGTGTATTCTGCTATATACATTATACAATTAAGAGTCACACACAATCGAAGCTAACAACTTTAAAGTTGAGGCTTTTTAGTCTATAAAATTTGCAAAGAAAATAAAGCTGAAATCAAAAATTCTGTGACTTTAATTATAACTACGAAAATGTTAGAGTTGCAAAACCCAAATAACGGAGTTCTAGAGGACACTTTTCATCTCTTTAATCTTAACAAGATAAATTGACAAGATAATGGTTATAAGAGTTGGAATTTGTAAACACTTATAAGTATAAACTTGATAAAACATGACCATTCAAATAGCTGTCTTGTATCTTTCTTGCCAAATCAAAAATTCGTGGTGCTGTCTTTGCAAGATCATCTTCTGCAACAAGTCTACTTCTGTATTTAGATTTCATAATCAACAAGCTTGAAAAGCCTGTTTCACTAAGGTATGTAGTTAGAAAAGGAGGAAGCAGGCGCAAAACGATCTCAGAAACAACAGGACATGACCCAGAATTTGCTAATAGACATCGAAGAGAAATCATTGTTGGCTGCATCTCTGGTAATAAGTTCAACAAATTCATCTTCTGCATTCTGGGGGACATCTTCAACTCTGATGGCGAATAGACTTCTAGCAAGTGCAAATGGTGTGTCAGGTAAATTTGGAAAATATCTTGAAACCAGAACCAAATCTAGTTTTCTTGACACCATCAGCTTTGATCTTAAAATACCTGACATCCTTGCCTGCATAGCTAGGATGTTTAGTAAGTATCAAAATAGCGTTTCAGTTTGTTGAGCTTCATGGATTAGGCTGACATAATTTAGTTGCAAATAACTCATTGTGGCTTTTCAATTCCTGCTGCAACTATGAAAGTAAATCCATACTTTAAAAATTAATCACTATATTTTCTTTTCCTAACACTTGTCTCTCGCTGATTCATTTTCATGGACACACAATTTCATCAATATAAAAATTTATAATAAATCTTTTTGTTTAGTAGTCTTTTATAATTAGAGAATATGAAGCACGTGGCTGAATGATTTTACTAATAGCTGAAATATATATATATATATATATATATATATATATATATATATATATGTTGGGTTATTATTATTGAAAGTCGGTTCCCTCTGACTCCTCGTGTTCTTTTTCGATCAAATAAGCAAACCCAACACAGAATAATTTTATTTGCACTTTATCACAATAACAAATCAATCCTTTGGTTCAATATTTGTAATCACAATTTCACTACTTGATTTGCACCTTTTAACCACTGTTTGGCTCGGATTATCTTAGGGTAGGTTGTCCAAGGGAGAACCACCCTGTCTGATAGATAACCTTGACTTTTACTTGGATTTGGATTTCTCTACTAACCTACTACTGCTCGTTTACGTCTATTCACTCTAGTTAATAATATCTGCTCTCTCGTACCTAGTTAATAATAATTGTCCTTTCTTGTCTGGTTGATAATGTCTCTTTTCTTGTCTGATGAATTCTGGTCCTCTTTTTTTGTCTGATGAGTTATGGTCCTCTCGTGTTTTTCCCTCTTTCTTTTATACTCCTGCTCAGACTGTTTTCCGACGATTGTCAACAATAGGTTCTACATTATCAAATTATCATTAATAATTACCTTTCAGACCGACATTTGTCAACAACGTTTGACGTTGTTTAGGCTAATTTATCCTACTATATTATTCCGTCTATGCGCCAGGTTTTCCTTATCTCTCGGGCTTTCCTCAGCTCTCGGCTTTTCCACATCTCTCGGGTTTTCCATTGCCTCGGGCTTCCCATTAGTAATTAATTTTCTTAATTAATTTCCTTTTTTATTTTATATCATTTTCTAGGGACCCCTCACTCAATTTTTATTATTATTTCCGGACTCGTCTCTCAATTTGGCGTTCAACCATACCAATTTCCCCCCGATCATTATTACTTTCGAATTTTATACATTTTTTAATTAATATTGCACTTTTATCATTTTTTGTGTTTTATCGATTTTACTGTGCTTTTTCGTGATACCCCAACATATCTCCCCCCTTTAATGAAGATTCGCCCTCGAATCTATTCATTTGACAAGATCCAAATTTAAAAATTTGGTTTTTATTCAATATAATAACAATAATAATAATAATAATAATAATAATAATAATAATAAATTTTAATTAGTTAGCCATAGGCTAAATTTTAAATAAATTTCGATAATAATAATAATAATAATAATAATAATAATAATAATAATAATACTAATAATAATAATAAATTTTAATTAGTTAGCTATAGGCTAAATTTTAAATAAATTTCGATAATAATAATAATAATAATAATAATAATAATAATAATAATTTAATTAGCCATAGGCTAATAAATCAAATTTGAGATGATAATCGCGCTCTACCTGGTAGATAGGAATTGTAATAATAATAATAATAATAATAATATGATAATAATAATAATAATAATAAATAATTCAGGTGCTCTGGAATATTATTCCCCTCTCTCCTCACCAGAATGTACATGGCGACATTTTTGCAGTCTTCCATTTGAATTGTCTGCAATGAAAAGTTAAAGAAACACACAGAAACCTATACAAAGCTGAGATTTATTGTAGTTATTGTGGAAGTGATTGCTGCATTTTCATTGGTCATTGATGCCGACTTGAGCAGGCATGCATACCATATTAGAAATATTCAAGGAGGGGGATAAACATGCCGATAATTCAGACATGTATCTGTTTATAATAATAACGATAATTAATAATAATAATAAAGATAATGTTAATAATTAATTTTGTTCCAGCCTTGTGTCGGCAATAATAATAATGATAATAATAATAATAATAATTAATTAAATTGGTTGGGAAATTCCCAAACTTAGAAATTTGATTTTAATTTAATTTTTGTGGAAACATATTTGATTTTAATTTAAGATTTTTTTGGAAACATATTTGATTTTAATTTAATACATATTTGATTTTAATTTAAGATTTTATTGATATTTATTTGGTCATTATAATTCGATTTTATTGATATTTATTTTGATGGTTTTATTCTTCTAAATGATTACGAAAGCAACTCTAAACTTCTCGAACAGATAATAGAACAGAAATAATTGACAGTCATTTGCAGATCTAAAGAAGTCCTATTAGAAGTCAAACAAAAATGCATCAAATATGCTACCCTTTTTCTGTTGAATAAATATTTTTTTTTAATTAACATTAATCCGGCTATTTCATGTTTTATCATATTGATGCTTTGTGTTACTGGCTTGATGGTTCAATTCTTTTTCATTGGTGTAATATGGTCTTGTTATCAATATATTATTGCGTCACGGTGTCATATATTACCAACACAATGAAACAATGTGAATCAAAATGGGATTTGGGGTTTGGATTTATGATAAGTTATTTTGTCTCCTTAATATCGTTAAAGAAGAAAGATGCCGGAAATAAGTGACATTGTTTTCGAGGAATTGCCGAGATCTGAGGTAAATTCTATTATTATTTAAAAAACAATAAGGAGATTTACATTTTTTTTTCATCAAAAACAATAAAACTTATAATACTTATTTGAATTTTTTTTTTGATTGGGTTTGTAGGCTATATAATATTGAAATGATGATAATAATAATAATGGCAATTTTGTTTATATACATTTTGTTTTTTTTTTGTTTTTTTTTGTATGGGACGACATAAATCAAAAGACGAGATTTATTAAATTAATATTTTATAAATTATAATATAAATAACATTAATTTATTTCATTTCAAGTTTCAGTGTTTTTGATCCACATTTATATTGAATGACCGTTTTCTTTTTCTTGTATGTAAGCTGGTTTATTACGATAGTTTCTTCACTATCGACTTCCAATGAATTCAATGGAGTTTTTCTCTTTCTGCTCCTCGGCGAGATACTTGACCAAGGCTCGAATATTGGTTGGATTTGATAAATTTGTTCGTGGATTATCAAACCCAAACTCTCCTCAATTGTTTCGATCGTCTCTTCTATTGCCCATTTTAATTGAATAGTTTGAATTTCACCATCAGTTTCCATATCCTCTGCTGACGTGAGGTCAATTTCTTCTGTGATTTTGGTCATTGATGTTGAAACGGTGTTATGAAGTTTCCGATATTCCTCCAACGAATATTTCTTCGATGGCTGCTTCTTTGGTATTTCAACATCATCAATCCACAGTTTCTCAATGTGCAAATATATTCTTCTTATATTCTTTACATCTTCAAGGGCTAAGTGTATACCCACCTGCATTTGTTCTCCAAACATCTCCTGGACAACAGTTTTTAATTTGAAAAATTCTCCTCTTCTGGAAACTCCAAGCTTTCCCAATGCTTGCGCCGTTGCCAAATCTCGAACACCATGCAACTGGTTTATCCAAAGTTTTAAATATTGTAGTTCCGCATGAAGATCGTGGCCAATTAATATCTTCCCAACTACCAAATTTTGGACTTCCTGCATAATTAAATATTGGTCATTTTGATTCCTACTTGTCACTTCCGTTATTCCATGAATTTTTGAATTAAAATGCCACAATTTTCCTCTTGGAGTAAGGTAGACATCCTTTATTGTTTTTCCATAATAATTCATTATCGCAATAGATAGCGGTACCATCTGTTTGGTTTCTGATGTTCCACATTCCGCATCTATAAACAAGATCCTACTTCTTATCTCTTCTTGATCCATTTCTTTTCTTAAAAATGACATTCTTCTTTTTAGCATTTCTTCTGTGATTGCCAACAATTTTTCATCCACAGGTAGTGTTGATATTACCTGCGGTATTTCTTGAGCTTCGTTTTTCGTTCTGGTTTCGAACACAACCAGTGCATTTTCATTTGCTGCTCTCAACCTTTTTGTCATTGCTTCCTTCTGCATTTTCCACGACGATCCCTGATGCATTTCCCACCATATCTTCTTATTGTCTTCGATCATTTCAACATTTCCTTTGATAACGTGGAGCATGAATTCGTCCTTTTTCGTTATATTTATCTCATCCGCAAGTTTAATTCCAGCTTGCCTATTCACTCTGAATATTTGGATCTTCATTTTCCTATCATCTATTCTCAGGTAGTTTGGAATTTGCAAATTTTCTTCGATAATGTATGGATTTCGTCCAACGTCGTTCCTATGTAGCTTTAGATAGCTATCATAAATTGTCCTTGCCCATTGAATTTGTTGCATTGCTAAAATATAGTTCGTTAATTTATTTCAATTTTAAAAATTGACGCTAGAGTCAAGGTAAAGTACCCTAAGGATACTGACTCAACTGGTAGCGGTATAAATAATAATATTAATAAAAAAAATTAATTACCTATTTTAATTTGAATTTTTATACTAATTTTATTTACTTTTTTTTTATATATACCCCTTAATAAATTTTCTTTGCCCCAAAATTTCTACCTGCGCAAATTTTGTTTCCCCTTCTTTGCTCTCAACAGCCAATCAAACTCATCAATGATCGAAAGGTGCAAATCTTTACATTATTCAAAATAAAAAGTTGATACTTATACTGTACTACTACATTATCATAATTGCATGCAAAATAATTGTATCTCACTACACGATTGTCTCCTCATAGACAATCCAAGGTCTTTGGGCCATGGATTGACGCTCAAGTTGTTGCTTTAGTTTCCGAAGATATACTAGCGATGCAAGAAGAAAAATGATGGAGAATGATATCACACTGATTGTACAGATCGATAAAATTACAATTATGGTTTCATTGTTATCAGATGAAGATAATGTAGTGTTATTCTCACGAATTTGCACATTAGCCATATAGTAGTTGAACGAAGGTAACATTGTTTTTTGGTTTCGAATATTTGAGAATAATTGGTGTTCTTTATGAGTCCCGTTGAATTATATACAACTCGAATGAATCTCGTTTCGACAAAAATAATTTCCCAGGGATTGAAATTTGATATGCGTTTGTAATACTTGATTTTTATCATTACCACTTTTGATTTAGATCGTATTTGCTGAAAATTTAACATTTTAAAGGTAAAGTTACTTGTTAACGTGGCTTGAATTTTCCCATGATAATAGATCATAACTTTTTCATTCATACCTGAATGCCGTGAAATATTTAGTTTTTGGTCAACTAGCTGTAAATGAACTCAATTTGTTTCGTTTTGCAACAAAAGTGATTTCCGACTAAGATAGATCTTGACCCACCGGTCATTACTCTCTGTACCATTATCGTGCAATACTTTTTCGTAGTAATGAACTGCGATATCGTAGGTATGATGCAGTTTTAGATTCGCATAATGCACGAAAGACCTTCTAACATTCAACGTATCGATTGTATAATTCTGAAAAATTATTTTCACTTGTTGGGAATTTCGGGGTTCCCAATATATATTGATTCCATTCAGAACTGGTTCTATGGAAACGTAGTTATTTAATGTTTTTGTCCATATTTCAATCTTAATCAGGTTCATTATTTTATTACCATTTATTTGGGGTTGCACTTGTTTTATTAACCATGGGTATTCATAATTTATTGTTAGTTGACGATCTACATAAGTATTTTTATTAAAATTCAACTTCACTGGTGGTTCAAAATAATTCAGTAAATTACTTATTTCTATTTCTTCGGTCGGTGCACAACGATAGATCCATACCATCTGGGTACATGTGGCATAAATATCAACTTTTTCCATTAACGGGATCCTTTTAATAGCGTAATTTGGAAACGATGGAGTCGCATTCGACCCTAACACATTGATTATCATAAGTGTTGTAACGAACAAAGTTTTGTTGATATATCCCAATGGTGAGCGATTTTTTGCTGTCTTTTGTTTGAGCGCGGTGTGCCTTTCCACGTTTTTGTCTTTAGATCTCAATTGATACTTAGTGTCTTCTGCAACTGGCACCTTTTTACATCGATTAGCATGAACGATAATTGTTCCTGCCTTTTTATTATTTTGTGGACGTAATTTTAGATTAGTTTCAGTGGTATCACATACTACGTATGGTCCTTTAAATGGTCTCTGTAATTTTGGTGATAAACCCTTTGCTGGTTCTGGTTTATGTACATACACTAAATCTCCTACCTTAATATTGTGAGCATGTGCTCGTTTATCATAGCACTCTTTATATGCTTCTTGACTATGTCTTATTTTAAGTCCAGCTTGAGTCCATACCGATTGAAGTCTTTCTTGCATAATTACTTTGTAATCAGATATATCCATGTACTGTGAGATAGGTGCTTGAAATTTTAAATCAACCGGCATGTTGTTCCGCCGTAAATACATGAGATAGAAAGGTGTTTCACCGGTACTCTCATTCACTGCATTTCTATACGCAAATAAGCATGGCTTGATAAACAAATCCCAATCTTTCTGTTTTCTATTTACGTAGGATGATATCATATTGATTAATGTTCCGTTAAATCTTTCAACTAGACCATCGGTTTGTGGATGATAAGGCGATGTACTTAGTTTCAGTATCCCGAATAATTCCGTGATTGAGATAAACAGTTCACTTTGGAAATTCGTTCCTTGATCAGTAAGTAATTTCTTCGGTGCTCCATATCGAAAAATAATATTTTCTACAAATATCTTTGCAACTGTTTCCGCTTTTTGATTTTGCATCGCATATGCTTCAGGCCATTTAGTTAGATAATCACAGAACACAATGATATACTTGTTGCCATTAATTGTTTCAGGTAACGGACCAACAATGTCCATTGCAGTAATTTCCATCGGCGCTCCGGGCACTGGCATAGGTTTCAAAGGTACTTTTATTTTCTTTCCCGTATTTTGCCTGGTTAAGCACACTTCACAAGTATGACACCATTTTCTGACATCTGATTCAATAGTGTCCCAATAATATTTTTGTTTCAATCTTGATAATGTCTTCCGAGCGGATAAATGTCCACCTAGTGCTCCATCATGGTATATTAACATTAACGTTGTTCGATGTTTGGTTGGAACCACAATTAATAAGTTTTCATTTTTAACACATTTTAACAAACCATCATGAATGATATATTTATGTTTTTCGTCAACTACATGTTTCCAGTCACTTTCCTTTTTGATCGTGACTGCATGTTTCCGCAATTGATTTAATTCATTATCCTTTTCCTGATCTTTTTGCAGTTCCTGCAAATTATTAGCGGTTTTGATTGCCATAAATATTGTATTATTATAATTCATTTCATTATTCTTACTCTCATTATTTACAGGGATTCTCGATAGCGTATCCGCATTTCCATTTGATTTGCCTGTTCGATATTTAATTTCGAAATCATATTCTTGTAGGGCTATTGACCATCGGATCAGTTTGCTGGCTGAATCCCGATGTTTCATCAACCATTGTAACGGATTATGATCAGTAAACACAACAAATTTTCTGCCAACTAAATACTGTCTAAACGTTGCTATACCGTAAACCAATGCCAATGTTTCTTTCTCAATTGTAGAATAATTCTTTTCATGTGGCTTTAACGTTCTACTGGCATATGCTATTACGTGATCTTTCTCACCTTCGACTTGTTGTCCTAATACTGCACCCAATGCAAAATTACTTGCATCTGTCATTAAAATGAATGGTATTCTAAAATTTGGGCATCTTAGTATAGGTTTTTTAATCAAGCTTTCTTTAAGTAATTCGAATGCTTCTTGTTGCGCTTTTCCCCATTTAAATTGGGTCTGCTTTTATAATAATACATTTAAGGGTTGTGCTACATGAGAAAAGCTTTTAATGAATTTTCTATAATAACTGGCTAAGCCGAGAAATTGTCGAACTTGGTCTACATTTTCAGGGATTGGGTATTCTTTAATTTTTCTCACATTTTCTGGGTTTGGTTGCAATCCATTTCGAGAAATAATATGACCTACATAAACCACTTCCGATTTTCCCCATTCACATTTAGAGGGTTTTATTTTTAGATTAGCCTTTAATAATCTTCTAAATACAGTTTCCACATCTTTCAGATGTTCTTTAAAAGTATTTGAAAATATTATTATGTCATCAATATAGACTAATGCATGTGGGATATCCCGTAAAACAAAATTCATACCTCGCTGGAACGTAGCAGGTGCTCCAGTTAATCCAAACGGTAACACATTAAATTCATACAATCCTTTACCATCAGAAAAAGCCGTTTTTCTTCGATCTTCTTCCTTCACTTTAAATTGATTGTAACCTTTATTAAGATCGATTACTGTGAAAAATTGTACTTCTCCCATTTGATCAAACATTTCTTGTGGAACTGGAATAGGATATGTATCCTTTCGCGTAACTTGATTTAATTTCCGATAATCAACACAAAATCGCAGATCGCCGTCTTTCTTTTTAACAACTACTATTGACGATGAAAATGGTGAAGAACTATCTCGTATTATTTTGAACTCTTTCATTGCTTTTATCTGCCTATCACTTTCCTCCTGATGTATATATGAAATTCTATAAGGTTTCAATTTAATCGGAGTTTCATCAAGTAATGGTATCTCATCTTCAATTACTTGGGTGAGTCCCAAATCGTACTCGTGTTTTGCAAACACCATTTTATATTTCTTTAATAACTCTGTGAATTCCCATTTTTGTGATTCTGTTAAATCATTACTAATGACTTGTGGCTCTTTGTAAATTTTAATATTTCTCTGTAATTTCGAGATTTTCTCTATTTCAAACTTCGTTAGTTTTCCCAGTTTGGTTTTTGGTTTCATTTGGATGGGTTTTGTGTTTTGATTTACTATTCTCACTGGCACTGTTTGGTCTTTGACCTTTACCACTTCATCACACATTGGAATTTCGTATTTTTCTATTAGCTTCTCATTTGGTTCAAACATGCACTCGTCATCTGACACATCTAACACATCTGCATAATATATTACCTCACTTCTTGCTGGCAATTCTAGCGTCTGATTTAAAAACACCTCTCTCACCTTATGTCCTTTTTCGTCTGTCTGTCCTTTCATTAATCTCCCAGTTTTTAGATCAAGAGAAATTCCTTGTAGTTGTTCCATTACATTCATACCAATTAAACATCCGACAGGACTATTTCTCATCACTGACACATAATGCACTAATTCGTGATCACCAATAATTAATTCAGCTTTTAATTTCCCAATTATACTTAAAACATTGTGCGACATTGACCTTATTACTTTACTTGTTGGTTTCATCTTCGATTTCTCTTCAATTGTCAACAAATCATCTGATACTATAGTATTACTGGAACCTGAATCTAACAAAGCTTCCACCTTTCTTCCATTGAACAAAATGTTTATTCGAGGCTGTTTGCCTTTATTTCCTAACGTCATCATTGCATAACTACACGGTAATCCGAGCATGTTTCTCCGTTCAATTTCTGCGCTCGTGGGTTCAACGTTATCTAATTCAAATTGAATATGTTCTACCAGTTTCATTTCTTTTAATTTTTCAGTTGGATACTTTGGTGCCGTTGGCGAAAATGTTGGTGTATACCACTTTGAAAGTGTTTCAATTCCGCTAAGTTTTGGCATAGGTTCTAATAAAAATTGTAGCTCTGGCTTTTTTTCACTCTTCATAATTCCTTTTTGAAAATATCTTTGCTCCTTTTTATCATCATTGATGTCATCATTATTATCATTATTGTGATCACTTGCTGCACATAGAGACACTTCACTTTTTTGATCGGTTTTCAGTTGTGCTCTCACACTTGCCATTTCTCTATATTGATGATGAGTAATGAAAAATCTCGCTAAAAATGGAAAACAACCAATAATTATTTTCCATGACCATCCGGATATTACGTATATTTTATGAGCCGATAATATTTGTGACATTATTACCTTTATTGTTATGATTACAACATAGAATCCAATTAAGCCTGCGCATGCTTGTCCTAAAAACATGAATTTCCCCCAGATCTTTTTCATCGTTTTATATGTTGCCTTTCTAAAGTGATCTGGTGTTAGAAGATATTCATAATTGACTTTAACTTCCCCGTTAGGCAAAATTGTATCAATCATTTCTGAGATTACACGTTCTTTTTTTGACGGAAATAACAAGTTTCTTTGAGCTTCTTCGATATCCTCGCTTGCATAGAAACCCATTTGTGCCATTTTATTTAGGGATGTGAAATTTACTAGATATTCTAGGTTTGTTAATTCTAATTTATCCGGAGTTCTCACTCCTCGGTAATCTGGTAATGCTATCCATGAATCCTGTGCTAAGCGATACAACGGAGCAAGTAATCTATTACATTGAAGAATTTTTGGCTTAGTTTGCTCGTCCAGTAATATTCTTGTTATGGGTTCCATAAATAGCATTTTTCCGTTTATACTCACCGGCAATTCATTTGTACATTTTTCGTATTTCATAATTTTCACTGTAACTGCTTTACATTTATAGCTATATAGGGCCTCTCCGAAGATTCTGGCAAATACACCGTTTTCTGATATTAGCATAGGTGCTACTAAGTTTGGATTTGTAATGGCCATTGCCATCCTATTTCTAAGTATCTCTTTTTTCAATTTGCAATCATTTAAAATCATTTCCCGATATATATTCTCCATTATGTTTTGACTAAAATGGTACAAATAATCAATTTTATTGTTAAAGTAGTGAGTGAGTTTAATATCATTTGTGTGTATTTTAGTTTTCGCCTCATGTACCATTATTTTTGATACGTAAACACCTCTGTAATTTGTTGCATAAACCATTTGCCCGCATTTATTGGTAGCCTCCTTTTTTATAAAACGCCTACTATCTGTTGGTAATGTCGACATTAATACTGGTGTGGTTTTCCTCGTCCATACTGGAGTTGACCTAATTGTGCCATTCGATTTATAATTTATATTGAAATTATCGGGGCTTTCTCTAAATTGTTCTCCACTTAACTCTTTGAAAGTCATAGTTTTCAAATGTGCTAAATTACATACATCAGTTTTAACATCAAATACTAAAATGGATTCTCCTGTTTGGCAATTACTTTGTCTCATATTACAAAACGGATGCGTTTGAAGTTTTCCTGTTTCATCATCAAAAACTCCTTCAAATTCTCTTAATTCTGTCAAATATTCTTCAATCACCACTGATTGTTTAATAATTTTTTCATTTACTTTATATGGTTCTCCTTCGCACGTTCCATCTTGTTGTATTACTCCCTTTACAACAACTGTCTCTCTTATTCTGTGATTTACTTTTGCTTTTAATTTAATTTCCGGATTAATTTTTAACTCCTCTGTTTGAAACGCAGCTAAGCAGTTTTCTGGCATTACCTCTACTGGTCGTGGAATAGCGTGCATTTTTATCAATGATGTGTGGCTCCATTTACCGCAGAAAAATACAAAAGTAGTTCGCTTCGCAATACATTCTCTAACTTTGGCTCGCCGTAGATCAGATTCCTGATACACATAATATTTTACATCATTTTCTACTTTCAATTTCTTTGGGTATGCATCCGAACATTCTGCCATGTCCACAACCGAATAAATTTTTCCCATTTCTGTTTGGGAACAATCGTAAGCTGTCATACCTGTAGCTTGTGTAGTTATTGTACAAAAAATAAAGAGCATAACTATTGCCAATGGGAATATCATCTTTTTTCTTAGCTTCGGGCTATCCTTTCCATTTAACGGTTTGTATGGTAATTTTTTTTCATCACTTTCATTTACTGTAAGATCATTATTCAACTTCTTCCAACCTCCATCATTTTTGACCCACTTCCTAAAATATTCATTTGAGATTCGTGCCGCTACATCTATCAAATTTTCCAAATTATCCGTTTCTGCTATCACATGAGCTCCAATTTCTAAGACCATATATGTTAAACTAGTTAACATACTTCTTTGTCAATTCCATTTTTAATCAAATTTTCAATTAGTTTCTTATCACAAAAGTTATCGTTTTCTCCAAATCTTTGCACAACACCTGGAAGTCGGTTTTTAATTTCAGTTACTATATTTCCTAACTCATACTCGACATCCATTTTTATTTCAAACGTCGGATATACTGCTTTAATCAAGCCCATTAAGATTATTTTTGTTTCATCAACTTCCTGTTCAATTTTCACTAAACTCCGCTTTATCTCATATAAAGTTCTAGGTTTCCTAACAATTATTTCACTGTTTATTTCACCTCGTGGTGCCTCAAAAATTTCTTGTTTTTCAACGTGTTCCACCTGAATTTTATTATTCAATTCATTTTCTTCCTTATTACTGCAAATTTCATCTACTTTTGTTTTCACGTTATCTTCCTCTATATCTGTATTTGAATTCTCCGAGTTATCCACTGAATATACTTTCTGTTCCTTTATTGCTACTACACAATTTACTAAATACCCTGCCCTTCCATCAGCATCTAGGTATCCGTTTTCGTCTAATCCTGTGGCTTAAATCCACAATCATTTAAATATTCATCATCATCTAATTCTTCATCTTTGAACATCAATACAATAATTCGATCTTTTCCTATTTGGTTTGCAGCTCTTTTTCGTAACTTCTGAACCTTTGTACACCAATGTTCCTCTATATACTCTGTTTTTCCCCGATCTTCATAATCTATTGCTATAATAAATGGTTTTAATTCCATTCTAGTTTCTCTTAATTCTCTACCAAATCTTCTCATTAAGCATTTCAATTTTTCTCCATACCTCGATTTATCATATAAATATGGTCGTATTATGTTTACTATTTCTAGTTTAGCATTTTCCTCTAGTTCTATTTTATCAATTAATTTTAATTTCTCCGTAATTTTAACTCCATCCCACTCACTTAAAGCATCTCTTAAGTCTCCTATTAGTTCTTGTGAATCACTTTTTTCCACTACTTCTTCCCTAATCATGCTCGCAACCTGAAATTTATTTTTATTTCCAGGTATAAAACCACAATCTATTAAAAATTCATCGTCTTCTAAATACCTATTCTTAAATTTCACCTTTATTATCTGTCTTCCATTATTCTCTTTTAATCTCTCTTTTAAATCTTTAACATAATCTCCAATTTCACAACGAATACAAATCACGCTATTTCTACTTTCATCTACAACATCAATAAAAATAAAATCTAACCATTTATTTTCTCTGAAAGCTTTCCCAAATATCTTCATCATATTTGTTATTTCATCTCTATCTTTTAAATTTACCTCATAATGATCAGCACATAGTTCAATTACATTTTTCAATTTTTGTACACTCAGTGACATTTGACTCAATTCCAGTAATGATGTCATTATTTTAGACGTTTCCGCTGCTCTCGATTCGATTAATTTATTAAGCTTCGATATAATCATTATTGCCTTTTCGCTTTGCAGATCATCTTTAATCATCATTCTTTTCAGCTCTGTATCTGATGCTTCTGATTGCGACTCATACATCATGTGGTTATCTGTCTCTTCATCAGATTCAAACTTGCATATTAAACGATCCAAACGTC
This sequence comes from Schmidtea mediterranea, assembly GCA_022537955.1. Taxonomy (NCBI): domain Eukaryota; kingdom Metazoa; phylum Platyhelminthes; order Tricladida; family Dugesiidae; genus Schmidtea; species Schmidtea mediterranea. The sequence goes on along the minus strand of CM039680.1, from coordinate 198,324,479 downwards.
GACTCATTTGTTTCACTTCGTCTTCAATTCTATTATTATAATTATCTGGCTGCACAAAAGCAACATTGTCTGCTTGTGATTTATCACTTTGGAATCTAATTTTCTTTAAGATTGGCTTTTGAAATCTCTCATTATTCCTGGGACATGACCTTGCCATATGCCCATAACCTCTACATGAATGACATTGAATTCGGCCTTGTAAATTAACTCTATCTCTTTGAGGTGACGGTGAAGTTGATGGAGATCTTGATCTTGCGAAACAGTTCCGTGATACATGCCCTCTCTTTCCACAATTATAGCACTGTATATTATCATTAATTCGCTGACTATTGGTGCTCATTTTATTAAAACTTTTCCCACCATTGCTTTTCAACCAATTTGGCCACATCCTCTTTGGACTTTGTTGCTCTTCATCTTTAAACCAACATTGACTATTACTATGTCCCTTTCTTTGGCAATGATCACACTGGACAGGACTTGGACTTCTTTGAGTATTATTTTTAAACCAGCATTGATTTATATTATGTCCCAATTTCTGACAATGACTACACTGAACTGGTCTTTCTCTCTCCTCATTTGGACTATTTGTAGATTTCCTTGGCTCAAATTTTACTCTAAATTTTGGTGATGGACTGGTGGATTTCTGGAATAAATTACTTTTGATTGGTGATATTGATCTGTCTCTAGATTCATTAATAGTTGTAAAAGATTCTGCTTTTGGTTGAGTAGTTTTCAAATTCAATTCAATCTTCATAGCCTTTTTAATTAGCTCATCAAAATTATTGAAATCTACATAGCATAGGGCCTTTTTAATTTCTTTTCTGACTCCTGTCAAAAATTGGTCTTGCAACAATTCCTTCACTTGCTTCGCCACATCAATTTGTTCAGGTTTAATCTCAAAAGCTTTCTCTGCAAGGGTTGTCAAATGATAAGCAAATTCACTTACTGACTCGTCTGGTCTCGGCACTCGATTGTAAAACTTTTGGCACATTATTCGTTTGATATTACCACCAATTAATTTCGCTGCTAAGGCATCTTTCAACTTGGTCCAATCATTGGCAATGAGTCTTTTATCAATTTGTTGCCAAGCCTCTCTCGCTGCTCCTTTTAAATACAATGGTAACCGTTGCACCATAATCGATTGGCTCCATCCATAAGCAGTGGCATACATGTAGTAATCAGCCATAAAATCAACAAATTCGACAGGATCTCCTCCATATTGCTGAACTGGTAGTTTCTGACAACTTGCATAATCATTACTAAGAGTAGTAGACATATTTGCTTGGATATAAGATACAGGGGTTGTCACAGTAGACACCGGGGTTTGATCATTATTATTGGATTTGCTCGCCATTATTTCTGATTGCTTCTGGTTTCTCAAATTATAAAATCTTTTTTGTACAACTTTTTCTCGTCTGAATTTTAAAATATTACAATTATTAATATTACCTTTTGTTTTAATTTTGGAATTTATTCTATAATAATTTTCTTTATAACTTCTGGCGTACTGAACCACGAAGTTCCTCAATAATTTGAAAGTTTTCTTTTAATTTAATAATTTATTCTCTTTTCAGTTTATTTTTGCTCTGACGCTCTTCTCCCTTTTTTTTTCTAGTTTTCCTCTTTTTAACAATTCAATTATTTTCAGCACTATTTTCTGCCGACTTTCGATCACGTCGTCTCTTTTAACAATTCAATTATTTTCAGCACTGTTTTCCGCCGACTTTTTAATCACGTGTGGCTCACCAAAATGTTGGGTTATTATTATTGAAAGTCGGTTCCCTCTGACTCCTCGTGTCCTTTTTCGATCAAATAAGCAAACCCAACACAGAATAGTTTTATTTGCACTTTATCACAATAACAAATCAATCCTTTGGTTCAATATTTGTAATCACAATTTCACTACTTGATTTGCACCTTTTAACCACTGTTTGGCTCGGATTATCTTAGGGTAGGTTGTCCAAGGGAGAACCACCCTGTCTGATAGATAACCTTGACTTTTACTTGGATTTGGATTTCTCTACTAACCTACTACTGCTCGTTTACGTCTATTCACTCTAGTTAATAATATCTGCTCTCTCGTACCTAGTTAATAATAATTGTCCTTTCTTGTCTGGTTGATAATGTCTCTTTTCTTGTCTGATGAATTCTGGTCCTCGTTTTTTGTCTGATGAGTTATGGTCCTCTCGTGTTTTTCCCTCTTTCTTTTATACTCGTGCTCAGACTGTTTTCCGACGATTGTCAACAATAGGTTCTACATTATCAAATTATCATTAATAATTACCTTTCAGACCGACATTTGTCAACAACGTTTGACGTTGTTTAGGCTAATTTATCCTACTATATTATTCCGTCTATGCGCCAGGTTTTCCTTATCTCTCGGGCTTTCCTCAGCTCTCGGCTTTTCCACATCTCTCGGGTTTTCCATTGCCTCGGGCTTCCCATTGACTCGGGCTTCCCATTAGTAATTAATTTTCTTAATTAATTTCCTTTTTTATTTTATATCATTTTCTAAGGACCCCTCACTCAATTTTTATTATTATTTTCGGACTCGTCTCTCAATTTGGCGTTCAACCATACCAATTTCCCCCCGATCATTATTACTTTCGAATTTTATACATTTTTTAATTAATATTGCACTTTTATCATTTTTTGTGTTTTATCGATTTTACTGTGCTTTTTCGTGATACCCCAACATATATATATATATATATATATATATATATATATATATATATATATATATAAAATAAAATATGTTGTGACTGTAGTGAGAGTAGTCAGAGTAGGAGTATAGCTTAAATTTAAAATGATAGTAAGCAACCATATATATATATATATATATATATATAGCATAGAAAGGGCCATTGGTTCTATGCTATATATGTGATTGTTAAATTTTTTTATATTTTTTTGTCATGAAATATAAATAGCGTTTGTAAACAAGGTTATCGTTTTTCGAGAACCAAACTTTGTTACATTATTTACTAACCTACCTGATAAGTAAAAAAAATAGACTTCAATTGGGGCGGTTAGAAAGTCTCAGACGACCCCTGGCAAATATACACGCGACCCCAGTTGGGGGGCATGGAAAATCGAAAATGAACAAAATTAATAAAATTAAAAAATTAATTAAAAATTTATAAAATTTGAAATTTAATATTGATTAGATGAAATGGGTATGGTTAAATGCCAAATCAATAGACAAAAACAGTAGTGGGATGTGTCACATCCAGCACATGTCACATCCAGCACACTACCCCCCCGGCTAGGCGAAAATTTTTCTAAGTCCAAAAATTTTTTAAGACAAAGACAATGACTCATTCAAGGTCATTGAAACAAAGACCATGACTCATTCAAGGTCATTGGATGACTCATTATATTTTTTCAAGGTCATTGAAACAAAGACCATGACTCATTCAAGGCCACTGGATGACTCATCATATTTTCTCAAGGTCATTAAAACAAAGACATGACTCATTCAAGGTCATTGGGTGACTCATAATATTTTTTCAAGGTCATCGGATGACTCATCACATTGTTTCAAGGTCATTCAAAATTTCTCAAGGTCATATTATTTTTAAACATTTTTTAATTTTAATTTACTACTTATTTTTTATAAGTAGTATATATTTTGTAAATTTATTTTATTTTTATTATTTTATAAATTTTATTATTTTTATTATTATTTAATAAATATTATTATTAATATTATTATTATTAATAATATATAATAGAAAACCAAGACATATACAACAAAAACTTTTATTATAAAGAAATAATTCTACTATAATAATATTGTCGAAGAGCATTATTCAAAGCCCATTCCACATACTTTCGATATCGGGCCGCACAGCAATGACATCCATCACCACATGGATATTCAGGTTCCATATCTTTTGACAATTTGTTTTGCTTGACATCCCATAGGAACTCGTCGATTACGGTAAATATCCATATTGACGTATAATTAAAGACTAGATCTGGAATTATCGATTTTGACTTATTCTTTAATATTTCATTTATTTCTGGATAATAGAATTCCAGACGTTCTTTAATAACTTTAAAATAATCATCTATCAAATAGTTAATAATAATATTTAGTAATTATTAATTACCATAATGTTTAATTTCATTTATAGCTTGAACTGCGCTTGGTACATCCATTATAATGATAAAAATTGAAAAAAACTTTTATACTAATTTAGACCAATGAGAAGTTAAACACACAACCTTTTAGCTATAAACAATAAATATTAATTTATATAGATTTGAAAATGATTAAAGAAATTTTAATACTAATATTAGTTTTTAATATGGTCAACTCAATTGTTGTAACCGTTCAAGGTAAAAATTCAACAAGATGTGTATGTCACGATACAGCAGTATTGATGGATATTTTGTATATGATAGATAGGCCTAGATATTTGAAAACTCCAGTCAAAAGATTATCTGAAAGAATGAGTAATTAAGAGTTCCGATTTGAACATACATATGAGACTTTAAAAAGAGCTATAAACGAATTATATGATGATATTATATATCTAAATAAGACCATTGGTATTATCCAAAATGAATTAAGTAAACCAATATTAGAATTGAAAGAAAATCACAAACTTAATGAAAAAATGATGAATCAAGTTCAATATAGTATAAAATTTTATTCTAATAAAACAACTGATCAGTTCAATCGTATAATGAAATTACAACAACCAGTTTACAGTGGTGGCAACAAATTGAAAGAAGTTAACAGTGCAACAAATCATCATTGCCATTTCTATTATATATTTTTACATATTTTCTTAGTATTGCATGATTCTGATTGGTCGAATATAGTATAAATAAGCTTACACTTTCAAATATTTTTATAAAAGGCCAGAAACTAAATTTTTTATAAATTTGTTGAATGAGCTGGTCTCTAATAATAGAGAAGAAGATGATATCATTAAAAACATAAAATTCATGGTAAACCGTACCGAGAAAATCGTAGAAGACATCCCATTTGATTATGAAAATTCTCAATTTGCTAACATTGGAGGAAAGAAGTCATTCCAATCGATATTTAGTTACATGTTCGATGAAAATAATAAATGGATGCGAATAATAGTAAGATTAATGTATATGAAACACATGATATTAAAATCTGGATCTGACTATGAAAATTATTTCCAATGGTCTATAGAGGTAAATTACTTTATATTGTTATTAATTTATCATTTTTTAGGTGATAGAAACAAAAATTGATCCGTGGGTAGAAACAAACAGTGGATGGTCAGCGATTATTCAAGTTGCCGCAGAAGCCAAACGTTCAGATATTTATATCGAAAATTGCAAATTTTTATTAAAACTATTAACTGGAGCATCTGTTTTATATTTATGTAATAAAGTTTATCATAGATTTTAATAAATTTTTCTTTGTTATTATTATTAATAAAAAACTACATTTTTAAAGATTTATTGTTATTACATGTCCATTCTTCATCACCACAATATTCTATCATAATATTTTCTAAAACATGGTCAATACAATTTTTAAATTCGGTAGGCTCATATTTAATAATTTCGGTAGTATCTTCAGAATCATTAATATTTTCTTCATCATTAATAAGTGTATCATCAATAATTTCTTCAGAATCGTTAATAATTTCAGTATTAATTTCTCCATCATTAACAATTTCAGTATCATCACTCTGACACCCAGAATCACAACATGAATCTTCTTTACTCAATGCTTCAACTAGAGTCAACATATCTCTAATTTTTACACCGGTTATTTCTTCGAGTTTATCAAACAAAAGTTTATTAAATATTCTAAACGAAATTAATTAATTATTTTATATTTTATATTTTACCTTTTTCAGACATCATTTTTAAAACTATTTTTGAAACTACTTATAATTTTGTTTATAGAATAACAAAGAAAACATTAATACATTTATTAAACACTAAACACTATAAATTAAAATAATTGTGAAAGTCTAGCAGTAACAATTTTCCAGATTGGAGAAAGCACATCATTTTGATCAGCTTTATATCCTTGGATTGCTATTGTTATATACCAGTTTTCCTGTTCTTTGAAACCTATTTCTGTAAATGCATCATAATATCTGGTATATTGACTCGTGAAGAAAGCATTTTCATTGCATTTTAAATTGGAATTGATCTTTTTGAACGTATTCTCAATATCCTTGATATCTAACATTGAGAGAGTCCCAGCGAGAGATTGAAATTAAGTTTTATTGAGTTTGACTGGATTTGCTAATTGCATATTGATAGGTTCCTTTAAAAAATACATTTTATAATTGTAGGACATCTGAACTGGTTGGACACTTATTTTCTTGGGTTGGTTTTTATTTATTTTTTCTAGGGTTTTTGTGTATCTACCCCCCTAAACGCCAGCAAGATTATTATTCTATCCCTCCTATGTACCCATGGTGAGTGCCATGTTGGTACTGTACATAGAGGTTGAAAATTCATGAGCAGGTGAGCTCCATTACTAGAACTACTCCTCATGATATTTTCACTTTCGGGTTCTGGACTGCCGATGGAAGGTCTTACGTCTTTCTTTTTCTATATCCTGGTCCTTACTCGTCTATTCCTACAATTTCCATACTTATTCATCATTTTTACCCATTATTTATGAAAATATCCTTCAAAAATTTGGGCAGCGTTCCTCCCTTATTTTTCGGCAAATTTCCTATTTCATTTATTCAATCACGGAATCGACTACATTTTTCCTAATTTACCTTTATCTTTCTCTATGTTAAAATTTTGATCAACAATTCCTTAATTCCCGGTACGTTTCCCATGATTTTAAGTAATTACAACCCTCTGTAATCACTTCAATAAAAGCTACTCTCTTCTGTCAGATCATATCATTCAACTATTGGAAAAATATTTTCAAATTTACATTCCTACACTATCCTATCCTTTCCTATTTGATTTTCTGATTTATTTTCTGACAAAGTTTTAAATTTTCCTTACAAAACTTTATTCCCCTTAATTAAAGTCGCACTTCCCGAATTTTATTTTCTACTCGCTCCGGCCATTTTTCAACAGCCGCCTCGAGTATACAACGGCGCCCTGCGTAGCGGTCCTGTGCATAATCGCCAGACCCGACTGCGGACTGCCGAGGGATCCACGAGGCATGACCCGCGAGCTCAACTAAGGGTTTTCACCCACTAGCCGGCCCGAGATCCGTCCCCTGGACCATCTATTGAAATACTTATTATAAATAAGATTTTAGGGGGATTTGTCAGTGGCACCAAAAGATTCCACGACCATCCAGAATAAAATCAAAGTAACAAGACTTCGAAATATATATTTATACAAAAAATAACAGTACTTACAATCCACAGTCATGCAACCAGATTTGAAAAATTGGCATAAATTGGCATACAAAATTTGGTCTAAGAATGATTCACTGCTAGTCTAAAAATGTCTAAAAATTTTTCTAGTAGTCACCTGACTAAAAAAAATGTCTGAAAATTATGAAAATGACTGCCGTATATATAGTATTTTTGTGCCTGTGTGCGACCAATGGGCGATTTTTCGCCATTTTTAGGGTTTTTTAATTATTTTATTAATTTCAAAATATTTTTTTAATTTTTTATATATTTTTCTTTATTTTTTGATATATTAATATTTTATTGTTGGATTTTATTTTTATTATTGTTTTCTTAAAATATTATTTTTAAACCCCAATATTTTGTTTTTTGGTCGCCTCTTCTGCCTGTGTTTTTTCTAAACCTTATTTTGCAAGGTTTTGGCAGTTTATTTTATTTTTCGTATGTTTCTTTTTGCATCTGTAGGCATTTTTCGAAATTTTAATTAATTATTTGTTTTATTTAATTTTTGTTATATTTTTAATTTGTTTTAATTAATATGTTTTATTTTATTTTTGGTCTCTTCTTGCGGTGCGTGTTTATGTTACGGCAGCCATATTGACAATTTCAAAACTACATTAATCATTTTGTTCTAACTTATACAATTTTCACCTTTTTTGTTTAAATTGGTTTTGTAAATTTGTTTTAATTTTGGCTCTGAGCTCAACAAACCACTCCCGGGGCCGTTTAAATTGCGCCCCGCAATTCTCATCAACACATTCTCATTCCATTAACAATACTTTTAAACAACACAAGAAAAAGGTTATACAGATGAAATGTCAATTTACAAGTTATAAGCAGACATCACTTAAGGTGATGGGATGTTTATACATAAATCAATACTGTTAGTGAGTTTTTATTTACACACACAAGATGAGGTTCGTTAGAATCAGTCGAATCGCGTTGTGCTTAGTGTCTGTGACTTGGGTCTGGGACGTTGCCTTGGTTGATTGGTTTAGGTTGAGTGTCAATGAGCTGGAGTTGATTGATTGTTGCAGAATTATTTTGATATTGAGGATTTGGGTTGGTAGGCTTTACGAAGCGAATTGTTTGATTGTTTCGATTTCTTCTTCTTGGGTGTTGATTGATTTGGGATCTTCTGTAAGATTTCGCGATCTGTGTGAGATTACTGCGATTGGGATTGATCGATTATTATTGAGTTATTTTGGTATTGCGGATTCGGGTTGGTGGGTTTTTTTTCGAAACGAATTGTTTGATTGTTTTGTTCTCTTCTTCTCCGATGTCGATTAATTTGAAATTTTGATAGGATTTCGCGGTCTGGATGATTTTGCAGATTATTGCAAGGATGGGGACAACGATTTAGACGATTCTCAAACAGAGTATGGTAATTTCGAATTTATTTGGTTTCGGATTTTCAGGGGTTGGGTGAGATGACGGTATTGATTTTGTGAGAGGGTGTTTTCGAGAAGATAGAGTTGGTTTATTTTCTGCAATAGGTGTGGATTGGTGTTTTTGCATAAGGATTTTCGGAGAAGATATTCTTGGATTCGTATGAGTTTTGACTTGATTGTTTGGATTGAATAGAGGGCTTCTTGGATTTTCTAAAGGTTCGAATTTGATTTGTTTACGAGGGTGAAGAGTAGGAGTAAGGTGATTTTTGACCACAGGTTTTTTTTCTTCTAATTACAGATTTTTAGTTTTTGTTTATTCACATTTGTGCAATTTTCGTATTTCGCATTATTTTATTCTGGATTGGTCTCGTCTCGATTATTTGGGGTTGGGTTATTCATCAGCATCAACTCCGCTCTCATTAATCGATTTGTCATTTCAAGTATCGTGGTAATATACTTTTCCTTTTCTTCCAATATTATTCTCAACTCTCTATTATTCTTGGTTAACACTCGTGTTTGTTCATTTAATTTTTGCTTCTTGTTATTTTGCCTTATTGCATATTTTCCGAGTCCTTGATAAGCTCGGTTCAATTTTGTTTTTCATTCTCTGATACTTTCTTTGAATTTGATTAGTTTCTGTTCTTCCAGTACATATCTTGCCCATTTAGCTACTAATTCGTCGTTTTTTTAATTCGTCCACTTTTTCTTCCAATCCTTTACTCACTTCCATTTGTTGTCTGAGCAATTCGTTTTCCTCTTCTACATTTTTTTTTCGTTTATTCAGAATGAGACATTCTTCTTTTAACGTTTTAATCGATTTTCTAGACTGAACCACTGCTTCATAATACTGTCTATTTCCCGGGGTTGGTGTTCCATTGATATTCTCATCTTTTCTATCATTTCCTCTTGTTCGTTATTTTTTATTTTTTTTCCGTTTCTGCTGATTCCTCGATTTTACATTCCATAGGATTGAAAATTCGTTCTCCACTTCAATTTTGATGAGTTTGATATTTACACTTTTGTTGATAACGGTCTCGCCGGACTCTACTTCTATGGTTGTTAGTTCAATCAGACAATTCATGATTTTTGTTATTTTTATTATCGTTTTGATTTTCTGGTTTTTTATGAATTTCATCTTTTTATGAGTTTTATACATTTTTCTGGTTTTTATATATTTTCTGATTATATATATATTTTCGTTTTCGTTTTTCTCGCAATTCTTGTGTGGTAGCCATTTCTCCATCCAACATATAAGATAGTTGGTTTACCTTCCCCGTGAGGTCTTCTACTTCCTTTTTTAGCATAGTAGTATTTTCATGGGCCTTGAGCCTTTCGACTTCATTTTCAAATTTTCTCACTTTCGTCTCGAGTGCCTCCTTCTTATTTTCCCATTGTGCATGTTGCCTTTGTAGTGTGATGTCTCTTTTCTCACACATGTCCTTATATCCTACCACATCTCGTTCATCATGTTCTGGGCGCGACTGCTCTATTTCCACTTGCAGTTGATTTTGTTCATTTAATCTTGATAGTTTTCTAAATGTTCTTTGCGCCACTGTTATCTCGTTTTCTCGAATTGCTAAGATCAATTTTTGAATCCTCTTCTCCCTCTTCAGCTTTCTTTAATTGTTTTTGTATCTCGTTGATAATCTTCCTTTGGTCTTCGAATTGTTCCCACATTTTCCAATCATCCAGAGGTGTCTACTTTTGCGGCATCTCCTTCAGCTGTCTTACAGTTTCCTTGTATTTTCACTGGTAGGTTCTTGCTTGTTTCCTTAGCCCTTCTATGGCTCTTCCGATTTGTCCCATTACTTTGGATCATTGAGTTATTTGTGAGATTTGCTCTTTTTTTGTTTTTACTAATTCTTCTCTCACTCTTATTTGTACGTTTCCCACTTGCTCCACTTGGGCTTCAAGTTTCTCTCTCTTCTTATTTGCTTGTTTCTCTCGGTATTTGTAGTAGGCAGCTTTCGCTACTTGTCCAAGGTGTTTGATTCTCATCGTTCCTAATTCGTCTATCTTTTTGATCAATCTTTCGCTATACTCATATACTTCGTTTTCTAACTGCCCGTTGCTTCGGTTTTGCAATTCTGATATTACCTTCTTATACTTTAATTTCATTTCTTGATCTTTATTGGACTCTTTTATTTTGTTCAACCGGTTTACTTGTTCGTTCTTTTCTTTGGTTTTCTTTTCTCACCACTCGGCTTGCCATTTATAGTTTTCCGTTTCCGCTTTTTTTTGTACTGTTGACGTTTGTTGCAAAATGTACCTTTTCTTTGCTGCTCCGACATCGTTTTCCGTTTTACTTTCTATCATTTCCTTCATTTTCGCCATGTCTTTCTCGTATATTTTTTGCAATTCGCTCTATCGTGAAGTTTAATTGTTTGATGGTTGTATATGTTCTTGGTTCGTTCTCTCAACTGTTTCATCATCACTTTATGTCTTCCCATCTCGGTTTTTATTCGATTTATTTTTTCGGTGGCATCGTTTTTAATCAAAATTGCTTTATTTCCCTCTTTGTTCCTTATTTTTATCACCATTAACGTCGGAATATCGACTCGCACATCAATTATCATTTGTTCAGTATTCATTTTCTACAATCAGATTATTTTTCTTTTGCGGTGTTCATCGTTTTAATTTTACGCAGTCCAGATTTTATAATATTTATGGGTCATACTTTTACAATATATACATGTATGTATTTATAATCAATTTACATTCTCGGCGTACTCAATCTGATATCCCCTGGCTCCCGTCTTTCTCATCGATACTTTTACTAACAACACATTGTCTTTCACATAATTCCACATGGTTTCCTGCTTCATTATTTTGGGAGCTTCGGTGCCTATTGTAACAGTTCTTCTTTCAAAATTTTGTTTTACATCTCATTTTTACCATTGGGCATTCTGTTCTCTTTCGGCTGCATCTTTCCCAATGCTATTTTAACTCTACTTTTTCTATTACCCACATTGACTTGGACATGTTCGTCTGAATTTGCCACCGACTTTTTCCTCCTCTATTTTCACATGTTTTTGTTGTATTTGTTTCCACATTTCGGTCATGTTTAAGTGTTCACATTTTATTCTCCATTCTTCGCAGATACTTTTCTCAGCTTTTGTTACTGGTTTTATGACATCTTTCACATGGTTTTCTTTTATAATTACATTTGTCCATATGGTCATTTGTGTCTTTGATTGTCCCTTTTCACTTGCACGGTTCGTTTTGGCATTTTATTCTCATGGATAATATTTCTTTGGTGGTTGCTCGGTCTTCTTGAGTTTCTTTAAGGGATTCTATTTTAGTATCTCCATAGTCAGGACCTCTCTTTGAACGGCTTTTTTAGTAACTTCGTACATAATCAGCATCAAAATCTTGGTTCTAGTTTTATTTGTGGTTGTTTCCTGGTTATTTTGATAATTTCGTTGATTTCCGTCATGCCTTTTGTTGAATTCATCTTCTACCATATTTTTCTTTGTATTTTCTACTTTTATCCATTTATTCTTTTACGTATTTTTGATTTCTTTTTACTTTTATATATCGAATTTTACATATATTTGATTTTGAATTTTCTTTCTACATTTATACAGTTAATACTTCTACACCAGTACATTTCCTGTCATTTTCTTTCACGCTACTAGACGAGTCCGGTCCTTGTGTTTCTTCTACTTGATTCAGCAGACAATCTGTCCATTCCTCTTGCTGATCGGTTGCGTTTGCCATTGCAGTTCGTTTCTTTGTCACTGATTCTGTGTTTTTAGCGTTTCAATTTATCTTCCCATTCTAATAATTCTTCTCTGTTGTTCTTCAATTATCGACCTATAATAATTATTCGTATTTTGCAGCATCACAGCTCACTGTATTGTGTTGGGTTTACTGTACTCGTTAACATAATTCTATGCCGTTTCCACATCTCCGTAAACGTTTACGCCTTCCTGATAGTTTTGATTCATTTATCTTAATTTTTATACTCGTTCTTTACTTTCTCATCTAATTTTAAACGTTAACAAAATTTTTGGAGGGGTTATATACTATACATACCCTTTATAATACTTTTATACATATATTTTATACATTATATACACTCATATTCCCTTTATCTATGTTCGTTATAATTTAGATGAGGTTCTGACTTTCTGAACCGCCTCATTACACCGCTTTTGTTTTCTCAGTTCATTTTCCTGTTTGATCGTTTCCATTTTTGTTGATTCGTTTGTTTCACTTTTTGTCGTTGAGTTGAGTTTTTTCTGTTTTCTACGATTAGTTATCTTGTTATTGCATCATCATCCTGTTCGTCACATACGGAATATTTTGTTTTTGAAGTTAGGTTATTTGTTTTATTTCGATGATCCTTTTTGAGTTCGCAGAAATGAGACTGTAATACTTTGTTTTTGGTGACATTTCTCTCATACATAGTCGCTTCCATATTACGATAGGTTATTCATCTCGTTTAATTCTTGCTATGCATATTTGATTTATTGTCTGACAGTTGATATTTGTTATATTCATTTGCTATATTTATTCGTATACTTTCTCTTTCTTTCTTATTGATTGTTACTCGCTGTGGAGCTAAGGTTAATCTCCAAGTTGTTGGTATCATTGGTAACGTCGTAATATTATTTTTCAAATTTATTTCTATCTACGGTAGGCATACAGTGCGTTTTCCATATTTCGTCTTTTTGATTTCGGTTTTTGTTGTTTCTATTGTTTTTATTGTTGTTACACCCGTTAGCTTTCTTTTCTTTGCCATTTCCTTTCTTTTCGTTGTTTCCTTTTCGTCGTTGTTTTATTGTTGATTGTCATTGTCGTTTTCGTTTTTGTTGTTTCTATTGCTTTTATTGTTGTTACATCCGTTAGCTTTCTTTTCCTTGCCATTTCCTTTCTTTTCGTTGTTTCCTTTTCGTCGTTGTTTTATTGTTGATTGTCATTGTCTTCATCGTTAGGCGTATCTTCCTCGGTCTTCGCAAAAATGTCGTCCTCGACATTGATTTTTCTTATCAAAATTTTATATGTTTTTAACATTCTATCTCCGGTTAAGACTGATTCTTCAAAAATTTTTTTTTTTAAACTACATATTTATTGATACTTAGTAATATTTACATTAATGTCTAAATATACACCTATTTTTGTTTTGCTACTTTTATTTTATCCACTTATACATCAAATTCTACATATACATCGATACTACTTTTAATTATATACATATCTTTTTTGACTTTTTAGTCTACACTTCGCTGTTTATCTCCATTTTATTCTCTATATTACTTTTAATCTTCTTCAGCTCTACCAATTTTGTACATCTAATCAATATCTCATATTCATCTTGCTCTTCCTTCATTTCGTTTATTTTTAATTCTGCTAACATTAACTCTTCTTTTAGTCTGAGTACTGTTGTCATTAGTGTTTCACTCTCTCTTGATTTGTTTTCTGCTACTTGCATCCACATTATAATTTTTTCATCCTGCTTAGTTACTTTTACAATCAATTCCCTTATTATCCTAATTTGTTCAATACATTGTCTTCTCAATGCTGGGTATGAGTTTATATCTAGTTGTTTGTTTGGTTCGTTCTTTTTCTCTTCTTTATTCGTATATTGATGCCTTGTTGTTACCGTTGGTTGGTACTTCCTTATCTCTGACTGATACATTCTTCTCTTTACATACATTTGATTGCTCTGTTCTCCATTATTTCTCTGGAGTTGATTTCCCAATTTATCTTTCATATTTGGGCAGTTGTTTGCTAAATGCCCTACTTTACTGCATTCATAACATAACTTTGCGCGATAGTGTTGATTTTTCGTGTATCGATTTCTTTGATAAGTCGGACTTATGTTCTTTCTATAACATTCGCTTTCATTGTGACCTTGTTGTCGGCATTTATTACAGTATCTGATAGCGTTATCATAAGTTTTATATCCTTGTTTGAATTTTCCCTCACTCCTTCTGTCTTTCCTGGTTTGGTTTATTCTTCTGATTTCAGTAGTTTCGTTTATTCGTTTTGTATAATCTTCATTGGTGTTCGCTTTCTTTTCATTTTCCTCGTTTATTAGTGATTTACAGTTCTTTTGAAACATTGTATTTTCGAATTGATTTCTTGTTTCGATATTTCTATTTACATCACTTCCCATTGCCGGTTCATTGTGATTCTCATTATTCAAATTCACGTTTTCCATTCTTTCGATTATCTCGCTTTCAATCCTTATTTGTGGAATTCTTTGTACACTTGGTTCCTTTTTTGTAATTACTCGCACCATATTGATTCTTGGTATCCTATTTATTCGTTTTTCCCACATTTCGTTAATCTTTTCTACTTGGCTATCATTGGTCGTTAGTTTTATTATGTCAGCTTTCAACAACTCCTCTTTCCTTCTTCTCCAACGTTCTTCTTCTATACGCGCTTGAAATGTTCTTATCTCACTATACCGTTTTTCTGCTTCTAATGCTTCGGTAATCTTCAACGTGTTCCAGTCTTGCTGATGTTTTATTGGATCACATTTTATCTGTTGTTTCCTTGATATACCTTGTAGTACATTTATTTCTGATTGTTGATTTATTTCCGTGTGTGGTTGGTTATCGGGCAAATAGCTACACATTCTTGTAGGGATGTTTATCTCATTTTGCATCTCGGTTAACTTGCTTCCTGGCGTTTTGGTGTTGTTATTTTCTTCATTATTTCTTCTTATTCGATGTGCAGTTGGGAGGTGATTCTCTTGACAACATTGGAAACTTATTTTGGGTATTCTACATCTTGTTGCGGTATGTCCTGATTTTCCACAATTCCAACATTCTATTTGCGCATGATATTTACTAGATCTGTGGCCTGATCTTTGGTAGTAATCACAATATTTCTCAGACTTCTCGGTATTCATCGTCGTTTACGATGCTTGTCTTGCTGCTTTATTTCTTGATTGACTTGGTTGTTGTTGCTACTGGATTATTGACTTGCTTGTTATCGATACTGGATTGTTGGCTTGGTTGTTGTCGATACGGGGTTAATCTCTTTGTTACTATTGATACTAGATTATTGACTTGGTTGCTATCGATACTGATTTGTTGGCTTGGTTTTTGTCGTTACTGAATTGTTGTCTTGTTTGATTGATTTACCTGAATAGAAAAATATCACCTCTCCACTGTTTATTAAACATCTATGAATCGTACATTACAATGATTACATAACATAGCATTTTACTTTTCGTTTACCTTGCGTTATTAATTTTTAATTCCAACCAACGGTATTTATTTTATAATTGCGTTTAAACATCTTTTATTTCATCTAGATTTTCTTTACTCATTTGTCCTTTTTATCAATGTTAACTTATCCTCGTTTCTCAGGATTCCCATAATGTCCGTTTCTCCCAATTATCTCGGTTATATTACTCGTACTTATGATAATTCATATTCCTCGGGCTTCGTCACATTTTTTATTATAATTCCCGTCAGTATTCTTTATCTCTTTGATTTTGTTTTGCGTCAATTTTTAATTATCTATGTGAGTAGTAACAATTATCTATATAGTCGTAATAAGTATTTATTTTTAACAATTCGTTCGACCACGTCGTTTTCCAAGTTCTATTACCCACCGTACTTTATTTTCATTCATTTTGCGTTTCGCATTCCCTTTTTATTTATCCTTAATAATTCTTATTTCTCCCCCTTTCTCATTTATCTTTCATCGTTTTATCTATCTCACTTTGTTTTAACCTCCTTTGGTTTATCCCAATTTCATCTTTTGTCTTATCATTTCGTTTTCTTATTCTATATTTCCCGTTTTTCGTTATTTCTTGTCAATAATTATCATCATTTACATCGCTTTCCGCTTTCCTACTCTTTTATCTTTAACATCGTTATCTGCTATAGCTTTTACACAATATATTCAATTCCTCGTGCACGGGTATTTTCTTATTCTTTATTTCAATAATTTCTTCGATTTCTTCATCCAATTTCCCTTTAATGATCTTCTTTATTTGTGGATTACGTTCTTTAACCTAGTCTAAACTATGCTTCGTTATTTCGTTGAGACCTATGTTCCTTTAGTATGATTTGAGACTCTGCTCATTTACATGATCGGACTATGTCCTCTCAATATGGACTGAGATAGTGTTAACTTGATACGACGGGACCGTGTTCTATTAATGCAAAGTCAGTCTCAGCTGAAGTAATGCGAATGAACCAATGTTCTGTAGTACGGAGTCAGTCTGAGCTGAAGTAATGCGAATGAGCTAATGTTCTGTAATACGAAGTCAGTCTCAGCCGAAGAAATGCGAATGAATCAATGTCATGTAATGCGAAGTCAGTCTCAGCTGAAGTAATTCGAATGAACCAATGTTCTGTAGTACGAAGTCAGTCTGAGCTGAAGTAATGCGAATGGACTAAGTTCTGTTGTTAGCACACGTTTCGCTAATCCGAGTTGAGATCAGGTTCCGTTAATACCTGTCCCTCACATTTGACTTGGCCATTATTACGATTAAGATTCATCTCCTTAATACGGATCGATAATCATCGGTTTGTTAATACATTTTCCTGCCGGCTTCGTGATCGTTCTGTTCTTTCAGGTTTTATCTATCCTTCATTCGAGCTCGTTAATCATTTCTTCGTTGTTGTCCTTTCTTATTTTCTTTGTTTATTCTTTTGGTTATTCTTTACACGCGCGCTTTTCATTCTGCCTTCTCGGGAATTCTTCGTCTACCCCCCAAATTTGAAATACAAAAACGGCTTCATTGATCCACTACTGCAACGGTAAGGTGATCAGCCTTACCACAGTAGTTTTTCAACTTGGCAAACCTATCCGGAAGGTCGTCCTATACTTCTCCTCTGGGTGATCGGTTATCCCCTCCCGATTTGGCTTCAGACGGACTACCCGAGGGTAGCTCAAAAGTATTTTACCCCTTTTTTGAACTTTATTCTGGATGATCGGGACACCTTCATTTTTTTAAACTTTCTCCATTCATCACTTTTCTATTTTTACATATAAATATTCATATTTTATATATAGAGATATAGGCGCAGGAAGGGTCAACTGCTAGACTTTTATTAATTCAACTTCATTTAATCATAATACTCGACTACTTTTCGTCAATGTTATTTTTACAAAGTACACAAGTTTTCATTGTCTCAGCACATTGTCGACAGTACTGAAGTGACCACAGGGGAGCATAACCACTTATATTCTCACTTTATTTGACCAATACAACATTCGTGTGTGTATTCTACTCCTTTATGAATCTCATCTTTAACCGCGCCTATTATTTGTTTGACTTGTTGTTCTATCGCGTGATATTGCTTATTTAGGTCGGCTTTATTTGCTATTTCTCTTTACCATTGGTATTTGGTCTACGTTCTCACTGATTGTCTTTTCACATACCTCCTCTTTTCAATATTTTCCGATTTCAATTTATGAATTTTTTTTTTTTTTTTTTGATATTATTAATTATCCGTTATTATAACATTCAAATATGTTATTCCTAGTTCAATTTCTGAAACTTGCTATTAATTATGGTTAGTATTCTTATTTCATCCTTTTCGATATTAATTAATTAATTAATTTATTAATTTATTAGTTTTTGGCCTATTACCGGTATTGCTTTTTAGCCGCTGCCTTGGTCAACCTCCTTCGGCACGTTCTTACCATTTTGGTGTTATTCATTATCTTATTAGTTTCATTTCATTGCTACCTCCTTGATGTATATCTATTTTATTTTGTAATGTTGTTGTTCTCTACTATCACTGAATGTTCATTTATTTTATTGTTATTCAAATTTTGCCGAGTATTTTCAAAGTCAATTTTGGTGCTTTTCGCTATTTTCAAGCATCAGTTTTATTTACATTTGCCACTATTAGCTGTTATCCTATTTACTTTCATGCTATTTATTATTTTGTATATAATTCAACGATTTTTATTCATTCCCTTTTTATTTCGTTTGTCGATATTCCCATTCCTTCTGATTCAATCTCATTATATAAATGTGCTACCATTCTTTGTTTTCTATATTCATTTGTTATATTATTCACTGTTCTCGTTCCTCAATTATTCAATGTTATTTGTGTTTATTGTTTAAACACTTCGACTTTCGATCTTTTGTCGCAATTCACTGCCATTACCCTTCATTTTGTTGTTTTTGTTTTTATAATCTTTATATCCCCTCATTGACACCTTTATTGTCTTGTATTTCACTTTATCACTCCACTTTGTACACTCACAATTGTAATTCACTTTTGACTTTTATACTGTTCGTTATATATTTTAACAATATCAGTTTGAATACCGACCATTACCATCCTTATTGTACGTATCGGGTATTATTATTCGTTATTTAGATTTTATTTTTCGATTATTTTTTGTTATTCCCACGTTATAATTTATCCATGATGTTTTTAATTGTTTCTATGGCTTTGATTTTCCATTTGCTAGTTCCGCGTAATTTTTAATTTATTGACATTGTTTCTGTATTCATTCAACTGTTTTGCGCTCTTCAATTCTTTCTCTTTACTGCGTTTGATTTTATTAGCTTTAGTTTTTATTTGTCCTTCATTCATGTTTTATTCCTTGTATGTCTTAAATGACGTTAATTTTCTCATTCACCTGTTATTTGTTGTCTCTGCATTTTTTCTTTTGGTATGATTAGTGGTTTTACCCCTTTTATTTTTCGATTTTTTTTGTTTTCTATTATCGCCATTTGTTTATCGATGATGTTATTCATTGTTTCGATATTTATTCATTTTGTATTTTTCGTTACTCAACGTTCGGGTTATGAAGTTATTCGTTGCATCTTATTTTTCACATATCATTATTGACTCTATTCATTCTCTTTCATTTCATTTTGATATTTCTATTTTTACTGTTGTTGAAATTCATTTTTCTGTGATATTTTTCGCTGTCTTTCTATTCCGTCATCCGTTTACTCCTAATACTATTTTCCTCTATTTATCGTTTTTATTGCTATTATTTTCACGTCAGTTTAATTCTTATTGTTATAGTTGTCTTTTTATATATTTTTGTCTGCTATTTTAATTTTTTGTTTAAACCCAATCATTCCATATTCTCACTCCATATTTTTACTTCATCAAACTCCATACCATTCAATCATCCTATTTTATATACATTCATAATACCATGCTTCTACCTCATCATTCCTAATTTTCATCAATCATTCAGTTTACCTATCCATGCTTTATTACTTTATACGTATTTGCGTACAATGTAATAATTTTATCATACAACAAAAGCTCAAAAATAATTTTTAATACAGTTATTATTACCATTATTACTATCTCTATCATTATGATTATTATCACTATTATTACCATCATTATTATTATAACCATTATTACTACTATTATTACCGTTATCATTACCAGTATTATCATCACTATCATTACCATCATTACTATAATAATAATAATAATAATAATAATAATAATAATAATAATAATAATAATAATAATAATAATAATAATAATAATAATAATAATAATAATAATAATAATAATAATAATAATAATAATAATAATAATAATAATTATTATTATTATTATTATTATTATTATTATTATTATTATTATTATTATTATTATTATTATTATTATTATTATTATTCCAATTTTTAATTATCGATACTTTTACCTCTTTGTTGCTTTTATTAACATTATTATTCAATTTTTTAAGAGTTGCCTGTAATATTATTATTGTAGCGTTTTGTTCGGTCATCCCCTATCGATTTTTAAAATGTCGTCCCGACATATTTATTCTAATGATTTAACTTTTGGTATTTTGTCATTCTCGCAATTTCTTTCCAGGTTCATGTTATCCTTATTTCGATCCTATCGGCATAGTTTTTACTCGACTATTGGCTGCGGGTTCATTGCTAAAACTCTTGATTTTTGACTTTCCAATTGACATTAGTTTCATCCCGGCTGAGCCCCCAAAAATCATGTTGGCGAATAGGGTTGGTTTTTATTTATTTTTTCTAGGGTTTTTGTGTATCTACCCCCCTAAACGCCAGCAAGATTATTATTCTATCCTTCCTATGTACCCATGGTGATTGCCATGTTTGTATTATACATAAAGGTTGAAAATTCATGAGCAGGTGAGCTCCATTTCTAGAACTACTCCTCATGATATTTTCACTTTCGGGTTCTGGACTGCCGATGGAAGGTCTTACGTCTTTCTCTTTCTATATCCTTGTTCTTACTCGTCTATTCCTACAATTACCATACTTATTTGTCATCTTTACCTATTATTTATAAAGGTATCCTTCAAAAATTTGAGAAGCGTTCCTCCATTATTTTTTAATAAATTTCCTATTTCATTTGTTTAATCACGGTATCGACTACATTTTCGTCCTAGTTTACATTTTATCTTTACCTATTAAAAATTTGATTAACAGTTCCTTCACTCCCGGTACATTTCCCATAATTTTAAGTAGTTACAACCCTCTGCGGTCACTTTAATAAACACTACTCTCTCCTGCCACATTATATCATTCAACTATTGTAAAAATGCTTTCAACTTTATGTTTCTACACTATCTTATCCTTTTCTACTTAATTTTCCGATTTATTTTCTGACAATGTTTTAAATTTTCAATACAAAACTTTATTCCCGCTTAACTAAAGTCGCACTTCCCATAAGTTTAGATTTTCTGCTCGCCTCGACCGACGTTTCCATCAGCCGTTGCGAGTTGTGTAACAGTGCCATACGGGTAGAGTCCTGTGTCTTTCGACCAGACCTCTTCGCGAACAGACCGAGATTTCAGGAGAGCTCGACCCACGATCTAAACTAACGGAACTTAATCCGTTAGCCGGATCACCGACCTGCCTTCCCGATAGCTATTGAAATACTTATTATAAATACGATTTTAAGGGGACTTGTCAGTGGCACCAAAAGATTCCACGACCATCCAGAATAAAATCAAACTAACAAAACTTTAACTTCGAAATATATATTTATACAAAATAACAATACTTACAATCCACAGTCATGCAACCAGGTTTGAAAAATCGTCATAAGTTGGCATAAAAATTTTCTACACAATCGTGTCTAACAAAAAAAAATTTGGTGTCTGTCTGACTGTCTAAAAGTCTAAAAATTATGAAAATGACTGCTGTATATATAGTATTTTCATGCCTGGGTTCGACTGATCAGAGAATTTTGAGGTTTTTTCGGCCATTTTTCGGGGGGGTTTTATTGGTTTTATTTTATTTTAAATATTTTATTTTTCTCTATTTTTTGATATTATTTTCTCAATATTTCGTAAATTTTCATTTATTATTATTTTTTTAATTTAACCATTCTCTTTGATTGTTCCTCTTTTTACCCTTTGATATTTAAATTTTTGGTCGCCGCTTCCGCCTATGTATTTTTTAAACCTTCTTTTGCAAGGTTTTGGCGGTTTTATATTTTGGTTTTGTGTTTCTTTCTGCATCTGTAGGCTTTTCAATGATTTTAATTAATATTTGTTTTATTTTATTTTTGATTTCTGCTTGCGGTGTGTGCTTATGTTACAGCAGCCATATTAACAATTTCCAAACGACATTAATTATTTTGTTTTAATTTACACAATTTTCTCCTTTTTGATTAAATTATGGCTTATAGCCAAACATATGTCTGAATGTCAAAAATGTGATTTATGTGTGCATGTGTATATGTTGCTCAAGATACGTACAATATAATAATTTCCTCCTGGAAGTTACTCACTTGTTTTAGATAATAAATATTATGTCTCCAAAGTCTTCTAACAAGACAGAAAGATAATCCATTGGGATATCTGCTTTCGAGTTAAATAAAAAAATGTTAAGAAAAAAGTGCAAATATTGTGACTGTGTTAGAAAGTAATAAATGTATTCAAAAAAGAACCGACTAGTAAAATAATAACTAAACAGTGTTAATAAAACAAAATTTACTTTATTTCATTATATTTACACAATTTCACATTATTTTTAAAAAATGGACAACATGAGATGAATGAGGTGAACTAGGACATCATGTTTTGGAAAAAAAGTTCTAGTTTCAGGATTAAATAGGGTTAAAAAAGACAACTGTCCAACACAAACCATTGCTATGACATAAATCCAAAATATTTTGGAAATTGAAATCTTATATATAAAATGCAAAGTGATAAAGCTGAAAAGATGGCAGAGCATAAAGAAAAATTTTACTTATTATTTGTCAATAAAATATGTAATATTATGGTAAAAGTAAAAACAAAAAATATTCAATTATATGATTTTTCTAAAATAAAAATTTGTGAATGCGTTTCGTCATTTTTGATGGGCTAGAGGTGGTCAACTAATAAAAAACTAAACAAATTTAATTAATGGAAATCCAATTAAAATTTATTTCTTGAAAAAATAATAGTAATAAATCAGTTATCGTAAAAATACATAACAAATAGTGTCATTTTCATGAGATCACGTAAAATAAAAATATTGGACAATATTAACTCGAATCCATCTGTTAAAAATAAAACTATATAAAAAATAAATAATAAATATAAACAAATGTAAAATAAGTTTAAAAATTTTAAATTTAAAACTGGAATATTTTACTTAAATAAATAGTTTGTTTCTCGACTCTACTTTTTAAACTTAAAAACTAGACACCTTTGATATTTACTTAAGTGGGCGGATATGTCCCACCTGGACCAGTACACCACACTCCTAGAAAAAGTATGTCAACTAAAAAATTTCCGTAGGTCACGAAATACGTAAACCACACGCACTTTAATTACTTGAATGAAATATTTTCAGTACCACAATCTTTGATAGGGGTGCATAATAATTTTTAAAAATACAAAAATCGCTTTGTCAAACAATGATGACAAGCAATTATGGGAGGCAAAATAGCAGTCTTGCATTTGGCCATTATTTAGGATTCGATGCAAAGATGATTATGGTGGAGATATGATGATTCTAAAGGTGAATTGGACAGTAGAAGATCAAAATCGTTTGGATAATACTTTTAAAGATATTTTTGAGGATGTTATTTTGTGAATTAAAGATTTATTTTTATATTTATCTTAATAAATGATGTTGTAATAATTTGAATTTACAAATTACCACGACAGCTCCTGTGAAAGATGATAAGATCCTTCTATATACCTAATGTTTAGTTGTTAAAAACATATTCCTATGAGTAGCGTCAAAAAGAAATTTATAAATCCACATTGACAAATAGTAATGCTCAAAGACGTTAAATATATGATGAAGCATCTTGAAATGATGTCTTAATACATGTAATATTTTCCTAACCTACATTATTAAATTTGTATAAAAAGATAATTTATTTCTGTATAAATTTCGTTATGTTAGTTGCCTATATTCATGCTTACTTAAGGATGCAATTCATTATCTTGTAACATGTTCATTTTATGAATTTATTTCTATAATATAAATTGGTCTGTTTCATAATATTTGAAAAATTGTTAACGATGTGTCATGACATATATTTACATGTAGAAAATAATTATATGAATAAGTTTTAAGTATACTAAAAATTTGATAAATTTTGAATTGATCTACATAAATTCTGACTGGTTGCTATGGTTACATAGCCTAGTTTTTGACCTACATAAATTTATGGTCCAGATAGAATATGTTCTAGATGGAAATCATTTCGAGTGTAACGAATCATCTCTTGTCGAGTTCATGATTCAAGCTAAGTCAATTACTCTATCACATGTCTTGTAATACACGAACTACCACTGGGACTCAATCTTGTTCTCGGCATGGTGCAACCACATGAATGGGAGCTGTTTATTGACGGAAATGAAATATCCTTTGGAAGTTCTATAACATTGGCCACACCAGTGTATCAAGCTGATCAAATCAGTGACACGGATTTCGAAGTCACATTTGACGAAACGAAATTGACGCTGAGATGGAAATGATCTGAAGAGCCATTGAAGATCTGGAATCAATTTGGAATATACCATGTGAAACTGCAAGTGCGTCCCACCTTCCACAACGAAATTAAAACCTGGATCGCAAGCAGTTGGTTTGCAAGAATACAGCTGGTAATATTACGGGGTCATACATCTTTTGAGAGTGGAGCAAGTTAAGAAAGGAAAAGTTCGACGAGTCAAGGACTTCCAGGAGTTAAATGAATGGGGCGAGTGCCGTACTAGAGATAGCGATGTCTGTTCAGAAACGTTTCGTCAATGGCGACAAATGGAAAAGTAAGTAGTCCTATTTGATTTACATAACGCATATTTGCAGATTCACGTTGGAATGAACTTATGGCGCTATTATGTAGTACATTACGATGGAAAGATGTACTGTTTGACTCGGTTGTATTTAATTGTAATTGCGCCGTCAGAATAATGCCAAAGATCTTGTGCAAGGCGCTTTCCTCTGACTCGGTCATTCGCAAAGCTACGCTTAGTTACATCGATATTGTAGTTGATACTTCAAGAATTGACCCAGAAGTGGTAATAAAGCTACTCGATTCGCTTGGCTTGGCAACTATGTATCCATTTCATTTCGTGAACTCAGAAGCACTTGGTCTATCTATCTCACAAACAGAAAACAATGAGAAATAAAATCCTTACTGCCCACAAAGGATAAAATCAAATCTTTCTACAGACTGTAGGCATTGCCTATCACAAGCTGAGACACAAGCGCATATCTTCAACCACTGTTCAGCGCGACCATATGTTCGTAGAAACAAGCATGAACGTGTTATCTGCTACGTAGTAACCTTTTAAAAAGAGAGAGGCTTCAACTCCGATATCGAATAAAGCCCCGACTACGTTCAGACACCGACAGCCTTGTTTTTAGAATGAGACCCGGAAGAAGAGATTCTGATAGATATTGAGCCAAATTTATGCTCTCAAGAATTCAGAAACTTTTCGGATATGTGGAACGTCAGGATAAAATATGGTTGCGCTTATAAACCAAAAAAAATTCCATTGCATATAGAAACCACAGAATCACAGAACCATAAAGCGAATAGTTGCGAGATCAGACAGCGACCCTTTTACGGCTGTTTTGTTCTATAATATTACAGTGAAACCATCCCATCAAAAAATCACTTTGGGAGAGAATGAAGAAGCCAGAAATCATTTTTTTGCTGATGCTGCGCCCTAGAATCGTGATGAACATGATCAAACACTATTCCATTGGCCGCCATGTGTTTGTGAAACGACAGAACGCGAAGTGCAACACTCGATGGACAGTTGACAAAGTTACCGGTATCAATTCCTAAACTAATGTTGTAGTTGATGGATTGCCAAAACATGTTAGTCATCTGCGGAAGTTTACCTTATGTCCAGACTCAGTAAAAGTTGTACTTGGAGCCGATTCAGAATATACTAGCGCAGAAAACTTGTTGACTTCAATATCAAGGAGAGGGCGAAGATCTTCAGAACGGTTGAAAATCTATGAAATTGATCCTAAGATCACGAAGGCTTGTAATGAGTTTGACACCATTACATAGCCGTGTAGGACTGCAAAATTACAATGAAATCAACATTTCGCTGTCAAACTCATATTACGTTGCGCTAATTTTGGCTACTACTTATATACCGAAATAAAGCATCAAAACAGTTAATTAATTTCTTTTTAACTAAATCTAGAATGTTAAAGTAAAAAGTCATTCATATTTGTATGTATGAAATCTTTTATAAGCGCGCATAAGGTCGAATGACACAGCTAATAAGTAAATTAATTATATATTAAAAACACATACACGATAAATCAGGACATCCATATAGATAAAATAAATGTGAATAATATAGGATATTATAAGAGGGTAAAAATAATATTTAATATATTTAATTGAAGAAAATCATAACTCTAAAGAAGTAAAACATGCCAATGATTTGAAAGGGAAAATGAACTGGACTTTTTTCTTATATCTACTTTTGTAGAACAATGTGTTAGAAAATATGAATTTAGCTAGTCGACTTCTAGAAGCTAAGACAAATGATTATATTCCCTGTGACTGAGGGCTTCGAACGTTCAACAGAGAAATTGGAGGAACTCATTTGCTATCACAAATTTGAACAATTTGTAGAGCAGGCCAAGAACGCCTGGAATGATATGGGATTTGATGCAACTGAAGCTGATTTTTAAAATAACACAAGTAAGAAGACTAGTAAAAAAGACTAGTAAGAAAGACTAGTAAAACGACTAACTACTGCTTTAGATATATATAGCACTGAAATTTATTTGCAAGCACTGGAGAGTATGACTGAGTAGATGCGAGTCCGAATTGAAGAAATAAAGAAAATTTCATCAATCTTTAGATTTTTGAGCCAAAATCGATTGGCTCAATGCTCAGATGATTAAATAAAAGCACATGTAACAACGTTCCAAAAGAATTAACACTGGAACTTAGAAATTAACTCTCTTCTTTCATCGACCTCTATTTTTCACAACCAAAGGAAGCTTTAAAACAAAATGGGGTTATGCCATATCTAAAAAATTATCTTCGTTTCACGATGGGCCAACAGAGTTTATCCAATTTTACCATGACCGCAATTGAAAACAAAGTTACGAAATTAATAAACATAGATCAAGTTAAAACTCTTTTTCAACTGTTAAAGCTCGCAGGGGACTGCGCATGTAAACACAATTTTTGTTTGTTTTAAATAAAGTGTACTTGTCTTCTTAATAAATTTTAGTAAGTAAATGGAAAATTGAAAAAAAACTTTTCCTATGCTCGCTCGAAAAGGGGATACCTTATTTGAATTTCGGGGCATCCCTACTGACGAGTACCAGCTGGGTCCTATTCCTTAAATCCGCTACTGAAAAATATAAGGCTAGTGAAAATTATATAGACATCAGAAAGCATAAATTACCTTAAGTTTAGCCATATATTAAGGACACAATTAATTTATTTATAGAAAAAGTAAACTCTAACTTGAAATAAGGACAAAAATTATGGGCAACCGGCAAAAATTAAGTGCTTTTACTATACTGTAGAAAAGCAAAAAAATAATGTAAAAAAATTACTTCCTGAATAATAGATAGTTTTTGATCTATATCACAGTCCATTGAACTGTTATCTTTATCAATTGTAAATAAGTGTGCTTCTTCGGCCGAAAATCCTCTAATTAACTGGCGTTTCAGCTGTCTTTGGCGATTGAGATTAACCACAGAAAGCTCCATAGCGGAATGAGATTCATGTATAGAAATGTTCGGTCGTAAATTAATGTCACATGAACCAAATTTTGTGTCTTCCTTGATCTAAAAAAATTCTCAATAATCGAGATTGTACTTTAATAAGTATTTACCAACAACATATAATACACGTAAAATAGTTTAGTTTAAAATTTTAAAATAGGTGAATTTAATAATAATGATCCACACGTAAAGAATAAGTAAACATGAAGCGATAAACGCGGTAGCAACAGTACGCCTGGTATTAGAAAAAACAGAAGATGTTTCAATTGGAATTTTACGTATTTATATGAAATACAGTTTATTAATAAATGATTTATGTAAAATGTTCTTTGAATTTTTGTGCAAAATATTGATAGCAAATATTCTGTATAACAAACAGAATTTTGACAATATTATAGAAAGTTTTCAGAGTTAATAAAAGCCAAGAATTACATCAGGTTCAGAATGCAAGGGCTTCTGATTTTTGTTCTTTAAGATTTAACACAAAGATAAAACGTGTTCCACTAAATAATCAAGCTTTTTTAAAAGCATCTCAGAATCCAAGGAGTGAGCTTTTCCAATTATTCCCTGCAAGACGAAATTCAAAAAGCTATTCAAGAAGTAATAAACAAAAATACCCTTATTTTTAGTTTCATAATTAAAAAACAATAATGTATAAACAAATTTACGTTATACTTAGGTGTACCTTTAATTTCGCTAATATATGTATCAATATTCTATATTTTCAATTATTTACCATATTAGTTATGCAATTGAATGCGATTTCCAGCGTTCTCTAAGAGAATCATAACCAAGAAACTAGATTAGAATTTTTGTAGAGGATGTAAATAATTTCAAATGTTTAGAAATTTGGAAATGAAGCAAAACTGCTCAAATTATATTAAAAAATATATATTAAAAATTTCGAGTTTCTTCTCCTTTCAAAAAAACCAAACCCGAAACCAATACCGCAAGTTTTTGTGTTCAAAAACCGAAAACCGAGGTTTTGAAAAAATGCCGATTTTCAGAAACCTTACTTGTAGATAATTTTATTTAAGACACTTTCTGATACTACAATTGTAAAGCGAATAAGAGAAATGACACAACACTGTGACGATGAAATATTGTGTCATTTAAAATGATCTTCGTATCGTTTTACGTTGCAGTTAGATGTTTCTGATCGTATTGGTTCGTTACGTTTTTAATTCTTCAATTCAAGAAAGACTGCTTTTTTAAACCTTTGTAATAAGAAGTAGTGAAAAAGAAATTTTTAAACTTATTAATTCATAGATGCAAAAACTAGAACTAAGCTAAGATTTATGTTGACATTTCATTTATTTAAATTTTTGTACAAAACAAAACAAGATCATCCAAGTCATTAAAATTAAAAATTTTATGTGTACATATTAAAACGTACAATCTAGATTGTAAATATTCTAATGTATATGATCTCGGGTTCCATGAAATAATTTTATACTAATAAGGATTCCTTAAATTGAACAAGTTTAAGAATCACTGTTTTAAAACAAAACTAGACTAATCTTTAAGCGAATAAGTACGTGTTTAGAGAATCAAGAAAAGGGAAGAAATAAAGACATTTTACATGGTCAGGTTTACCATGAACCACACACACACACACATATATATATATATATATATATATATATATATATATATATATATATATGTAAATTTTACATAAAAGAAAATATTGTTCAAATACTTTTAATTGATTTTCATATATACATTTTATTATAATAGTTATTTTAATTAACTGATAATCATATTGTTTGGATATGTCTAAAGCAGTGTTTGCCAAACCGACGTACGCGATGGATTTTTTAGGGGTACGCAGGCCTTTTTAATATTCTATTATCTAAATATTAAAAGATAAATAAAAAAATTTAATTAGATTAAAATGTCTTATTAAAATTTTATTAATACAGAAAAATATAAATATAATCTTGTTTTTTATTTATTGTTTATATTTTTGAATCAATAACATATTTTTATAAATAAACTAAGTTTAAAAATCAAAGTATAAAGTAAATCTTTTATATAAATGTAATTAAAATGTAAATCGCTTCGTTTTAATTTTTCATTAATGCTATTAATTTAAAGGTCGTATATTTTAAAAAAGATATTATAAAAAAATTTACTCATTATAAATAAAATTTTAAAACAAAGGGGTAAATTACATAATGAAAATGATCAAGGGGGTAGCAGTACCAAAAGTTTGGGAAACACTGGTCTCAAGTAATTAAAATCTATCAAAATATAAATAATATAACAATTAAGTTTTTTGAACAAATAGATTGATAAGTGTTTTTTTAATTTGTTCGAATATTTTATTTGATGACACAGTCATCAACTAAAGTAGAAAGATATTCAGCTAGAAAGAGAACAATATCACAAATGATTTATTTGTATTAGATTGAAAAGAATTAATTTATAATTAAACTAAGAGTTTGATTTTGTAGTTAACATGACGGTAAATAATGAAATTTTGATGATATTAGGATTAAGTGAGCTCTCAATGTATAGTCCACATCAAAGTTTTATTGCAAAATAATTTGAATCCTTTTAGACGTGACCTCCTTTATTGCAATGCACCAATTCCAAATATTAAAGTTACAAATTCTGATGCTATATTCTGGAAATTAGCGGCAAATGATATATTATTATAAATGATTACTTTTGTAAGGTTATATTCCAGTTATTTGCAAAAAATAAACAAAATTGATGCACTATCCTATTTTAATTATCAGTAATAGAAGTAGTTCAAACATTTCGAAAGAAAATATTGGTTAATTTAAATTTATTCTATAAATGTATTTGACCTTGACTAATAATTATCGGATACAAAGTGCGCCAAAAGTAGCTACTGAACAGAAGCAGTTATTATCAACAATTTATTAATTACGAGGTCTTTCATACGAGACGAACTTGATTTCCAAGAATTATTCCTTTATAAATGCACTTGTATGCGAATACGTAGACCTTGACATTACTCAATCTTCACTGAGTAATCATTGCCTGTCGACCTCTGACAAATATGACATACAAAGTACTAGAAACGTAAAATGTCAGCAACTGGATTAGCGAAACTATTTCAGCAAATAATAGAAACTGAGAACATACCTGCTTGACGTGTTTAAAGCTCCAATCGAAAATGAAATACGATTGACAAAAAGCTTCACAAAAACAAATCTAAGTGGTTGTAGTGAAAATGAATGCGGCATATTAAACTGAAACTGTTTTATTGGTTTTAGAAATTTGTGTTGTGTGTGTGGAACACGGGGCTAAACACGGGTTAGCCGTTGAACTTTATCGGATTATATCAAGAATTTAAATTATTTTTTGTATATGAACATATGAATACATGTTACTTGTACAAAGTGGTCATTCATTTTTACTGGGTCTGGTTAAATGGACAGAAACGAAGCAGGATATCAGATATAGAGGAATAAAGAAAAATAAATGCTTTATCCAAGATTCACTAAAAAAATCAACAGTTGGTTGCTACAATAAAAACAAAAAATAAATAAGAAATTACATGTAAAAGATAAGCCGATTAGCATAATTGAAATGCTATAAATTTTATCCATTATTCGAAAGAATTTATTTCAAGAAGCGTTATGGAGAATTTTAACACAGGTAGTTAGCCATATCAAACAATGAAAAAATTGAATCCATCAGGAATCTCGAAATTTCAAAGTAAAATATGAAGATCAAATTAAAATTTTACTTCAGCACTGTCGACCGGTTTGTTCCAAATTGGTTGATGAATTTCTCGAACTGAGCTGTCTATTAGAGTGACTTTGTCCTTTTTCGGTAATTTTAAATTGCACTGATCTTTCTGGGATATTTTCCGATTAACTCTTTCAATAGCGGCCAAATCGGCAGCATCCTCATCGCGCATAAATGGAGAATAGTATGGTAATGGCAAAGGCTGCTGATAATTTAACAGAGAACAATCCACTTTCGTGTCGACTCCAGCCAACTGCATATTGTTTTGAATTTTGAATTCAGAATTTGGCATTTTTGAAATCGAATGAATGAAACCAGGAAACCAATGGAAATACATCTGAGAAGTCGAAGTAGGCTAAAACAAATAAATATATCGAATTTATTAAGTAAAGACTACAATAGAAGATATAATAC
The DNA here is from genome assembly GCA_022537955.1 of Schmidtea mediterranea. Taxonomy (NCBI): domain Eukaryota; kingdom Metazoa; phylum Platyhelminthes; order Tricladida; family Dugesiidae; genus Schmidtea; species Schmidtea mediterranea. The sequence continues at coordinate 198,292,482 of CM039680.1, read as the reverse complement.
AATGAAAATATATCAAATTAAATTAAAACTACTTAATTTATGTAATTAAACTTGATTAATTTAATGCAGAAATAGAAGTCACCAAAATGTCAATAGTAATCAACTGCAAATTGTAAATAGTGAAATAATAAAAAAACAAATGCAATTATGTATTACTATATGAAATGAGAACAGTCGGTAATTGTAAAACTATGGTATACCAAGGTGATGACGAGAAACGGAATAACCACTAAGCTTGTTAGTTGTCGGTAAACATCTTCGTCTAATTCAGAATCATAAGCCATTTATTAATCGAAATCTTTATTAAAATCAAATCTATGTACTCTCTCTATCTTTCTCTAGGAATATATTAACAAATAAAAAACATAGCTTTATTGTTTTATTTAATTTCACTTTTTATTCAATAAAGCTTTTTGAAAATTATTTACATTATTTTATCGCATATTAATTCATATGTATTAAAATATACGTTAAAATCAAAACATTCGAAATTTAAAAATAATGATATACAAATTTATAATTATGTTAAAATATTTGATAATAATGTCCGTTGATAACTATGCTTAAATATCCTCATATCCTCTTTCTTTAAGAAATTTTTTCATTTTCTCCACTTTCCTTTGAATCAAACTTTTATTGTAGTCTCGTAATAAATATCGTCTATTATGTATTTATGAATCAGCTCTTAGGGACCTTGGTATCTATCTGTCTTAATCTTTGGACCTTTTTTCTACTTTTACTAGTACCGAATCTCCTACTTTGAGCTCTCTTCTAGTTCTAATTTTCTCCTGTGGTTTGTTATGGTTTGATCTATCGGTGTGTTACTGTACCACCGTTTTCTGTATTTGTTCCGAAGACCGCTTCAGCCGTACTTTTTCTAATATTTTTTGAAAAGTGGCGTTTAACGTGAATTCAATTTCTGGCAATATATCTGACCAAATAGTCCCAGTTCTTCTCTTTTAATGCTGCGTTTACTTAATCTTTTATTGTCCTGAATCGCCTTTCAGCGCTTCTAATTGTATTATGATGATATGAATTCAAAAATATATTTTGACTCCCATTGATTCTGTGAAATTTTATTTAACCTTTGACTCAAACACTTTCCACAACCTAAATGGGTTTCTTTTGGTGCGCCGACTTCAAAATCAATTTGTTATTCATTGTTTGCTTTATCGTGCTTTCATCCTGCTTATGCACTGCTGAAAATGAAATGTATCAACTATACTGATCACATATTGCAATAATATATTTTTGCTTTCTTAACATCACCGGGAATGGTCCGCATATATCTATATATACTTTCTCCCATGGTTCATTCACTGTAAGTTTAACTGTCTCTTCATTCGTTTTGCCGTAACTACCTTTGTTTTTTGGCGTAGTTCGCATGCCCTTATTGTTTCTTTCATTGATTTTTTAATATCCTTCAAATTATAATGATAAGTTATATATTTTGTTACTTTATCAGCTCATCCTTGGTAGTTATCACTCATTTCAATATATATTTCCAGCACGATTCTGTGCAATATCTTCTTTTATTTGTTTTATTTCATCATCGTATTGCCATTAACAAGTTACTATTTTCTCCATCATGTTTATACAGGGGTTTTCATTTTTTCGATATTTGCATTGTGTATACGCCCACATTTCTGGACAGTGCATCTTCATTTGTGTGATTCACTACCTTTCTATACTCCATTTGATGTCTAAAATACTTAGATAGTTGATCCAGGTCTGAAATTGCGAAATTATCTCCTTTTTCGTAGACAACATAAATGCAATTGCTCTGTGAATCGTTCTCAACGTAAATTCTTTGCCGTACAGGAAATGTTTAAAATGTTAGCAAAAGTGATTACTCATCGCATGTGACTCATATGCTATTAGCTTATTATCTCTTTCTGATAGTACCACCCAGATTGTACCGAAACTGGAGTCTGAATCTAGTATGAACTCTCTTGTAAAATCTGAATATCCCAAAGCAGGTGATTCCGTCAGTGCTTTCTTCATATATTCGAAGGTCCTTTCACATCTTCTGTTAATATGAGTTTCACTTTATTTTTCCCACAGAGTTCCTCCAAAGTTCTGGCTTTCTTGGTATAGTCTTTGATAAACCTTCTATAATAATTACAAATACTCATAATTTATGAGTCATAAAGCTTCTTAAATCCATTATACATCTTGGCTTCTGAAATGACTTAATTGCCTCTAATTTCGATGGATTTGTTTGTATGCCATACTTGTTAATAATATGCCCTAAAAACTTTCATGCGCAAGTATGTGACATTTTTTCTGAGGTTATTCTTAATCCGCTCTTCCCATTATTCAACCATGTCTTGAGTTTAAAAGTTTGAAAAACACTGATCTAAGAGAAAACATTTTATTAGGAAAGTCATAAATTAGGAGAAACATTAAAGATAAAAACGATAAAAAGATAAACTGAAATTAAAATATTTGGAAGCCCGTTTTTTCGACACGACTAGATTAATTATTAATTGATTATTTTAAAGATAAAGACATATTTTTAATTTTTTGTACAAAATTTAAAGAAAAATTTAGATTATGCAAGAATTTGATTATTGACGGAACATTTAAAATTGCCCAATCTTCATTCTATCAACTGGTCTCAATTCATACACTGATATTTGGGAGTCGCTATACATATGTTGGGCCAGAACACAGGTTTGTTTAAATGAATCGGTAATAGCACGAAAACACAGTATGCAGATTTAAAATCAGACCCTAAAACCAAGTAACCATGCAAAAAATATGAGAAAGAAATAATTAAAACATAAAATTAAAGACATAAAAATAAATAAAAAAAATATCAGAACGCAACAAGATCCGCACGAAACAAACATAAAAATAACATGAAAACACGGAAAATTTGACCAAAAGCTGACAATTTAGTTAAAGAAACAAGAGTTCACGAAAATTAGAACCGAAATCAAATAATTGAATTAGAAATAGTTCAATTATTTGCTAAAAGAATAAATTGTCAAAATATATTAAAAATTAAGAAATTAAAGTTAGAAAACACAAAGAAATTCCCAAGGTCAAATTTTGTTTTAATATATCAAAATTAACACGCAAGGTTAGGGTCACAGAATAGGTATATATACCGATTCATTTTCACATAATTTTAAGGATTTAATCACTCAGTTGTGAGAAACTTGAAGAAGTCTAATCACTTTTACTCTGAACTCTAAACGATTCAATTTTGAATTTTAGAAGCATTTTATTCTGAAACTCTATCCAGAAAAAAACGTGAACGTAACGAAGTAAGCAAGAATGACTTGCTGATATGCTAACTATGTATGCTGTTTAGTTATGACAAATGGAACTGAGTTTGGTATTTGATAAATATATATTATGGACGATATAAATTACTTTTCATGTCGAAATTTTTCCGGCCCACAGCCACACACCGACAAGATATTAAAATCTGACAAACAGTCGAGCAGTGTAAGTGCGGTGTAAGTCCGCCAACAGCCCGTGCCCGTGAGAGATCTCGCCGTGGGTAACGACGGACTCGAACAGTCAATTCATATACTGTAATAGGGGCAGCAGGGAGATCGGGAGACAATCTTTTGGTTGCCTACCTTTCTACCTACTCCTGAAAAATCGACCTAAAATATTTTTACACATCGGCTAAAATATTAACACCGAGTAGTCCAGTGGACACTCTTAAAATTTAACTTCGACACACAACTTTCCGAAGATCAACTTGAGGATTACAGGGGACGGGTTAGCGGAAATCTATGCATCAAATTCTTGTTAACTATAAAAGACTTCAGAGTTGATAATAAAATAAAAGTACGGAGCCGCTAAATAAATCATTAGTAATAATGCAACCCGAAGATAGTGTAAAAAAATGATAGGTGGGGAGACCTAGAGTTCTAACTGAATAAAATTTCACCTCCGACGATAAATTCTGGAAGCGGATAAATATGACAGAATGTCCCCAAATTACAGTTCTCTAAGAAATAAAATTTCCCGTTAATCGAATTAAAAAATTAGCCCACATCATCTGTAAGCCGTAAATAACCACCAAAATCATTTATTAATGTATAGAAATGCAGCTCATATGGAATCACGAACACGTACCGACCCTCCTAACCATCAAATATATCCGCAGTAGGAGTGGTAATAAGGAAGACTTAGTTGACGTCATCAAATCGAAAAATCATTTTTATCTTGAGTAGATCCTATCAATAATTTGGACGCCCGGCGTAGCCCAAATAAGGACTTTAAAATACCAATATTACCAACAATAATCCGAACGTTTATTTAATAAAAGTCAAGAAAAATCTGATAAAAAATCTGGAGGAGTACTGTTGTGAGACGGGGATCTTTTCGTAGCATTCGACGATTTTTTTTAGAGAAGAACCCAGTAATGCGAGTTATGAGGACAACCATTTAGAGAGGCGTTTCCTGAATAGTGTGGAATCTAACGATCTAATTAATAAACATGAACCACAATTAAATAACAAACCTCAAATAATCCATCAAGGAAAAATAAAAAGTGAATGTTGCATAATAACAATCGAAAGAATATGGCGGAATTGCCAACACTGAATGTTGAAATACAAAATTCACCGAGAAGAGATCGGTCAGGAATTTTCCTTTACTCTTCTCTGTTTTGATCGATAAGTGAGTGGAAGCACTGCCTCTAGCAGCCAATTTGTCAATTTCAATAGCGCCTGACCGATCGATAAAATAAACAGAGAATTGACTGAGAAAATTTACTACACAGCAGGCAGATAGAAGTCAATTGGATATTAATTAGCGGTACACGACGATCGATAGCAGGAGTAGAAAAGGGATCGGCCAATCACATCCCGCTAGTCGTGACAACACTGCGACGTGGCGACACACCCGCAGTGATGGTATAAATAAGGAGACGGGCTCCGCTGAAATAAAAACTGCTATGAAAAATTTACCAAAAATGACCGAAACGACATGCGAAGATGGAAACGAGAAAAAGAATTCGATCGATCGAGGAGGGAACCGGATTCAATCCTGCTCAGTTAATCTCTCCCCGAGATATGACCAGCGAAGAATAGGCCACCAAGATCATCCAACAAGTACGGCTGTTTAAGCCCTTCATCATGTTCATGAGAAAATAATAAATTATTTTATGTTATACTTCGTAATTCGATTCATTTTACTAGAAATTTTGGATGGAAATCTCGTGCATGGAGTAACCAAAGCGTAATATGATTTAAAATTTTTCCTTTTCGCATAACTAAACCTATTCGTCGCGTTCTCAACCCCTCCTCCTTCTCAGTGAGCAAATCATTCCGATCGAAGGTCCTGCCACGACATATCAATCATTAAATTAAACCCCCCGCTGTAACGTTCAGATCATTTAAGAATATTTAGCCTTGGCCGACAAATTCCAGATATTAAAAATACTCAATTCATGTTTTAGCTAATGTAGATCAAGATGATCGCTCGATTCGCCGTTGAGCCGGGAAAAGCGATTGAGTTTCCAAGAGATAGAATTTGTTTTTTGTAATTACGACATATAAAACGTCGGAAAAAATAAAATTTCATTAACCATTATTAGTAAAGGACACTTCAAGCTACCCACCGCTCTGTTCCGCGAATTGTTCTTGATTTCGAAATCGGAAAGACTACTTAACTTGGATTTCATGATCAGGACAGCAATGCCATACGACGTGTTCCTAAGGAAGTTTATGACGAGTTAATCAAGTAACTCAGACAACAACCCAATAACCATGGTCCATTCCACCCAGAGTTGACGCGGAATACTTGATCAATCGGTTCTCATCGGGAAACCGCCTTATTTTTCTTCCAGATTCCCCGTAAGGGAGGAGCCTCAGTCCGGCCTACTTCGTATAAACGTTCCATGTGACGAAACTACCGGATATAACCCAGTAATAATGACTCCAGACGACCCTGTATCGACGCGAAATTTAACTAAAATTTATAAAACCTTGAAAGGGAAAAGGGGGAAAATAATAATAATGTATTTTATTATTTCTATTTTTGCCATTCACAGGTACGCCACATAATAACTGGGAAGATGCGGACCGTACCACCTTGACGGTACCGCCCAGATTTGCCGGCCGGTATAGACAGGCCCTGTGGGATCGGGGTTATACTATATCTACTTACGGTACCCCCGAGTGGCCGAAGCGCAAAGCCAACGAGTTTGGAGACGATATCGAACTCCCCAGTATCCTGATCAAACGGGAACCAGGCCGGAACCCAGCGGCGAGATCCGGCAAAAGGCAGAATACGAGCTCCATCGCCTAGAACAACTAGAGGGGCGATATCGATTTCTGGCGAGACGGCAGAAGGAACACATCGCTCGGATTAATCGGGATATCCTCAGTGGACGCATCCCCAGCTCAGATGGATATCTACCCTCATACGAGATCGCCTACGATCACAGAGACCCAGCCTTACTCGAAGCGGACGCGCCAGTGCACCTTGTGGTTCCGAAGAGCCTCCTCCAGCCCGACATCCGAGATATACTGGAGGATCGGGGCGTAGAAGAACACGCCTATTCACAGAGGCGTTTCCCCGACAAACGTCCACACTGAGACCAAAAGACCTATAGTATAATCCATTCATTCTGTGTGTTATTGTTCTTATCTGTGTTATGAATAAACTGGTTGTATCAGTAACTCTTTTTTATTTATCTGAATAATAAAAATTTACACGGAAAATAGATGAAGTAAGTGATGAGCGTTTTTTTATGGTTACGGAGCATGAGATGACCATCCGGTGAGGAATAAGGCCCTGGTTTATATTTTTCATTTAAACAACATCTCCGAAATCTATCTTATGTCTAACTTATTATTAAGGCATCACGTCTATGAACGTCATACGAGAGCTCAGTAAAGAATTGAAGGACCTCCGAAAGGAGCACACTGATGTATACCAGCAGTGCCTACAATTGAGTCGAGAGTTACAACGGGTTAAGACCACTTGGTCTGAACCGACTAGAGTGAAACGATTCTACCAGAAGATCGATGCAGCACAGAAGGGCTGGCGGGAAGAGAGAGCCCTGAACCACGCCCAGAAGATCCAGATACGTGGACTGGAAGCAGAGGTAGCGGCGGGGCAGGAAGGACAGTCCGTTACCTACCCGTTGGTATTTGCCCCAGTCCAGATAGTTTCCCAGAATGTTACCAAATCGACGCAAGCACCGTTCCAACCTAAATCTCGCGCCAGACCAGGCCGTGCCGAGAGGAAAAGGCAAAGACAATGCAAATTGCGAATCGAACAGAGTTGAATGTAAATAAGCGGTAGAGGAATAAATAAAATTTTGTCTTATTGGTTTTATTTGGCTTCACGACGTAAATGCAGTAGCCTAACTTTGAGGGATGAAAACGAACATGCAAGAAAGTCAAGCAAGTGAGGGACCTAAAATGTGTAAGACGAGCACAAACCTTCTAACGGTAGCTCGCTGAACCAGCTGTAGACCGGGTCATAGCAGTTTTGGAAACAAAGCTCACCTTTGACGGTCACAGAACCATTGGTTACAGTACCAACGTTGCCTAGCAACGGGTAGCCAGTGGCAGATAGTTAATATTATTATGACTGGGGTCAAGGTCATATCGACCACTAGTAACTCCACACATATATTTATATAATTATGAAAAATAAGAAATAAAATTCTTATAAAAATGCATTTTTAAATTGTAAAGAAATTTTCAGTTTGGATCCTAATGTTATAACAATAGATTTCAAAACTGGATTGGTCAATTCTTTGAATTCTGTTTTTCCTGCAGTTATACAAAAAGGATGATATTTCCATTTTTACAAGCTCTTTGCGGAAAGTTCAAAACTATGGGTTTACTCTCCATAATAAATAATGGAGTCAATTTTTTAATACATTGCACAGCCTTTTGGCATTAGCGCTTTTAAATGAATCTCATATATTTAATGAATACTGTAAACTTGGAAATTTTTTTTAGAATTGCCCGAAATGAATATTTTTTTAGAGTATTTAGATAAAACGTATTTTGGCGTTAAAAGTGCTAATTCCGAAGAAAATAAAATTCCGATTTTTAACGTTAATTTCTGGTGCATTTTTGATTTTGTGTACAACGACTGTTCAAGAACAAGTAATTGTTTACAGTTGTGGCATCGGGGTATTAATCACATTATTGTAATTATTTACCCAAATATCGCTCTATTTTTGGAGAAAATTCTTGAAGGAGAAACCACAAACAAAATGGCCTTTATTCAGGCATTTAAACGCAGAATTGATTTCGTTAAAGTTAATCATGCTAGAGAATATAAACTTTTAACATTAATCAGAAATTATGATTTTCTGGACTCAAATCACATTTAAATGAAAATGTTAAAGTTTACAGTTGTAAGTTCGATAAAAAAATAAATGGTTGATTTGGTCATTAAAAGACAATTTTCTTTTAATTCTATAATTTATTCATGTCGGAAAAACGGTTTATTTGTATGTCGAATGAATCCTTTTTATTTCAATTAAAAGATATAAAGGCATTTCTATTGTGTTTTGATTTAGTATATTATTATTCATTTCTGCTATAATTGCATATTTGTTGAATTGCAATTGAAAGTACAACATAGCAGTGTTAGGAAAGAAATTCATTTTGAATTAAATATTGCTTATGGCGAATAAAGGCTCTCAAAAAAGCAACACTAATACACTAGTTGAATAAATTCAAAAGTGACAAAATATTTGAGACCATAACAATAATAATAAAAATTTAGCGAAGGACCCTAGAGAAAAATAAAATCGAAAAAAACTCTAATTAAAATTAATTTATTTGGATGAATGTGGAATCTGAAGCATGTAGACAATCGAGTTGTATGGGAAACCCAGGAAAATATTAAAAGGAATTTATTTAAATTTTCGAAAAGTGTCGAGTACGATGCTGAACAATTGTTTTATTTTGTAATAGATTACATCATAACTTTGGGATCATTGGTGTAAACTAATTGAAATATTTTTTTTTCGAGATGATATAAAAACTGAGCTATGTAGAAGCTAAATGTCATTGCGCCAAAGAAACGTTAACTACTTCCAGTCGAATAACAAACAATCTAAAGGTTGGTCATAATAAAAAGAAAAGAACATACATATTAAAATAAAAATATTTGATTTCGGAAAAAGCAATTTTTCTCCGGGTTACTTGCACCCATAAAATAATTAGTTAAAGAGAAAAAACTGTAGATAGATTGAGTTTTGTGTTGAAAATCAATAAATTTCATCCGGTTTGTACCTTTATTTAATACAGCGAACCACGAGGAGCCAGAAATTAACTGACTTGTTAAATAATAATAATCCAACGAAAAATTTGATTTTAACATTGCTTTTAATAGAAAACTTTGGAACTTATTCTAAGAACTGATTGAGAAATATTTCGTGAACTATAAATTAAATGTTTTAAGTTGACATTTTTGATAATTTGTAAATAACAATTTATTTTTAAAATTAAAATTAGCTCTTCGTATAACTTTATTTTAGAATAGATTTATTAAAATTTGACAGACGTTTAACACTGGAAACTTTATTTTAAAGTAGATTTTTAAGTCTTGACAATTAAATAATAACTTTTGAAAATGAAATTAAATCAATGACTTCTAAATTTAAGATTTTTTTATCAGAGTTTTCAGTATTAAAAATTAGGTAATAGATAGAGTCAGCAAATATAAATCTGATTTACATAAGTCGTAAATTATTATTATTTATTGAAGCCATTAAGTGAACAAATACATGAATTATAGGGCAAAATTAAGAAATTTGATTGACATCGTGAAAGAACGTATCAGATTAAAATTAAACAGACATTTTCATGTAAACATAATTATACACAATGAACCAGTGTTTAACTTAAATAATTCTGTTAAGATTCTTAATAAAATTACCTAAAATTTACAATTAAAATAATTATTGTATATGATTGAAAATTAGAATTCTCGTAGTTGTACATAAGTGATTTATTTATTTCAATCAGATGAATTCATCTTATTTTATTGTCAATGAAGAACTTTCTCAAATTTAAATATTTTTTTAAGCAATTACGTAAGTAATATATTTACATTAGTACTTGTACTTTCGAATTTTATTCTGTGAAAAATAAGATTATTTTTACATAAGGTAATTATTCAAAATTATTTTCATTATAAATTGAAATATCAAATATAGTTATTTGACAGAATTAAATTATTAATTCTTTTTATAATAATATAGTAATTAAACTTCAAAATGATAATTGTTTATTTTACTTTTAGCTTCTTTGTAACACAATTTTTAATTATTATTATTTTTCAAAGAAAATTTCAATTTATTTTATCCATTAATTTTTAGTGGTGACACAAATTATTAATATAATACTTAATTAAATATAAATTATAAATTCTTTAGACAAAATTAATAGACAATAATTATATTTTTCATTTTGTAATTTACTCGAACTAATTTATTAAAATAATAATAATAATAATAATAATAATAATAATAATAATAAAAAATATTAAGAATTAATAATATTATACATATAATAATAATATAAAGTCGACTTTATATTCGTATGTCAAGTAAACTGTGAAAGCATATCAATGTGATTCCGATAATAATACTCACATGTTTTGCATCATCCGTTGGAGTTGAGACAGATGATGATTCAAATGTTTGATGAGACTCTTCAGGTTGAACGGTATTTGAACTGATTGAATCTGGCACACTAATATATTAAATATTTTCAATTTTAGTCAATATAATTAGCAAAATTTAATTTTTCAAGACAACAAATCAAACAAAATAAAGTTAATAAAAATTAAATAATAAATAATCCATTTAAAATCTCTAAGAACATTTTTCAGCCAAAAGTTTCAAAGGAATAAAATCTATGTATTCAAAAACAGCAAGGATTTAAAAATAAATTTGCTTCTAATTATCAGTCTCCTCATTGATATGACGGAAAATGAAGAGCAGCCATTCCAATGTATGTGGTATTACACCAGTGACATATAAATTGAAAGCCAAGATCCGAACAAAATCTAAGTAGGAATTGAAATCCACTTATAAACACAAAGTTCAGGCAGCAATTGTATTCACTGGTACTAATCGATTCTTTCAGTCAACAATTATCAAGAACTTGAGAACGGAGATGACGAGCAGTCATTCCTATGTATGTGGTATTACATCCATGACATAAATATTCATAACCAAGATCTGAATACCATCTAATTAAAACTTGAAATCTATCAATAAACACGATGACGATCCTATAATGTAAAATACAATCCCAAAAACCAACCTCGCCATTTAAATTAAACTGCCCGTCATTTCCGCTCTCAAGGTTTCGATCCCAATCGACTGATGGAATTGATTGATATTAGTAAGCGCAATTTTTTGATGCAGGATGAAACAAAATGTAAAATAGTTTTGGTAAAAATTTTATTTAAATTTTGTTAAAGTCTCAGTTTTGTAAAATTTTAAAAATTAATTTTTTTAACATTTTTTAGAATTTGTGATTTAAAAAAGCAAAATTTTTAATTTTTGATAAAACTTTTTGAGAATTTAAAAGCAGAAATTTATTTAAATAACAATGATTTACTCTAAATAGTTTAACGTTCAAGGCTACATGACAAAGACTGTTATTCAGCCAAAATATATTGTAGCTGAATATATATTTTGCATTGGTGTTGTTATTCTTTAATAATAATAATAATAATAATAATAATAATAATAATAATAATAATAATAATAATAATAATAATAATAATAATAAAACTGTAGTCATTTCCATTTCAATTTTTGCATAAAATTTCCTTTGATTAAAATCGCATTTCTGTAATTTTTTTTAATAATATTACATAAAATACAACGTAGGAAAAATTGATAATTTTGAATTTTAAAATGACAGATTAAAATTATTTTATTATTATTTTACAAATTTCTAATTCAATCCTTTTATAAATTTGTTTTAAATAGTCATATCTATTCGAAAACTATAATTAATAAAACGAATGAATCAATAAATAAAATCTTACAGTTTTTTTCTTTCATCGAGAGAATATGTAAATTTATTCTGCGCGGAAGCTGACTTAGCTGAGTAATCACTAATGGAATCCTCGCGTAAATCGTCCTGCTCAATTGGACTCAAAGAAATTGAAGGAATAATCTGTAAATTGACAAATTATTAACATATGATCAATGGAATTTGGTGAAAAATTATTTCAATCTTGAATAGTTGTTTGAGAATTAAGAAGTCACAGGGTTGGAAAGGTTGAGGGAAAAGGTAAAGAGCTAATATAAATATTTTCTATTATAATAAGAATAATAAATAAAATAATTCTAAATAAAAATAAATTAATCTATAAAAAAACAGAAAATACACGCGTCTATCAGTTTGTCTGCCTGTCACAAGAATTACTCCCAAACGTGAACGGTAACGATGTGAAATTCGCATATGCAATTATGGTTATCATGTATAGGCCAACTGTGCTATTTTAAAAATTGACCTCTTTGTTTTACTGAAAGTCACAGGATTAGATTAGACAAACGAGTGCTTCTCACATGGAATGTCAAGAGCAAAGGATCCCTTAACATTAGATAGGAACTTAAAAAATAAGAAACAATAAATATCGTTAAAAGTCTTACAACCCAAATATGTTTCTTATTATATAGAAACATTAAAAAGTTAAGCATTAAAAGCAATTTATAACAGGATGAATAAAATATATTATAATGAATAAAGAATGAGTTTGAATGCACCAAGGATGAAGTCGAGTAATAAAGCTGGCTACAAATAAACTAAAATAGATTGAATAAATAAAAGCCACACAGAAAATTCTGGTAACGATTTATTGAATATTGAAACTTATTGAATAATCTTCACTGAAATAAATATTTAAAGACAAGAAAAGAATTTAAAAGAATTATAATATTTTAAAACAATGTATGTTTGTATAAATGTATGCATTTTGTATCAATAATAAATTAACCACTTAAAGTACTTTTATATTGCTAACTAATCCTGTACCAATATGAATTTATTATTTGAAAGTATTTTAATTAATTCAAAATCTGATTTGTAGACAGAACATTGAAATAAAAACACTATTATTATACCTTAAAATATCATTTGGTAGACTTTTCCTTTAATTTTAATCAATAAATTTCAACTAATTAATTTTAAGGTGAAAATTAAAATTATTATTTATAAAATAAAAAAGAAACAATAAAACAAACCATTAGAGAGGGATTTGATTGAGGTTTTGCATTGTCATCTTTGTAACTCGTAATTGTAGTCAACTGAAAATAATTCCGTTATTATTATTAATATTATTATTGTTATATTTATTATTATTATTATTATTATTATTATTATTATTATTATTATTATTATTATTATATTTATATTTATTATTATTATTATTATCATTGAAAACTCAAAATTATTAAACTTTTAATATTAATTTTAGGTATAAAAGAAAATTAATTCATATTTGTAAAATTAGTAAATATTCAGATAAATTCAAAAGAAATGAATCTTAAAAGAAATCATTTCGCAGGTGATTTAATCAGTAAATTTTAAAATAATAAATTTAAGATTATTCAGTATCAGTTAAAAATAAATTTTTAATATATACAGTTGCATCATGGATTTAATTATTAATAAATTTGATGCCATGCGTTGCCATAGCGACGGCTAGGTTTATTTATAATATAACAATGGAAAATAAGAAAATTCTTTTGTTGCTCTGGACTACTAATAAAATGTCTCAGTCAGTCACTAATATAATGTCTTTATTGAGTCTCAAACAAAATGATGTTATAAACGGGTTAACTATATGAAATAGCGGATGATCAAGAATATCATTTGTCCTTTGTCGGTGGTGCTCGTTCAATATCTTGAAATGGCGCGTCATTATTTATTTAACAAAAATATCGGATTTTCGTATGCTCACTATAAAAAGCTTGAGATTATTCTCAAAACTTTCAGGTTTTCACAAAGTTTACATAATAATTTACCATAGTCGATAATTTGCTAAAAATCTAAATACGTTCATAAGCATCTTTTACATTCTCATTATGTAAAAGCGGCTAAATGTGGTTTTTAGTTACTATTATACAATTATACATATTCAGTTAAAATGAATTTTTAAATAGGCACCCCTAATAACACTTGTGATTAATATCAAATTCGTTATTAAGACTGCGTTGCCCATGCCGTAACAAAGATGGCCATGAGAGTCAAAATATCTAGATAATTATGGCTCCAGTAAAGAGTATTTTCGAAACCAAAAATAAATAATAAACACTTTTTCAACTGAGAATCTAAAATTTCTATTTAGTGTTCGGTTAAATTCTAATTTCTAATCAAATCAGTCAGATCAAATTGGTTTGCAAGACGAGGAGAATAATGATCCACACTGAATGAACCATCATAAGATGTATTGAAACTATCATTTTACCCCTTTTCTAAATGTATTTCATAACTGCTTTTATAATAGCGCAGTCTTCGTTATGATCAAAATTTCTGCTAGTAGAATATACATCAGAAGATTGCTAAGATCAAGCGACAAATATATTCACTGTGATTTATGGGACAGCCAACAAAAAATTTGAAATTCATTTATTATATGTTTATTTTATTTATAATTATCATGATCGTTACAAAAACTGAATGATAACGTTTGTCTCTGGCTGACAAATGGTCACGGTCTACACATCCCTGCTCTGTATTATCTCAAGAAATTTTTAATATAATTAAAACTTAAATTAATTATATTTTTAAAAAAATGTTATTTTAGAAATAATTTAAAGTCATCATAATCAAATTGATGGTTTATTAAAGGAAAATAAATTGTAAACAACTCAAATCAATCTTTCGTACATCACGTTTCAATGCAACGCAGAACGGCCCATACATATTATTAAGTATAAAATGAAAAATATTTCCTTAAATAACATACAAACCTTATATTACAGCAAAGTAACCAATGCAAATTTAAGAATCAGCATACAAAAAATTGTATATCAAACACGGAAAGTTCTAAAAAATGCACTTGACAGTGTAATAACTAATTTGACTTAAATGAAAACTATTAAAATTAATTATTTATAAAGTGTTTATTTTAAAAAAACTTGGAATTTCTTTATCAGTGTCTCTATTTAATATTCTCGATTTATTTCATTTAATTATTTTAACGCTTTTAATTATTTAATTTTAAATATTATTTTAAAAAAAAAGAAAAAACATTTTTTAAAAATTTAAAACATTATTTCATGGAATTTCATATAAAAATTTAAGTGGATGCTAGAGACAAAACCAAGATAATTATATTATAAAGGCCCAGATTTTATAAAGTAATTATATTTCACTACACTATTATGGCATCGATAAAGGACACTTTAGAACGATTTTCCATTATTCTACAAATATAATAACAACTTGAAAATATTTGAAAATGGAAATTTTCATTTTTATCTCATTTAAAAATAGAATCGAATCAAATAAAAAAATATCATAAAATTAGAATCCCTGAATTCTCAATTAAAAGGATGCTGTCAATAATAAACTGACCTTGGTTCTTCTTTCAGATTTTTAATCAACTCCAAAATCTCTATTTCGCAACAAAAATGGTTTATTGTCATATTTCCCCACGCCAATAATATTAATTAAATTAAATAAAACATTAATACATTAAATAGACTACATTAATTCACGCGCATCCATTTATTTTCAACACGGTTGGTATGGGCATGAGTTTGTGGATCTACAAAATTTTTCGAAGCGTGCCAGGCCTTACATACTTTAAGATGACGGGGATTAATGATGCAGCATACCTTTTTTCACGGGAATTAAAATTGATTCCTTAGTAGTGTTGGTTCAGAACACAAATAGCCTTGAAAATTGTTTAAATGCATCAGTAATACAGCACGAAAACCCAGCACCAAGATAACTTAAAATACAATATACAACACCAAATAAAAACTTTAAAATCTGAGAGAATATAAATAAATATAAAATCAAAAACATAAAAGTAAAATAAAATAAATACAAAATGCATCAAGAACCGCACGAAATCTACATAAAAAATAACATAATAACAAAAAAATTGACCGTAAAATGACCATTTATATAAAAGTAAAAATTAATGAATTAAATGAGTAAAAATAAAATATTTTTGGCGGAATAAATTTAATTAAAAATGTTAAAAATAAATTACCAATTTAAATAGAGAAATTAATAAAAATTTAATTTAGATAACACAAATAATTTCAAGGTCGAATTTTGTTTAATCGCAATAAAAATAACACACGAGGTTAAGGCCAAATTATAGGTGTATATACTGATATGTTTTCACAAATCAACACAACTACTATGCAGTATTATTTTCCACTTAATTGAAATATTGATTTTCAGTCTCACTTGGAGACTGACCGTAGTAGTGTGCGTTGCAGCTAACTGCATGGATGACTGGGAACTTGTTGATTGGTAGACGTGCTGTAAATGCCATGAGTTATGAATTATGGTACTACGAATTTTCAATATATGATGAATTATGAATTATGCTACTATGAATTTTCAATAATTGATGAATTATGAATTATGCTACTACGAATTCCCAATATATGATGAATTATGAATTATGTTACTATGAATTTCTATTATATGCTTACAAACTTCCGACGATTATTTCATTCATTCAAGGCTTTTACCCAATTGATCTGGTAATTTTCATTCATTCCTTTTTCGGTCCACAACCAAAACTTATTGCAAGATAGTAAAATAAAACACCCTATCGAACTGTGTAAGTGCGGTGTAAGTCCGCCAATAGTTCGTGCCCGTGAAGGTTCCGGCGTGAGAACGCATGAACCCAAACGTCAAATCATTGAAGTAAATAGCGAAAGAGAGTAGCTTGAGAGTGGGTCTTTTGGCTCAACTTTCTTGAACTTAATTTCGATAAAATCGACATAAACTTTTTAACAACATTCGGCTCAAAATCACTAATACCGAGTAGTCCAGTGGGCACTCATTAAATATAATATGAACATAAATAGATCATAAGAACAAAGAGAGGGAAAGGGTAGCGGGGAAAATAGCGAAATCGTTGCAACAGTTAAAATGAATAGCCATCGGAAAAAGATTAATCCGAACGACTAAAATCAGGAAAAATAATGTTTTAAATAATATATAAAAATTAAATAAAATATGTTGAATTGAGACGGAAAATATGTGCAGAACGCTGCGCAAATTTTCAGAAATAGTTAAAACATTTATCATAAAACTGTAAAAATCAGGGCGGAATGCTGCTCAAATTTTCCGAATTAATTAAAATACTTATCGAAAATAGTAAAGTAAAAGTGGAATGTTGTTCAATTGTTAGTATAATATCCTAATAAAACTGTAAAATAAAAGCGGTACGCTGCTAAAATTTTTCGACTCAAGGAAAATACTTTGTCAAAAACTGAAAAATAAGGATGGATTACGGTTAAATTTTTATATAAGTAAAGTATATTTTTTTAAGCCGAGGAATAAGGACTAATCACTACACAAAAATTTGATAATAATAATGATAATGGTAAGGATAATGGTAATTATAATAATAATAATAATAATAATAATAATAATAATAATAATAATGATCATGGTACTTATAATGATAATGATAATAATTATGCTAATAATAATAGTAATAATAATAATAGTAGTAATAATAATAAATATAACGGTAATTATAGTAATAAGAATAATAATAAATGTAATAATAGTAACAATATACAGGTAATACACATAATAGTAACAATGATAATGCTAGTAATAATAATAGGAACATTGTAGTTATAATAGGGATAAGGGTAAGAAAGATACTGTGTGGATATTTAACATAACGAAAGGTTTACAGGCCATAGAAAAGTCATCAACACGAACAACGATAAGAAGGACTATGGGAATGGGCATAACAATGAATGATATGAGAGTATAGGTTAACATTTGAAGGAGATAGGAGAATTATGGCACCTAAAAATCGAATGCAAGCACATGCCTTTTATCGGCAGCTCGTTGGACCCATGGATCATTCGGTCAATTATAGCATTAGCAATAGCGCTCACTTTTTAAGGACGATCTACCTACTCGAACACAGTTCCAATGTTGCTTAGCAACGGGTGCCGAGTGGTAAGCGAAAGATATTTGTATGGGGTTGTCTGGGTAACAACCATATAGTATCAAAACATCAACACCCAGAAACCCACCAGTAGCACAATCAATGGCTCCGGAAACCCACAGTTCACAGCGACCACGATTGTACTTTCTACGCACAAAAAGAGATTCATAAATTTGAACCTATTTTCCTTGACCACCTAATACAACCGGAGTAGCTATCAATCGGAGAGTATAAACTTCGCGAAGGAAATTCATGCCTTAATTTTCGAAAATAATTAAATTATTGAATTTATTTTTTTAATTAATTATTAAATTTTTTTAATATTTTTGGTGTGTGGAAATACGACAAAAGTACCCAAAAAATAAATTTACATATACATACAAAAGTATATCTAAAGTTATAATAGATAAGTTATTATTGTTTATTCATAATAATACTTTTGAGGCTAGACTTCTTTTTTGAAAGAGTCACAATTAAGTATGGATACGTGTGCGCGCACAAACCATTTTCTTATTGTACTGTATTTGCTGGAAAGTGCGATTCCTTGAAGGCAAAGTTACAGAGTGCAGCTCTAAAAAGTCGATGCATCGTTCGCTAGTTTCTCCCCGGTGATAGTTTCCATGGAAAAGTCAGAAACTTCTCTCACACTCCGGTCAAAAATAAAAATTAGGCATTAGATAATAAATAATTGTTTAATACTAAATAATATATGTAAAATAAGCGATAAACTTGATTATAAGCACCTTCCTTTGAAAATAATTGTGGTTGTACATTAAATACATTTTATTTTTTTAAAGAAAAATCAACACGAGTATTTTACTTTGGAAATAAAATCTCTTAATGAATTTGCCAAGTTCAAAAAAGAATATCCACAAAGATATTTTATACCGAGTGTTTCAAAAGGTAATAGACGATTCTATTTATTGATAAATTTTTTTAAAACAATATAAATATCAATCTTTTATTATTATTTAAGATAACAGATATTTAAATTTTATTTAAAACAGAAAATACTCAGTTTTCACCATCCACATTGTTATTTATGGTTTATGATTTTAAATGGATGATGTGTGGGGATTTTGTATATATCTTATTTGTTGTTTTTTCTATTACAAGAAAGATATTTTCGGAATTTGTTAGAGCCCAGCCGAGTCTCTGGTAAAAAGATGTGTCGGGACGGTCAGTGAAGAATGTTATAGAGGTGTGTAAATTAACAATAATATAATAAACTACAACAATAAACGCTTTAATAAATTCAAGAAGAATACTAACAAATAATCGCAAAAGAACCTTGTTAATTGTCAAATGATTGGGAATTTGGTCTTGGGATATCTCTTTGTTTTCTTTGGATGAGTTACTAGTAGATTCGTTACAATAAATAAATCCGGATTATTGGTAATAGTTCGTAATGGTAAGTGATAGTTTATTCGTAGGAAAACGGTCTTTATCAATTTCTTGTTTTGATTTTGGGTTCTTTCTTCTTTATAATGTGGGCAACTTAGTTATTCATATTTTCAATTTTTTTATTGAGTTTTTTATTTATTATTTTCTTTTCCCATAGTAAGTTGTTTATCTACTTACTATGGGAAATCGATAATTTATTATTATAAAAAATATAATTAAGGGTACAGAGAACAAAAAGGGGGGAATCATGAACTAATAAAAAGAAAACTGTAGTCCATAACATACATCAATGGAAAGTTTACACCTTTTTAATGCAGAGTTACATGCATTCTGGATATCTTGTAATGAAATCTGAGCAAATGAATGAATTATTATTTTCTTTAGATCTTCCAAATTTTCGTAATGCTCAGCATAGACAATATTCTTAAGAAGAGTGGTTTAAGAATAAAGGTTTACCGTTTTTGATTTTCATCCATTCCTCTCTGTACCAAAATTAGATATTTTAGTAAAAACACTCTATCGTCAATTGAAAATTGAGCCATTTCTTCATTATGCCTGTCAATGCAAAACAAAGATTTCTTCTACACAAACACCTATTTATTTATCCTAAATAGACAATATTTCCTACAAAATTTCAATACCTATTTATCTGTGAAAAACTTTAAATTTTTTATTAATTAAGATTTGATTAAAACTTTACACGTCATTTCTATTTCAAATTTTAATAATTTTATATATATTTTTTATGAAATTTTATTATTATTGGTAATTTCTAAATTTAGTGCATTAAAATAATTTAAAATAACTTCAACAAAATAAATATTTTAAATACCTTCAGAAAATAACATGCATAAATACAATATTAATACATTTAAATCACCATATAGCTTTTCATTCCATAGTTTTGAAAGTGACATTTTAAAAAAGCAGTCATTGCAACTGTAAAGATTATTCACAGCCAATATACCAAGGGATAGATATATTTCTAATATAAACTCTATCAACACGTTAAGCTATTTATTAGGCAAAAAATAGAAAAATAAACTATTGCGTTTATTCAACTTTTACACTGCATTAGCAGACCAATAATACAAGAGCTATTTCCAAAGCACATACAATTAAAAAAGAAATAGACAATAATAAAACTAACAGCCAGCAGGAATTCAAATAAAAAAAGAATTGGATTAATGAAATTTCCATGAAATGAAAAACATGTAAATAAGCTTGGAAAATATGATAAAAATTAAATTTCCATTTCGATAATTATCAACAGTGATTAACATACAGAATTTGTTGTGCATTTTTAAGCTCATTTTATTCAGATTTCTATTGGTTAAAATTGGATACTGCGTCAATATTTTGAATATTTATTAAATTTTTAACTGTCGCACTATAGCAGGAGAATCTTGAAGATTTTTGGAGTTCATTATTTGGAAGTTGATTGAGACTTTTGAGATTTAGATTTTAGCTTACATCACACTGCAGTTCACAATATCATTTAAAGGATTTTATTCGGGTCTAACGTAAAAATTCAAAAGATCAAGTCAACTATAGTTGGGATAACGGGTAAAGTGATTAAGAATTTACTGAATATTTGAAAACGAAAAGCTTTCACAAAAAGAATATAAAAAAATAATCTGTAAATTTTAAATGTTAATTTCTTTACCATAAATCTCTAATAAAATAAACTTACATTTTGCAATTCGGCTTTCAATTCCTGAAGATCAAGTCCTGGCTGGGATGAATTGATGTTTGAAATAAAAGATTCTTGAGTCACTTCACAGGTTTCGTATAATTTAGGAATGACTCTTTCCGTGGTGTTTGTTGATTCACAAGGAAGAATATTATAATTTCTGGATAAATGGTCGGTGGATCTGTATTTACAACTTTTTTTACGATGAAGAACACTGCTGTGCATGCTAACACCGGAGTTCGAACATGACTTCGTCGGATATGGAGATCCACCCCGACTAGAGGGGGCACTGGCAAACATCGACGCACGAGGTGACGCCGAATCTATATAGCCACTCTAAAATTATATATTATAACAATTTTGTATTTTGTAAAAATAATATTAAACAATAATAAAATATAAAATGAATTATCAAAGTTTTATTTCTGTAAAAAGTCTTTGTATTAATTAAATTAGTAAAAATTAGTAAGTAGTGTTTATTGAAAATTTTATATTAATAATTTTCAAAAGTATTGGAATAAATACAAGAAATAAACAGAATTTTTATATAATAAATGATAAATAAAAGTAAATGCCAGAAATGCTAAATAATCAGTTTAATGAAGCGGACAAGTAATTCAAGAATTGGTAAAGGTGGATTCAAGATGGATTTACAAAAAAAAGTTGCTGGATTTCATAACAATATAAATGAAAAAAGTACAATACAAAATTAACTAGATTGAATTCATGAGAAATTGTAAATTATTGTTTCATTTAAACACGGGCATCTCAAGGTATGGGTCACGACCCAATTTGGAGTGGAGTGACTAATTTTGGATGTCAAAAAATATTTACTTGCTTTAAAGAGGTCGCCAAGCAAAAAAGTTTGAGAATCCTCGATTTAAACAATATAGTAAATTTCGGTTAATTCTTCATTCAAGGAGAATTATGTAATTTGTCGAAATAAACATTAAGTTACCCATTTTAAGACCACGTAAACGTTAACCGAGAAATATTTGTGAGACCTTTTCATTGTGTCACGAAAATTCCACATCAAATAATAATTTTTTATTAATTTTTACTATAAGTTGCAAATGTACTGATTCAATGTTAATTTAATACAAATGTTTCGTCTATGAGGAATTATTCTGCCATAAATGATGCATCTATGCTCTTACAAAAAGTACCGGTAAAAATAGGAAAGATCTTAGATGATGTTCTGTAACCATCTCACAGGAATTATTTCCACTGCCTAGTTCATTCTCAGGAAAAAAGTAACTTTCTTCTGAGAGGTCATTTTCACCTTCGGGATTTATTGTTGATAAACTGAGAAACGGGTTAATCCCAAAAATGTAGAAATTTTTTGTTTTTTTTCAGGACAAAATTACGCGAGTCTTGATTACCAATAAATTATGTTGGAAATTTAAGGATTATTAAATGACCACATCTTAAAGAAAAGCAAGATTAATAAATTTATTTCCAAAAATATAAACTAGTTTCAATTATTTTTATTTCTTTGAAATCGATTATTTTAAGAATTATTATTATTATTATTATTAAAAGTTATTAATAATACCATCCCTACTTTTTAAAGATTATCAACAGTCAAAAATCAGGGTAAAAAATCATTTTTTATTTCCAAACGACCCAGACCCTTAACATGTTGACTACCGAGAAAACTGCAACGCAAACCCATTTTAACTAGTTAATTAAACAAAGTTTTAAAGCTTCTTATTCACATCACGTAATTAAAAATAAAAATGAATAGTTGACTGCATTTCTGGTAAATCCGCTAAACAAAAAAAAACTTCTGATACTAACACAAACAATCAAAACCTGATAAAAAATTAGAAAGCAAATATTTTATGTTAAAAAAATAGAAATTCCAAATTCCAAATTCAAACAAAATATATTTATAAGAATCAAACAATCAATAATTAAAATACAAAAATAAATATATTTCTTTATAAAAAACATTTGCAAAGAGCAGGGCAAATTATTCACCAATCTAAAATTCAGGCATGTGATAGAAACAAAGCAAGAAAAACAATTTCAGACGTAAACTGAAAATATTAAAATCTTCGATGAAAAAAGAAAGAAAATGTTTAGAATTTCGGCGTAGATTTATAAAAATATATAAGAAAAATGAGAGAATAATGAACCAATAGAAATTTATTAGCAAGAAGTTATAAAATATTGTTTAATAAATAATCAAGCTTTCTGAACATTTTTAAAATACAAGCTAAAGTACTTTTAATTTTTATAAAATTAAAAGTATCAATTTAACATGCAATTTTAAAAATCAAAATGTGATCAGTTATTTATCTTTAATCAAATCATTACTCAAATGAAATAAAACAAATAAAATTGGTGAATATCTTGATGGTCAATTCACAGAATTATTGGAAATAAAAATGTCTATACAGGGCTAAAAGCATGCAAACATTTATGGAGATGTTTATTTTATAATAGGAGCACGAAAACAGAAAATGAATGAAACAAATATCGTAAAATCACAAGAATAGTAGGTTCAATTTTTACAGAGTTTAGCTAATTTAAACAATACTCGCACCAAAAAAACTGTGAAAAACAGTCAGTCATAGAATTTCCAACTTTTCCCAAAAAATTAGACTAAATCCAAAATCAAGCATGCCATTATGATGCGAGATTTTATGATAAGTTTAGACATGATTACCTCATGCACATCCACGTAAACATTTTTTTTGTTTTATTTACCTTGTAGTTTTCGGGCACCGTGACGCACAGTTTGAAAATCTCCGTCTTAATCAATATAAATTATTTAATGCCTTATTTTAATTATTTTAATAATACTGAAACACGAATAACAGTTTCTTGAGTACTTGATCAGAATTTTCATTAAATTATAAATATTAGTTTTTACAATTAAACTATCTAACGCATTTTACATGTCAATGTGACTTCCACATTGATATTGAATATGGTATAATAATAAATTTCATAATATTTATGAACGAGTAAGTTCTTTTGTCTTAAGACAGTTGTAACGCGGCCTAGAATATGGTGCATAATTGCGTTAACCAATTTAAAATAAGAAATTAAAAAAAATGTACTTCTGTTCCATTAAAAAACTAGATTTGTTATTTGTTAACCTCCAGCCGCGGGCGATGTGGATCTCACGTTTCACTTACTCTATACAATTCATCATACCATTTACGCTAATTGTCAATAAATTTGCATATTTATACTCAAATTTTTGTCTTCTTTATTACATTCCAATAATATAATATAATATAACTAATATAAATGTCGAATAAAATTACCCGGCGATTTGATACAAAAATAAAAAAATCTCCTGCGGCTGGAGGTTTTCATCAACAACAACAATTTTTGGTATCTTTTCAGAAAAATTCGAATATATTTTTTAAAAACCTAAATATTTTTCATCCTCACATGACTACAAATTAATAAAAGAAATGATACAAACACGTTTAGGAAAACAGTGAAGTAATTTATAACTGTATTTAACTTTGAAAATTTTTTCAGTGAATTCCGCGTTTAGAAAGATATTTAAAATGGCAGTATACAGAAAATAATATCAATTATTGTTTATATGTCTTGTTATTGCCCAGAAACACATGCTGCAGCTTTTTGCGTCTATATTGTTCAATTATTGTATTATTAATTAACATTAAAGAATTTAGTCATTTTACATAGCGCCACGAATTAGTTTAGACCATGACAAATTACTGGAAATTCACTGGAAAATATATATTAGTATGTTGTCAGACATAAATACATGAAAAATTACGTTGAAGCTTTTAACATTTTAGAATCGGCATCAGAAAGCGATAACAAAGAATTCAATTTTCGTTTAGATAAGCATCGGGAAAATTATAAAGTGAAGTCGACATTATTGAAAAATATATAAAATATTTCGGCTATCACAAGACAAAAGCAAGTCATTATAGAATTGGTCTCGTCGGGTAATTGGCGATAAAAGGTGGTCTTTCCCGTTACAAAAATAAACTGAATGACATTTTTTAAAGGTTTTTTTTGTTATGATTGATGATAATGCTTTTTTTTAACGTTAATTTTCTCTAGGTTATGAAATTTGTTAATTATTACGTAATAAACAAATGAAACAAAATTTGCTTGATATTAGGTTAAAAATCTAAAAAAATGATAAGAAAATATTGTATTAAAAATTAATAATCCCAGAAAAAATCAAGTGTATGTTTTATTTTTTTGCTAACTGTACACAAATGATATAAGTAGTAGGATGTGAGCCCGTCAGATACAACCCCCACACTTGGGTTACGTAATTATTATATAACATTTGACCTCTGCACACGCTGCTGCTACCTGGAGATTGACCTCTGTCCACTAGTTGCTACCTAGTAATTGACCTTTGGTCAATGACCTCATGATTACGTCACTTGACCACTGGCCAGTCACACACTTGTTATGTCACTGGTCAGTCACACACTTATTATGTCACTGGTCAGACACACACTTATTATGTCACTGGTCAGACACACACTTATTATGTCATTGGAGATATACTTATTACCTAACTGTTATTATGTCACGTAGTTGTGGACCAACACACCTACCTTCTAGAAACTTCCACACACCAACCTTGCTGTTATTATGTCATGTAGTTGTGGACCAACACACCTACCTTCTAGAACCATCCACACACCTACCTTCTAGATAATTCCACACACCAACATTCTTGAACCTTTCGTTCTTAAACATTTCACACACACACACCAACCAACGATCAACGATCCATACCTATCCGTACCGATATGTACCCATCCGCACCCAACACGCCTACAACTACGTCTACTTAGCAAAATCACTCACTAGTACTATTGGTATAATTATTTTACTGTTTACTTTATATAAACGTAAGAGTTTCGTTTACCTCATTGATTCATATTACTTGCATGTGATATATTAAAAAATTATATTTACATGAAATTTTCAATTGATAATTATATTATTACATAAAAAATTATAAAATAATCATTAAGCATAATAAATTAACATCAAACTCGTCTTAAAAATAAATGTTCAATCCTAAATTATTGAGCTTACTGACTATTTTGTTATTAGTATATTACATAACAATTTTATCAAAATAATCATAAGACTTTAATAATTAATAATTTATAAAAAAATTATATTTACCTGAAATTTTCAATTGTTAATTATATTTTTACATAAAAAATTATAAAATAATTATTAAACATAATAAATTATCATTAAACGCGTCTTAAAATAAATGTTCAATCCTAAATGCTTTAGCTTACTGACTAATTTGATAGTAGTATATTAAGTAACAATTTTATCAAAATAATCATAAAACTTTAATAATTTTCATGAAAATTTAAGTTTACAACCATTATAGTATATTGATAGTTTATTTAATTAAAAATAAGTCACTCAAAACTTAAATTTGAACACTGGATTTACAATATTTTAAGAAAATAATTTAACAAGTTTAAAATTTCAACTTAACTAAATGTAAAAAATTAAATTATACAAGATTTACTTTACCAATTTCTATAAAATTTTAAATTTACAGCAAATAAAATATACAGATTTATATTCTATTAAAAAATTTAATTTTTAAAATAAAAAATAATTCGCCCACTATAGGAGTTGAACCCCTCAACGAATTATTACCGACACCACTGATGTAAGAATTTTGAAAATAAGAATTTTGAAAATTCTATAAATTTATAGCAAATATACTGTTTCTAATAAAAATTCAATATTTTGATAATAATTCACCAAGTTAGGATTTGAAAATACTAATTTACAAGTTCATTCGACTCTATAAATTATTAGCGATACCATCAACTAAATTCGTTGTAACAACTATTTTAGTGGTTTTTTTTAAAAATTCACTGGATTAATTAATGCTAATAATAATGCTATAGATAATAATTTAACTTTCACAACAATAAAAAAGACAATTTTTCACACGTAAATTTATTACAAACACGTATTACATTGTCAATATCAGTCATGTGGATACTATTGATATCTAAATAAACTTTTGTTTTTAATAAGAGCTTTGATCTAAATACTAATTAAATGTTGATACAAAAACGTGTAAAATTAGATTTAAATTCATTATGCTAATCAACCGATAATTTCGAACATTAAAGCTTTATGTAACCAAACATTGATTAAATAACCATTAAAAATTTATCATGTGATACCTATTAAATATTTCAATAATTTATGATTCAAACTAGGTATATTATAATACTTTTCGATAAATTTATGAATAAACTATTACATGATTTGTTATAAAGTTATTTAAAAGGTTAAGAATTTTAACCCTAAGTAATGAAAGAAGTAACAATTTTAACTCAAAGTAATGAAATATTTAATAATTTTAACCCTAAATAATGAAAGAAGACACATTTTAACCCTAAAAGATGAAAGATAACTTTTAACCCTATGTGATTAAAAGTTATAACCTTATGTAAACCAATAATTACTAAATACCAAGTAAACACATGTCTTTAATAAAGATTAATTGGTAAAAAACATACATATATTTAAAAATCGTTGACAATTTTTAAGTACCAATTAAAAATGGTTTGAAAATATGAATAAATATTTTAATTTAAGAATATTAAATTTAGTCGCTAAACACAAAATACTAATCAATTTATTAAAATTATTACAGTTTTCTTGAAAATAATTTGAAAACGTACATACCAAATACTTGATTTTGATTGGTTGCTACTATTCCTATTGACAACCACAATATTTTTCGATAAATTTAATCGCTTAACACAAAATACCAATAAATTTATCAATATATTAAAATTTAAATTTATCGAAAAATAATGTCGTTATCAATAGGAATAGTAGCAACCAATCAAAATCAAGTATTTGGTTTGTACGATTTCAAATTATTTTAAAGAAAACTGTAATAATTTTAATATATTGATAAATTTATTAGTATTTTGAGTTTAGCGATTAAATTTATCGAAAAATAATGTCGTTGTCAATAGCAATAGTAACCGCCAATCAAAATCACGTATTTGGTTTGTACTTTTTCAAAATTAATTTAAAGAAAAGATATTGAAATATGATTTTTATGTTGTTTCAAGAATAACTTTCTATTGAAAAATAAGTTCAGTCAATAATATTCCAATTAATATTTCTAATTAACAATTGCATTTAATCAATCAATAATTTTACGAGTTTATTTAAATTGACGATTAACAAATTTATATACTTTTTAATCTAATTTCAATAGAGATTTTCAATTTAATATTCTTAAATTAAAATATTTATTCATATTTTCAAACCATTTTTAACTGGTACTTAAAAATTATCAACGATTTTTAAATATATGTATGTTTTTTTACCAATTAATCTTTATTAAAGACATGTGTTTACTTGGTATTTAGTAATTATTGGTTTACATAAGTTTATAACTTTTAATCACATAGGGTTAAAAGTTATCTTACATCTTTTAGGGTTAAAAATGTGTCTTCTTTCATTATTTAGGGTTAAAATTATTAAATATTTCATTACTTTGAGTTAAAATTGTTACTTCTTTCATTACTTAGGGTTAAAGTTATTACCTATTTCTTCACAAAGGGTTAAAATTATTAACCTTTTAAATAACTTTATAACAAATCATGTAATAGTTTTTTCATAAATTTATCGAAAAGTATTATAATATACCTAGTTTGAATCATAAATTATTGAAATATTTAATAAGTATCACATTTTTTATTGTTTTGTAAGTTAAATTATTATCAATAGCATTATTATTAGCATTAATTAATCCAGTATGCGTGAATTTTTAAAAAATATTGATATAAAGCTCATGGATCGATTATTCTTTATCAATTTATATAGTTAGCCCAGTGACTTATTTTCATAAAAACACTAAAATAGTTGTTACAACGAATTTAGTTGATGGTATCGCTAATAATTTATAGAGTCGAATGAACTTGTAAATTAGTATTTTCAAATCCTAACTTGGTGAATTATTATCAAAATATTGAATTTTTATTAGAAACAGTATATTTGCTATAAATTTATAGAATTTGGTTAAGTATTTACATGTAAATAATCCTATGATGGGTTATTTTCATAAACTTTATAAATCCAATGTTTAAATCCTATATTGAATGAGTTATTTTCAAAATTCTTACATCAGTGGTGTCAGTAATAATAATTGTGACCAGTGGCATAATTATTGTGTAACTGACCGGTGACATAATAAGTGTGCGACTGACCAGTGATCAAGTGACGTAATCATGAGGTCATTGACTAGGTAGCAACTAGTGGACAGAGGTCAACCTCCAGATAGCAACAGTGTGTGCAGAGGTCAAACATTATGTAATAATTATGTAAGTCAAGGGGGAGGGGTTGTATCTGACGTACTCACATCCTACTACTGATATATCATTCGTTGCATCGCCATGAAAAATGATAAATAAATTCAAAATTTAAAAAACTTATACATCATTAGAGAGCAAATTTTTTTCTACGTGACAGCTTAAAATATTTTTGGAAATTATGATATTTTATTTGAAAACGTAACTTTGGTATATACAGAGAGTAATGAGACAGGAATTTATTTAATAAAAATTTATATAGATTTAAAATCTATCATTTACACAATGAATTTAGTAAACATCCAAACGTATTGCAATTGTTTTATTAATCATACAGTTTATATTTTGCCCATCAACTGTTAGACAAAATGTTATTTATTCCCAAAATCAATTTTAATATGTTTACAATTTAAACATAATATTATTTAAAACAATTGAAAATTTTAAAACTGACTGAAGATATATAATTTCTAGATATTTACAAATTAAGTTAACTACTAAATTATCTATATTAGCCACTTTCTATAATATAATTACATAAAATTTATAATAATTATTACTTAAACTTTTAAAAAAAATATAATTTAAATAAACGACTAGGTAAACTATTTCCGTATTGTTTATTCCGTAAATGAAATATTTCGACCTATGCATATTTTAATAAATTATTCAAATAAGTGTTGAGTTATAATTTTATTTGGTTTGGTAGAACTGTTTGCTCTGACTCCCATGCTCTTTAAATGATACTGGAATAACTCAACACAGGAAAACTTTTATTCGATACCAACAATTTCACCACGATTCGAATGTTACTTTTACAATAATGGCAGGAATCCCCACGGGAAGCCGCCTTTTCAATTAACTACTAAAATATCCTTGACAAGTCTGACTAGTTCTTTTTCAATCTCACGAATCTTTTTAACTTTTCTGTTACTCGCAACTTTTCTAAATTATTTGTGTCCCCGCTGTTGATTTGAGACTCCTTTATATAGGAAATCTATCCTCAAACAATTAATCTGATTTACGAGAATTTACATTGGACTCCCGGGGAACTAGTTAAACAATTTCAGTTCCCTTCGTAATTAAATTTATTCAAATCGGAGAATTTCCCCCTAATTTAATTTATTTGTTTTCGTCATTTTAAATAATTAATTAATTTGTATTTTTTTCCCAAATTAGTTTTATATTATTATTTTCGTACTCATCTCGTCAATTGGCATCGGCACATACCCATTTCCCCCGGAAAATATTGATTTTAATTTTTTGATTATTTTTAATTAATTATTTTATTTTCCCAAATTTTTATTTATTATAATAATTTTTGAAAATCACCTAACTCCAACATAAGTTACTTTATCTATAGTAATCAGAGCCATATTTTTAATTGGTTTTTGAAACATCGAGTGTAAAAAAGAAAAAAAGAGATTCAATTAAAGAAGAAAGAAGTTAAATTTCTTATTGAAATGGACCTACTTAAGTCGAAATATTTTATTTAAGAAATAAACACTGGGCAACGAATTTTACTTTAACCAAAACTAAATACTGATAAGTAATACTTATAGCTAAAATATTTAAATTAACACTGATTTACCAGCATATTTGATAGACTGGTTCTACCATATAAAAAACTGTCATTTTGACGGGCTCGGTAGTTCTAGTGTTAAACATTAAAGATTATAAAAATAAAATTGCCAACTTAAAGAAAGAAAATTTACAATGTTTTCGAGCCTTCTATTTAGGGCCGATGTAATTTTATTCAATCTATACTGAAATGTCACAAACTACAGAGCCGTCAATTTGGGCATTTACTTTGATAACATTTTAAAATATTTTCTGTTTATCAATCCAGAATTTCAAGACACATTATTTTATATCAATTCTTAACCTACAATTTTGTCAAATAGTTAAAAATTAATTTAACATGTATAATATAATTTAAAATTCTATCTAAAAATTCAGTAAATACAGTTGCAGTGACAACCAATCGCAAAGGCGATAATCTCATTTTTTAATTTATTTAAAAAAGTATTTTATTAAAATAACACTTTTCCTTTACACTGAAAATTCTTCTACCCCCCATCAGGTTTTGTGTTTTAATTGAATTTATTATTTCCTTATTATTTTCCTACATTGAAACAATTGTTGAAATTTTGCAAATTTATTTGAGAACTTTCACTTAAAATTTTAATTTATTTATTCGGTAGCATTTTTTTTCTCAATGAAGAAATAAGTTTTATATTTAATTAATTCAGTAATTTCGAGTGACTTGACGTCTAAAAACAAAACTAGAATTTTCAATTTTGATTTCACCACGAAAAATGAAATTTGCAGTAGAATTTTTTCGATTGAAAAAAGAATAATTTCTTTTATACTATTTATATTGGCCATTTTGAAGAGTTTCACATTTAATCTACTGGGCGGAAAAAAGTTCAAAGGATTTTAATAAATAAAATGGCTCGTTTTACTATTTCAAATAGCAAAAATTAGATTTGTAACTTTTGAATTGATATTTAATTCCTTGCTCATGACATTTGTATAACTATCATTAGACAGGGATTTCAGAGATTAAATGTTAAAATGAACCAGAAATGCTTAATCCCAAGTCCATAAACCACATGTTGGTCTTACGACAATTATTTGCGATTCCTATACATTTTGGGTTATATAATTTTGCAGCTCAAATCAGAAATTACAAAGTTTTCTCAATTTACATTATTATAAAAATATCTTTTACAGTTTTATCAGTTATTTCTTTTCAATTGCATCTATTAAAAAATATTTGACTATGAATCAGTAAATATATCGATGATTTTTGATATTCATGAATTTTCGGCACAGATTTTTTCAGTACCTACAACACCCAAATATATAATTTCAGATCTATATTACTACACAATTTTATTTAAAGTATTAAAATGGTTTTTATGTAATCATAATCGTGCTATTTTCTTTATTAATAAGCCTCTGGCATAGGTTTCGATTAAACAGGCCTCACTAAGCAAAAAATAACATTAACCATTTAATGCACTAATATTTTTTCATGGAAAAAAGCAAAACAAAATCATTTTTAGGCGGGAAGCGAATTTTCTATTGTATAAATAAGAATAATATGAAAAGCATTTTTTATAAATGTCCTTTTATCAAACAATTATGATTTACGGTGAATATGAAGTTGATTTTATCAATATATTAGTAAAAATTTTATATTTTGCAAAATGTTTCATATTTGATAGGGTTGATTAAATAAATAATGCAATTTAAATACAAGAATGTTTTTTGATGGGAAATGATGTTTGGACAATTGAATTTCCAGGTAATAAATAAACATACTATTTAGTGAATTCGGTTTGTAAATCATTCAATAAATAAACTTTAAACCGTTATTTTTAAAATCACTATGCTAAATTAATAAACATTTAAATTTTACTGGTGGCATAATAAATTTAATATTTCAATTTGCAAGGTAAAATTTCAAACTATTTTTAGAAATAACATCATGTATCTTGTTGTTCGCCATTGATCTGTTTTCTTTCATTTGGAATTTCACTTACCTTCAATAAAATTTCGACTTTGTATCAATGTTTTTTAACTCTATATTAACTTCACTTTGTATGTTTGAGTGAACCACGCAATTCTTGCAACGGAAAATTTACCCAGTTCCGTTATCGGATCGAGCTGAAATTTGGCAGATAGATTCGTCGCCGAGCACAATGCATTCTTTCAAAATTTCAGACCAATCAAAGGTACTCTAATTAAGTTTTTCGAAAATTTTCAATTTGATCACCTATTTCCATAGAGAAATTTCTTAACTAGTTTATTTTGCGTGATATTAAATATTTAAAAATTTTAATTTTCAGAGAATGTAAGATTGCGATATAAAGTTTTAAAAAACTGTTTTAACGGTTTAAATTTTTTTCGATTTAGCACAAATTTTTTACAGCTTTCAACCGTTAAACGACTATCTATTCGGAAAACTACCAAATAAATTCTTTAAAATATAAATGCAGTCATATAAAAATTTGGAGAAAAAAATGAAAATCATATGAAATATAAATGATAAGTAATTTTCTTCGATTTCGACATTTTGTTTAATAAACTCTTTTTAAGGTTCACTCGAGTAACACTGACAGTTTTGATAAACATAAAATGTGTACGAATTATTATTCACATAAAAGTGCATATATTTAATTTATGATCTCTTTAGCGAGATTCCTATAGTCACAAAACGAATTATGAGAATGGATGGCGATTTTGTCAATGCAAATTCATCAAGAGAACTCACGATTTCATACCTACAATAAAGGGAGAGCTGAAGAAATCTAGAAAAATATTTACCTTAGATTAATTATCATTGTACTCTGATTCTCTCTCACATTATCAAATTTAATTATCGTAATCATTTTCCGTAATATAAATGAAAAAGATTTATTCATAAATACAAATAATTTCAAATTTGCATTGAAAAAATCGAGACAAATTAATGTGAAAATATATAATTTATCATCTATTTTTTAATGCAACAAATTTTAAAATTAAAATGAAATACGAAGTTTTAAATTTTGATATCATATTTTACTTTTGTTTTACTTTTTAAAATTTTTAATTTCCATATTTTCGAAATGTTGCCTAAACAAAATACTTTTATAAATTTATTGATACATTATTAAAATCCAGATCTTTAAGAATGGCAACTTTTGAAAATAGAAAATCTTAAATTAAAAGAACACGTTCGAACAATTGTAAACTTAAATACAACTTCGATTACATCATTTTCTATTATTTTAAATTTATATTATTAGACATTTTAAATTTATATTATTAGCGGCGATTTTATCGCATTCTAATGCCCCACTGTTGCCAACCATTTATATAAATTTACCTATAAAATTAGAAATCAAAGAAATACTTCTAATAAATTTTATTATTTTATTCAAAATCGATTTTTCATATTTTTTTATTTTTAAAGAAAAATTTTTTCAAACTGTTTTTTGAATCACTTTGGTAAACTTTAACCCTACGCTGCACAGTAATGCATATATTCATCACACATTTTACATTCAGAATCATAAATAAGCCGTTTTCCATCAGAGAAAGCCATGTACGAATATACTTAAATTGGATTTTTTAAAAGTTATCTATCCCGAATTCCTTGCATACATTTATAAATTAATAACTAAAAATAAAAAAATTGTTCATTGTAGAGTTAATATTGGATTAAATACTGACTAAAAAAATTAAGTAACAATATGTTTTAATACAAATTAATTTTAAAAAAATAAGTTAATTAGATTTAATTTACAATTATTTACATTGAGTAACTGTTTAAAATAATAAGTTAAACAATGTCATTTTAATACGACTAAAACCTAAGAATTTCGGACCCATATTGGTAGAACGCAAGTAATCCAATTTTATATTTAATATGTAAGCCATAAAAATAGACGCTATAGAAAATGTTTAAAAGTCAAGGATGTAAAGTAGACAGTACTTTAATAATTCGTAAATCTTGTTTATTATATTATTAAAAGAAAATTTATAAGTATTTCTTCTCGAAATATCTCCATGATTATCGACAGGTTACACCTCAACGAAAATCTTAAAAAATAAATTTTTAATACTTCAAAAGTAAATTTTTTCTACAATAATTGTTTAGAGCAATGGTTATTATCGAGGAGTGAGGTTCACTCCATAGAATAAATATTGGAAATTTACTAACTCAACAATTCCTGACAAAACTTGAAAAGGTTTTGGAAAGCCTTTAAAAAGATAAGTGCTTTCCAAATTTTATCCGAACAATTATGTGCATATAAAAACTTAAACATGAGAATTATAATAAAAATAACACGGTAATACAAAAACTTAGGAAAAATGTAGAAGTTCAACAACCGTGATTTGGGATCACATGAAGTCCTTAGCAGATTCAATTATTAACTATTTCGGAGTAATATGAAGAAGTAAGACATCAAATTTTAGGTTTTGATCAAGTGTTAAAACTATAAAACTAAATTTGGGTTGCATAGAATTAATTTTTGATCTTTTGCCAGAATCAAAATAAATTAAATCCCATTAAAAGTTTCAAAATGACCTCTTCAGAGAAAAGTTCTTATTTACCGAAATCATAATCTCCTGCTTAAACTGGAGATCGCCGCTGTCATCGGTTATTCGTGCAACAAGACATTGATACTTGATTTTCTTCCTGGTCATTATTTATTTTTTCAACAGTTCCAATATCCAATGAGTTTTATTAGGACATCCATAATCTTACAGTGCTTAAATGGCAGAGTCACTCAATTAACTTAGCCTACGGATAATATCTTCTGGTAAAAACCCTTTGGAATTATCAGTGACTACGTAGAATAGCATGCAACAATGAGAACATGTCAATTGAATTATGAAAAGTATTTCCAAACAACATCATGTGACCGTCCAATCATTGCATAAACTAACAAAAAACATATCCCATCTGAGACATAAATGCAAAGCTCCCATTGATGCATCCAAAAAATCTCCCTGGGCTATAATTTTGACAGTTTCCTCTTTGAATACGCCAACCAATGCTTCTCATGAATATATCAGTTAATATATCTTGTACAAGATCCTTCCAACAAATACCAACTAATACCAATATATTTATTTATCTAATTTATATAGTTCAACTATTAATACAGCATTGTATTAGGCTTCTAAAAGATATTTTGTTCCTTCTGACCCAAATGAATTCTGTTTTAAAGCTAATTTATTAGAGCATAAATTTCAGAAAAATTTTTAATTTTGGCCTTATGGAGACAATTTCAATTTTGCTTTTGGAATTTATATCTTGCCGACTAATCGTTTCTTCCTTCCAATTTCCTTAGATGAAAATGAACGTTCGAGGAATCCTAATGAAGTATTGTAGTAGGGTCTCATTTCTTTGTCACGGTGTTTTGGCATCATTGACAAATACCGAAATATTATTCTCATATGCGATAGCGCATTTTAATCCACAGCAGAGCTTTTCCATAATTTCTTGAATATTGGTGCAGTTTTAACACAAATGGTAATCGATGGAATCAATGAAAACCTTTAGTTGGTATCTCGGATTCCACCACCCATATTTGTTGAGCAGTAAGGAGAGTTCCAATAGTATTTGTAGCAATGACACTAAAGCTCTTCAAAGACTTTCTTTTGCACTTGAAATAGGTTTAGGAAATTTTAATGAATGCTCCACCTGTGTGAAAATAACAGCATACGAAGTATCAGTAACCTCATACTTCATTTATGTCAATGCGTTTCTGATAACCTACAGAAATGTTACTTGCTTCAAGAATGAGTGATTAAACTGGTTATTACTGTTGGTAAATAGTTGTAAGGCAAAAGCTTTAGAACAGGGGTGTCCAACCCAAATAATGATCTTGCGGGTCACTTTTGAAAAGCATCGGGCCACATTTAAAAAATTCCTCATATTAGATTTAGATACACTATTTACATTTTTAAGAGTTAAAAAATGAAAGATAAATGGTCAAGGCGGACTACACGCGGCCCTGCTTTAGAACAATTATTACAGATTACAGATCACAGTTTGGAACCATTGACATAAGTAATCAAACTGAATCCTTTCTATCTGAATTCATTAATCCTGAAGATATTATTTTTAGTTTAAAAAAGTATTTAATTCAATTTCCTTTAGCATATTAATATTGCAACCATCAATTCTAATATTAAGCCCACCACTTTTATTATAAAGTTGATTCTATTCTTTTAATTCAATCTCAGGCATTTTTCACTTCGGAAAAATTTTAATAGATTAGGTAAAATTGTAGGAACTAAGACACTAATTATGAAAATGTCAACCAGATAGATTTTAAAAGCAAGAGGAAAATATCACATTGGTTAAAACAGTTAACAAGGCAGAAACTAAAAAATTCTGAATTTTAATTCACTATTAAAAATAAAAGTCTTTTATTATTTACTGTCTGAATTTGTTACCAAAGCATTTGAAAAATCTTTACATACTCGCATTTGCAGAATTTTTATTTAGAAACGAATCTAAGATTAAATTTTATTTTTTTTAAAGTACTCGTCAAATTTTTTCATTTATAAACAAAATTCAAAATTTTTTTTAATTTCGTTGAAAAAAGAAAAGAAATCTTAGTTGGAAATCAAAAGAAGTTCTTATAATAATAATAATAATAATAATAATAATAATAATAATAATAATAATAATAATAATAATAATAATAATAATAATAATAAAAATAATAATATTATTATTATTTTAATTTACCCGTGCTACTCTTTTATGCCAAAGAGACATTTGAGAATCTTCCGATCCCCGTCTATTACCCATTGGACTATCAGAATAATTATTTTGATGAAATTTACTCTCTAAGCAAGAATTAAATCTGGCCTCCTCATTGTAAAGCGTATGTTGAATATTATATGATCCATTCATTGGTAAACTGAAGCGTTTAAGATGTAATCCCATGAATTCTAGAGGAGATATTTCATTTATATAATTCTCTTTAGTTGATGGTACCATCTGCTTAACAACAGCATCATAAAGAAATTCATTCTTAAGAAATAAAAAAAACCCATTAAATATTATTAAATTAAATTATTATTGAAAAATCAACCTGAGACCGATACTTATGAGCAGATTGTTCAGGATAACTTCCACCAACACCGGGATTTGATCTATGCAAAGGTTGCATATCAGCAGCTCCGTCTGACGACCGCCGAGGAAAACACGAGTTATCTGAAATACATTTGCACATTAAAAGTGAAAATATTGATATAAGTAATATAATGGAATATTTTTAAAATAATTAATTTTAATACTACAACAGAATTAAGTCTAACATATGGCGCAGTGACGATTTTTTGTTAGCTTATTCTAGCCAACTTTATTAGAAATTTTCTATGTGAATAGTATGTCATTTTTAATTTTAGCTTTTTTGTTCAAATAGTATCCTTAAATATTTGCAAATAAACTATCGCAATTCTCAAAAAATACAATGTGAAAATACACGATGAAACGAAAGAGCGAGTATTTTAAACTTGACAAAAGAGTGCAAAAAGCTTAGTGCGCTAAAATCTAAATTATTTCAATCAAAAATATTTTATTTTCACAAAAACCATCAGAAATTTAAATAGAATTTAAATAAATAACAAGGCTAGCCAATTTCCGCAATGTTTATTCATAAAATGAAATATGAAATATTTCGACCGAGAATATAATCAAAAACAATCATAATCAAAATTTAACTAGACTTTCGCTTTCTCCTCTTTTCTGATTGATATTTTCTTCCACTAAACTGTTTTTAACAAATATATTTATTTAAACAAATTTCCAAAATTTTCAAATTCGATTTATCAATATTATAAATTTAATAGATCCGAATAAAAATTCTAAATTTTATAAAAATCAGAAATTATTTATTCAGATATAATAAAAATATTTACAAATCGAATTTGCACTTCAGAAAAATACAAACAAATATATAAAAACTTTATAATTCTTTTATTAAATTTTGGATTTTCGACATTTTACCATGGCAAGGGTTTGTTTTGATAAACTTTAAAAATCTTTTTATGTCGATGGCGAATCATTTATATAAATAGAATTTAAATAAATAACAAGGCTAGCCAATTTCCGCAATGTTTATTCATTAAATGAAATATGAAATATTTCATCAGACATTATTATCAAGTCATTAGCAAGTTACCTCTTATGGTGAAGAAAATGAAATCATTTTCGGGTATATTTTAATGTCATTATGAAAAATGTTTAGTCTGAAATGGAAATTCAAAAAACGCAAATTTTGGAGATTGCTTTTGAACGAAAACTTTAGAAATCAGCTAAGTTATGCAATGAAAAAATCGAGGAACCCTGGGGTTGGCAACCTTTTAGCTGTAGCGTACCACCTTATTTTTTTACAAATAAGTAATAGTATATGGCTGTCACATTAAATAATAAAGTTCTTTATAAAAATAATTTGATTGCAAAATTATCTTTTTAATATATTTAATTGAAAAACAAACAACATAAAATTTACCTTCTCGTTGAAAGCCCCATAGTAACACATGTTTGTGATATTATTTGACGTTGTGTGGAAAATTGGTGTTTAATAAAGAAAAAAATACCATTTCAATACCAATACAAATATATATTTTTATCTAATAATATTAGAGAATATATGTGAAACCGCCTTTAGCAGTATTAGAGTCGCTATTACCTAGACCACTTTGTAGTTGTGTATAGAGTGCCATTGAAAACTTATCGCGTGCCATAGGTTGCCAATCCCTGAGCTCACTTAATAAATTTTCATGGTATTTGTTGTTTTAAAGCTATTTTATTTGGTATTACATTATGTAAAATAACATGATTTTTTATTATTAAATCAAAATTAAAAAAATATTACATGGAGTCATAAAATCTGGTGGAGCTAACAAATGAGGATCTTTTACAGTGAATCTTGCCATTGGTTGATGAACAAGGGCAGGTAAATTGACAGGTAAATTAAGCTGTGGAAGATTTTTCATAACAGTCCAATTTGTAGAATCATTGCTACCCATGACGACATCATGAGGATTGCTGTCTATTACATACAAATCATCATTGTCAATAGTAGAATCAGAGTCCATTATTGAAGGATTTTCAGCGATTTCCGCCAGTTGAGTCATTCCAGATTTAGTTGATGATAAAAATGTCTGTTGAGTAGAATAATTAAGATTTCCAGATTCATTGTTTCTGATATCAGCTAAATATCGGCTCTTGACAAGCTTAGGATTCGCCTGCGTCAAAACGAAATTTTTTTAACAAAGATCAGATAAAAACAATTAAATAAAACTCATAAAGAAATAGAACAGTTTCAACCAATCAAATATTCATGTCACATGTAATATAATTTTAAGACAACTAAAGACAGATTCAAATTTCAAATGTATACAATGTCTTTGGAATAATATTTTGATTACCAAATAATATTCCAAAAGTACTATTCTCTAGGAATCATTGACACCAGCTGTAACGATTATCACATTATATTACTTACCTTCTGAGAATGTTCACATAAAATATCTATTAACCCTTTCAAGCTGGTCGTATAAAGGATATATCACAAATTGTAATTTTTTTCTATCAGCTTTGTGGTATATTGTGTTGTACCATTTACCCTTTGCATTAAGAAATATTTATGTGTAGTATGAGTGTTAGTTGCAATAGAAGTATTTTTTGAAAAATCCAAATATTTCCTTATGTAAAGAGTTAATGGATAATATTTCAGAAAAGCTAAAAGTTGCGATATTCGAAGTAACTTTTAATAGTGGATTTCAAGTTTATATGGCTTAATATGTATGGTAAAATCCATTGATTAAGCGCGATGGGTTTGATCCAACGGGGATATAAGTTATTTACGGTTAATGATTAGGGTGAAAAGAAAAACAAGCATGAACCTAGAATATATTTCAGCATAAACAGTAGTATACAGGAATAATGCACAGGGCGAGTGTTGATTTACACTATAACTTAACGTTTATAGATTAAGAGAGATAAAAACTAATGAAAGATACGGTATATTACTAAGATAAAGAGATATGATGAGAGAAATGGACCAGACAAAGAAAGACTTGTAAAATTTATCTATCTATCTATCTATCTATCTATGATACAATGTGAAATCGAAAAACAAAGAAACTTTTCTTCCAATTAAATCATAACAAAGTCACTTAAATTATGTCAAAATGAATTCCTATCAATATAAAGAGCGAAATTCAATTAAATTTATATAAAAATACATAAAACTAATAAGGCGAAAAATGAAGTTTCGAATTTCGATTTCACTGACAATATTCAAAAACACAATTTCATTATCCAGTTTTATGAATGGAAATATCCGGTAAACTATTATTTAGTATAATATTTGTATATAAAATAAACTGTATTATTATTTTCAGTCATTTTGACAGTAGTAACGTTATATATTATTTCACTTCAAATTATGAGGGCTTTATTAATACAAATGTTTTTGTTTCTTATTTACTTTTGATCTATTTTCGATAGCCATTAACTCTTTTAATGTTTTCTTTTCTACTTAACACGAAATTTTGGCAGATTTTGGAAAACTCATGAAAAAGGCATTAATAAAAATTCGCATTTATTAGAAAACAAAAAAAGAGCAGAAAAATGAAGATAAACGAAATTCATGGAAAGTTGCCGCGCAAAATAAAAATTAGGTATCAATGCTGTTATATTTTGATTAGTGTGAAACCTAATAAAATGATATGCTCAAACGCATTCAAAAGAGAAATAGAAGAAAATTCATTTCTCTTTAATTATTAATTAGGATATGTTTTTCTCGACTTGATAACATTAATAAATTAGCGGTTTCCATAGCAACAACTCACCTAGTAGTTTGAATGGAATAGAAATTGCAATAATTTACAATATATATATATATATATATATATATATATATATTCATATATATTATTAAAACTTTACAACAAAATTCTAAAATCAGACATAACTATTTCACTTTTACAGCCTCTATTGTGCTCACTAATATTGGTCAAACCCTTCAATCGACAATGCTCTAGAACTTGAGTACAGAGATGACGGGAAGTCTCTCCAATGTATGTGGCATTACACCAAATTCATTTAAATTGATAAACGAGATCAGAACACAATCCAACCGGATTTTTTGATTTATTAATAAACGTATTGCATACCTTACACGAATTAGAGACGATCTTAAAATCAAAATTTACATGTAATTGGTGTAATACCACATACATTGGAGAAACTTATCGTCATCTCTGTACTCGAGTTCTAGAGCATTGTCGATTGAAGGGTTTGATCAATATTAGTGAACACTGTAAAAGTAAAATAGAAATGTCTGATTTTAGAATATATATATATATATATATATATATATGTATGTATGTATGTAGCTAATTTTACTGTTAATGAAAGAGAAAAACTAGAAATTGTCAGACAGAAAGAAATGAAAAGAATTCTACTAACATGTTGTTGGTTTAATTTCGAATTAGTTTGACATCTGTTACTATCTAATGACATTTGTTTTTTTCGAAACACAGATCCAACTTTCACTTTACTTTCTGAGTCATCCTTATTTTCCTCTTTGACCTTTTGAACCGTAGTTTTTGGAAATCTATATCAAAAAATTGTAATAAAATAAAATTGTATCTCTCAAAATAGAATTAATAAATTATATTTAAATTATTTAATAATTTGATTATAAGCGAGATAAATATGCTCCACAATGCAGTAAAAATTGGATAAATAAAAAAAATTGTTTAATAATTATGTGGACTATCTCATAACAATCTGAATGTAATATTTTAAAAATAAATATCAAAATTAGCAGTGGTTAATATAATGTGTAAGCTTCTTCTAGAATACATATTCCGTAAAATTTTCGATTACAGAAGTCTAACATAAATATAGACAATTGTAAAATAACTATATGATTATTTAATATCTAATTAACTTTGTAAAAATAAATAATATTGTACAAATGCTTTCCTTATTCTCCATAGTTTAACTATTTATACTTTCGTCTAAATCAGGGATGCCAAACCTGATTGAAGTTTTCACAATTGAAGTTTTCAACTTTTTTTTGCAACTGAAAACATAAAAAAATAAAAGTAGTAACTAAAAATATATTATATCAAAAATCATAAATTCTGGTTTAAATATCTCGATTCTTAAAAATTTATTTAATAAAATTTAAATGAGTATAAAAGTGATCATAATAACTTCAAATATTCTACTGAAATCGCAAAATTACTTAAAGAATTCAGTAACAGATTCTCATACATCCGAAAGTTTGAGGAAATGTTCAAAATATTCTTAGCTCCATTCAATGTAGAGGTTGAATCAATGCCTCTATATTTACAAATGGAGCTAATAGAATTGCAATCAAGCATGAAGCTAAAATGTCTGTACGAAGGGAATAAGATTGAGTATAATCAAAAATATATCCTCGAAGATAATTTTCCAAATTTAAAATGATTGGCAATGTGATTTATATTAGCATTTGGAACTATTTATTGCTGCGAATCATTTTTTTCAAAATTAAACCTAATTAAAACAAAGTGCCGCACTAGGTTGCTCGATGAAAACATTACAAATCAGCTACGATGCGCGTCGAATAAATTATCCGTTAATATTTAAAAGATTTCTAAAAATTTCAAAAACAAGTGTCACATTAAATGTAAAATAATAAAATATTTTGAATGTTGTACGATAATAAAATATTTTGAATAATTGGTTGTTTTATTTTTATATGTGCAGCCCACCTCAATTCAGTAATTTTTTTGTTGACCCACCTATCGATTTGGGTTGGGCACCCCTGATCTAAACTATTATAAATAAATTATATATGATGTAAAATGAAAAAAATTTAATTGAAAAATTAATATTATTAAATGGAATATTAACACTATTAAATGCAAAAAACTATAAATAGATGAAAAAACATATATCGAAATTGTTGTCTTGTATTATTGAAACTTTTTGTACTGTGATAAATTTTAGTTATGAGTTCGGAATTTATTAATTGAAATGCTATTGAAACTGACATCATTCATATATTTATTCAAGAAGATTATCATTTCAAGGGCCACAAAGAATATAAAGAAAGTTCAACTAAAAAATTTACCCAGGAGAAATTGATGCCAAATTGGAAACCGTTCTTAGTTGATTCGGCATTTCTGTTAATTGAACCGTGTGCCTTCGGACATTCAGCTGCAACGCCATATTTTGGTCAATAAAGGAAGATTGGTCTTTATTCAACAGATATTCTTCATCGGAATGTAATACCCAAGAATAAAGCTTGGCCATTATAGTGACATCTGAGTTCGAGTAAAATTTATTTTTGAAATACGTTAAACTATTTCTGCGACAACTGTAAATTTTCTTCCCACAAGAGCCTTGTGTCTTATTTAATGTTTCCAAATCCTGTTTTGTGTCTTCTCCAACTGTTGAAAGAATATCTGGAATATTGTTGATCATTTGAAAATCCAAATCATCATTAGAACTATTTACAATACTAGAATGGGTGGCTTCAAGATAAAGAGTAAGTAAAGGATTATTAAAAAATCGACAGACTTTATCCTTTAGCAAATGATATGCTGCATAATTCCGATCGAACAGGCGATTAAGAACAGAATTTCGTATTTCATCTTCATCATACCCATTCATGTGTAACGCTAATTGTAT
The DNA here is from genome assembly GCA_022537955.1 of Schmidtea mediterranea. Taxonomy (NCBI): domain Eukaryota; kingdom Metazoa; phylum Platyhelminthes; order Tricladida; family Dugesiidae; genus Schmidtea; species Schmidtea mediterranea. The sequence continues at coordinate 198,247,673 of CM039680.1, read as the reverse complement.
GGCACTATCTAACTTGATTTTACTTGAATGGTACATTTGTTCTCTAATTATGTCAGAATGTTCAGGATGTTGTCGGTAAAATATCTCTTCAAATTTGTTTTCGATTGCTTTTTTATTGTATATCTCCATTAGAGCTCGGTATTTATCAACGTTATTGGATGCCTGCATCCAAGGTGTTGAAATAATCTGTTCGATTCGAAATCGCTTAGTCGGATCAACTTGCAACATTCCTCGTACAAGATATTCACATGATGTCGACAAGAAAAATGGAAATCTCACCAAGCCCCTCAAAACTTGATTTCTTATATCCCCAAGACTTTCACCGGGAAATGGGAATGATCCACAAACCATAATATACAAAACGACCCCTAAACTCCACACATCGGCCAAAGGTCCATCGTATAATTCGCCTTTGAAAACTTCTGGTGCAGCATATTGTGGACTTCCACAATGAGTCGATAGCAATTTGTGCATTTCAAAAAAATTACAAAATCCAAAATCAGCTACTTTTATTTGGTAATTTGCGTTGAGCAAAAGATTTTCGGCTTTCAAATCTCGATGAACTACACTAGATTTGTGGCAGTAATTAATGGCACAAACTACTTGCCAAAATAATTCTCTCGCATCTTTTTCCGTAAATGCGTGAGCATGACTGATATGATCAAAGACTTCACCTTTCTCTGCATACTCCATTACCATAAAGATTTTACTATCAGTTTCTAATACTTGATACAATTTTACAATATGAGGGTGCTCCAATCGTTTCATGGCTTCGATTTCTCTAGTGACTTTCTCCAAGTTATTCATCCCCAATAATGATTTATTCATAATTTTGATTGCGGTTTGAGTTTTTATAACACAATGAGTAGCTAACTTAACTACGGCGAAATTGCCTTTCCCAATGGTACGTTCTAATACATATTCAGCAATTCTCGTCGTTCTGGCCTTCGGTTTTACGGAATCGGTTTGTTGGTCAGAAGATGATAATACATTAGTCGGAGGTGAGATAGGCTTGTCGTAAACTGGACATTTTCTAAAAGCTAGATTTTTTGAGAGATTGGTTTCCTGGACATTTAGACGTTGATTTATGTACCGATAACAATCTAAAATAAAATAAAATATTTACTAAATCTAAAATGTATTGTATGCTAATTTTAAGAAAACATCGATTAAATAAATTTGCTTTAAAATATTATATTAAATTAGTAAAATATTTGAACTGGTTTTCACCATTAACAAAATTTAGCATCTTTTCTGTCAAACTCGCTTTAGGGACGGACAACACGGACATTTGTCCCAAGCAGAAACTCTAAAGGGCGCATTTTGGTTGTAAATGTAATAATATTAATAGGTTAAATACCCAATTACCCTAATTTTTCATAGATAGTTCGCACCATTAAAATTTTGAAAAATTTTAAACGAAAGGTGTTTTCATAGATAGTACGCACAAATAAAACTCGTAATTTTTGTTTAAATCTATTAAAGGGTTGTTTACTTATATATTTAAATTCAAAAGTTTTTCCAAAACATGTGAAATCATTAAATTGTGTATGAATTGAATTTAAATTAAATTATATTTTTCAAATATCTTATTTTTTCATCTAAATGTCGAAAACAGGAAAGTCGTACACTCGGAATAAAAAACTCGAGATCATAGAATAGGCAGAAAAATATGGGAAAAGACCTGCGGCAAAGGTCTTCGAAACCGATGAGAAAAATGTTCGCAATTGGATCGATACTTTTAGCAATGAAACCAATCAAAAGAGCTAGAAAATGTCGTAAAGAATTTTGTATTAAAATGGTTTTAAGAAGTCAACGATCTGTAACTATCCTACAGAAGAATTCGATGACGAGTTGACTGAAATTGAATCTTATTTTAGAAGTGCCTGAAAACTTTAATTTATCTGATTTAATAGATGATTTCAACACTGAATCGGACTATCTATAAAAAATTAGGGTAATCGAAATTTATACTTGTCGATTTTTTTCTATGGTTAAAAATACCATGCAATTCACATTTAATATTTATTTGTTTTGCCTCAATGCTTAAACATTTTTGTAATCATTAATCCTAAACAATCATAAAAGGTGTCTAAGTCGCGCATAGTATAGAACGCTGTATAAACTTGTTTGAAACAGGAATAGGAAGGAATATAATGCATTTACTTGTTTATTAGCTTATAAAAGAACATTATTATTGATAATACGTAAAGGGTGATAATAAGTACAGGTTTATATCCATGGAAGCTTTTTTACTAAGATTTCTTTTTTTGGGAATTTTTTTGGGTTAGTTAATATTACTTTTGTTTAGTGTTTATGCGATAAGCTTTGTTTGTTTGATTGTTTAAAAATACATTCTTTTTATAGCACAAAAAATGCATTTGATTGAAAATTTGTAACTAGGCATTAAAATTTACTACAAAATTGTTTGTCAAAACATTGTTTTAAAACTCACTAAATATAGTAAATTTATAATTTAACTTAATTCCTGTATAAAGGAAATTTATTTTGATTTTTGGGCATAAAATAGAGTTAAATTAGAAATCGTTGAACAGTGCCAGGGTTCATGGCCCTATTAACCCCTAGTTTCCATTGGCGATGATTTGCTGAAAATTCGATGGAGTATAAATATTTAATATTCAGGAATTAGTAAAGAAAAATAAGCTGGTCAAATTTTTAACTAAGAATAAATTTACCACAACATTCTTTTTCCACTAGTAATTTTCAAAACTATTTTCAAGATATCAGACATTCCACCATTTCTCAAGTAATTAAAAAGGTCCATATGATAAACTTACTATGATAAGAACTCCAAACATTATGTTATTCCAAGAGGTTATTTTATTCATCCTCCAAGAAAACAGTAATTATACTGGTTTTCATATAAATATTTATTTTATTGTGTAGTAAAAAAAATTTAAATAAAAACATTTTGATAAGGTATAAATGTTTAAATAAGTTTAAGAATTGAAACTTATAAAACTCAATTTTTATATTTTTATATTACTGAAATGAAGTTTAGTGAATAAAGATTTCAAACATTCAGTAATACAATGAAATACAACATTATAATCTAGGCGCATTTATCTTGTATCTTCTATTACTCGTTTTTATAAACAAAAGTGTATCCTTTTTGATGTTCTTAGTTGCGTTGTTTGAGAGTATTTCTGAAATGATTTTTTTTACAGTAATACAGTTTGAGGTTAAAGTATTAGATGGTCTGCATACCAATTATTATAAATTTAATTTTACTAAATTATTTAATAAAACAACAAAATACTTTTTAATAAATTAAAGTAGAGACATTTATTTTACAAACACGAGACTATTTATTAGAAAGATTTGCTTAAAATAGCCCAAAAGGTTTTAGCTAAAGACTAGTGTAAGAGTCATAAAGAAGCAAAAAATTTACTATATTTATATTTTTTTTACCAGTTGAACATTTTGAAGTCTTTAATATTTTTATATTTTAATATTAATAATGTGCCAGGTAAAATAATGCCGACTGCCATTTTTCTACCTGATCCAAAGATGAAAAACGTTTTATGTAGGTGAATATTATTATTACTATTATTGTGTAAAATCAATAAAAGCTAATGAAACCACTTTGTTTATAACAGAAATCGTAGAATTTTCAATTTGTATCATAACTAATGTTGGAATTTTATAAAAATTAACTTAATTCCGCATCTCTCTCCGCAAGTGCAACACCACCAGAAAAGCGATTGCATAAAACATCGATTACAAACTACATCAGTGTTCGTGATAACAACTCCCTCGAAGCTGTACTAGCTCGTATGACGGCTTTCGATGGTTTACCATTCCAAATTTTCATAACATCAGTTGAAGTGCGGAAATCACTGATGGCCCGTGGCTTTGATATGCCAAAATCGGCTACTACAATTTGAAGCATGGTAATGCAATATGGGAAAATATGCAACAAAAGTACAAGATTGACTTTATAGTCCTGAAATATCAAGGTAAGCGTTTCAGTCTCTCTTTTGACGAATGGACTTTGTCTAAGAACCGGCGTTATTTGAATATAAATGCGCATATTAAGTGTAAGTCCGAGTATGTGGATCTTTGTCGGGAGAAAGTTGTATCAAATTTACTGAAGAAAGGCTGGAATTATTTGGATTAAACTTACACGAAGACATTGTTTGCATTACGACGGATGGCGTCGCAGTTATACAAAAAGTTGGAAAATTACTTTCATGTGAGCAGCAACTTTTTTGGCATATGCTATTCATCTAAGAGTTTTGGATGTCTTTTACGAAAAACCTAATTCCGTACCAAACGAAGAAATTGATGATGATGACGATGGCAGCGATTCAGAATGTGAAAATGAAGAAGATCAAGATGACGGATATCAAATTGTTTGCACCGAAGATAAATCAGAAGAACTGGTAGATAAGCTGTTTCCAATGATACGTAAAGTAAGAGCTATAGTCAGGTTGTTTCGTCGATTACCAACAAAAAACGATGACATTCTTCAGAAATTTGTGCACATCCTTACTCTCTTTATCTCATAAGATAAAGAGAGTAGTTAATAAAATTAAGAAACGATATGAATATTAAAGCTAGTTTTATAGAAAAGGAGCTCTCCAAGTTTTAGATTTCAATCCAACCACAATTTAATTTGAGCTTAAAGCCATCAAAATTTTACTTTTGTTTGGTCCATGTCTACGTGAGATGAAATCTTCAACTTTAACAGAGTTATAGTCTAAAAAACTGGAAAGGTTGCTGATGCTGGATAATAAATGGTGAAATACAAGCCTGTTTGTCAATATTCAAACCAAGGATAAATATAATTTGTCAAGAAAAACAATCATATACTTCTCATTGACAATCAAAATAAAAAAGAAATTCTTGCACTCCTAAATAACGACTAATAAAAGGAAAATATAAAATTTCCTATGTGGTATGTAATAAATTAAAAATATAATATTATTAGCGTGTCGCCAATTTTTAGAAAATTTTTAATTTACAGTCATAAAAGAAGTTTGTGGAATTAAAAATTTTTATTAAAAATTATGATTTTGTGGATGTGCACTTAAACAATCCTATTTCCTTGTGGTCAACGGTAGTCTTTGTGAAAATGTCACAATTGTGTCAATTTTTTTAAGCAAAATATCTTCTAAATATTTTTTCTCGTATAACTGAAAACATTGAAAAAATATCAATAAATTTGTTTCGCAAATTTAAAAATCAAAATAATTTAGTTCTGATAATAGATTTGAAAATGACCTCTGAGACTCTATGCATTACCTAAAATAGGTATAGTTGATAAAAATATAAAAAGAAACAAATTGTGAAAAATTTTTTTAGAAAAATAATTTTCTTATTTTAGTAAATCGTGTAAAATAATACAACCTACTTTCAAAAATGATTGTTTCATTTGATATTTGTGGCCAATTTAGCAATATAAGATGACAATATGTCATTTGTGTATGAACAATAGAATCATAAAATAATTTGGTAAGTTTAGTTTACAATAATTTCATAAATAACTAGTAATTTCTGAAATTTTTAATTTTTGGCTGTGTACCAAAATAACCCGCTGCTATTTTCTTTGCAGTCCAAATAACTTTAAATCATGGAAATCCAATTTTCTGGAGTAAAGTACAAAAATTTAAGTAACGAGGAGAGAAATTCCATTCTGCAAACACTTTTGGTGCGATCTAACAATAAGAAATTTGGCGAGAGCTGGCCAATGTACACTCCAGGGCATGAAATTTGCCAACGTTAGTTTCAGAATTAATTGAAATTCTGGTCGCAAGAAGTTATGTCGGCAAGAACTTCAAAACAAAATTTTAGCACTTCCAAAATGTGACAGAAGGAACATGATGACAATAAATAAAAAAAAACCCGCTATTTCCTTGGGTGCACTGTGTAATTTAACAAAGGAAAAGGTAATCAAGAGACATAGCAATAATTATCAACTAGCACATATTGGGAAAGAAGCCTTGAAAAGAAAGAATCAACTTCCATAAACATTGACATACAATTTGGAAGCAATTGAATCTGCTCGCAATGTATTACGAGACATGTAAAATAATATAAGTAGTTTGTAATAAAATATTTATTTCATAAATAAAAAAGCTATCTAAAGCGAAATTAATATATTGTATATAAAACTAGCGAGACAATCATTTTTGAACAAAAATTTTTACCAAAACGGGGATGATTTTTGAATGGAGGTAGTACTATTTAATGGAAAAATAGTTTATTATTTCACATAAAAATGCATCATAATTGTATTATTATTTATCCTTATCCGGGGCATTGGCTAGCTCATGTGACCATAATTCACGCCGGAAATTATGAATTACTAGGTCATAAATTATTTATTTTGATAGCCACTACTAATAGATTTCAAAAGCGTCGAAAAAAGTTAATTTATATTTTAAATTAAAATTAATTTTGTTAATATGTATAATTCTCTAAAATCTTATCAAAAAGAGTTAACAGAATCACATGATTTCATAGTAAATTATATTGGGTTATCCTGGATTTCTTTCGGCTTCAATACTTTTTCAAGAAATAAATGTATGTTGTATAAACTGTATTTACATTTTATCATGTTTTAGTATTGTGGATTGTTTTTATCATGTACAGTAAACCATCATGTAACACGATTAAGTGGTACGTGTTATAGGGAATATGTTACATGGAAACCGTGTTATACGATATTCCGTGTTAAACGAAACTTAAAGGGCATACAAATTTTAATAATGCGTACCGTGTTATATGGAATACAAAATCGTATTATGTAGAATACACAAAAATTATACAGGAATTGATGTTTGGATGTTTTTTTACCCTTACAGCACAGAGAGAAATATAATCACCACCACAAAATTATCATCGAAAAAATTTTCGTCATCGATGCAAGGCAGTATACAAAGCAAAAGGTTTTAAATTGGCATAAATAATATTCTTAAGTATCCAGTGGAAATAATTCGTTTTCGATAAATTTCTGGAAATTAGCTTTATTTAACTTTAATAACAAAAACAAAAATTCATTAAAATAATATCAGTTAAAATTTTATAAGAATTATTATTAGAAAATTCAGTCAGGTATTATTTTTTTAATTTTCGTTACTGGATTCGAATAATGCGAGTCTTGTATTTATTTTTGTATTGGGCTGAAAATCTTCATTGCTTGACACGCCGTCATTTTCTGGACTCGGTTCGTTTTGCCGCTGCTTTAAAAGTTCTTGATATGGGGCAAGGCAGCATTGAAGGTTTCGTTGAAATTTTCCACTGCGCAATACTGAATGATCTCTTTCTTTAAAATGACATTCTAAATTTTGTGCCAAATATAATCCTACTTCCAAATCATTCTGGGTAAACTCTGGAATCGAATCAACATCACTGTCTTCATTATTTTTGGGTGCACTAGGGTATATATTGGCAAGTTCCATCAAATCTTCTTTGTCCAATAAAGTAAGTCTTATCACATGTAGGATTTTTTTTAAATCACAAATTTATTTATTCAGTTTGAAACATAAATATTTAGAAATTTTGTAACGTTTTAGACTGATTCGCGAAAAAAAATTTAGTAACAGTTATATTGTAAATCGTGTTATACGGAGAACCTAAGCTGTTGTATGAGGAATGTCGCAATTTCGGTGCCGTGTTGTAGGGAATCCGTGTTATCGGAGTACCGTGTTATACGAGGGTTTACTGTATATAGTTTTTTCAAGGTAAAATATGCATAATTTGATAAAAGATAGAATTTAAAACAAAAAGTTTTGAAGTAATGACATGCAATGTCTGTTTCAAATACTTTATTTACACATAATGAACATTTTCTATGATAAATTTAATTGCGAATTAATTTGACAGTTACAGTGAAGAATTTACAATTACAAAATAAGTAAAAATTTATATATAAAAACAATTTTTATTTAAGCTAAGTTTGAATTTATTAAATAATCAAGTAAAATTACTTTGTTTTATGAGGATTGCCACTTTTGGACAAACCCAAATAACTTTATTTAAGCTATTGCTTCATCTTTGTCATCTCATAGAATTGCCAGATTTTTGATAAATTAATATTACTCAACAATTCATTTATATATAAAAAAAACTTTCAAAACGCCTAAAACTTTCGTATCATCAGTAATATTTTTAGAAATTTCTAAAATGTCCATTAAATATTGGAATATAGATAATTTATATTTTTTAAATTTGTCGAAAATATTACTTTATATTTCTGGTAGAGGACCGTTTTTTCAAAATACCATTTTTCCGAAAATCAATTAATTTTTTTATAAAATTTTAACTATTGAAAAACAATTTTTATTAAAACCAATGACTAGATTTGCACTATTTAAAAATACAGTTAAAAATAAACAATATTAATTGAATATTTATTCAAGTTAAGGAGGTGATAAAGGTTAGGAAACCATTAATATCATAAGGCTCGAGGTGATGACACTTCCAATAGACCACACTGTTAATTTTCTTATCTATATAAAAAATATGTCCTTCTAATATCAGCTTACCATTCTTATTTTCATTAATTTGTAGGAATTCAAGTATTTAGGGCAAATTTTATTAATAAAAATCAGTATGGATAATCAATTTGCTAATTAGAATCTAAAATATAAGATTACTAATTTAAATAAAGACTTTATCAACTCATGAATTGTACTAATAAATTCTGCTGACTACAAATCTTTCATATTCCAATATTTTTAATTATAACAGATTTAAATTAATTTCTTACAAAATTTTAAAGGTTTTTAGAGAGTTGATATTAATTTATTTTCGAAAAAACGTGATCAAATCTATATTTCTTATTCTTCCTTTGATTCTAACGATTAATTTAACGACATCAAGATTATGCACTATAATTGAGTTACGTATCCAGACGTTTTATATAATAAATGCATGATTATGTCAAATAAAAGAGAAAACTACACATTTAACTGTAATATGAGTCAAAAATAGGAGATAGCGTATCCAGTGAATACGGACTGTGCTTCCAACATAAAATCTTACTTACCGAAATATGTTTATTATTCAGTATGTGAATTGTGAAATTTGCTTTGTAAATTAGCACCGGCACACCGTCCGGTAGAATTAATATCAAAATCGTCATCATAATTTATCATGTAAAATCAATTTAGCACTTCTAACAACGCTCCTTTGATGTAAAAAAGTTGTTTTATTCCCCGATTCTATTGTTATGAAATTCCAATGGGAAACAAATAAATAATAAAATTATATAACTGGAAGGATTTGTTAAAAAAATTTAATCCAATTTCAATGAAATTCTCCTATAACTTATATAACTTATTTGTGACTCTCGAGACCGGATAGAATTTGAAATATCCTTATTCAAGTGATTTATCTTAATAGAGTCACGGAGGAGCGATATTAAAAAGGTTTATTCTTTCAAAAATGGTAATTTATCGTTTTTTCTCTAACATTAACAACCTTTTCAAATTATGGGGATAACACATAATAAACAACCAACCCATTGCCCTTATCAAAGTTGCATATACTATTGGGTTATTATTATTGAAAGTCGGTTCCCTCTAACTCTTCGTATTCTTTTCGGATCAAATGAGTAAACCCAACACAGAATAATTTTATTTGCACTTTACCACAGTTACAACTCAATCCGATTTATTTCAATGGTATGAAATTACAATTTGTGATTTATTTGCACCCTTGAACCACCGAATAAATTTGATTACCCTAAGGTAGGTCATCCAATGATAATCACCTTTTCTGATAGATAACTTTTGACTTTACTTGGGTTTATACTCTTTTAGAGACCTGACTAGGCTACTCGTTTGCTTCGACCACTGGCCATTTCGTGTTTTTCCCTTTTCCTTTTATACTCCTGCTCAAACTGATTCAGACGATTGTCAACAACATTTGCTGCCATAATAAATTATTAAAAATAATTACTTCGTACAGACCACCTTAGCCGACATTTGTCAACGTTTGCTACATTACTAAATTAGAAATTAGGAAATAATTACCTCCCCATAAATCAGTGGCGCCCATTTAATATTGTTTAGGCCAATTTACCCTTTTCTATTATTCAGTCTACAGGCCGGGTTTTTCTCATCTCTCGGGTTTCCCATTGCCTCGGACTTCCCATTAGTAATAAATTTTTTTAATTAATTTGTTTTTGGTCTTATATTATTTTCTAGAGACCCTTCACTAGATTTTTATTATTATTTCTGGACTCGTCTCTCAATTTGGCGTTCAACCATATCAATTTCCCCCGGTCAATACTACTTTCGAATTTTTGAAAATTTTTTAATTAATGTTGCACTTTTATCATTTTGGTGTTTTATTGATTTTACCATGCTTTTTCGTAATACCCCAACAATACTAAAGCTCACAATTTCTAAAAGATAACTCATTTTCACTTAAAAAACATTTTATTTTGCCAGGACAACATAACATATCAAATTATGAAAGAAAAAAATACACGGTTTGCATACCAATTTTTTTTTCTTCGGTAAATGGGTTATATTGAGTAAATTAAATAATATTGAGTAATATTGTTGAGCATAATAAGACATGTAAGTTAAAAATTGACATTTCCAACTTTTTAAAGTGCTATCTAAAAGTTTGTAAAACTATTGGGAATTTATTATTTGGGTAGTCTTGATAATAAAATCATTTTACCAAAAATAAACATACAAAATGCATTCATGTGCATTTTGAGATTTTTAATTAAGTAATTTTTCTGTTCGCACTTTTGCTCGTTTTTCTCGTTCATCCGTATACTGAAAAGCTTTCCTTCTATTGCGGGATTCTAGTCCACGCTCGTGAGTGACATTGTGCATGGTGGTGGTACACACATCATACTTTCTCGCACTTAGTCTTTGGGATACACTAGGCCTGTTCTTAAGCCGTCGACCAATGCTCGCTCATTGTGCATTCGATAATTTTTTATTGTGCCTTCCACCTCCAGGCTTCCGTGACACATATTGACTCTTGGTCAGTCTTGTGGAATAAAGTCTGGAGCTTGCACATCCTTCAAACACAAAGTGATTTATAGTGAATATTTTTCCTCTCATATAATTCTTCTTGTATGATTCGCAAACTTTCTCGAGTAGTTCCTGTTCGACCATGCCTGATGCGTTTAAATGAAAAAGTGCAGAGATGAAATGTTACGTAATAGTTATCTGACAAATGAGCTTCACGCTGCAATTTGAATGGTTGTTAAAAGGCACTTTTGTCTACTCATAGTACATATTTTATATTTGTCTAGATTTTGCCTGAACACTGGTTATAATTGTAATAAACATATATGTACATCAAAAATCCTGCATGCTCAACTGAAATGCTCGATGTTTTATAGTTTTTTTGAAAATAATATAACTATTAGTAGCATTATTTTGATAAAATAAATAACATTTATGCGATTTATTTAAAAACATTTGAGTATAATGATGAAAATTGGTTAAAGTGTTAGAAAATTGGTAAGTTTTACGGATAAAATAACTATTATTCTATAAGAAATTTGTGTTTACAATTGATAATTTAACCAATTTTTAGTAACAAAACTATCTATGATTAATTAAAATTCTGAAACAGTTTATAGCAGGATGTAATGTATCTAAATATGTTCACGTTACAACTAATGCATTATAAAGATGTGCATCATATACATTTATAATAAACGTCAACAAGTAATTTCTTCAGATTTAATAAACTTGTCAAAATTTTTTTAAATTATCCCCCAAAAAGAAAAATTTTCAAATTACATTGGTTGAATATTGATGGTTGGTTTGTGTTTTTTGATAAAAAAAGTTTCTGCGGCTTGTCTTTGTAATGTGTTTTTGAACGCGTCTTGTAGTATTTGGCATTTTGTTTCGTGTATTAGTGGCGTTGATTTGTGTACTTTTCCCAGTGTTCGTGACAATAACTGAATTTGCTTTTAATATGTTCATTGAGTCGTGATCGGAATGTTCTATGCGTTTCTCCTATGTAAATTGCGTCTAATTTCATGCAAGTGATTTGGTATACTATGTTTTTAGAAAAGCAAAAACATTTGGTAGGCGAACGGCACAGACAATCTTGATGATAAAGGTTTGATGTTTGGGCTTTTTGAGATTTTCGAAGTTGTGATTTCAAAGGTGCTGCAGTGGTGAATTTTCAAATTTAATTAATGAGTTATTCAATTATTCAAATAAATTTTTGTGTTCTTGAATTTGTTCCCAAATTTCTGATTGTGGATTGTTTTATTTAAAGAAAAAATGGTTCAAAAAGATAATTACGTTGGTTATGATGCTCAGACTAAGAGATATTTTAACTTTGAAATACCCGATTGAACACGGAATTGGGACAAGTTGAAAATATTCGGCATTACTCAATGTACAATGAGCTTAAAGCAGCACCAGAAGAATAAACAGTTTTGTTGAATGAACCGCTGTTGAATCTCAGGACGAAAAGTGAATAAGTGTTTCAATCATTGATAATAGATTCACCAACTAAGTATGTGGAAATTCAAGCAGTTCTTTCGTTGAATGCGCCTAGAAGTATAACGAATTATTTGTTATCTCATAAAATTTTCAGAATTAATTTGGCTGAAAGAGATTTGACAGATTGTTCAATGAAAATCCCGACATAATGAAGTTACAGTTTTACAAATACAGTTGAAAGAAATTTGAAAAATATGATGACAATTAAACAATTTGAATTCGATGAATATTCATTAAATTTTTTATTAATTTTGCTTCGAATGATTTTCCTGTCGTAGTATAGTATAAACTTCATATTGTCTTGGATGCAGCACTTAATGATATGTATTTGCTGAATTGATCCCTTATTGCTAATTGCTATTTTTCCCATGAAATGGGGCCTTCAAAGATCCGAAAATTCAATACAAATAGTCTGATTCTTTGTGATTGATAATGGTTTTCGTCTCATTGACGCTTGTACCTTATTTTTTATTTCGTATTCGAATATATTGAAGACAGGTTTTTAGGGACTTGTAAAGATTCATTCTAACAAGAACATTCAAATCTTTGACTTCAAAACTTATCATGTTTTGTTTCCTTTTTCACAAACACCAGTACAAAGAATAGTGAGAAAGATCGTTTAAATGTTATTCATTTTCTCGTTCAATCATTTTGCTTCACATTAGAATTAGTTTCCTGTTGAATGCCACCTGCCACATAATACAGAGAATGTTTAAATTAGTAAAGCTAATAAAATATTACTACAAATTTCAATGTAATTTTTAACGATATTCCATAATGTGGAAAAATTAATTTTAATACGAAATATAAATAAATGTAATTCTACCTGATAATGATTTATTTTGGGTATCTGGCAATGGATGTAAATTTATGCTTCCAAACGTTCTCTCTTTTTCTTCAATTTCAGCTGAGCCTTGACTACTTGATGTTTTGTCAGTTGAATTGGTATTTTGACTACCACTGCTGTTTTTACTATCATTTGATAAAGTACTCGTTTGTCCCTCAGTTATTGTGGACGATTTAACGGTAGTACCACTGTCAATAGAACTTTGTCTGTCCTCAGCTATAAAAGGCGGTCTAAAATTAAAGTTTTTTTAAAATACAAATGCTTGATATTAATTAAAATTTTGCCATCGTGAAAATAAAACTTTATTTACTTGTCAATTTCAAATGCACAACTTTGTCTTTGAATTCGATTACTTTTATTCATTCATGGAAATTTTAAAAAATCATTATAATATGAATTGTAAATTATTTGTAGATCTATAAACATTAATATTTAATCATCTGTTAGGAGAAAAATTGATAAGTTTAGCATAGTAAAAGACGTTTTTCAATATTCTTATAAAATTTTATTTTTTAAAATTTATTTATTATTAGTATATATTTTGTATTCGAAAATTAGAAAAATTTTCCATTAAGTATTTTCAAAATTTCAAAAATCAATTAATATTGTTAATGATATAATTACAATTATAAGGCAATAATTTATAGATCACTACTATAATGAATCATTAAGTTTAAATATCCTGATAAAACATAAATAAAAAAGACTCAAACTAAAATTTACAGAGGCCTTAAGCCAGCAATGACCCACCTTAACACTTTAAATTTTTAAACAGGACCGGCTCTAGACTTTTTGCTGTTACAGGCAAGATTTTTTTTGGCCGCCCTTAACACGAATAGAATTAAGTAAAATAACAAAAAACACAAGCTTACTAATTATTAATTTGTAAATATAACTCAAAAAAGCAAATTTGTTATAAAAAATTACTTCAAACAGTAATCATAATTAAATAAAAAAATAAAAAATAAGGAATAAAAATAGTATCAACAACTTTACATTTTGTGGGTTTGTTTCAAATCGATGGCCATCAAACAAACAGAAAAAGAACTTTAACTTTCTGTATTCACTTATGCAAAATAAATACAGTGGCATTGTACGTACAGTATATATATAAAAATTGGAGTTATTGGACACCTTTATCTGGTAACCATATTCGAAAGTTTTGTTGGGCCAGAACACAAACGGCCTTGAAAATTGTTTAAATGTATCAGTAATATAGCACATCAACTAAACACTCTAAAATTTGAGAGAATATAAATAAATAGAAAATCAAAAAACATAAAAGTAAAATAAAATAAATACATAATGCATCAAAAACAGCACGAAATTTACATAAAAAATAACATAATAACCAGAAAATTTGACCAAAAAGCGACAAGTTATATAAAAGAAAAAATTAATGGATTAAATGAGTTAAAATAAAATATTTTTGGTTGAATAAATCTATTTAAAAATTTAAGAAATAGATTGCCAATTTAAATTATGAAAATAATAAAAATTTAATTTAGATAACACAAATAATTTCAGGGTCAAATTTTGTTTCATCGCAATAAAAATAACACGCAAGGTCAAATTATAGTTATATATACTGATGTGTTTTGTCAAACTATCAACTTAATTGACTCTTACTTTTCAGTATTATTTTTTGCAGCATTAATTTGCAGTCGTATTTTCAGTTTGTATGCATCGACGTATGATTTGAAAATGAAGGCGTACCTACTACATAAATAAATTTATTGATTGATTAAATGACTTGCAATGAAGCGAGTAAACAATGTTTATGTAAAGGAACTTCCGAATAAACAATTTTATGCATAGAAGCTTTTATCCAATTTATATGGTAGTTTATTTTCTGGCCCGCAGCCACACACCAGTAAGTAATTAAAATCATACATCCCTATCGAGCCGTGTAAGTGAGGTTCATCCGCCAATAGCTCGTGCCTGTGAGAGACCACGCCGTGAGTAACGACGGGCTCGAACGGCAAATCACTGAAATAAATAGCGAAAGAGAGTAGCTCGAGAGTGGGTCTTTTGGCTCAACTGTCTTGCACTCAATTTCGATAAAATCGACATAAAATTTGAAACAACAATCGGCTCAAAATCACTGACACCGAGTAGTCCAGTGGGCACTCATTAAATCTAATATGAACATAAATAGATCATAAGGACAAAGAGAAGGAAATGGTAGCGGGGAAAATTGCAAGATCGTTGCAACAGTTAAAATGAATAGCCATCGGAAAAAGATTAATCCGAACAACCAAAATTATGAAAAGAAAAATTTAAAATAATATGTAAGAACTAAATAAATTATGTTGAGTTGAGACCGAAATAATTTCAGGAAATAAGTAAAATATTTATAATAAAACTGTAAAATAAAGGCGGAACGCTGCTAAAATTTCCTAAATGACAAAAATACTTTATCGATAACTGTAAAATAAGGATGGAGTACGTTAAATTTTGATATAAGTAAAATATTTTTTAAAGCTGAGGAATAAGGACGAATACCTAAAAGAACGTAATAATAATAATGATAAAGGTAAGGATAATGATAATTATAATAATAGTGATGATAGTAATAATAATAATAATATTAATAATAATAATAATAATAGTAATAATAATAATAATAATAATAATAATAATAATAATAATAATAATAATAATAATAATAATAATAATAATAATAATAATAATAATAATAATAATAATAAATATAATGGTAATGGTAGTAATAAGAATAATAATAATAGTAATAGCAGGGATAATGGATTAGAATAATACATATAATAGTACCAATGATAATACTAGTAACAATACTAAGGAACATAGTAGTTATGATAGGGATGAGGATAAGAGAGATACTGTGAATATATTCATCATAACGAAGGGTTTACAGGCCATAGTAAAATAATCAATACGGACAATGATAAGAATGACTATGGAATAGAAGTAATGATAAATGATATAACAGTATGTGTTAACATTTGAAGAAGATAGGAGAACAACAAGACCTAAAAATCGAAATCGAGCACGTGCCTTTTAAAACAAACCAAATTTAAATACACATATAGAAAAATTCACTTACCTTCCCTTTCAAATTAGCGTGAACAGAATGAGTCAATGAGATGAACTGAACAGTGAAATTTCGAAACACACGATAAAGAATTTATTATCGCCGCTCGCCATTCAGCTGAATATATATATATATATATATATATATATATATATATATATATATATATATATATATATATATATGCCTATATACCATAGGCTATAGGTAGTCTAATCGTATCGGATACAAAAATTCTCGAATACGATTAAAAATTAGACTCTACCTCAGTCATAACGTATTGAAAATTTTATCTGTTCTTAGTTTAAAACAACACTCAAGTAGAAAATAATTAATTAAATGTAAAAACTTTACACACCATTAAGGCTCGTTTAAAAATACATAAATTCTAATTAGAAAATCAAATCGTCTCTGTGTGCGGTACAAGTACAAAATCAATGTACATTTACATCCATGTGAACGGAACATTCATAAATACTACAGTTATCCAGTATAGTTTATCAATTAGCTATATCGTACTGTGAGCGTTTAAGCAAATCCCCTTTTTCCCATCCACACCAAATAAGAACGAACAAGCCTCCTCTAGTCCTTTTTGATGTTCCG
The DNA here is from genome assembly GCA_022537955.1 of Schmidtea mediterranea. Classification (NCBI taxonomy): domain Eukaryota; kingdom Metazoa; phylum Platyhelminthes; order Tricladida; family Dugesiidae; genus Schmidtea; species Schmidtea mediterranea. The sequence continues at coordinate 198,230,686 of CM039680.1, read as the reverse complement.
AGATTATTCTTTTTAATATTTTTTCACATGATATTTTTTTTAAAATTCGAATATTGTTGTACAATTTTTACATGCAAGTATTAAAATTCGGCCGCTACAGGCGGTCGCCTGCTCTGACTGTACGTAAAGCCGGCCTTGTCTATACAGTACTTATGGGTTTCTGTGTTTTGGATTCCAAAATAATTTATATGGTTCTTACCAGAAAACCCACATACCATACAAATAATGTATCGTTACTAAGCAACGTTGTAGCTTAGCTTTATGGGGGTTTCCCACCAAAATTGAGTCAATACTGTAATGTGTCAAAGGCCTATTGGTTTTAACAAGCTATCGATAGAAATTAAGGACACCTGATTGGTAAGAAAAATATAAATGCGAACACTTTCAAGGGTATTTCTATTAGATATGCGCTTAAGTAAACATTACTATTGAATACCCGTCATAAAAGACTTTTGGAATGTATTCTAATGTGTGGTTATCAGTAAAAGAATAACTATATTGCTAAGACTGCTAATATTCTAGTATATCCCAGTGTTCAAGAACAACCATAGAAGGTTTCATGTTCATTTTATACTATGGCTCCTTTATCTGATATTAGTTGGAACAATACAGAAATGTTAAAAGTAGGTAGTTAGTGGCACTCTGTGGCCACACACCATTGCATAATAATATAGGGGAGGGGGGGTTTATTTACAGATTATTTTCGGATTATCTTGATTACATAATGATGTAATCAACTTATTTAATTTTGTGTGTATTTTAATTAATTTTTGTGTGTATTTTTTTTCGAAATTTTTTTCGAGTTTTTGGCGCGATTTTTTTTTAAATTCAAATTTTTCAAACATTTTTTTAAATTCAAATTTTGGCGAATTTTTGAAATAAAATTGAAATATTTTTTTTGAATAAATTTTTTTTTTCCATCACACTATAGTCAAGGGGTGTTTTTTGAAAAAGACTAAAATAAATTGGCTTGAATCGCCTAACGATAAAAAAAGCATAAAATTAAAATTGGCTCAAATCGCCTAAGATGAACACACTATAGTCAGGGATATTTTTAACTCGTAGTAAAAAACAATGCAATATTTGGTCTCAATACTTTCTATAGGTAAATATAGGCATAAAATAAAAATGACTTGAATCGCCTACTGATAAAAAATTGACACGGGTATTTTATAGGCTTGTTAAAAAAAGACTTGAAATATTTGTTCACACAATTTTCATAGGTAAATTCAGGCTCTAGATAAAAATAATTTAAAATACCTAAAGTAAATTAAGATAAATTAAAGTACATTAGGATACATTAGAGCAGCGTTTCCCAAAGTTTTTTCACCGCGGCACCCTTTTTGATTTCAAATTTTTGACGGAACCCTTATATACTAATATATTCGAATTTTAATTTTAAATATTAATATGAGCTATATATTATTATAGAAAATTATAGTATTTATTAAAACAAAAAAACAATAATACAAAAAATTAAATTAATAAATTCATTTGATTGTTGATCAATCACATATCAAAAATAAAATAAACTTATCAATGAGTAAGTTATTAGTGTGGACAGTGTTGTTGCTTCTTTTCCTGGCAAATCCTGCTTATATTTGGTGTTATTGCTGATAGTTGTATGCGCATGTCTGCCGAACAATTTAATCTATTGCGATATTTCGTTTTCGTCGAAGTATAATAAGAAAATCCAGTTTCGCACAAATATGTAGTAGAAAATGGTAAAAGCACCCGTATTGCACGTTCGGCCAAAACTTTATGTTCCGAAATTAGATTTCCCCAAAATGTTGTCAGATGGACAAAAAGTTCGCGGAACCCCTGCTATCAGTTCGCGGAACCCACTTTGGGAAACGCTGCATTAGAGTATATTAAAGTAAATTAAGGTAAATTAAAGGTCTAAAGTAAATTAAAGTACATAAGAGTATATTAAAGTAAATTTAGATAAATTAAAATAAATTAAAGTACATTAGAATACATTTAAGTATATTAGAGTAAATTTATGTAAATTAAAGGGTCTAAAGAAAATTAAGGTACATCAGAGTAATTTAAAGTACGTTAGAATAAATTTAAGTAATTAAGGTTCTTAAAGTAAATTAAGGTGCCTAGAGTAAAGTATGGTAAGTTAGGTAAGAATTTTTAAAAATTAAATAGAGCTAACAGTTAAGTTACATAAGGGTAATTTTTAAAGCTGAAAATTTTAAAAGCAGTTATAGTAGGCAAATTACATAAGGTAAGATTTTTTTAAAAGTAAATAGAGGGTCAAAAGGTAAGTTACATAAGGTAAGAATTTTTAAAGTTAAAGAGTCGACAATATTGCATGATAAAGTTTATTAAATAAAATTTTTAGTATAGTTTTATCGATCAATTTTTATGCATATTTTTAAATTCAAATTTTTAACATAATTTTACAATGAAATTTTTTATACATATTTTTAAATAATAAAATTTTTAACATAATTTTACATTGAGATTTTTTATACATGATTTTTAAATAGAATTTTTAGTATAATTTTATCGATGAATTTTTTATATATAATTTTTAAAGATGAAATTTTTAGGATAATTTTACAATGAAATTTTTATACATGTTTTTAATTGAAAAAATTTTTAATGTAATCTTACAATCAATTTTTTAGTATAATTTTTACTATGACTTTTTTATACATGTTGATAACGATCAAATTTTCAACGAAATTTTTCAAAAACTTTTTTCAAAGAATTTTATTAAATAAAACTTTTGAGTTTCAGTGTTACATAGCATTGTCTAAGGTAGGTAGTAGTCATTCGCAAGAGCAACCCATCTCCTCCACTCTGCAGCAACCCATCCTTAATAATAATAATAATAATAATAATAATAATAATAATAATAATAATAATAATAAATAATAATAATAATAATAATAATAATAATAATAATAATAATAATAATAATAATAATACTTTCAGAAAACATAAAATGTTAACTTACTTGGTATCAACTTCTGAATACTGATAACCCATCACACTGAATAATCCATTAATAACTAAACAACAATCACTAGGTACTGTATACAAATAACTGAGTACTGTACAATTCTCTATATACATACTAGGCATTGAATAATTTACTTATTCAATAAAATGCAATATTTAAATAATATTTACTCTTTGAACACTGATATTCAACAATCTTAAAACACTTAAAAATAAAATTTTCTCTCAATCATTTCCCCTTAAAATACTTGGTTATTGACAAAAATCCAAAAATGTTACCAATAACTAGTTACTGAATCAATAAATATTAATGATGGGTTACTGACCACCAAATTTTTAAATAAATCACATAAAAGGTTAACAAAAAGAAATACAAGTTAAAATTTTATTAACTTTTTCACTCTTTTATCGATCAATGATGTCTCCAAATTTGTAAATATTTTGGTTGCTTAGTTATCGTGTTGTTATCAGGCGATAAGTAATCAAATTCATTGAAACCAAATCCATTGTTATATTTACTTGGTATCAACTTCTGAATACTGATAACCCATACATAGTGAATAATTCATTAATAACTGAACAACAATCACTAGGTACTGTATACAAATAACCGAGTAATTTATAATATTTTTAGGAGGCTTTGTTCAGATAGATATCAATATGTGGATAAATCTTTTGTGAGAGTGGAAATATTGTCATTTAAAGAGAAATGAATGTTTAAGAAGAAAATTTATGATCTTTTAAGGGGAAATAATTGGTCACGAGATGGATTTTATTTTAAAGAGATTTCAAGAAATTTATTCTGTTGAATATCGATGTCGGTGATTTTTTTTTGAAAATAATGAATATAGCTGCAATTATTGTCATTTAATGAGAAATGATTAGTTGAGAGACAAATTTATAGTATTTTTAAGGGGATTTGATTGGATAAGAGAGAAATTTTATTTTAAGGGGATTTAAGAAATTAATCCGGTTGAATATCGATATAAGTTGGTGATTTTTTTATGATAATAATGAATATAGCTGGAATTATTGTCATTTAAAGAGAAATGATTGGTTGAGAGTAAATTTTATTTTAGGGGAAATGATTGGTTAAGAAGATAATTTATGATCTTTTAAGGGGAAATTATCGAATAAGAACAGGTTTGTTGATATTTTTAAAAGGTTGTGTCAGTTGAATTTTGTTATTATAAAGGGAAATGATTGGTCAAGAGATGAATTTATTTTAAGGGAATTTCAAGAAATTTATTCGGTTGAATATCAATATAAATCGGTGTTTTTATGAAAATAATGAATATAACTGAGATTATTGTCATTTAAAGAGAAATGATTGGTTGAGAGTAAATTTTATTTTAGGGGAAAACAATTGGCTAAGAAGAGAATTTATGATCTTTTAAAGGGAAATAATCGATTAACAGCAAATTAGTTGATATTTTTAAGGTGTTGAGTCGGTTAAGTATCGTTATTTAATAGGTGATTTTTATAAAAATAATGAATATAGTTGGTAGAGTAAGGGAAAGTGTTATTTGTTATTTTCTAAGTCTAAAAGTACAAAAAAAAATTAAGACAAAGACAATGACTCATTCAAGGTCATTGGATGACTCATCAAACACTTTCAAGGTAATTGAAACAAAGACCATGACTCATTCAAGGTCATTTAAATTTCTCAGGGTCATTGGATGATTTTTTTCAAGGTCATTCAAACAAAGACCATGAATTATCGAAAAATTTCTCAAGGTCATTCAAACAAAGACCATGACTCATCAAAAATTTATCAATGTAATTCAAACAAAGACCATGACTCATCAAAAATTTCTCAAGGTCATTCAAAATTTCTCAAGGTCATATTATTTTTAAAAAACTTTAAATTTAAAATTACTATTTATAAAAATAAGTAGTGTTTTAATTATTAATATTTTTTTTAAAAAAATTTTTTATGCTATTACTTATTTTTATAAGTAATGTTTTAACTATCACTTATTATTACTATTATTTTTCATATATAATAAAAAACCAAGACATGTACAACAAAAACTTTTATCATAAAGAAATAATTCTTCTATAATAATATTGTCGAAGAGCTTTATATAAAGCCCATTCCACATACCTCCGATATCGGGCAGCGCATATAAGTAGTGTTTTAATTATTAATATTTTTAAATTAAAAAATTTTTTTTATTCTATTACTTATTTTTATAAGTAATGTTTTAACTAATAATATATTTTTTTTTATTATTATTATTATTGTTACAAGTTTTTATTTATTAATATTATTATTATTATATTAATCTTCTAAATTAAGATAGCGGAATTCAGAATTAAATGGAATCAGACATTTTTAATAATCGATAGGCTATTGACAGAAACCTATGATTATTTATTACTACTAATAAATAAATAAGTCAATAATAAAATTATCTAGTTGCATATTATTTCTAAATAAAATGTATTCTGGATGTGTATGGTAAATATCGAGATGTTATTCAATCCTACATTGATAATGCAGATAAAATCGAATTTTAACTATTGTGAACATGTTTTATATAAAAAGCAACTAATAATAATCAAAAACATAATAAAATAAGTAAATGTACAATTTTATTTTTTTTTCTATAATATACAAAATTCAAAATATACAAAAATATATAATATACAAAATTCACATAATTGTTCGTCTGATAAATTGATGATCAATCAGAAGCCAGAATTTCTTTGAATATATCTTGAAATTGCTGTGTTCTTGTAATACTATGACCACTATTAATTGCATCAAGCCCTCTATAGTGTCCATAGGCAAAACTAACATTTTTATCAACCCATGCCCTCTTATCATCGTGAAAATCTGATGATTCCGGGACCCTATTCTAGTCTGAGGTACAGATATAATCTCGTTATTATTGTAACAATCTAAATATGATTGATAATTTATATTTGTACCTGCTAATTTTACTCCCTTAGCCCTCATAGTCGACTTATTTCCCAATAAACTATAACATTTAGGACGCAAGAAAACCCACTCACTATAACCTTCCCCCTAACTCTCATCCTTAAACTTTCCTATAACGGATGCTAGTCGTCTTGAATATAAAGGATAAGAGGGGTCATAATTAGATGTATCTAAAAGGTCATCCGAAATCATCGCTTTTAATAAAGTATCTAATTTTAAATTTTTATCTCTAAAAAGAAGCTGTCCGTATCACCGGCAATTAAATTTATATCACAATTATAAATAGTTCTATACTTTTGCAGCTCTATATACTGCAACTGATACATCCGTAGTTTGAATAGATCTAGTACTGATTGTCCGATGTAACTAGGCCTATCCAAACATATTGAATCCTTATTAAGATGCGCGGCAAACAGATTCTCATCAACTTCGATGGTTTTTCTAAATGCTGGTTTTGACGAATATGTAATTAACTTTTTAAATGAATTACATAGTCGCAAATTCATTCGCTTCTTAAGGTTTTCAACGGATTTACCGTACAAGCTGTTATTATATAATTTAAATAAATCCTTATATATCTCGCTGACTGCATTTGCTCGCAAGTCAGTATTTTTATCTATATAATTTTTAAAAATAAGTTTCTGTGTAAATTTTATACATCTATGTACATTCACAACCTTAGCCTTAAGCGAAAGATAAAGCCTGAGAAGCCTCCAATAAAGAACATGATTCTTCTTTGGATAATGCGTGAGCATTAGTTCTCAACTTTTGAATTTGTGGGCACATCTTTTCCGATCCAATCGGAAAGTTATTTAAAAAATCATGGAAATTTTCAGGAATATCAATATTAACTTCCATAGTATATCCATATGGAAGGATTTCAATATCCGCAACATTCATACACTCATTCAATACTTCATCCAAACCATCATACACCCAAACAAAATCAGCATACGGCAAAGATTGGCTAAGAGCCCAACCGTACAAATTATTTATGTCTATATACAGCAATTCGGTGTCCTCTGAAGAAGCAACATAGTGTTTGTTAACAAACGTTAACCCTCCTCGTATTCCTCCCTCGTAAAAATTGAACATTTCCATGTCCTGTAAAAGCTCTATGGGTTCATCTAATGTCATAAGCGCTGATGCCCATGACATTCCAGGAATAACATAGAAATTTAAAGGTTCAAGACCATTGTATGCAATGGCCTTTTCACGGAACTGTTGAAAGTAATCAGCGAGTAGGAATACATCAACTTTTAAATAATGCATCATATAGTCACGCAAATTACCACAGTTTTGTTGCATCCAAACCAGTTCAGCAGTCGCATACTCATCATCTGTCACACCCTCCCATTTAGGAGGCAATTCATAAGTAGTTTCTAGAACATCAAAAGATGCGGCATAATCATAAGGAAATATACCTTTAGAATCTATCATAGAACCAGGAAAGGCAAAGGTAGTAAGAGGTAGTGTAGTAAGTGTTTTTACAGCCTTAGATAAAGAGCAATTTATAAATTGCATACTATCTATAAATCTAACAGCCAGATTTTTTATATGTACAATTAAAGAAATAAATTTTTCAGTCGAGGTAGGGATAATGTCTAAATTCCAAGAAGGAAAACCGTTGAGACCATGTTTTAAAATATGATGCAGAACGTAACCTTTTAAATTATGAAACACTATCGGAAGCAACTTATATATTCTACGCGCAAAATTACATTTTCGGCACGCTGCACCAAGATATTTACCTGTAAAATGACAATGGTCTTTAGCAGGATTTACAATCGGTTTCTTGCAAAGATAGCAAGCTCGACATGATTTAAATTCTCGTTGTTCAGTGAAAGACATAAAACTTATCAAATTTTTCCCTTCAACATCATAATAAGGTAGGACAATTGTGACAGCAATTTCCTCTACTTTTTTAAGAAATAAAGAAATGCAGTCAGGTCCATAAAATTCAAAATATTGTTGTGTTTTTGTGTAGTTATTTATTAGTAAAAGACCTGCTAAACTAGACATATGAATTTGGTGATGTCTAACATCAGGTGGTAAAACCGACTCAAAATCGGCATAAATTACATAGGGAAGGGTGATGGTTTTAGAATAATTTTCAAATTTTAAATCTTTGTTATTGGGTAATGTGTAAAGGGTTGTACCCGTCTGATTTTTAGCGCATAGAGCTACATGTTTATTAAAGGCAGTGTGGGCACCATTTGCATCTAATTTGAACTGGACAATCAGGATTCTGATGACAATTCATTAATTTATTCAGATCACTCACCGCGGTGTAGTGATTCCTATCACTTTTCTCTAATAAAAGCAAATAAATAGGTGTTCCGTCAATGACCTTTGAACGATGAATTATACTTAAATGAGGATGATGAAAGACATAACTATCAGGAACCTCGTCAATTATCACAGTTGGAGTATAAGAAAGGACGTTTATTGCTAAATTTAAACTGTCATTTTTCTTTTCAAATTTGGGTATATTTATTAATTTCATTGGACAATCCGTAATTTCGTCATATACTAAGTCGTTTAAAAACTCGGTGTATTTTGCAGGTCTAGTCCGATTTTCTAAAATTAAATCTTTTTTAAGAATTGCCAGAATACTATAAAAGAAGCATTTATCGTCGGTATTTTTAACATTTATAATAGCTTTTTTAGATCCAATAGCAGAAGGAGTCTGAATATATCGATGACCTGATAAACGACTAATTGGGGAAAATTTAGTAAGTATAAAATCTATTTCTAAAATATTGATTACTCTCCATCCACTGCCTAAATGGGTGAACTTTTCTATTTTTTCATTGAGTTTATTAACTCCTTCAAATAAAAAACTATCTGAAAATTTTTCTGCGTTGTTGGAAAAATAATTATCGCGGATTTCCCCATCTTTTTCAAACTGTATTAAAACAGCAAATTGAATTTTAACATCACCCCCCATCTTTCCAATCTCATCAATTAATTTAGAACTGATTCTCTCAGTTAACATTATTTTTATCAGTCGCGCCTCTGATGTATCAAATTTAATTGTTTTAATTGCGCCGTTTAAATTAATTTGTATTATAGGTTCTAATGAACCACCAACTTGATTAATAGTATTATTAACAATATCTACATTATTTATAATATCTACATTATTTATAATATCTGCATTATTTACAATATCTGCATTATTTATAATATCTGCATTAGTAATAATATCAATATCTACATTATTTATAATATCTACATTATTAATTGATTCGTCATCACTGATTTCAATGACTTCGATTTTTATAAGTTTATTTGGTATTTTAGATGGCCTATGTTCAGCAGGTCTTTTATTTTTAGTTATTTTTGTTGGGCGTATATTATTTATAATATTCATAATATTTACATTATTTTTATTACTGATACGAAACAGATCCTTTTTAATTATTTTAAATGAATCTAAATAGTCTTTGTGAATGTTATAAAAAGCTTTGTATTTTATGGACTGGGATGTTTTGCATACAGCGCAAATAAAAAACCTAATGCAATTAAATCTATGGACATAGTATTGTTTTATTTTTTCGTGACATATTTCACCATGATTCTTTGAGATCATGCAATATTTTGGGTAAAATTTACCTGATAAAATAATAATAAATTAAATAACTTGTATTAAAAAAAAATATAATTATTTTACAATATTTCATAAAATTATCATTCATTATTATACAAGTCTATAACATAAAGACTTGTATAATATTAAATGATAATTCTTATATAGTCAAATGTATTAGACATGTCTTTGCAATTGTCTTGCATAAATATTGCAACATTTGCGAATCATTCATTATTATGCAAGTTTATAACATAAAGACCTGTTAATAATAAATGTTTCAAATTATAGGGTGAATAGCATGTCACTGCAGATTATTATTATTAGCAAATTATAGGGCAAATAACTACATGCTTACTGTAGACTATTATTATCATATAAAATAATAATAATAATAATTATTATTATTATTATTATTATTATTATTATCACATAAAATATTATTATTATATGAACTAAGTATCATTTTTTCAAAATATAGCTGCATGGTCACTGCAGATTATTATTATCACATCAAATAAGTATTATTATTATAATATAAAATGAATATCGTTTCCAATGCTTGCTGTAGACTATTATTATTATTTTTTCTTATTATTAATAAAGAATAGATATTTATTAACCTAAAATTTAGTAAAAACAACCTTTTATTATTTACACAAATCATTCCCTAGAATTAGTTAAGAATCAACTCTGCTTGATTTCATAAAATCTTCATAAATTCTTCGCTATTAAATAATTTCCATAAAATCTTCAATAATCAACTTTTCACAAAATCTTCTACTTTTCATAATTTTTCAAAATTTTATTTAAATTCGTTAAATTTTTAAAAATATAATTAATTAATATATTTAAATAAATTTTAAAAATAAATAAATTACTAACATAAATCTGCATCAATATTATCATCAGATGAATCGTCAACATCAATTCAAGTGGGGCCATTATCCACTTTATCATCTCCATCAATACAAGTGGGGGCATTATCCACTATATCATCTCCATCAATACAAGTGGGGGCATCATCCACTATATCATCCAAAATAATTATTGGGTAAGTTGCCGGAATCATATCTTCATCATCTGAAATGTTTTTTATATTTTGAAAATAAATAAATATTAAACTTACCGTTAGATATAACCTCATAAGCATCTTCATTAATTGAAGTGGGAGTATCTTCAATAATAATTCTTTCAACATTTTTATTATTACGATCTAAAAGAATATTAATAAAATCATTTAATAAACAAATAAAATTTTACCAAAAACGTCATCCAAATCCAAAAGATCCTCATTTTCGGTTACATCGAACCAGTCAAAATTTACTAAAAGATTAATGGTAATAAATAATAAATAATAAATAAAAATTACCAATGGATGAAGTTAGAAGACTTTTTAAAATATTATTTTGTCCTGCCATATTGAAATTTATGAATTAATTGTGACAGATTTTGAATTTGCATATGTTTATAAAGAGAATAATATTTTCAGGATTTAGCCAATCACATTAAAGCAATACACACATATAGGTGAGAGATTTTTACGCATGCAGCCTATATTGTGTAGGTATGTTTTCTTTGTAAATCACATACAAACAAAAGTATGTATGTGATTTCTTTGTAAATTACATACAGTCTTGAGTGTGTATGTGTTGCGTTCCTTGTTACTAATCATGCAGTGTCTTTGTAAATCATGCACCTATCATGCACTGGCTTTGTTAACATTAATTAATTAAACACATAATAATAATATTAATAATAATAATATTAATAATAATAATATTAATAATAATATTAATATTAATAATATTAATATTAATATTAATAATAATAATAACAATAATAATAATAATTAAAATATATATATATATATATATATATATATATATATTAATAGTTAAAACATAACAATAATAATAAAACATAACACAAGCATTAATACATTTATTATACATCAAATCACTTGGATAATAACCATGCTAAACAATGTTGACCACATGTTAAGGTCCATGGTTTTTGATACATAGTTTTATTATACATAATAGGTTTACCCATTGTTTGCAGTTTTGAAACCATTAAAGCAGGATAATAGAAACCCATAGGATCAAATAAAAATATCTTGCTAGGTTTCATATATATTGCTAACCAATGTTCTCCACCGAGATGAGACGATTGAGTATTGACGATTATGGCTTGATTATTACGTAAATATGGAATTTTATTAAGAGGAAATACCCCTAAAAATTCATGTCCTAGAATTTGTTTTCCAATTCGATAGACCTGAACAGAACTACATCAATAATATTAATAATACATTTAAAAACTTACTCCATGACAAATTATCATAAATTATCTATACATTTATACCAACACTGTTCTGTTTGCAGTTATTTGAACCTCATTTTTAAATACTCCATATATTACAACATGTACCGGTTCAGTTGTAGCTTTAGCAAACTTTATATCTAATCGTAAATTTCCATTTTGAGGTAATTGACTCTGATTTAAATCAAAATCGGGTGCCAAAACAAATGTAAAGAATGGATATTTGCTTTTAAAATCATCAAGAGTTATACCATAATTAAGGTTTTTATCCAAATAACCCATATTTCTCACTATACTCTGCATGTATGTAGCACAATAATTATCATTATCGAAATCTTGAGTACATGTTTCTCTATAATCACTATTTTTCGATTAAGTTAGCGATGTTACTCCAAAATTTTTGAAAATTGAGCTCGATGTTAAGTATGATCTATTATATTTAGATTCACTTTGAAATGTTACCAATATAAAGTTGGGCATTCTTCTATCGCCAAATATTTGTTCTTTATAGAAAGAAGCTGACCCTTTAGCAATTGCAAATTGAACAATTTCCTTTGTTTTCAATGGATATATTGCATGTTTAGAATTAAGCCCCAGTTGATGACCGGCAAATACAGAAGGCTCAACACGAACTCTTCTCACTAATAATTTTGCATCAACTAATTGAAGAATTGGTGCTGTGCTAGTACTTGTTAATGATAATGCAGAATCAGATCTTTTCAATCTAATGTGTACATTAACACCTGGCAATAAATATTTCGGTTGATCCATAAAATCGAGTTGTAATGATGAGCACATGGTAAATAATTTCGAGCCTTTAATCTACTTTTTCCTATCGTCATCACTACCATAACCCATAGGAGTTAAACATGTATTTTTAGTATCGCTATTGTAATTTATAATAGTTTCTATTAGAGCTTTGTGAATATATGTACTGTTACCACCCTCAATCTTGATATTATTAAATCCGAGAACTGCATCTTTAAAAAGTGTATGAAACAAGAAATTGTTTGGTATTACATCACTAGGTTCACCCAACGGTTTTCTATCTTTATCTACAACTTTTATCTGAACAGTTAACAATGTATCGTTCAAATCTAAATATTCAGTTTGGGAACCGTTAATATAAAATTCAATATCAGTTCTACTATTCATAACAGAATTCATCGGAAATACTTCTTCAAAGGCCCCCATTTCAATTACTGCTTGGGGAGATGGTCTATCAAATAAGCAAAATTCAGATTTACCGCAAATCATTTTTGAAATATAGTTCCATGTCCTTTCATTCGTTTGTTTATATGTTTATGATGTCTTTTACGTTTTTGAGCCGGTGCAGGTTCTTGATTTTGAAACATACCTGCAACACTTGGTAGAACTTTCCCTAACTCGGATAATGCATTTGATTTCAGAGATGGTAATATTTTCTGCTCATTCATTATCACATCTTTAGCGTTTTTCATACCAAAACTACCAAGGCGTTTAAGAATAGGAAGTGCAAATCTACCAATTGTTCTCAACCATCCTGATCCATACTGTTTACCAATAAAATATGGTAATTCGCCACCACCTTGGCTACCACTATACATACTAATAATATCGTTATTGGCCATCTAATTTACGAAAATGTAATGTCAAATGAGTTTTTGTATCTTTACTAAATTCAATAAATTTACCGCTATCATCACGAATATTTATTTCTATATTGTTTATACATGATGTTGATACCGGTAAGTACATGGGATTATCGATATTTATATTGACAACTTCATCCTGGTCATGTTTATCAACCCACACAGATTTCAATAGAGGAACCAAAGAATCACCAACAATTATAGGATCGACGATGTTAGTATATATGAACATTTGCCTATGAAGTTTTATTATTTTTATTTTGCGTACACCAAAATCACTTGCCCTATATGTTCGCTTATCTAATCCCAATGTATTAGCCAAATGTTTATCAAATGTAACTTCACAAATATTATTATTCAGACTGAATTTACATATTCCATCTTTAACAAATTCAATAGTTTTAAATATATGTAAACAATTTCATGAGATATATTTATTTAGTTCTTCAAGTGTTTCAATATATAAATCATTAGTAAATGTAAATGTCTCTTCCACCTCATTAATATATGATACAGATATTTTGATGTTTTCGATTGTTACACTTTTCTCATCAAATGTTTTGAAACGTATTAGGTATTCAGTACTAGGAACAACAATGCTAAGCTTATCACAACCCATTCGCTTGGCATCCTCAATACTTTCAAACTTTATTGTAAATGGACTATAATCACAACTAACATTCAATCCATCTTTGAAAAACATGCCACAATTTTCATCTAAAATCTGATTCGGAATATGACAATATCGTTCAAAATTATTGATTAAGAAAATACCACTACAGGTTTGGGTACACGTTTCTTGTAACTGATTTTACAATGACTATAAAATGGGAATGTATTGTACACAAATGTAAAGTCTTGCAAAGAAACTTCCCAATTTCCATGTAAATAAATAGGATTTTGAAGATCAACCATAAATTTACTTGCTTGATTTTCCGGATGGATTAGCAGGCAACTATTACTCGGTAAAATTGTATAGAAACTCATTTTACTAGGTCTTTTGATGATATCCATGAGGGTTTTTGATATCCATGCCATTTGACATAGTATTGTTTATCCTTACCCACCAGTTTAGTTTTCAATATTTTCTGAATTCTGAACACTGTAGGTTTGGAAATAACTTGTAATTCCTGTTCATAGAATTTCCCTTGTATTACATTGTTATCACTATCTTTAATAACATACATTACAGGACTCTGTTTAGTATTAATTTTAGTAATTTGAAATACTTCATCACTCCAATTACTATCGAAATTTTTGATGAAAGTTGAAGCAGATATTTTACTAATTCTATTTTGGTTTTGTAATAGCAACTGTTTTAGACCGTACTGATTTAGCTAATGTTTTCGAGCTGATATCTACGGGTCTCAAACCATTCAGACCTCGATGTGATGAATTATTATAAATAACAAGTATTTTCGGTAATACATTTATCCATATTTTATTACCTTGATGCACGAAATATTTCTTCAATCTATCCCTCAATGTCCGGTTAAATCTTTCAACATGTGCGGCTTTGTATTGAGAATGTACAGAATAATGATTTATTTTGAGACGATCCAGGATTTGCTTAACTTTACTATTGTAAAACTCCTTGCCTATAATAATAATAATAATAATAATAATAATAATAATAATAATAATAATAATAATAATAATAATAATAATGATACCTAAATCGGTTTGCAAATTGTCTGGATGCCCATTTTTAAACATTGAGTTAATTGCTTTAGTTATTTCCTCTGCAGATTTTGTCTTTATTGGTACACCGCGGGCAAAACGACTGAAAACATCAATACACGTTAAAATATATTTATAACCCTTGTTAATCTTAGAATACGGTATCATCTCCATCAAATCCATTTGCCATAAATCATTAATACCGAATGTCTTATAAGCTCTTGTTGGAAATCTTTTCCGCATTGGTTTGTTTAAACTGTACGCAAGCTGATCTGACAACCACTTTTGCGTTTCCTTTTTCGACTTTGGGACTCTTTTCTTTAACTTTGCCACTCCACCGAAACCTGCCTCGTCTTCTGGGTTCGTCCAAATCTTCTCCATTACAACAAGATGATTTAGATTTTAATTTAACATTAGGTAATGATTGCCCCATCGTTTATTGTGATAATAACGATAATGCTAATGGTAACATTGCTCCGATAAAACCACCTTGTTGTTTATATAAGATTTTTCTCATTTACTGACGATTTTTATTATTTACTAGCGATAACAAAGGCTTACGATGTTTATTCAATACTAGTTTTTTAGAATTACTGATTTTAATTTTACCTCTGACTACTTTTAATAGAATTTTGAGTAAATCATCGACAACAAAAGTTGGAAATGATTGTAAAATAGACATTCTTTTCATACTCGATGCTTTTAACAATGCATTAAAATATGGGAAACTCCTATGATTTTTTACAATTTCAACTTTTTTCTTACTCTTTTTAATAATGTTTTTCGAAATAAGATTCATTGCAGGGTAATTCTCGGTTATTAGTTTTTTAGATGGTGTATAACTGGTTTTTGGTGGAACTTTGTTTTTCTTTTTAATATTTTGTCTAAGTTTTCGGGTATTTTTAAGCCTGGATTTCATAAACATTTTTACATGTTAAAGTTTTCAACTTTGTTTATATACCATGGCACCTTTTTTATTGAAAATATCTGTTTTTACCCGTAAATCATCATTGCATTGTTGTGTGAAATCAAGAAATATATATCCATGTGGTGATTTTGTAGCATCTTGAAATGCACTGATGAGAAAATTACGATTATTAGGGTATGCTTGTCGAGAAAGAAAATCAATAACTGTTGCATCTCTAGGATTCTTGAAAATAACTAAATATTGAACATTTAAATTCCTTGTTCGATGTGCGCCACCCTGATGAAATAGATTTTGAGTAATAATGATCACAGTAATACCAACATGTCTACTGATTTTTGTGAATAAATTATTAAAATCCTTTTCTTTATTAGCTTCCTGATACAAGTCATCAATAATAATGACATCACCTTTCTTTAAACGACTTGACCAGTTTTTATCAAAACCCTTTACTATTTTCATGTTTTTCAATTTACAGAAATTATCTTGAGTTATTCCATGTTCTTCATCTGGACTCCTATGTCAATAAATCTTGTTGAATTTTGTTTGAAATAAATTAGATTTCAGTAATTTACACACAAACATAGTTTTACCACTACCACTTGGGCCGACGATTTGATATACAGCATCATTTCTTAATTCCATTATTAATTTGTATAATTATAGGTTTTTGTTTATATTATATAATTTAATGAACTCTTTCTAAAAAATCATATATATATAGCTTAATATTTCTTTATTGTTTAATTATGTTATCGAATATAAATTATAAAGGAACTTTCGATGTGTCAAAAATGACGTTTCCGATTGGTAAACCCCAGCAAATTGTAGATAGGAGTGGAAAATACCCTATAATATTTTTCAAATCCGGTAAATGTAGAATCATGAGATGCAAGAAACCTTTAGACGTCAATAAATTACAATATAGAATAAAGGATATTAAAATATAGTCAATTACGGTTACCATGGAGATGAGACAATCTATCAATCTATACAACATGTCAACAAAATGTCTTTGTATGCTCGAGCCACAATTATTTCCTGCACTGAGGCTTTTAAAATACAACCCCATGTGTGTTAACGTGTTTGCCAGTGGTAAAATAGTCATGTTAGGGTTACGAAATCTAGAGTACAAAAATATTGTTTGTGACATACAAAATGAAATCACGGGATTGGTCAACATCTGATTTGCTAATGATTGATTAAAACAACCTGCATATTCATTTCATTTCATTTTTAAAATGGAAAATACTACACCGAAGAAAAATATGCAGAAGAAAAATACCAGTCAATATGGTAAATTATTATTATTTATTTTCTTTTATTTATTATTTATTTAGACACATATGCTCCGATGGTAATTTACCGAATTATTTATTATTATCCTCAAATGAAGAAAATTTTGAATATCAAGGAGCCAGCAATGATCGAACCTGCAATATATGAAGAATCAGGAATTATGATTTCCGAGCTGATTAGGCAAGCTCTTTGGGATAATAAAATCAACCGCATGGTAAAGGAAATGGAAACGGAATACCTTTATATTCTGGGTTTCAGTTGCTGCAATTTTCGGTATCAGCGATATGCTGAGTGGAATATAACAAACTCAGTAAGAAACTTACAAAAAATGAAACTTTTACAAAAATAAATGTTTAGAATTTTGATTTTTGTTTTGTTTTATTTTATTTGTTGATAATATTTTTATTTATTATAGTTTTATTTCATGGTAACAATAATAATAGAATAATAATAGAATAATAATAATAATAATAATAATAATAAAACATGATATTAATAATAATCATATAAAGAAATTTTATATAGATGAGAAATTTTGATGTATATAAAATCATATACAAACTCAATGTATGGGTTTTCTTTATTCAGTTTTGTGTATGTATGCAGTCACGCACTTATCATGCATTTATCATGCACTTATCATGCACTGCCTTTGTTATAATTAATAATAGAAATATGCATTATTCTGATTGGTTAATCAGTATCTGTCAAGGGTATAAAAGCTCGTCACCACTTTATAAAGATCATAAATCAAACATGACGAAGAAAATAAGTGCTATCAATGTCCAACCAGTTCAGATGTTCCACAATTATAAAATGTATTTTTAAAAGGAACCTATCAATATGCAATTAGCAAATCCAGTCAAACTCAATAAAACTTAATTTCAATCTCTTGCTGGGACTCTCTCAATGTTAGATATCAAGGATATTGATAATACGTTCAAAAAGATCAATTCCAATTTAAAATGCTTTCTTCACGAGTCAATATACCAGATATTATGATGCATTTACAGAAATAGGTTTCGAAGAACAGGAAAACTGGTATTTAACAATAGCAATCCAAGGATATAAAGCTGATCAAAATGATGTGCTTTGTCCAATCTGGAAAATTGTTACTGCTAGACTTTCACAATTATTTTAATGTATAGTGTTTAATAAATGTATTAATGTTTTCTTTGTTATTCTATAAATAAATTATAATTAGTTTTAAAATAGTTTTAAAAATGATGTCTGAAAAAGGTAAAATATAAAATATAAAATAATTAATTAATTTTCGTTTAGAATATTTAATAAACTTTTTGTTTGATAAACTCGAAGAAATAACCGGTGTAGAAATTAGAGATATGTTGACTCTAGTTGAAGCATTGAGTAAAGAAGATTCATGTTGTGATTCTGAATGTCAGAGTGACGATGGAGAAATTGATAATGAAATTAATAATGATACTGAAATTATTAATGATACTGAAGATACTGCAGATACCAAAATTATAAATGATGAAGTTGAGCCTACCGAATTCAAGACTTGTGTTGATCATGTTATAGAAAATATAATGATAGAATATTGTGGTGATGAAGAATGTACATGTAATAATCAATAAATCTTTAAAAATATAGTTTTTATTAATAATAATAACAAAGAAATATTTATTAAAATCTATGATAAACTTTATTACATAAATATAAAACTGATGCTACAGTTAATAGTTTTAATAAAAATTTACAATTTGCGATATAAATATCTGAACGTTTGGCTTCTGCGGCAACTTGAATAATCGCTGACCATCCACCGTTTGTTTCTACCCACGGATCAATTTTTGTTTTTATCACCTAAATAATGATAAATTAATAACAATATAAAGTAATTTACCTCTATAGACCATTGGAAATAACTTTCATAGTCGGATCCAGATTTTAACATCATGTGTTTCATATACATTAATCCTACTATTATTCGCATCCATTTATTATTTTCATCAAACATGTAACTAAATATTGATTTGAACGCATTCTTTCTCTCCAATGTTGGCAAGTTGAGAATTTTTTCATAATCAAATGGGATGTCTTCTACGATTTTCTCGGTACGGCTTACCATGAATTTTATGTTTTTAATGATATCATCTTCTTCTCTATTATTAGAGACCAGATCATTCAACAAAGTTATAAAAAATTTAGTTTCTGGCATTTTATAAAAATATTTGAAAGTGTAAGCTTATTTATACTATATTCGACCAATCAAAATCATGCAATACTAAGAAAATATGTAAAAATATATAATGGAAATGGCAATGATGATTTGTTGGCACTGTTAACTTCTTTCAATTTATTGCCGCCACTGTTAACTGGTTGTTGTAATTTCATTATACGATTGAACTGATTAGTTGTTTTATTAGAATAAAATTTTATACTATATTGAACTTGATTCATCATTTTTTCATTAACTTTGCGATTTTCTTTCAATTCTAATATTGATTTTCTTAATTCATTTTTGATAATACCAATGGTCTTATTTAGATATATAATATCATCATATAATTCGTTTTTAGCTCTTTTTAAAGTCTCATATGTATGTTCAAATCGGAATTCTAAATTACTCATTCTTTCAGATAATCTTTTGACTGGAGTTTTCAAATATCTAGGCCTATCTATCATATACAAAATATCCAATGACACTGCAGTATCAGGACATACGCATCTTGTTGAATTTTTACCTTGAACGGTTACAACAATTGAGTTTACCATATTAAAAACTAATATTATTATTATAATTTCTTTAATCATTTTCAGATCTATATAAATTAATATTTATTGTTTATTGCTAAAAGGTTGTGTGTGTTTAACTTCTCATTGATCTAAATTAGTATAAAAGTAATTGTTTTTTCAATTTTAATCATTATAATGGATGTACCAAGCGCAGTTCAAGATATGAATGAAATTAGACATTATGGTAATTAATAATTACTAAATATTATTATTATTAACTATTTGATAGATGATTATTTTAAAGTTATTAAAGAACGTCTGGAATTCTATTATCCAGAAATAAATGAAATATTGAAGAATAAGCCAAAATCAATAATTCCAGATTTAGTCTTTAATTATACGTCAATATGGATATTTACCGTAATCGACGAGTTCCTATGGGATGTCAAGCAAAACCAATTGGCAAAAGATATGGAACCTGAATATCGATGTGGTGATGGATGTCATTGCTGTGCGGCCCGATATCGGAGGTATGTGGAATGGGCTTTGAATAAAGCTCTTCGACAATATTATTATAGTAGAATTATTTCTTTATAATAAAAGTTTTTTGTTGTACATGTCTTGGTTTTTTATTATATATTAATAATAATAATAATAATAATAAGTGATAGTTAAAATATTACTTATAAAAATAAGTAATAGAATAAAAAAATTTTAAAAAAAATATTAATAATTAAAACACTACTTATTTTTATAAGTAGTAATTTTAAATTAAAAATTTTTTAAAAATAATATGACCTTGACCTACTTTTGAATGACCTTGAAAAATATGATGAGTCACCCAATGACCTTGAATGAGTCATGGTATTTGTTTCAATGACCTTGAATGAGTCTTTGTCTTTATAAATTTTTTGTACTTTTAGACTTAGAAAAAAAAACGATTTTACCCCCCCGGGGGGTTGATCCAGCGGTGACACATCCCACTACTCCGAATGATTAAAATTAATTATTTTGACAAATTAATGTGGCTGTTCATACTTAATGAACTAAAATCTCAAAAACAGTTATGCAATATACATTACTTAGAACTGAAAATGAGTTGGCTCTCAAAGCTTCTTTTTTTATATCATATCAAATTGCTAAATCGAAAAAGAATTTCACTATAAGAGAAAATCTAATTATGCCTTGCATGGTTGAAGCCTGTCAAATAATGTTTGGTGATAACTTACTAGCAAAATAAAAACAATACCTCTTTCAAACGACACAAATGCGAGACACATAAACATGATGAGCGAAGGTGTTGAACAGCAACTAATCAAAAAGAAAATCAAAAATATATGCTCTTCAATTAAATGAGTCGACGGATATTGTTGGTAAATCTTTGTTACTTATTTATGTTAGATATGTAGATTGGGATGAAAGTAAAATTAAAGAAGGGTTTTTTAAATGCCTGGGAATAAAGTGGCATACAACTGCTCATGAAATTTTTACAAAAATATAGGGTTATTTTTTAAGTATTGATTTTAAAATGGTAAATTGTATTTCAGTTTGTACTGATACTGCAGCTAATATGACTGGTAAAGATTTAGAATTAATCGCAAAATTAAAGAAGTAGTTCCGAATGTAATAGGTACACAATGTATGATACACAGAGAATGCTAGCTAGTAAAAATATTAGTGATAATTTAAATCAGGTATTAACAACAGCTATTAAAACAATAAATTATATAAAATCAAGTGCACTGAATTCAAGATTATTTGAAAGGTTGTGCGAGGAAATTGGATCATCTCATAAAACATTATTATTACACGCGAAAGTTCGCTAGTTATCCAAAAGTCGGATATTAAAAAGAATTTATGAAGTGAGAGAAGAAATAACTGCCTTTCTATCAAGTAAAAATAGTGATCTAGTTCAGTCCTTCAAAGACAGAGTGGAACATGAAATTATGTTATCTTGCAAATATTTTTCAACTGTTGAACGAACTGAACTTATCACTATTAATCAAATTCATTGAAGCCTAATCAATTGTTGTATTTTCTCTGAATAAAACATTATTGCTTTGTTTACAATCTTGTATGTGATTTATTGAATTTTTGAAATTATTTTGTAAACCTTAATAGTTTTGTTAAGAACTTTGAAAGTTTTCTACTATTTCTGTAATATTTTTAATTGCATCCAACAATGAACAATTATTAAAAGTTGTTTTCTAAGATGAATGTCAACCTTTTCATTAAATTTTCACATGCCCCTAAGTCTAAAATAAATCTATTAATTTCTAACACCTCAAAAAATTACTTAAATTTATTTTTATTCATTTTCTAATCTTTTCACTCCAACTCTTATTGTTTACTGAATGATAAATTACTTAGTAAGTACAGGTAGTGGTTAATCTAATTTATAGTGAAAAGAAACTTGATTAGAAAAAGATACTTAAATTAATTTCTCAAAACATATATTACTTTCATAGTACTTGAAATAAATCTTCATATATTGATAGATAAAATAATTACCATCTACCACATTACCAAAAATCAAATAATTACCAACCACTAAATATGTTAATACTATGCTTCAAAACATACATAGGTTCTTGTGTACTGATAACATGTACTGAAAATCAAAATTTATACGACAAATGTTTGTGATTGATGACTGTCTATTAGTTCTGTAAAAATAATTATTTCCATTAAATTATGGTTAAATAGTTTCCTGGTGAATAAAATTCGAATAAAGTAGTGGGAAAGATGTAAATTTTAAATAAATTTGATTAAAGTTGTTAGTACTTTGAATAAAATTTTTAAAGAAAGCTTCGACATAGTATCAAATTATTAAGTAAATAGTACTTATCTATTAATTAAATTAACTAAGTTGTGAAATAATTGAAAAATTTATTAGATCATTTTTTAAAATTTTATAAGAATTGATAGGTAAATGTTAAGAAAAATGTACTTGTTGAATGAAAATCATTGTATGTTATCGACTGCTCACAATATTTAATTGTACAATTTCCGGATAAGTAAATTCTTTATTCCTGGAAATAATCGTAAATTTTTAAATTATTCAGAAAATTGTCAATAAAAACATATATAATAGGTAATAAAAATTTTTTAAATATTAGTCAATTCTAGTTTTTAATTTAATTGAATTACAAATATTTTAATAAAATCAAATAAACACAAATAGTTACATGAATCAAACAATTTCTTAAAACTGAAATCTTATCGATATATTCTGGTATTGAGGATGTTTGGTTTCCAGATGTCTTTTAAGTTTTGCTGGAGCCATAGCACTAAAAGCTAAAACCTCTGAACAAACAATACATTATGGACAATCGTCAATATTTGTGAATCCGAATGATAAGTATGAAGGATCATATTTGCGAAGCTTTATTTTATTTTCTGATAATGAGGTTTGAGAAATAGAAACCTTAACATTCAAATTATTTGTTGATTTTATACCGTGTTCAACACTTTGAGTAGTACTATTTTCAGCATTTGTTGGCGGATAGCTTTCCTCGTCATTCTCAGTAGTATTTTTTTAAAAAAATCTAATCTACGTTGTTTACTCACTTATATTTTAAACTATTATTTATTAATTTAAATAAATATATTAAAATTTAATATATATATATATATATATATATATTACACATATATTTATTTTTAATTTCTCATAAAGTAATTTAATAAAATAAAATTATATATTTTTAGTTCTAAACTAAAATAAGATATTAATGCTTATATGTATTATATATATGTATATTTTTACTTACCATAACTTGTATAACAAAAACTTTAAAACTATATATATATTAAATATAAATACATGTAAAGTAGGCCATGAAAAGTTTAAAAATATTTTTTCTACATTTTTAAACTGAAATTTTAAAAAAATCCACCAAATTGTTCTAATGTTTAAAAATGTATTAAAATTCTAACTGAAACTCATAAAAAAATCAATGGTTTCTCGAATGTTTTTTACATTAAAATTCAAATTCAAATGGAAGTTTTCGCGGAACCCCAAAAATTTGTTAGCGGAACACAGTTTGAGAAACACTGATCTAAATGATTATTTTAAAAACTTTTCAATAAAAACTAGAAATTCTCAAAAACATTTTATTGAAATTAAACGAATTAAATAAGACCTCGTGGAGAGCCAACGGGATTTTCACCACAAATTCCAGTAAAAGGGAAAAATTTCCAAGTAAAAAGAATCGAAAACATAAATAATATAATCAATAAATATATAGAAAAACTAATTTAACTTTCATCCTGAGTTTGTATGCGGAATTTTGAAATTCCATTCTAAAAATAGAAAGGAATTTCTTGTTTTAATCAATAATTTTGAAAGCTTTAGTTTTTGGCTATTGAGAGGGAAGGGTTACGAAGTCCATATTTTTGGTGAAAGTTTTGATTTAAATGACATTACAAGGACCTCGTACATAGTTTTTTTCAACTAGTATCTTCGCCATAAAACAAATTGAAAGAAAAAAAGAAATAATGGTAACTAAAATTGATGAAAATTGATAATCGAAATATTTTAATACTCAATTTATTGTACCTGATGAATGCATACGGTTCACCTCAATTAAGCTCACTGATTTTTTATTATCATTCACGTCTCATTCCAAACCGATTATCGATTTAATTTAAAATCACATAACTTGGATTTCAGTGCCACAAGTATCAAGCTAAAACGCTAGATGCTGAGAAGTTTTAACGGAATATGACATAATACTACAACAAGAGTTTGGAGCAAAGCCAGTGCACGGAATCTATGATCCGAAGATGCTGCAGGATGGAAGAAACGTTGACGCGGTCGTAACAAGCGAAGAAGTTGGTTCAGCGCAATGATCTATTAAAAGCGCAGCACACAGAAATGGTAGCCGGGATGGAGCAATTGAAAAGAGAGAACTATCAACTAAAACGGAAGGAAACAATCAGAAACAAAATCGGGCACCATTTGAGTACTATAAGCGTCGATACAAATTTTAATTGGCCTATACCAAGCTCTAGCCAAACACATATCCAACAATACCAAACCAAAACCAAATCCCAAACATAATAAGCCTCGTCCTAGCAAAGCCGAGAGGGAAAGAAAGCGAAGACTCAAAGCAGCTTGATTGATGGGACAAGTAAAGAAGTTCTTACCAAATATCTTGGATGGGAATTTAATTGGCCCTGTTAATTTGATTAAAAATTTTAATAAATGATTAGCGAATCTCGAATCGATATTAGTTTTTGGAATAGACCTAAATTATTTACTAAATAATAACATTAAAATAAATTAAAATAGCCAAATGATCGATATTATTTCAATTAAAATAACAATAAAGGGACCCTTAATTTAAATGCGCATGAATACCTTCTGTGTTAGCTCGTGAAACCAAAGGTTTTTTAGGGTAATAACAGTCACGACAATATGGCTTACCTTTTACTAAAAATCGGCCATTGGAATACATTTCCAACGCCATTTTTGGAAGGGTATCCAATGGTGGGAATCCCGTGAAAATTGCATCGAAAATCTTATATCTTTATACCCATCAGGTGCCCAGCATAGGAATGAATTTACTTTAAGTTTACAATGAATTATCTTGGAGAAATGATGTGCTGGTCTTGTAATGTAAAAAATTACTTTTTATTTTGAATTTGTAACAATTTAGTTTTGTTGATTTTATTTTATATTATGTATAATATAATTATTATTTGACTTGAATAAATAAATTTTTTTTATATATTTCTGTATATAATCCAAATTACTGGAATCAATGTTATTTGGTCTGATGCTCCGGGAAGGTTTCATGTAATTAAATGTGCTCCGTGATCCCGAAAAGGTTAAGAACCACTGATATACGGAAATATATAAAAAAAATTTATTTATTCAAGTCAAATAATAATTATATTATACATAATATAAAATAAAATCAGCAAAACTAAATTGTTACAAATTCAAAATAACAACGATAAAATATAATAAAAAATTCAATGGAATATTTGAGCCTGGCGAGTTTTACATATTTCGCCAATATTAGGTCTAATATAAGATATTGCTACCCTCATTTCCTCTTCTAGATCGGTAAGTCTTTCTCGTTTTTTAGTTTTTATATTGGTTAATGTTGAGAATCCTAATTCACAAAGATATGAGGTAGCAAAATGTAATAAAATCGTGATTGGCTTCTTAGATAGAGATGGGTATTCTTTTTGGACAAAAATCCAAAAATGTTCATTTGACATTTTTGTGAACTCCATTTTCAGAGAGCGATCTGTTGACAAGGAAATAATTTCTTCTTCTTCTTGTAAAGATAGTTCCATATTTGAAAATTCAAATGTCCCAAATGGATTTCGTATCCAGTCATAGGATTCTAATTTAAGAGATGGAAAGTAACACGGGATTTTTTCATCCAATATTGTTAGATGTTCTATTATGGCAAGAATAATATCTGTTACATTATTGTTTGAATTGAAGAAAACATATCAAGCGTATTGTTTTTTGTTATTCGATTTTTCCAATACAATATTTTTTTATTGAATGCCAGTATTTTAACCATTTATGTTAAAATATTCTCATTTTTACCTTGAATACTTGTATTCACTGAATTTAAGTATTTAATAGTATCAGCTAAATATGCCAATTTAGCACACCAAATATCATTTTCAAAATTTTTAACAAATTTATTCATAGCAACATTTTGGAATTAACACAGCAGTTCATCTTTGAGCTCCAATAAACGACATAGGACTTTACCGCGAGACAACCATCTTATTTCAGTGTGCAATACAAATTTTCATACTTAGCATCCATAGATATACAAAGTTGTTTAAAAATGCGTGCCTGCAGAGGTCTTGATTTGATATAATTTACTATTTGTACCACTTCATACAATACAGATTTTAATGTGTTTGGCAATGTTTTTGAATCTAAAACTTCCCGATGTAAAAAACAGTGTGTAGATATGATATTTGGATTCTTTTCCTTCACAAGTGTAACACATCCTTTAATAGATCCTGCCATTGATGTACATCCATCTGTACAAATTCCTACGCAGAAATCCCATGAAATTTGAGATTTTTTACAATTTAAAAATATCTTTTCCTGTTGTATGTTCTGTAAGCTCTCTGCAGCAAAGAAATTGATTTACTATTTCATTTTCATCAATGAACCGAACAAATGCAAGTAATTGAGCTTTGCTGCTAATATCAACAGATTCGTCAATTTGCAAACCAAAATATTTCTTGGAAAGTTTATTATTAACGATTTCCTCAATATCATGTGACATGTCTTTTATTCTTCATAATCTCATTTTTTGCATCATCACCAAACATAATTTTAACTATTTCACAACATGACGGTAAAATAAAACTTTCTGCTATAGTACGTGGTTTTAATTTCAGTGCAATTAATTCGGCTACCTTGTATGAAGCAATTTGTGCCTTATCAGAAATTGTCATAGCATCTTTAAATTGTTTTGCTTGCTTAGCTTGCATGCCCAATAACCTTTTAAAATAATCCTTATTTTTTGAAACAAGATTAGCATGCGTATTAGTAAAGTGTCGGTTCAATTTAGCCGGAAACATAGCACTATTGGACAGCTCTACACCACATACAACACATTTAGGAATTGGACACTCTTTTTCACCGGTCCATGTAAATTTGAAACTGATATATTCGTCAGAATACTGCCTATTAGTCTTCCTTATTTTATTACATGTTGAAACATCTTCTGTGTTGCCACTATTAAAACTACTCCGACTTGTACTTGCTCCATCATTAATATTTTTCTCCGAATTACTTTTTCGTTTAAAGAATTTTTCCATGGCTATTTTAAATAAATTGAGAATAAGAATAAGCACATACATATATTTATTTAATTTGCATTACGAAGTAATTAATTTATGTCACAAATGTTTATGTTTTAACAAAGAACATATAACTATTATAAGATATCAAATATTTCAGCTTACTTGATTAGAATTTTTTTGGGCAGCCTACTTGATTTAAATTTTTTTTGGAATTTAAAAATTAACGAAAATTTCTTAAACGCCGTTAAACCATATAAACAAACCAAGAACATACCACATATATTTAGATTAAAATTGAGTTATGTAAAATACATATATATATATTATATAGTATCACTTTTTTGTCCATATACAATTGAGACGATTAGTGTCTTATTATATGATAAAGACATAATTTTGAAAATTTGTTCTAATAAATTTATGTTATATGAGTTTAGCTTTCGTTTCGCGGAGCACCTGAGACAATATTGCTGAACACAGGTGCTCCGCGGAGCACCGGTTAAGAACCACTAATTTATACTAACATAATATTTTCTACAAAATTTGATTCATAGTCAAAATTTGTAGAAAATATTAAGTCACTTATAAAGAAATCAGAGTTGAAAAATAAAAAAAGTCCTTATAATATTATTTATATTAGATTATTAAAAAAATTATAAAAACAAAAAACAAAATATTTTCCTATTTAAATAAAGATTTTTTATACAAAAGCAGAAAATCAAGATCTTGATAAACAATATGAGAGCAATCAAGATAATTATTACAAAAATCAAACCAATTGCTCAATTCCAAGCGTTTCCAAATGATTATTTAAATTCAGATTTTGTAAATAAAGTTTTTCCAACCTAATTATGTCTTTTAAATTTATAAATTCACAAATAACGAAAGAATTTCATACTGAGACATTTTAAAACTACAATAATTAAGATTGGAAATGATCCTTAAAGACGTATATAGCGAGATAATTTAAATAATTAAAATTTAACAAAAAAAATTTCGTCAGTAAATGGTAAAATTCAATAAAATTATTGGTACCATAGTCAGGTTACAACAAGAAATTCCGTATAAATTTAGAAAGGAATTCTAAAACAAAATGTTTTTCTTTCCCCTTGAGTTTGACGACGTGTTCTAACATAGGAAATTTTACGCGAAAAGGGAAAAATGGATTTTATTCATTTTAATTTTCATTTGGATTTCTATTTTCCTATAATTTGGATTTTAAATTCAAGTTCACAAATGTCTCTTGTATTTTTTAATATTCCAGCTCTCACATCCGTACAGGAACGTAGCTAAGAGACATAGAGAACATTTCCCCAAAAATAAAAATATTTAAGACATTTACTTATGTATTTTATTTGTGTGAAATATTTTTTTCTATTTTTCTGTGTGAACTTTTAACGTTGCTCAATTCCCCTGGTTATAATCCTTGCTACATCACTGTATCCGAAAATAAATTTTGTTCCTTTTTAATTTGTTGTTTATTTTTTTTAATACCATGAATAAAATATAAAAAATTTTAAAAATAAAAGGCAAAAAAATAAAAAACAAAACTTTTTCAATCAATTTTCATTTCTCTCTTTGTTATATAAGATTTCCTAGTATTCTTTTTTGAAATTAGAAAGATTTTCCTAAAAACTTTTATTTGTTTTCAGTAATTAGACTAACTAACCTCATCTTATGAGTTAGTCAAATGTCAGATGAATATTGTGATTGAAAGTAGCAGAATAGCTTTCAACACTTTCAAACCAAATCTAATGACACCCACATTGGCTCGACAAGTACTTCCAGTCGAGCTGCACTAAGGAAAAGCCAAGAGAGTCAGAAAACAACAATTGAAAGCCACCAGATTGTTGTGACATCTTTGTAAAATCAGTGCTTCTTTATAACTTTTGATATTTTATTGAAACATGTTGTATGTAATATTTTAGGGTTTGCCTTTAATTTGCTTTGTATTGGATTTGAATTATATTTTCTTTTAATCGAAATTGTTTTAAATCTTTGTTCATGATAAATTGAGACCATAATTATAAATGAGAACGAAACCTTTTACGATAACTCTAGAACCCATATGGGTGTCAAGTTATTAGCACTCATTGCGATATAGCTCCCATTACTGACGACTGCCTATAAAAGCACAATTCCAACAAATCTTTTGACGCTAGCCTATAAGTTGTCCTTTTTAATACATGTATCTGATGGAAATACCCTTGAGGGGAGTGGACCTGAAATTGTCTTCTCTATAAGGTACCCAGAAATAAAGTTTTAAACACCAGTTGGACAATAAATGATTTAGCCTTTAACGAAATGTTCAAAAAAGTTCTAAATAAAATAAGTGAAAAAATTGATTATGAAAGCAACTTTGTCTTGAATATTCTTATCTTTTCGATATCCATAATAAATAAGAAATGAAATTTTAATAAAGTTTGTTTGTGCAAAATAAAATGTATAAGATTTTTATAAGAAATTTATAAGATTTTTTACTTGTTTATTATTTCTAAATTTACAGCATTTGCAGCGGTAAATTGAATACTTAGAAACCTGAAGGATATCCGATAATTGTAAAAATTTTCTTCAATGATAGACCAAGGAACAAATGATTCTTATAATGATTGTCATAACGTCTTAGATTTTGATGATTCAGATGTTTTAATGTCAAACAATTTTGATACACATTCTTGTAAAGAAAACAACAATATAAAAAATGGAGGTTTGTTTTCACTTAAATTTTTATAGTATTATTGTTATTATATATTTAGAAATGCAATCTAATATTTATGGTCAAATAGAGCGACTTTCGAATGAAAAGGTATTAATTCAAAATCAATGCAATTCGAAAGTTAGTACAATTTAATATAATTGTGTAATAAATTTTAAATGAAATATTAAAGATTATTGCTAAAAGTATTTAAATTTGTTATCATAGATGATTGATTTGCAAGCTCAAATAATGAAGTTAACAAACAATTTTGAACGAATTGAAACATCTAAAACCGAATTAGAGGTAGAATTAACAAAGTGTCACAAAGATTTACGCCAAACTCAAAGAAATTTTCAAATAAAATCCAATGAACTTGAAAATCTTAAAATCGAATTTTCTAACAAACTCAACTCACTGGAGTCTGATTACATGAACAAGATTTCCCATGCCAATAATTTAAACAAATCTCTTCAAGAGCAAATCTGTGAAGAAAAACGAAACAATAAAAACAATCAAGATTTTCTATCTGATAAAATAAATCAAATGTTCTCGAAAATCAAAGAAAAAGACGAAGAACTTTCTAATAATCTCACAATTCAAAACCATCTCCAGAAAACGTTAACGGAACTGGAGCAGCAAATATCTCATCTTACAAAGAAGATTGAAGAATCCGATCATATGAACGCATTCCATCAGCAAGAACTGCACGAGAAAAAGGAACAAATTGAATCACTTAGGAATTCGGAATTGAAATTGAAAAGCCTCGTGACAGAGTTGACCCGAAAGGTTACTGTGGTAGAGTCGAAAATGTTCGAGGAAAAACACGAATTGAATGAATCAAAAAGCTATCAAAACAATTTACAAGCCCAGCTACTCGATCTGCAACAAGCTCAAGTGATAAAGGAGAAGGAATATAATATTTTGCTGGACAGAATCACTATTTCGAATAAAAAAATTAAAGAACTCGAAGAAGCATTAAGCAATCAAATGCAGATCTCTTCCAATTATCATGAACATCTTAAAAAATTCGAAGTAGTCTATTTTTGAATTTATCTTTTTTTTGACTTCTATTATTGCAAATGCACCAAAGTCTCGCTTTTCGGTTCAAGAGACTAAATTTTGATGAAAATGCGAGCAATTTAAAATATTGCCCAAGCTCAGCGAAAGAATAACGCAAAATGTATATAAATTATTTCATAATGATGCTTTTCAAATCCATATCAACATAAAATAGAAAATAAAATAAATATCAGTAATAAACGATTCATTTAGCATTAAAATCCAATTCATTATTATTAAATACAATTAATTAATAAATTCAAGCGTAGAAAGGAAGGGATCGATTGGATTTATTAATAAACACTATGAGACAGATTTATAGAAAACCAACTGATACTGGTCTAAGTATTAAAGAAATATGGTGAAAGGATTGATTTATAGTTCATGGTCTTTATTTTCTACTTTTGCTAATTCAGTAAAAGGTTTTGATAAATTGGCTGAGTTGATAAAGAATTGGTATTCGAAATCATTTTTATAAATGATGATAAAAAGGCTGTTGACAAATCGATTAAGAATCCTAAGGATCCATGTTTGGGAAGGTCTGAGTGTAATTTGACTAGTGAGTGTAAATCGATTGTTGATGTAAATAATATCAATAATGTATGTATTACTGATGAGGCTAAATTTGTGTTAGTATTGCCGTACTCGGAAGGTTTTACAAATTATAAGAGGAAGCCGTTAGGAAATTTAGATTATAAGATCGTTTTTGATTCGTGTAAGGCACGCAATGTGTTCGTTAATATGTTCATTATTCTTTCCTTCGGTCGTCTGTGAACATCTTCAAAAGTTCTATGGTCTGATTTTTGTCAAGCTAGATTTGTGTATTTATTTTCTGCTTTAAGTGCATTACCGGTGCAATATCCATGAATAAAATGAATATTTGCTAATTCTTTTATTGTAACCCTAATTGGTATAGACAAAATATTATCATTTATGGACATAATAGGAATCAAGTGATTTATAGTATAAGAAAAATTAATGTATCTATAAATAAAATATTATATTTTAAATATGCACTACTTTTAATAAGAATATCGATTATGGTCATGTATTTTTCATAAATTCTCTATGTATTTATTTCAGTTTTATTGTTTGATTTAAAAAGAAATAATTAAAATACCATTTAACCGGTACTATGAAAAAATCTTATCATATTTTCATACATTACTTTTTCGTAATTCTTCGTGTTTTGTATCGGATGCCATGTAAAATGTTTCCTTGGCTCGTGTGATTGGAATACTTTACTCGTGTTATCATAGGGTCGATTTTCATTCACCACAAGGAATAATAAGCACTATTATTACACCATCCATCTATGGTGTTACATTTGATGTTACCACCATTCATAAAGATGTGTCGGACCAGGCACATACTGTTTTCCTTCATTTGATCACTTTGAGTTTATTACATTCCATACATACCTTTAAGGATTTTGCATGTACAGGTATCCCTTGTATAACGCGGTAGTTACGTTCCAGAATAAGTGCGCGTTATGGGATTCCGCGTTATCTAAGACATAGTTTTCATATAAATTTGGTGGTTACGTTCAAAAGTTTCTTTCAAAATAAATACATACTAAATAACAGATGCACATATATTTCAACTCAATACTAAAATTCAGACTTTCTTATACAATTAAAAATACTATTAAAAGATCACGCACACGTGCAACTCTTTTTGTGCTTATTGATGACCCAGCAATAACAGAATTTCTTATTTTATTTTCAATTTGTTTAATGGTGCGTATTGTGGATTCATTTAAACTGAGAGATTTTGCTATTAATGCTGCTTTTTCACCACTGCTTAATCTATCCAGAATCTTAATTTTGTCATCCAAGGTAATAAATTTTCGCTTTAGCGTTGGTTTTTCGGCAGTTGAAATTTGTCTATTCATGGGTACAAAAATTTACATGTGTATATTTTAAATAATAAAGAAAATTACCAATAACAAAAATTTATATTACATACCTATCTTCGATCAAAAATATAACTTATGCTGATACTTTAATATTAAATTTGTAATTCTAAAAAGAAAAATTTTAGAATATAAATGTTTTTTCCTAATTACATACCTGATATCCACAAAAGTTCACACTGAACTGATAATATAATAAATATAAATGTGCAAGAGTACAAATATATATGCTGTGAGCATGCCTGGTATACTCACACATGTTGTGAAGGCAAAAAAGGGTAATTCCCAGTTGACATTAAAAATATATTATTATAAATATGTGGTACGCAAATTAGTGTTACCAGATTTTATAATTATGTATTTTCCCCTTCGCATTATATAAGTCAAAATTTCGCGTTGTACTGAAACAGAATTTTTTTCCAAATCGCGTTATATCGAAACCGCGTTGTATAAGACCGCGTTATACAAGGGATATCTGTAATTACATTGACTCCTCTCATTAATCACCTGTAGAGTTATAGTTCCTCAGGATGACTTTATGCCATAGTCCAGTGATGATTCGCATTTTAGAGACTAAATATCTTCACCGTGTATAAAATCGCATTCAGAATGGTGTTAACTACACCAGTTCCCTACCACCAGGTTTTGGGAACGTCTGTGTTCAATTCATATTTTGACGTTAGTCAGAAGGTTGCCGGGCCGTGTTATAAGTCATGTTTTCTATGATTATTTAACAATATTATTTATTAAAAATTAAAAATATATTACTTATCACTTTTTAATGCAATACGATTTTTTGAGTCGGAATTAAAAGATATATTTAATATGTTCAGTATGGTGAAATTTATGTTATAAAATATGAAAAATGATTTACAAAATTAGCATCACGACACTTAAATATTATTTATTTCACTGATTAATTATTAAAAAAAACTTTAAATTAATCGAATAAATACTTTTTGTGATTGAAATCCTTTCTCCGCCGAACCCGTAGCAAGTGTATCATATGTCATGTCCTCTGGGCGTGAATAGTTTTTTTGTCAAAATTGTATTAAAAACTTAATTATTTCAACATTAAAAATTACTTTAAATTCAAATATTATTTTCATTGTGTAGAACAAACAGAAAATTCAGAGCATTGATATAAAAGATCAAAATGAAAATCTGGCTAGGAAAGTAGCTCAACTCGAAGAGACGATAAAAATTCAAAGCCGAATTATTGAAGAAACAAATGAAGAATTATCAACAGTGAGTGATATTGTTTATATGTATATATAATCAAAGAAGGCGAAGTTTTAATAATTAAAAACTGTAAACTAATTAAATAATAATAATCGCAATCAAATAGTATCAAAAAATATAAAATTATTTTTATTTTTCGAAAATAAACTTTTTAAATAAATTTTTTAAAAAACACAAAAATTATCATTCCTTTTAAATAAAAGTTTTTATAAAACAAAAACATTTCAAAAATTAAGTTTTTTTTACTCAACAAAATTTTTTAACATACCGCAAAATTATACTACACGCATAATATACACAAAACACGTTCAATTATTTATATACATTCAATATGCCTGTAGACTGAGCCCTTTGAACATTAATTATAGGATTTAAAGATCTTATTAACAACACTTCCCAAGTTATTTGTTCCAAATATTAACTCAGATTATTTGCAATTATTTTGAAATCAGACATACCTATTTTCTTGTATATTTCTTAAAATGATCACTTATGTGAATCAATCCATTGAGTCGACAATGCTCAAGAACTCGAGTGCAGAGATGACGGGCAGTCTTTACAATTTATGTGGTATTTGAGTTGGAGACTTATTAGTGAGCATAATACTAACTTTGCGAGACGTTGAAACAATCCTAAACTAAGTTTTATCTAAATGCTTGAGGATCTTCTGCTTAAATTCTTTGAAAACATCGGAATAAGGCAATAACAACACATACTTCGGTTCCGTGTGAGAAGATCGAATTGGTTCGCTTTCCAAATTCGACAACTAATTTAAGACCCAATAAACACATTACTTCTAGACAAACCAGTACAAAGATCATTAGAATTCAACATGCATTTATTTTGTGATATACTCAAGAAAAGATTTGGAATATACATTTTCAAGTAGCAACCCAACCAAAGAATCCACACTTTTTGCTGAATTGACTAATGCAGAAGATAAATACCATGCACGAAATACTAATCCTCTCACCATATTTCGCTTATATTTAAATTCACAAAAGCTCTCAGGCGTAGTATACAGACGAATATCAGTAGCTTTTCTGTATATTTCTATCTGATAGACTTTTCCTTCCGTTGAATCAGCAAATCCAAAAAGGCAATCGACGACGGTTTTTCTCCTCTTCGCACGTAAATTTAATATTCGTATGCATAAAAAGAATTATCTAGTTCAGAATATTTTGCCTTTGTTGTTGTGAATCGGTTAACTATTGCGGGTTTGGAATCTGTCATTTTAGGAAAATCTCCCATAGGTCCCATATTCTTCCACCAATCGTATATTGTTGTTTTTCCTATAGGATACTTGGCATAAAATTTTTATCGATTCATTTTTTTTCTATTCGGTTAACTCTGTAATTTCACTTTTATTGTGTGT
This sequence comes from Schmidtea mediterranea, assembly GCA_022537955.1. Lineage (NCBI taxonomy): Eukaryota > Metazoa > Platyhelminthes > Tricladida > Dugesiidae > Schmidtea > Schmidtea mediterranea. The sequence goes on along the minus strand of CM039680.1, from coordinate 198,194,522 downwards.
TCTTTTTCTTTGTCGATTTTCAGTCATCTATGGATATGAATCAAAGGAAATTTTCTAATGGGCAAGAGATATGATTTCTTAATCAATCTTGATACATTTAATTAACACAAATCTATCAATAAATAACAGATATAAACAACTTTATTTTGTTTAAAAATTATATTATATATTTAATATTACGGTTTCGGAAAATAAGAATTTAGAGGGCTGAGTGAAAATGTAACTTAAAAAATTGAACTTAATTAGAGTCTAGATCAGTGTTTCCCAACTTTTTCATATTCGCGATACACTGCCGAGAATGAGCATATTTCTGTGACACATAAAAAATTAAGAGGAAGTATATAAATTCTTTTCGAGCTTTTAAAGGTTAAATTAGCCATGTTACAGCCCGCCATCGCTTCAAAAATGTTAACTAATATAATACCTTCTTAGAGATAAACAGAGTAATTCTATAACTATTTATTTTTTTAAACGTTTTATTAACATTTTATAAAAATGTTAACTTTTCCCGCGACACACTTGAGGGAAGCTCACGACACACCATTGTGTCGCTGCACACCGGTTGGGAAACACTGGTCTAGATAAACGGAACTTTACTGTATATGATTGGCCTAAAATGTAAAGAATAAAATATCTGTCTTAATTTTCAATATAATTATTCCTATTTTAATTTCTCATTTGCTATAGTATTATATTATTTGGCTGTTTTAAATTTTAGGCATAATTTTAAAAAAATATTTAATTAATGTGAAATATAATTGATTAATCGATAACCTGTTAAAGTCTAGGGAATGTGAAGGTACCGCTGTATCAAATCTAAATTTGACTCTGGAAGAACTAGATAAATTAATTGAGGAACCGAAAATGTATTTGAAATCCCCAGGAAAATCTCGAGTTATCGGTTCGCCAAAGATTGTTACAGAATTCCTCAATGATTCCTTCCTTTCGCCGTCTAATAGTTGCTTACTTGCCAAATCTGGAGATCATTGTTTAAGTCCTACGCCAAATAAAAGAATTATTAGAAATGTCAAACAGATTATCCGAGATTTTCAAGAGCACATAAGATCATTGGATAATGACAAACTGGAAGGTATTGATAAAATACAAACACAAGATAAAGAGATAAAGGTATTTTACATGAATTTTATTTTATAATAATTTGGCAATAAAGGCGTTAAAGAAATTTTCAATTTAGAGTTATGTGAAAATGAACTCAATGTTTACTAAATCTAAATCAAACTACAAATATAAAATAAATTTAAATATTATAAGTAGTGGGATGTGTCATCTCCAGCACATGTCATTTCTAGCACACCCCTCCCCCTCCCCCCTGCTGAGAGAAAATTTTTCTAAGTCCAAAAGTACAATTTTTTTTTTGAGACAAATACAATGACTTATTCAAGGTCATTGGAAGATTCATCATATTTTCTAAGGTCATTTAAACAAAGACCATGACTCATTCAAGGTCATTGGATGACTCATCATATTTTCAAAATCATTCAAAAGTAGGTCAAGGTCATTGGCTGAGTCATGGTCTTTGTTTAAATGACCTTGAATGAGTCATTGTCTTTGTCTCAGAAAATTTTGGACTTTTGGACTTAGAAAATTTTTCTCTCAGCAGGGGGGAGGGGGGGGTGTGCTGGAGATGACACATCCCACTACTATTAAAATGAAATTTAAATCTCTTTTTTTTCATCATTGCCCCTAAAATTTGTTTTTAACACGTTGGTGGACAAAGCGGCTGTGGTCGTCACCCAAGATTTCCAATTTGTGAAACGACGACTCTAGCCGTCATATAGTCTAAATAGTTATATAACCTGATGACTATAGCAATTATAATATATAATCATTTTTTATGTTCGTAAATAAACAAATAAAACAAAATAAGAATGAATGTGGGTTGTAACTTTATCCTTTTCAGGTTTCATCATCAATGTAAGTAGTAATGCTATAATTTTAAAGTTTTGTAACAGAAACAAAGTAAGAAAATAGGCGGACCAGAATATATAGTGGAGATTGACGAAAGCAAGTTATCTCGTTACAAGAACCACACATTTTAAGACCCATCATGCTTTAGTGCTTACAATCCCAAATCGCAGTGAAAACGTTCTGATGACTATAATATCTCAAAGAAATTGCCAATGGTACCACCACCAACTCGAATAAATGAAGAGATTATTTAAAATGTCCAGGAATGCGAATATCTGCACAAAACAGTCGATCATAAGTACAATTTTTTTGATTCCATCAGTTTACACTCAGAAAATTGAACGTACATGAAAAATGTCCGATGTTTTTAAACATCTTCGTTTAATTCTGAATCATAAGTCATTTTTTTGTAATATTTTTATTACAATCTAAATTTCTGTTTCTCTCTCAAAGAATATACAAATAAATTAAAAACGATACTTTCTTTTTTAATTCAATTTCACTTAATATTCAATAAAGTTTTTGAAATTTAAAAATAATTATTTACTTTATTTTATCGCATATTAATTCATACTTATTTTAAAATATCCGTTAAAATTAAAAACGTAAGTTAAATTATAATTTAACTTAATCATTGTTAAATTTATAAAAATTTTAAAATAGACGTTAAAATATTTTATTTTAATGTCTGTTGATAATAATGCTTAAATATCCTCATATTCCCTTCTTTAAGAAATCTTTGAATTTTCTCCACATTCCTTTGATTCAATCTTCATTGTTAGATTGTTTCTAAATTCTGCTTTTTGTATTTATGTAAATTATTTGATTTCAATTTTTACTTCGATTGTATTCGGATCTTAATTATAAATATATATGTTATGAGTGCAATGCCACATACATTTGAATGACTACATGTTATTTCCGTTAACTCCTGAAAAATCTCAGTAAATTTAATTTCAAAAATAGATTGGTGCGTTCTCCCCGAAAGAATTTTGTCTTCAATATTCTATATTACAATTCTTTTTATTACTGTGTAATTATTATTAATAATAAAAACGATAAATTATCAATCTTTAATGAGGTTAAATTTAATTTTTAGAACCTAAAAATACAAGTTCGCAAATATACGACTCAAAACAAAGCTCTAGAAATCGATAATACAGAAAAGCAAAGTGAGATTGAAAACCTGACAGAAGAAATTTCAAAGTTAAAATCTCTTATTGCTTCTTTAAAAATTGAAAATGCTAAAAATAAGACAAATTATAAAGAAAATGTTGAAAATCTCAAAAGTTCCATAGTTCGGGTATCGGAAGAATCTCAAAACAATATCGAAGTGAATTATTGTTTTTTTATATTTAATAAAAATCAATTGTTTTTTTGAAGTTTTGTCATTCCTTTTAAAAATCTATTCCATATTTTCTATTTTTTATTTCCAGCATTTCTCTTTGGTTTCGTTTGAATATTTTTCCTAAAATAGAAAAATTGTTAGTTTTTTTTAATATTTATCCCGCATGACATTGAAGAAATCACATTACTATTTGTCAGAATTTCAATACATTTAAGGTTACGTCAGTTCTCTATTTCCTACTTTCTTTAAAAAGATTACATAACATTTTTGTATAAGAAATCAATATTTTTTTTTTAGTTTTCAATTGGTCATAATTGAATTATAAATATTTCTAAAAAATTTTAATCATCAAAACAGCATTTTTGGAAAATATAATAATTATGGATTAAATTACTTATTACTCACTACTCTCTTAACCCGAGAGGTATAAATATTTTTTGGGATATTTGGCTTGAGGCTTACTAATCATACATAGCTAACAATAAATATATATTTATTTATACACACACATATATAAATTGAAGACCATCATTTAAAAATAACCTTTAAACGAAATATATGTCAATGAAATTATTCTCACCATAATGTTGGTTAAAAGCCAAATACGGGGACAATAATGATGTAATACTTATGAATAAATAAAACATGAGATTTTATAGGTTTATCACCATTAAGTGGACTGTAACTTCCAATGTTTTCATCAGGATCAATCAAAATGTGAGCAGTGGCTTCTTTAGATAATCTTTCTACTAAAGCCTTAGAACATAGTTTTTTATTCAAAAGAGAAATGAGTTTGTGTATATTTTTGTTAGATTTTTCAAATGTAGAAGACCAAGATTAAAAATATTGATAGATATATATTATATTTTTTCAGATAAAAGTTTAGAATTGTTTACACAACACTAGTAATTGAAATGTATATAAAACATCTCACTTTGACCATAATAGTAAAAAGTAAATTTTATTTATTTCTCCGTGTATTTGCACTAAAAATTCGTTCTACATAAAGTTTTGGTAAAACTGCATTATAATTCATTTTTATGTAATTTAGCCACTATTCGCTAGAATTAGTTCCCATGTTCAAATGAATTCCTTCATATAATGTACACAATCAACACTTTAATAATTTAAAACATGTTTGTCACCAAACGTGCATTTTATAATCTGGAAACAGCTGTAATTGAAAATTTTCATTCGATAACAACCAATAGAAAACAAGCTAGTTGATTCATCACAAGAACGCGTCGTGATCCCGTAAAACAGACAAGAGATTAGAATAAAAACGCTTTCAGTTCTATTAAGCGCACGTCAAATTATATCGTCAAATTATCTGTAATTTGTTGTACATAAAAAAATTGAATGCAGTTCAAATATATTAAATATGTTTCTTTCTTCGGTTATTTCATGATCTTTAGGTTATGTTTTCCTTTTTTTAAAGTTTTCTCTTTTTTACTTAAATATATTTTATCCTTAGTTTTCTTATATATATATATATATATATATATATATATATATAAAATCTAATTTTTTATTCATATTCGTAATTAAACTATGAATGTTTTACAATTTAGAGTCGAGATAAATATTTGCAAAACATATCAATGATAATAAAAGAAGCTCTTCAGAACAACTTTACTTCCTATTTAGACTGGCCAAAATTCTATGGTTGTCGCAATTCTAATTTCACCAAAAGTAATTTGGAAAGCGCATTTAATGAATCTGCTACTCAGACTCATTTCGCTGATAATATAGCAAAGGAGAATTTAGAATTAACTGGCAATATGACTGGGACATTCTGTTTCAGTAATCAGTTGAATCCTCCTCCTACTACTACATTTGAAACCAATTTGAAACCAGTTGAAAAACGCTCTCGTATTCATGAAAACAATCATGATAAAAAAGCAGAAAATCGTATCATAACAGTCAATGATGTAAAAGATTATTAAATGAAATAGAAAGGATGAATTTATTCCAGGAAAGAAAAAAATCTGCAAAAAAGGTTCCACGACTTCCTGATGGTAAAAAAGACCCCTATGTGGATTCGGCACAAAGTTGGCCAGCACTTAGAGAAGTGATTTCTAATGAATTATCTGCTTTATTAGGCCGATGCGATATTCAAAGAGCGCAGGTATTTGAAAAAGATTTTTTAATTATGGAATATTTTAATTTTGGTTTTTCGAATTTAATTTTATAATATCAATTGATATTCAATGAAAATATAAACTTTTTGAGAGATTTATCTATTTGGTAATGCAATTATTATTGTTTAAAAAAATTGTCAATAATATGCACTAATATTGAGAATTCTTCGTTTTTTTATAACTCACAACAGTTACATAGCTTGGTGAAATATAACTGTAATAAGCCAACCTTAGCTGTGGTCAAATTCAAAGCCAACCGCACGGATACCCCACACCATTCGAATCAAATGTTATTCCTAGATATTCATAGGCATCAGAATACTTTATCACTGGGAAAACTTCTATATAAGCGTCAATGATTTCCGAGTTGTCAAGCCATCTTTTTTGATTTCCCCTCCTCTTCATTACTAAAGATGAACTCTTTGTGGGGTTGGGTAACAAACGATTTAACTTTAATGTATTTAGAACCGTAGCAAGGATCATTTGTAGATCGTCTCTTGATTCATTGAATATAACAATAGTCAGCGTAATCCATGATTGGGTAAAATTATTCCATCCATTACAGCCAAATTTCAGTTTTTTTGGTCTTTTGGATCAATACATCAATTATATTTTTAAACAGTATTTGAGTTCAAGTTTCACCTTGTTTAGCGCAGAGATCCTAGTTACACGAATTATACTTTTATGTTTCACTGAATCGAAAGCAATACGCATATCTAGAAATGCCATTGCTAGATTTCGCTTATCAGTCTTAGCTTCTTCCAGAAAATAATCCAGTAACGAAATGTTCTGAAGACCTCCGTAAAAGAGTTTATAACCTTTTTGACCATTAAGGACTAAAATTCATCCATTAATTCGATTTGCCAAAATATCTTTCAGCACCCTAGTGAGTATTGAGTTAATTGAGATCGGTTTGTAGTCACTACCCTATACAATGGTTGTCCATTTTCGGAATCAGAACTGTTCTTATATTCTTTGGAACCGAGGGTATTTAATAATGAGTCACGATTTCGAATTTGGAAATAAGATGAGAAATGTTTGTAAGACGTATGCTTAAGTTAGATTTGTCTAGGATAGGTTAAACAAAAATTGCCACTAGCTTTTTAAAATAACAATGGAGCACCAAAATTGTTTTATCGGGTTTCCCGCTAATTTTATTATAAACATTTATATAATTAACTACAAAGAGTAGTTTAATTTTATTCAATTAAAGTTTAAAATATAATTTCATTATCAGACCTTTATTTAAAATGCTAAATTGAATAAAATTACACTACTCTCTGTAGCCAGTAATATTCATTTGATTTTAAAATTAGTTTAATTAGCGAAGTTTGTGATGTGTTACAAAGACGGGCAGGCACAGAATCATGTTACGGAATTTTAATTTGCATATTAATCGCCGACCGAAATGTAAAAGCATTATCTTGCGAGTCGCATGTAATTTAAAGTACATTAATATGATTTAATCTAATAATTTTGGTAAAACGTAACACAACAAATTGTTGTTAGTAAACCATGCAAAATCTATATTTGTAATTTTATTAGTCTAATCCCGCCGACGTTGATGGGCTTAGTTTTCTAATTTTCATAAGTTCCGATAATCTATCATAATTTTCCGAATTTCTAAGAATGTGCTAAACTAAAATGTTATTAAATAAACTATAATTAAATTGCTCTTACTCAGAAAGATGAAATATAATTTGTGTCTTAATTTCAAGTAGGTGTATGTTTTTTCTATGTATACAAATATATATATATATATTATTAGGTTAAGTCATTATGTAGGAAAGTATGAATCTTATTAGTATGATGGTTATCATCGAATTGCTCTGTTTTATAGTGTTTTATTAGTAACAAAAATCGTGACTTAAAAATGAATTAACAATAAATATATTAAATAATAAAATTCAAAATACCCTATTAGCTGTCTGAAATAATCAAGAATAAAATATATCAAAGGATTTGATTTATATTCCAATTTTACTATTCACTCGGAGAAATTTCATTTTTTATTTTATCCTTGTTTGCTTGGTGATTTTTTCTTTGAATTTTAGGTTCTATATTTTTTTATTGATTTATTTATTTTTTTAATTTTGATAATTTTAATAAAGAATTAATTTGCGGTTTTAATAAAAAAATACAGCGTGGACCACAGAAATCACTAAAAAAATATTTTCACAGTAACACATCATAAGTGTGATTGGTATCATCGAATTGCTCTGTTTTTTAGTGTTTTATTTAGCACATTTTTTTATTTGAAAGAAATCTTTTTCAGTTATTTATGTAATCATATTTATTTTAAATATTTTTCACCTGTCTATTAGTGTTTAGTATTATTGTTCTAATTCCTCGTGTTCCCGATCAGTATAAGAACTCAGCACAGTACATTTTATGTGTACTATAAAATCACAATCTTTCCAATTTTCACTGATACTATAGAATCTTTTGCTTGATATTAGGATCATGTGACGATCTATCAAACCTCCTTAAACTGAAAACAGATCTGATTTAGACTGGAAAGAAATTCGTCTCATTATTTTTTCAAAATTTTTGTACTCGTTTTTTTCAGTTTCTTCAACGGTTATGGCAATTTGCATGCGTTTTCGAAACTTTTATAGCACATCATTCCCGTCACTTAGTCTAAAAATAAAATAATTTCACATGAGAGTCAAAAAACATAAACAAATATAATTATTCCATTTTGGTTTGACAATGTCGGTTAAGATCGGATATTTTGTTTTTTAATTAAATTGATTTGATTTTATCAGTTAATTAATTAATTGGTTTGTATTTTTTCAATAACTTTATCTGGAACCCTTGATGGATTTAATATTATTATATTCGTATGCATCTATTCATTTGCTACATGTCAATACCTTTCTCTCCCCACAAATGTCAATTTTTAACTTTTTTATAATTTTAATTAATTTTGCACTTCAATTTTATTTTTTGAATTTTTCTTAAATTATAAATTTCTATTTTTCCCCCCAGTTCTTTATACAACCCTAATATTTGGTATTATTTCTGAGTTTATAAAAATCCTTGAATTTCAAAGTTAAAAATCCAGACAAAAATGAAGATGCATTTCATTGACACGGAAAAAATACACGAGAATATATTTTGAATTTAGAAAAATTGACTTAGTGGGGACACGGTATCCTACTATTATAATAATGAATAAATAGATTAATAAACACTGTTTCAAAGTTACCTTAGTCTTGACTATGAATAGAATGGAGCGATTTTAATATAAAACCGGTTGCTATTAAATGTCACTTATTAACCCTTTCTAAGGCAAAGGAAACTAAAAGTGATGTAAAATTCAGCTGTCAGCTGTCAATAAATATAGCGGGAAAACACATCTATGGTTTCAAATACTATAGATTTGTTCTCTTGTGGCTCAATATATGTCAGTAGTTGTACCAAAAGTAAAAATGATTACCGACAGCGTTGCACTTAAATATTTTTATTAGTTTAAAATGGTGTACAGTATATTGCCACCACCTTAGAAAGGGTTAAACAAAATTTTTTATTATATTCTACATTGCTTTTTCGTTGAATTTTATTTTTGTAAACTGTCAGTGTCGAATCGTTCCAAATGAAGCAATTAATGTCAATGTGAGTGTACTGTTATTTCTGTTCTAGTTCTCTTTCGCATTCTTTTCAATTTGATTATTTTTTATGTCAATTTTTACTTCAGTGCCATAATTTAATGTCAGAACTGTCTACGAAAGAGAATATTATTGCGCGCTTGTTAGCATATCAGAATTCTAGTTCTTTCAATAATCAAGGACCTGTTGATACAACATCTCAGTGCCCGAATGAAAACGCTGTCGAAATCCCAACTAATAACAATAAGACATTGATTGTAAAACCCAACTTTTCCAATCAAAATAATCAGACCAGGAGCAATATTGACTTAAAAAAGAAAACAAAAGTGTCATTGAAATCTCGGGTTGATAACATGTCATCTAACACATCGAATAAACGATGTAATAAAGTGGAAAATCAAGTAATACTTCTGTATTTATTATATGCTTGAAATGATTTTTGTTTTATTTTAATATAATTTTTTAAAGAATTAGTCCGTAGTCTGTCATAAATGTTTTAAGTAAAATAAATCTATTTTCTTTCATTAGACCTTTCATTCCAAAGGTTAAATAAATAGTTTTTGTAGAAAGATTGACTAAGGAAGTCAATGATATCTTTTTGATTGTCCTGATGAAAAAAATGGAAATTATAATCCACTTAATATTGGTTATTGCATATTCGTAATATTTTAAAAATTTTAAGTTTTCTGTAACAAAATCATTAGGCAATTCCAATTTATTTAAAGTAGTATCGAAATCTTTAAAATCAATAAATATGTTTAGTAATAAATTTCATATCCAATAGGTTTAGTGTGTGATCTAGTGCATAAATTTTCATGTAATGGGTGAAATTCCACATTGAGGAGATTTTCCGTCAAATTATTGAATCATAACTGTTACGTAATTATTGTCTCAGTATATGGCATTTGAGGAAAATTATGAAAGGCAGACTAATGATGAGGATATTTTCCTCTAAATATATTTAGGTACCGTTGAGTCATAAAAAAAATCTTTTTTCATACATTTATTTTTCAAATAATAAAAATTTAATCTAAAATATATTTTCCCTTATTTGCATTGACTTGTTCACATCTTGATTTGAATTTATTTATTACTTCCTCGTAAAATCTTGCTGATTTGGACTGTAAGAAGTGTCGGGTAGCCTCATATACTATCAGGTCAGAATTTAAATTTTTGCCATTTAAAAAATTATTTAACTAGCAAAATGGAGTAGTTTGTTGGAGCTAGGTCAGGTGAGTATGACGAATGAGGTAAAACGGACCAGACAATTTCGAGAATTTTTCTTTGAGTCACCTATATTGATTTATTAAATGTATGTTAGTATTGCCTTATTCTGCGGGTTTCAGAGAATTTAAGAATAAGATCCTTAAATATGTAGTTAAAACTCATTTTTAATAATTAGTATGTTCACTAATAAGTCTCCAACTCTTGTTGGTCTTTGGTCTGAGCTCGTTTATCAATTTTCATGTAGTGGGTGTAATGCCACATACATTGGAGAGACTGCCCGTCATTTCTGTACTCAAGTTCTTGAGCATTGTCGAGCGAACGGATTTATTCACATTAGTGATCATTTTAGGAAATGTACTAGTAAAAAATAGTTGTGTCAGACTTCAAAATAATTGCAAAAAATTTGAGTAATTATTGGGAAAGAATAACTTGCGAGTTGTTGATAAAATCTTTAAATCCTATAATTAATGTTCAAAATGTTCAGTCTACATGTATTTTAAATGTATTTAAGTAATTGAATATAAATTGTGTATTTGATGTTTTGTAAAAATAAATTTTAAATTTAAACTTTTATTTTGCGATTTTAAATTTTATTAAATATTTTAATTTAACCCTTTGAGGACCGGCTTTTTTTAAAACTCCAATATTTCCAAAGACATTCACAAGAAACAGATTTCTTCAGATTATGAGATTCCTTCACTTTGCAAATAATGAACAAAAAACCAATGACAAGCTTTTCAAAATTGGAAACGTTTTAAATATGGTCAAAGAAAAATTCAAAAATGCCATCATACCCGATAGAAACATTTGTATAGATGAAAGCCTAATGCTGTGGAAAGGAAGATTGAGCTTCAAACAATATATTCCATCAAAACGCCATCGATTTGGAATAAAACTATTTGAAATGGTGGACTGTACCGCGCAATGCATTCTCAATTTTATCATTTATACTGGTAAATCTACAAAGTTTAGATTTCATGAATTACTTGGTATAAGTGGATCGATCATAATGGAACTTATGAATATGCATCTGGATAAGGGACACGTTTTATATGTTGAAAATTGGTATTCAAGCCCACCATTGTTCGGAATACTTCATTACAAGAAAACTAGAGCTTGTGGAACATTACGAAAAAATCGCAAAGGTCTTCCGAAATATTCTGGAAAATGAAAAAAGGTGAACTTGAAAGCTACAATACTGATAAATTATTGTTTCAAAGATGGATGGATAAACGCGAAGTATTCATGTTGTCCACAATTCATAGAAATGGACTAGTTGAATCAACAAAGACCAATTTCCAATCATTCGAAAAAATAATGAAGCCAAAAACAGTTATAGATTACAGTTTATTCGTGGGTGGTGTGGATTATTCTGATATGAGAATGTCATTTTCAGAATGCGTTAGAAAGACTACCAAATGGTACAAAAAGTTCTTTTTTCACATCATTGATATGGTAGTACATAACGCTTATTGTATATACAGAGCGAAGAACAAGTCAAGAATCCAATTGGCTGATTTTAGACTGATATTGGTTAGACAATTGATAGAAAAATATGGATCTCAAAGAAGCGAACGAGTTGGAAGACCACCACTAAGCGAAAACCTACTTCGTTTACAAGGAAGACACTTTCCTGATAAAATTCCAATAAATTCTGGTGATAATGGAAAGAAATGCTGTGTTGTTTGTTCAACTTCAAGTGATCGAAAAAGAACCACAATAATGTGTCAACTATGTGATGTTCCATTATGCATTGTACCATGTTTCAAAGATTATCACACAAAAGTAAATTTATAATAACCATATTTATTGATAAAAATAAAATAGTTTATTTTTCGATTGAATTTTTTGTCTTCTTATTTTTACATATTGATTCGTAGTTTTTAGAAAAAGAATTTCTTGAAAAAAATCATTCGTTTTGTTTAGTTTTATAAAAATACACACAGAAATGTGATTTTCATTATAGTTTAATTAAAATTATAATTAAAATTAAATTTTATAATATGAGTTGAATACATAATTTTCATAAATGTTTCATAATCTTTATCAAAATATTTAATCAATAAATTTAATAATTTAAAGATATAAATTAAATACGAAGATTTTAGAAGATTTACAAATAAATTATCGGACTGTTACCTCAATTATTAATATCTACAAAACTACCGGACGAATATTATGCTTATGTTTTATCAATTTTTTAATGTGTTTTCTGATTTTACAATTTTATTATTTGAAGGATTTCAAATTATTAAATTAAATGATTAAACATTTTCATAAAGATGATAAAGCATTTAGGAAAACCCTGTAAGATTATTATTGATTAATTTGTTTAATTTTCCTTTTTTCATTTTGATTTTGTTAATGTGATTACTAACCTGAAGAAAACTGATAAATGGTCGAAATATATAGTGAAATCTATTTTATAAAATATACAGTTGGTGTTTTTCTATATATATATATATATATAAGATTCTAATTTAACAAATTCCATTAGACATCTAAAAAAGATAAATATAAAAACCCCATAAACTTTTGTAATCTTCAACAGTTTTAACTCATTTTCGCTAAGTGACTTATGCAACTTTGAGAATAAATAATATATTCAAATTTTTTGTAAATTAAATTTTTTCAACAATGAAAATATTAATAAAATTGGTCATGAATGAGAATCCTAAGACCTTATTTATTGATCTCTGATAATAAAATATTAAAAATAATGGTTTTTATCAAATTTCAGCTATCCCTTACTAATGCACCTTGTTGTTGTGGCGATAATGGTTTGTAATATTGTTGTGGATTTTTTGATGTTTTCGTTATTATTTATTTCGGTTTTACTAGCACAATGTTAAAATTGAATTTTAGAAACCAGATACCAATTCACAAATGAACCGGATCGGAAAATTTGCACATACAAACAAGAGAGCAACAACAATATCCACCAAAATCCCAGAAAGATCAATTGGAAGTCCATCGAACAACAACCCAACAATGATCCAGTTACCAACGAAATCATCAGTGAACAACTTGTGTGTGACGAAACCGATTATAATCTCACTTCCGAGTACGCCGCCAGTGACTTCGAGGTGTCGAAAGACTGTTAATGATGAATCTCCACAATTTAATGAACTAATCGTTGATCAACGTTTGACTGCGTTAATTTTAGGAACTCTTATCAATGTGATTCATTTGCGTTCTGAATTGGAAACCAATAAAAGTTTGATAAAATTTTATAAATTGTAGGAATCTTCTATAAGTTTCCATGGGCATTTTGAAATTGTATTTTAGGTTGTATCTCCGATCTGTTGATTGTTCTCAGTTGATTTCAGTAAATGAGCATCTCGAATGCATGATAAGTCGATCGCATTTACATTCTAGACACGTAAATGTGCAACGGTAGCTTTACATTTTTTATCAATGAATTTCATGTTGGATTTTCAATAGGAAACCTAAAAGGTTCAGAATTTACGCTCATGTCGTGATGGCTTGTTGTTATATTTCCAAACGATTGTTAGCTTCCAAATTGATCATTTGCACAGATCCTGAAGTTATGATTTCAGATGACCTTAAGGGGTTTGTCCATAATGTGATAAATAGTGTTCCTGATTCTGTAATTATTTTGGAACTTGGATTTGATTTTATTATTTTTCCGGATTCAGTTTGATTGTGATCTCGTTTCTAAGGATTTTTTAGACTCGATTTTGAATGATTTCGTTAATTTCTGTTTTGATCACAATAATAGATATTTGTTAGTATCAAAACCATCAAAATGCGTAACAAGTGTTAGTTTTTTTTTATTTACAGAATTGATCAATATTATTTATTATTATTCATTAATAATAATAATAATAATAATAATAATAATAAAATAAATCCTTGCTGTTGAGTAATAATTATATTGATTTGAAAATATTTACATCAATATAAATATTACTTTCAGCAATGGCTTATTTTATATTTTTATTTATGCTGCTACCAATAAATCACCGTTTTATAATAATAATAATAATTATTATTGTTATTAATATTATTGTTATTATTATTATTAATATTATTATTAATATTATTATTATTAGTTATTATTATTAATATTATTATTAATATTATTATTATTATTAATATTATTATTAATATTATTATTATTATTATTATTATTATTATTATTATTATTATTATTATTATTATTAATATTAATTAAATATACATAGTAATTATTTAATTACAAGAAAATGCCTTAAAAACACACGTTTTACTGTATATTCACCGTTATTATCAGTTAAATGAACAAACAAACAATAATATGAATTTTTATTTACATATTATTAATTTTTAAATTTACTTTAAAATTAATTTAAATATAAAAAACAATATTTTTGTTATTCGAGTTACTCGTAAATTGATTTGTAAATTGATTAAAAAAATGTCCAAAATGCAATGAGTAAAAATGTTTGAAGTGCCTTAAAATAGATTTGTCCGTAAATTTGATGCGTTAATTGATTTCTTTGTTATTTTCAGATGTATTGATTTAAAGTTTTTTAATGTTGAAAATATAAAACTTAGTATTTTGAAAATAAAATTTATTTAATAAATAAAATAAATTTTTTTTAAAAATATTAAAAATTAATAATGGGTTTGAAAATATAAATATAATTCATATTATTAATTGTTTGTTTTCACCAGATAATGACAGTTAATCTGCCTAAATATATAGTAAAACTTGTGTTAGGATGGCGCTTTATTGTCATGATTATTATTATTATTATTATAACTATAATTATTACTATTATTATTAATTTTATATAATATTTTTAACTAACTTTTTCCCTTTTCACTATTAATGTCATTTAGGACTCTCCGAATTTACTTGAAGTTTTATTATTTTTATCATCAGTATTATTCTTATTGTTATTATTATTAATAATATTATTTAATAATCAAAGAAAGAAGGCAAATATGTAATAATTGAAAAATGCCAACTATATATTTTGTATAACATCTCGCTTTATATTTTGACCGTTAATCAGTCTTCTGGGTAGAAATCACAATAACAATAGCTAAATTAAAATAAGAATATTTAAACAAATTAACCAATAATAATCGCAATCAAATTGTATAACATTTCGTTATATATTTCGACAGTTGATCAGTCTTTTTCTGGGTAGAAATCACACTAGCAATAACTAAATGAAAATAATAAAATGTAATATGTGTAGTACTACTAATCATGGTAGTTTATTGCAAAAACAAAAGTTTCGGTTAATTATCAAATCATTTATCTAGTTTCTTTTATAGAGTTGAGTATTTTCGTAGTAATATTGCATATTCTTTTTTTATCCACCCGCTTACTATTTCACTCCTCCCGGCTTGTAAAATTCTCTGGAGAGAACACTGTTGATAAACGGTCGAAATATATAGTGAGATTTGATATAACATATTGTTGGCATTTTTCAATTATTAATAATATTATTATTATTATTACATTTGATTATTAAATTGAATTTTTATTTGTCACAGAATATTCGTGTGTCTTCCAATACGATTGTTCTTGATAAATTAAAATCAAATGTTCATACCATCCAAACCATCATAGAAACTCAAATATCGAAAAAATTTTACATGTCAAAAAAGAAATTGTATCAAAATGATGTACAAACGTTAATTGTCAAGGTATAGCTTTATTTTTTATGTATTTTGTTTAAAAGCACTGTGTTAAAAGTTTTTGTTTCAAAAGTTTTTATTATATGATTGAGGTAGTAACTGATGTATAAATATATACCATTATAGATCATTGTATTTCAGATCAAAGAAATGGGTCAAATTATTGATGTTCAAAATTTGGTTATTGAACAGCGACAAAACTCAATAGTCCAACTTGAAGAAAAATTAATTCAACAAAATGATGAAAACTTGCACCTTATAAGCTCAATGAGACAAGTTGAAAGTTTAAATCAAGTACTGATATTATTGATTTATTTCTTTTACTCTTTATTTTTTCTCCTCTTTCCTTGTATTTCATTCTCTTAATTTTTTAACTCAGTTTTTATCATTTTACATAATTTAGAACCAACTATAGTGACATTTTCGTAACGTGCAAATTATCTGAAATTTATGTTATGAACTTAAATTGGGATTTCCGTTTCAGCGAATGAAATTAATATATATTGATTTCGGAACAGGAATAATGGGAAATTTAATAGTGAAATATATAAATTAATTTACTAGATCAGTGTATCTCAATCTTGTTATCGGGTAGCGGAAGGTTTCAGATAGAGGGAGACCAGGAGGGACATTTGGGTGCAGAATGACAAATTCAATTTTTATTAATTCACAATATTCATTTTGCACATTTTCTTTAATTTTATATATTAAATATTTTAACTTATTTATAAAAAATAAATAATAGACTTAACAAATGCAATAAAACATATCAATAAAATAAATGGGATCCAAAGACAACGCGCCTACGTCGTTGTTCTAGATAACAGAAAATGGTGGATCTATATTAGTTCTCTACTTTTTTTGATTGTTTTATGTGTGAGTATTTTGATTGATAATCTCAAAGTCTTTACTCAAATCTAAATGCATGATGTATGACCAAAATTATTATATTTAATTAGTCACTATTCAGTTATAGAATAATCATTATTTTCTCTGCAAATCGGTAATTTTTTATATTTTATCATCTACTTTCTTCACATTTATATTCATCTGTATTGTTTTTAGTTATCTGTTCATTCGTAATTTCTACAATCCTGTCGATTTCAGTACGTCTCTTATTTATTCTTAAATTTGTTATATTTCTCTTTTCTATCTCTTTCATTTTCATCCTCATTGTTCTCTGGATTTATTTTCCTCATTTCTTTTGATTAATCCGTCATTTCGAATATATCTGTTACGACATCAGTTACTTTTATTTCATCTCCATCATCATTGTTATTTTGGATTTATTTTCATTACTGTAAAATCTATCATTTCCAACATTTTATTACAACATAAGTAATTATTATTTCATTTTCATCATCTTTGCATTGTTATTGTATAGATTTTCATTATTTCTTATGTCACATCCATTCATCAATCCAATAATTTATCAATGAAATTAATCATTTCACTATAAATCCAACCCATCTGCACCACAGTGAAGAGTACATGCATGAAAAATCGAATTCGTTTGAGTTTTGTTATCATTATTTTCTTGAATTGTTTCCACAAAATATTTTACCTGAATTTTCTCAACCTTAACATTTCTCGAAATATATACACCCAGAAAATATGTATATGCTTGTGTTTTTTAGTAAAATATTTATTAAATTCAATAGAAGAATTACCATGTTTTCTACTATTTGATGAAAATTACCCAGAAATTATGATTAATCTTTAATAATAGCCTGAAAATATCCATGTTTCTCGTGTTAACTGAAATAAATATGTAGAAAATGTCAGTTTTAAATAATTATCAAACAAAAATGAAAGTTTTCATTGGCTGATACTAAAAATTTCAATAATTCTCTTATAAAACTGAAATTTTGGTGACTGATCCCGCAATAAACAAATGAAATACCCAAGTATACCAATGTTTTCATATCAAATACACATATTAAAGATATTTCATGACTAACACTGAGTAAGATTGGTAAACGTACCTTGGTATCCCATCATAACCTACATTATTTAAAATTTACTTCATGAATGCCACAATGTGACCAGTTCTGAATAAAATACTTTTTTAAAGGCATGATTATCGTGTTTTAATTCAAAATATGTGAGTTGTCTCTTCGATATGATATCGTCATTTATGATAAATGTTTCTTGATTTATAAAAATCTACTTCGCGTATTTATGAAAATTGATGAAAAAATGACTGACCAAAATAAAAATTTATGAAAAACTTGGATGAAAATGACAATGATAAATAAATTTGAAAGAGAATGATACAAATAATTAATAAATTTTAGATGAAAAGATTAAACTTGAATGATGACATAACGTATGAAACTGGTGGAATGACGAAAATACGAATGTAAACGATGGATTTTGATGACATTGTGGACAGTAATCTGATGAAAATTATTTTATTTGTATTGTTATGGGATTGGGTGGGTCCGGCTTATCCTTTTATTTAACCTCTTAATGGTCTATGACGGATATATACGTTATCAACATATGCATTACAATACTCACAAGACGAATATATTCGCAAAAAGTTAAATTGTGTATACCACTATGCATAAAACGAATATATACATTAGCGGATAACAAAACTCGCCGCTGAGGAGCGCATTTGGTTTGACGAAATAAATCACTTAAGAGGTTAAATGTTTATTTTCAACCTGGTCGTTGTGTTGTAAGATTTTAATCTAGCATGTGAGAGGACTCTGAAAATATTTATTTTTTGTATTAAAAACCATTAATTTAATTGGTCATAGTGCTGATGATGCCTTACGTGATAGTGAATTCATAATGAATGTTGTGTAATTAGCCGGTAGTTGACTACCCTTCATTAGTGCTATGCCAGTTACTTTTTGACCCCGTTTGGAGGAGGCACAAGCGAGCCTTGTGAATGCAAACGAATACCCAGTGTGTCTTTCAAGCACATGTATTTAGTCACCGCTCAATAAAACTGGCAATGTTAGAAGCAATCAATTTATCTTGTTCTCTCCTATCTTGAATTTTTATTATTGTGTTATTATTTAGATGACTCGTTAATTAGGTTTAATGTTCACCGTCTACTAAATCTCAGTCAAATCCCATTTTGACTTTTTAATTCATTGACCCTCCCTGACCCAATTAAACTTATTTGACACGGTTTAAACCCTTAACTTATAAAACATTCTCTTGACCTTCATGGTGTATTTATGCAGTAAGCTAATAGATAACCCTTCACTTAATTAAAATTATTTTTCCAGTTTGTCAAGCTCGTAAAATCTATTTATTTAATGATATGTTGATGTAATTAATTAATTTTTCTTTTTTAAATAACGTGATCAAGTGAATAAAATTGACTTAAATTTATCATATTCGAATTTATCTTTTCGTTTGCTACCTGATCATACTTGTTTTCTTCTAGAACCATGATTTGCAACTTCAATTTGTATTTCAATTATTTTTTCGAATTGTTTTAATTATTCAATGCCAAAAGGGCTGTTGTGAGTTACTTTTTACAATTGTGATGCAAAATTTTACTGATGCATATTTTTATGACAATAATTTTTTAAAAATTTAATACTCGGTGAGTCTTCTTAAAGAAACTTTCGTTTTCTTATATTTTATGGATAGTCGACATGGCATTTACGAAAATGTTCTTCATACAAAAATGAGTGATCTCTTATTTTTGACCAGAATATCAAAACTAAATTAATTTGACCATTCTTATATATTAATGTTCTATAAATCAGGCATTCTCAACTTACTGCCCGCAGGCTGCATCCGGCCTTTTGGTAGCTAGAATGAATAACCAGTTAACAGGCCCTTCGTTTACCAACAAGAATATTACCATTAAAAGTCTTGCTATTATTAGTAGACCATCAAAATCACACCTGGGTTCTATTTGATTGCCAACTGTAATGCAGCAGTATATCTGTAGTAAATATTTGATGTGGGCCAAATACTACCCATTATGTTTAACTAGTCTTACAATTAGTGACTAATATGACCCACAATGTCATGTGAGTTTTCTGTAACTGTATGCAAGAAGACAATCAATGTTTCTTGTCTGATTATTTTTGTATGAAGTATTGGCTTTATTTTAAAATCTTGTTCTATCTTAATTAAAAATTAAATTTTATTATTTTTATCAAGTATTCAGTATTTATTTGATAAAATTTACAACCACTAAGAATGAACTCAACAAAAAAGAGGAAATTAGAAACTGAATTCCGTTTATTTAATGAACTGTGGACTCCAGAATATCTTTGATTCAGTTTTAAACTTTATGTTTCCCCAGTAAAATTTCCATCAATTCGATTTCATGCGCTTAAAATGATATCACTTTTTCCTAGCACCTATATATGCGAACAGTTTTTTTCAAAAATGAAACTAACTAAAAGCAAAAATAGGTGCAGGCTGACTGATGACAATTTTTCAAATCAACTTCGTGTGGCAACATTAAATATTAAGGCAAACATTTCTGAACTGTGTCATGAAAAAGTGTCAAATGTCACACTAGAATAGACGGGTGGCGATGATTAATGTTTTAGAATTTAGGTGTATTCCAGTAGTATTCTTTAAAATGAGATTTGCTAAATAATCCAAGTATTTTAATATACAAAATTTTAATATACATCTTGAAATTTAAAAGAATAGTAATTTTAAGGTTAACTATATTATTTAACTTTATAATTTATACTTTACGTTTTGTATAAATGTATCCTTAAGTTTGTTCCGACCCTAACGACATCCCAAAATTAATAACCGACTTTCAGGTCAATACAAGTTGAGCATGCCTGCTATAAATGTTTTCAGTTGCCACTTATTTTCATCCTCTCCAAAACTTGTTGACTTTTAATTTCAAAATTCAAATAGATGTTTTTTTAAATAATTAGCAAAATTCTTTACATACATGCGACAAATCTACAGATTTTCTCTATTGGAAAAAGAACACAAAAAAAGTTATGTTGAGTTTTAATAATTTAATCATGATTTATCAATAAATACTTTAATTTCTATTTCTTTGGAAATTCAGCTCCAAATTCTAGAAATTGAAAGTCTGAAATTATTAATCGACAAAACGAAAGCATATTTAATTGCACTGGTAGAAATGTGCAATCAATATTCAAACTGTGAAATATTTAATTGTGCACAACTGATGGAGGAAGAGGCATCAATATTCCACAGCATTATATCCGATGATTGCAATGATTTTATTAATTTTGTGAGAAACGGAATAAGAGCAGCCTTGCGATTGTCTTGTTCTGTAAAAAGTATTTTTATTTGATTATTGTAGCAAATTATAAAATAAAATTCATATCTATCCTAGTAAATGTTTTCTTTTTGATAATAATATCTTCTCTTTTAGGAATTCTTTGCTTTTATGAGTGTCTATTTTATATTGTATTAAATGAATTAAATCAAAAATTACGACTTGTTAATAAATAATAGAATTTTAACCAAAACCGATATTTGAAATTTAATAAAATATTATGTAAATCAGTGCAAAACTATTTTTTATGTGCCACGGCCACGTACATATTTTGCATTATGTGAATGTGCTATAAATCCCTTTACCGAAAATATGTCAAATTGCTTAATTTCGGACATCGTAGAACCATCGAAAGGAGAATACATTTGATATAAAGATTCATATTTCAAGATTTAAGTTTCGACAAGTGTCAATTTGAAAGTATTTTCACTGACTGAATGTTATGGACTTCATGATAATCCACAAAATATCTTGAGTTCTTTATACAGGTTCGATAAAGATGTAAAATTGTCTAGAGGAAATTGTATAATATAACATTTCATATTTTGATAACACTAGTAGCGGCACCAAGAATTATGATATTGTGAAATGAAGAGAATATTTTGTTTTTAGTTTGACACTGCTGCAAAATTTGTTGAACTGCGAGACTATTATACAACAGTTTTTACCGACAATTTTAGCGTAACATATTACGTTGCGGTAATCCATGTGGATATATAAGAATATATGTTAATGAAATAATCACTTTGTCATAGTTAATTAGCAATTATCTCACAAGCTATAACGGCTTCATGGAGCTTCAAAAATTTATAAACCTGTGTGATGGAATAGTTGAATTCTCGTCATGACTGAAGAAATTCAATTTGTGCGATATCAATCAAAAAATAGAAAATATCTCACTCGTGCTACCGTAGCTGTTAGGGGGCCTGCGTTTTTGGTCTACGATCATCTTACAGAAAAAGATAATCGATGCTACAATACAATCGAAATGGCGCTGTTGGGTCACCTTTTCGATCGACGGTTTCCAGTACTATGATAAATTTCGAACTCAGTCATGTAATGGGGAGCCTTTGGACATTAACTTATGAAGGCGTTTGTTACAGCTTTGTCATCGCTAGTATCTTAACAGATGAGAGCCTTCACCAAAAACTCTTGATATGAGCCTTGCAGAAATAGTTCGTCAAGTTTGCGCTCTGTTATCGGAACACATTGAGTCGGCTGGACTTGTTTGATAATGAAAGATTTTGTAGTAGAGGCCGGCATTGTTCTGGGACTTGTCGCAATTGGACTTCTTGGGGCGTTTTTATCAGTAAAGAAGGAGTTCAATTTGGTGGATCAGCTGTCAGTGCAGATTGTAAACCATAATCAAATAAATTTGAAGGTGATATTTTTCAGCGTTATTCGAAGGAAACAAATGGACCGTGTCCTGTAAGTGGAAAGACAAATTTACTCTATTGGAACATCATGTTTTTTCTAATTAAGCAAATGTTGTTGACAATTGTCAGAAAACAGTCTGAACAGGAGTATAAAAGGAAAAGGGAAAAACACGAAATGGCCAGTGGTCGATGCAAACGAGCAGTCTAGTCAGGTCAGTAAAATAGTCTAAACCCAAGTAAAGTCAAAAGTTATCTATCAGAAAAGGTGATTATCCATTTGATAGCCTACCTTAGTGTAATCAAATTTATTCGGTGGTTTAAGGATGTAAATAAATCACAAATTGTAATTACAAAACATTGAAATAAATTGCATTGAGTTGTAACTGTGGTAAAGTGCAAATAAAATTATTCTGTGTTGGGTTTACTTATTTGATCCGAAAAGGACATGAGGAGTCAGAGGTAATCGACTTTCAATAACAATAACCCAACATTTTGGTGAGCCCATACGTGATCTAAGTCGGCTGAGAATAGTGCTGAAAATAATTGAATTATTAAAAAAGAAAAACTGAAAAAAGTGTCAAAATAAAAATAAACTGAAATGAGAATAAATTATTGAATTTAAAGAAAGCTTTCAAATTATTGAAAAACCTTCGTGATTCATTACGACAAAATTTATAAAGAAAATTATTATAGAATAAATTCCAAAATTAAAATAAAAGGTAACATAATAATTATAATATTTTAAAATTCAGACGAGAAAAAGTTGTACAAAAAAGGTTTTATAATTTTAGAAACCAGACGCAATCAGAAATAATGGCGAGAAATTCCAATAATAATGATCAAACCCCGGTGTCTACTATGATAACCCCTGCATCCACTGTCCGAACAAATATGTCTACTACTTTTAGTAATGATTATGCAAGTTGTCAGAAATTACCAGTTCAACAATATGGAGGATAGGGTGGCCCTTAAAACAAAAAGTTTGAAATCACCTTCTGGCACCCCACTAATATGTTCCGCTTACAGAAATAAAATTATGTGCAAAAAATCATGCAGATTGGGCAATATTTAGAGGTGGCCCTCAAACTTTGAAGTTTGACTAAATCCGTGAAATTTCAATAAATCGTTAAGTTTTAAACCTGTTTCGTGTTTTGTATAAATATGATGTATTGTAACTGTACAATATATTAACTTACATACTACATCATTATTGCATCATCCCAATAACAAAATAAATATTCTTTGGTACAGTAGACACTGTGTGCAAATTTGCAAAAAAAGCTTACAACCCTTAAATAATAAATAATTTGGCTGCTATCATTGAATTGCTTAGTCAATACTTATCTGTGTCTGCCAAGTCTTTAATTGCAGCACTAGTGCGCTAGATTGGTCTCACTGGATTGTAGTGGATTCAAGTGGATTGCTTGCATTCAAGTTAAATGTAATTTTTTCTATTAATCCGATTTGTCTATTATTTGAATGGATTTAATTACTTCTGTTAATTCATTATTCTATCATTCGTTACTCAATACTCAATAGTCATTATTTGAAGTGATTAGTAAACGCCTAGTCCATAATTATGTGTTGTCACTTGTCAGTTTTTGATATAATGTTTATTTTTATAGATTAAAAATGGAGACCAGAGGAAAATCAAATGTCTACTTGCTCGGTTCAGCGGAGTCTGACATTCTGGGACCAAAGTTGCCATCACATCGCCAAACTTTTGGTTATTTCATGCATCGTCACAAAGTTGAGAATCTAACCGTTCGTGACTCTAGTCGACAAACCATCGAAAAGGTGTTTGGATTTTGGCATAAGGCTGGTATTCCAGTTCGAGCAGCCAAACATTGCATCGACAAGTTGGAAGCTTTTTTGCTGAATGGAAAGGTCTCCAAAAGCACAAGAATTGGATTACCGATGGGCACAAGATGAAGGAGGATGAATTCACTTCATGCCTAGACAATCTCTTTGACATCGCACATTCGGATGCACTGACTTTGATTACTATTCCTGAAGATAGAGCGTTCCTCCTCTCTCAAAGGCAGAAAGGCCGGCCAGGTTCAATTGGAGCTGTTGACAAGGTGGAAGAACTGAAGACACGCCGTCGTCAGGATCGGAAAGAGGCAGAACTGAAGCGCAAGAAGCGATCACAAGAGGAAATTGAAGCATATTCGAGCCAGGCTGCTCTTAAAACTGCTTTATCTTCAGATGATGATGCAGTTGATGAGTATGATGATGATGAGTACTTCGATAAAAGTAAAACTTGCAGTCGATTGGATGAAGTCTGTGTTGGACTCAAAAGAGCAAAAATCAATGTGTTGTCTCCTGGTTTAACTTCAGCTTTGGACAGAACTAAGATTTCATCACGGAATGCTACCTTCGTTCTCAGTGAAGTAGCTTCCAGTCTTGGCCATGATGTGAACACTTTAAACATCAATCGAAGCTCAATACATCGCGCTAGAGCAAGTCATCGGGCTGACAGATCGAGCTGTCTGCGATCAGAATTTTCAACAACTGTACCTTTAACGGCTCACTGGGACGGCAAGCTGATGGAAGACTTATCGACACATGAACATGTAGACCGTCTTCCAGTCCTTATCTCAGGTGTTGGAGTCGAACAGTTACTTGGCGTCCCAAAGCTGTCAGCTGGGACAGGTGAAGCACAAGCATCTGCAGTCGTTCAATTTTTGGAAGAGTGGGGTGTTGCAGAGCAGGTTGCTGCAGTTTGTTTTGACACGACAGCATCTAATACTGGTCATCGTTCAGGAGCATGTTCTCTGATCGAGCACAAACTAAACAAAGATCTTCTATACCTGGCCTGTCGTCACCACATTATGGAGTTAATAGTTGGGGCTGCATTTGAGACAACATCAGTTGGCACTTCATCTGGGCCGGAAATTCAGATATTCAAGAGGTTCAGAAATTACTGGCAATTCATAGATCGTGACGGTTTTCAGGTTGCTTCTTCAGACCCGTCGGTTGAGTTGTTAGTTGCACCATATCGTTCTGACATCCTGAGTTTTGCCAGAACATATTTGCAAGCTGAACATCCAAGAGATGACTGCAGAGAATTTCTGGAGCTTGCAGTCATATTTCTTGGAGATGTTCCTGATCGCGGAATTCGATTTCAGGTGCCTGGTGCAATGCATCGGGCACGATGGATGGCGAAAGTTATCTACTCAATCAAAATGTTTCTCTTTCGCAGTCAGTTTAAGATAACTGCTTCAGAAGAGCGTGGTATTTGTGATGTCGCCACTTTTTTCGTTGTCATCCACCTCAAAGCCTGGATGACTGCACCACTGGCTGTTGAAGCACCTCTGAATGACTTCACGCTTATGGGACAACTTAGGAGCTATCCGCATGAGGCTATTTCTGCTGCTACCAGCAAGAAGCTCGGGTTACATATGGGGTACTTGTCCGAAGAGCTTATTGGTCTGGCTCTGTTTGACTCCAGACTATCACATGACTCCAAGATGCTAATGATTGCTGCAATGGACGAAGAAGCTCCAGATCATCCATCGAAGCGACCCAGAATAGAGTCCGATGCATTCCTGGGAAAACGAGGTTTGGAACAGTTCTGCACAGTAAACTCCAAGAAACTGTTCCAGTTGCTTGATCTACCTGTAACATTGGTTAACAAGGATCCATCTGATTGGGAACAAGATGAGTCATACACGCGAGCGCTGGGCATTGTCAAGAGCTTGGCAGTCGTCAATGACAGGGCTGAGCGTGGAGTTGCTCTCATTCAGGATTTTAATAAGAAATTGACCAAGAATGAAGATCAACTCCAGTTCCTTCTCCAAATTGTGAATGAACATAGGCGCCAGTTCCCTGACTGTACCAAACGAAACCTGGCGATTTGTGCTAGTGGTCAACAATCTGACACTGTGAAATTGTGAATGTTGTGAAATAATAATACAGCGAAGAACAGTTGGCAGAGAGACATAATTCTTAACATTTTCAGTTGGAGCTATTTCTGAATCAGTGACATTATTGTTTATTTGTTGTACAGTAAACTAACCTGTTCAGGCTGTTGTGTGTAGAATAAATGTGATTTAAAAATGTAAGAAACCTTTAACAATTTGCAATATCGATGATATTTCCGTGGGCAATAGTTATACTCTTTGTTTTATGTACAATAACTACACAAGCTACAGGTATAACAGCTTACGATTGTTCCCAAAGAGAAATGGGGAAAATTTATTCGGTGGTGGACATGGCAGAATATTCGGATGCATACCAAAGGAAATTGAAAGTAGAAAATGATGTAAAATATTATGTATATCAGGAATCTGATCTACGGTGAGCTAAAGTTAGTGAATGTATTGTGAAGCGAACTACTTTTGTATTTTTCTGTGGTAAATAGAGCCATACATCACTGATAAAAATGCACGCTATTCCACGACCAGTAGAGGTAATGCCAGAAAACTGCTTAGCTGCGTTTCAAACAGAAGAGTTAAAAATCAATCTGGAAAAATTAATTGAAACCAAAAGTAAATCACAGAATAAGAGAGACATTGGTGGTAAAGGGAGTAATACAACAAGATGGAACGTGCGAAGGAGAACCATATAAAGTGAATGGGAAAATTATTAAACAATCAGTGGTGATTGAAGAATATTTGACAGAATTGAGAGAACTTGAAGGAGTTTTTGATTATGAAACGGGAAATCTTCAAACGCATCCGTTTTGTAATATGATACAAAGTAATTGCCAAACCGGAGAATCCATTCTAGTATTTAATATTAAAACCAATGTATGTAATTTAGCGCATTTGAAAACTATAATTTTCAAAGAGTTAAGTGGAGAACAATTTTAGAGAAAATCCCGATAATTTCAATATAAATTATAAATCGAATGGCACTATCAGATCGACTCCAGTATGGACGAGGAAAACCGCACCAGTATTAATGTCGACACTACCAACAGATAGTATGCGTTTTATAAAGCGGCTACCAATAAATTTGGGCAAATGGTTTATGCAACAAATTGCAGAGGTATCTACGTATCAAAATTGATGGTGCATTAGACAAAAACTAAAATACACACAAATAATATTAAACTCACTCACTATTTCAACAACAAAATTGATTGTTTGTATCATTTTGGTCAAAACATTATGGAGAGCATATATCGTGAAATGATTCTAAATAATTGTAAATTGAATAAAGAAATACTTAGAAACAGGATGGCAATGGCCATTACAAACCCAAACTTAGTAGCACCTATGCTTTTATCAGAAAATGGTTTATTTGCCAGAATATTCGGAGAGACCCTATATAGCTACAAATGCAAAGCAATTACAGTAAAAATTATGAAATACGAAAAATGTACTAATGAATTCCCGGTGAGTATAAACGGAAAAATGCGATTTATGGAACCTACAACAAGAATATTACTGGAAGAGCATACTAAGCCAAAACTTCTTCAATGCAATAGATTGCCTGCTCCATTATATTGCTTAACATAGGATTCATGGATAATATTACCAGATTACCTAGGAGTTAGACTCCAGATAAATTTGAATTAACAAAGCTAGAATACCTAGTAAATTTTACATCCTTAAATAAGATGGCACAAATGGGTTTCTATGCAAGCGAAAATATCGAAGAGGCTCAAAGAAATTTGTTATTTCCGTCAAAAAAGGAACGTGTAATCTCAGAAATGATTGATACAATATTGCCTAACAGGGAAGATAAAGTCAATTATGAATATCTTCTAACACCACTTTAGAAAGGCAACATATAAAACGATGAAAAAGATCTGGGGAAATTCATTTTTTTAGGACAAGCATGCCAGGATTAATTGGATTCTATGTTGTAATCATAACAATAAAAGTAATAATGCTGCAAATGTTATCATTTCATAGATAATATGCAATATCCGATGGTCATGGAAAATGATTATTGGTTGTTTTCCACTTATAGCGAGATTTTTAGTTATTCATCATCAATATAGAGAAATGGCAAGTTTGAGAACATGACTGAAAACCGATCAAAGAAGCGAAGTATCTCTATGTGCAGCAAGTGATCACAATAACGATAATAACGATGACATCGATAATAATAAAAAGGAGCAAAAATGTTTCAAAATGGAATCATGAAGAGTGAGAAAAAGGCAGAGCTACAATTTTTATTAGAATCTATTAGAACCTATGCCAAAACTTAGTGGAATTGAAACGCTCTCAAAGCGATATACTCTAACGTTTTTGCCAACGGCACTAATGTATCCAACTGAAAAATTGAAAGAAATGAAAACGGTAGAACATATTCAATTTGAATTAGATAACATTGAACCCACGAGCGCTGAAATAGAACGGGAAAACATGCTCGGATTACCATGCAGTTATGCGATGATGACATTAGGAAATAAAGGCAAACAGCCTCGATTAAACATTCTATTCAAGGGAAGAAAAGTGGAAACTTTATTAGATTCAGGTTCTAGTAATACTATAGTATCAGATGATTTTTTGATAATGGAACAGAGATCAAATATGAAACTAACAAGTAAAGTAATAAGGTCAATGTTACACAATGTTTTAAATATAATTGGGAAATGTAAAGCTGAATTAATCATTGGTAATCACAAATTAGTGCGTTATGTGGCATTAATGAGAAATAGTCCTGTCAGATGTTTAATTGGTATGGATGTAATAGAACAACTACAAGGAATTTCTCTTGATCTAAAACTGGGAGATTATTAAAAAGACATAAGATGAGAGAGGTATTTCTAAATCAAACGCTAGAATTGCCAGCAAGAAGTGAGGTAATATATTATGCGGATGTGTTAAATGTTTAAGATGACGAGTGTATATTTGAACCAAATGAGAAGCTAATAGAAAAATCTGAAGTACCAATGTGTGATGAAGTGGTAAAAGTCAAAGACCAAACAGTGTCAGTGAGAATAGTTAATCAAAACACAAAACCCATCCAAATGTTGGTTGTACGGGAAAATCTAATCACTACATAACTCGTACTACTGATTGATGCCCATCTCACTTGTACTCTAGGGTTACCTTTTCCCAGTACACCGCACGATTTGGATATACTGCTACGTACCCATGAACGAAATCATGTTGGTGCTGTACACAACAGCCGAATGCCATTCGAGCAGGTGAGCGCTACTTCTAGTGCTACTCCCCGAAGGACCTTCGTTTTTCCCGGTCATTAGCTGCCGATAGAAGGTTTTACGCTTTTTACCCAAGAGTTACATTCGCTCGGTACCCCTTACATCCGTTAGTCTATTACGCTCAGAATTGTGAGGACCTAACCATAATTCTAGCCTACCCGAGTTTGGTTAACCGACGACCCATTCTCCTGTAGTGAACGCAATATTAATCTTGCTCTTTTCATCAACTATTAATTTAGCAATATCATTTTATTACTAATAATTTAGTCATTTACTATTTATCCTAGAAGAGAGCTTTTATTACAAACATTGTATTCCAATACATATACATACAGTTTAAGTACATATATACATAACAGATAAGGACTGTTCACGAGATTAACATGCAACGTGCAATATACACATGTAACTATGGTATCGGTTAAGCATTTGTGAGGACCATTATCGGATCGTAACTTTTGATTAGCGAGGAAGATGGTATCGTAAAGGAGAGAGCAAGCCATCGATGGGTCTCGTCTGCTGCGATCTAATTGTCGGAGTCGATGTCTACCGGCAGACATCGGCGTTTTGGTTGTATTTCGATTCAATTCGAGTTGAAGTGCCAGGGTCGCTGGTAGGAGTACGACTCGTCGGCACATGCCCACTTAGAATGGAGATCTCCTCCATGTTGAGGCCCAATCGCTCCAAGGCCTGATTGACGGTTGCGACTTCCGTTACGTCCTCTACCAGTTCGATATATACTGATGGTGGTGGAGGGGGAATCACTGCCATAGGGGCATAGATTATGTCCGGATCGAACTCCGGGAATTCAAACTCCTGATAGGCAGGAGGTGGACCACTGATTCCACTAGTTGCCCCTACGGTTTCGATAGCCCTGAGTAGGCTGGCCTCGGCTCGACGTCGTTCTCGGCGTCGACGATTTTGATTCGGACGTCGTCGAGATACCCCGGGCGTCGTGTCTACAGTGATATTATGAGACGATTCGTTTGGTAGAGACGGAGTCGGGTTTGATGGGAGATGCTGGGTCAGTATGATATCCAGGTTTTGTGCCAAGTTGCATCCTGGTAGGCGGGCTCTTAACTCGGCCTCCGTAAATATTCGCCGGAGAGCAGAACTCTGCTCCGCGATGAGGATTCGTTGACTACGCGACTCGATTATCAATTCGTCTCTGGCGTGGGTCAAGCGAGCGATCTTTTGGAATAACTTCTTCGTGGATTCAGGTGAGCTCCACGTTCCTTTCAACTTTTGGTGTTTAGCCTGTAGGACTGTATGATCTTTTTCCAATTGCTCCAACCTCTGACGGGTCGCGATGATCGAGGGGGATAATCTCGGAATTCTGGGTAGTTCTGTCGCATTTGCCATTTGGTTAAGATCTGTAGATAAAGGGAGACAGTGTTATATTAATTTACCCAAAATAAAGTCAAGGTCTACAATGATGTGAGTTAGAGTTAAGTCGTAACGAGATGACAGAGGGGTAAAGTTGAGGTTAGTGGTAGTTGAGTTAGTCGGGATTTGAACGGACCAGTATACTTACGTCGAACTTATCAGTTCGGCACGTTCCCTAGTAGTAGGTAAATCAAAACTGTGATAGTGGAGTAAATAGAGTGGACCCTGACATCCATTATAGGGCGTATGGGGGTTCTAATAGCCTTAGTATCACTAGCAATTACAAATTTGTTGAGTTGATATAAATGCTGTAAGCAGTAATCCCGTGAACAATCAGGTCGGAAATAACGATAATAGGGTTATTAACTGTCACGATGATACTTGTAGTGGTGGTAATCAGGGTATTAATAGCAATAATGTTAATAATAATTACAAGGATAGTCCTAGTAATGTTAATAAAATTTATTAGAATAGTAAGTAATAATGTTAGCAATAATTATCGAAATATCAATGACAATAATAATCCTAATGATAATAATTACCCGAATACGGATGAGAAATAATAACATTAATAAATAGGGTGATATTTATATTGATCCCAATAAAACTATAAGTATACGAATAGCCTTAATTGTAATAATTATGGGAGTGAATAGTCCTAGTGGTAAATATTAATATTAATAATGACAATTTTAGTGAAATCGATAAGTAGGCGAGTTACCGTCATGCAGTTGTGTCAGTAGTTAATAATAATTAGCCTATTGGAATGATCAAGATTAATTACTTAGATACACTGTTCGTTAGTCACGAAATTGGTGAAGTGGTTCTGTAAACAATTCCTAGCTGCGGGAATGATTTTAGCCAGACCGACGGGTTTAAGGTCAATGGCATAGGAGGGGAAGAAAATTATTTAGGAGGGGAAGAAAATTAGCTGTGTCGCCATGGAAATTCGTTTAGCTGATGGAGATTCTCCCTCTCCCGACTGCTACTGATGAATTAATGGATCGAAATAATTCATGAAAAATCAATAGTGACAGGAACAGCAATTTGATAACTTTTTTCGGGAATCTCTATGTCTATTTTCCGAATGAATTAAACGTAGACAATTTTGTACGTTCGGCTCCTATCGATGGAATTTATCAGCTATTTGCATCTGCCGCTTCGAATCGTGGTATATTGGAAATGTATTAAGATCCAATCTCAATCTCGACTCTAGACTAGTAACATTATTCTGGGAAATGGTTTTACGTTATTTATTCGGTGATTTATGATAATTATTCCTATTGTGATGTTGTCGATATCTTTTCATGTGGTATTTCAATGGGTTGGGAATTTACAGTTAATTTATAGTAGTTCAATTGTTGTTTTAATGTTTAATGCCGAGTGTTTGTCGTAATAAAAGCGTCTGACACGGATTTTATTTTTATTATTCTTTTCTTATAATATTATTTTTAGCCCCAATATTTTATTTTCTGGTCGCCTCTTCTGCCTGTGTTTTTTCTAAACCTCATTTTGCAAGGTTTTGGCAGTTTATTTCTTTTCTCATATGTTTCTGTCTGCTGTTGTAGGCTTTTTATGGTTTTTGATTAATTATTTGTTTTTATTTAATTTTGTTAAATTTTTAATTTGTTTTAATTAATATCTTTTAATTTATTTTTGGTATCTTCTTGCGGTGCGTGCGTATGTACAGTGACCATTTCCATATTTTTCATTTTTATCTTTTTGTTTTAATCCGTTGATATATTTTGTTTTAATTTTGGCTCTAAGCCCAACACAAATGAAAACTGGGAAAACTAACAAAGTTTGAATTAGAGAAAACTCCAAAATTACCGAGAAATATTAAGATCTACAAAGAGCCGCAAGTCGTTAGTAATGATTTAACAGAATCGCAAAAATGGGAATTCACTGAGTTATTAAAGAAATATAAAATGGTGTTTGCAAAACACGAGTACGATTTGGGACTCACCCAAGTAATTGAACATGAAATACCAATACTTGATGAAACTCCGATTAAATTGAAACCGTATAGAATTCCATATATACATCAAGAGGAAAGTGACAGACATATAAAAGCAATGAAAAAGTTCAAAATAATATGAGATAGTTCTTCACCATTCTCATCGTCAATAGTAGTTGTTAAAAAGAAAGAGGGCGATTTTCGATTTGTGTCGATTATCGGAAATTAAATCAAGTTACGCAAAAGGATACATATCCTATTCCAGTTCCACAAGAAATGTTTGATCAGATGGGAAAAGTACAATTTTTCACCGTAATCGATCTTAATAAAGGTTATAATCAATTTATAGTGAAAGAAGAAGATCTAAGAAAAACGGCTTTTTCGGATGGTAAGGGATTGGATGAATTTAATCTGTTACCGTTTGGATTAACTGAAGCATCTGCTACGTTCCAGCGAGGTATGAGTTTTTTTTGCGTGGTATTCCACATGCATTAGTCTATATTGATGATATAATAATATTTTCAAATACCTTTAAGGAACATCTCAAAGATGTGGAAACGGTATTTATTAAATGCTAATTTTAAAATAAAATCATCTAACTGTGAATGTGGAAAATCAAGTGGTTTATGTAGGTCATATTATTTCTCAAAATGGATTGCAACCAAACCCAAAAATGTTAGGAAAATTAAAGAATACCCAATCCCAGAAAATGTAGATCAAGTTCGACAATTTCTAGGTTTAACTATTTATTATAGAAAATTTATTAAAAGCTTTTCTAATGTAGCACAACCCTTAAATGTATTATTAAAAAAGCAGACTCAATTTAAATTGGGAAAACCTCAACAAGAAGCATTTGAATTGCTTAAAGAAAGATTGATTAAAAACCTATATTGAAATATCCAAATTTTATAATACTATTCATCTTAATGACAGATCACGTAATTGCATATGCAAGCAGAACATTAAAGTTACATGAAAAGAATTATTCTACAATTGAGAAAGAAACATTAGCATTGGTTTACGGTATAGCAAAGTTTAGACAGTATTTAGTTGGTAAAAAATTTGTTGTATTTACTGATTATAATCCATTACAATGGTTGATGAAACATCGGGATTCGGCCACCAAACTGATCCGATGGTCAATAGCCCTACAAACATATGATTTTGAAATTAAATAACAAACGGGCAAATCAAATGGAAATGTGGATACGTTATCGAGAATCCATGTAAATAACGAGAGTAAGAATAATGAAACGAATTATAGTAATACAATATTTATGGCAATCAAAACCGCTAATAATTTGAAGGAACGGCAAAAAGATCAGATAAATGATGATGAATTAAATCAATTGCGGAAACATGCAGTCACGATCAAAAAGGAGTGACTGGAACATATAGTTGACGAAAAACATAAATATATCATTCATGATGGTTTGTTAAAATGTGTTAAAAATGAAAATTTATTAATTGTGGTTCCAACAAAACATCAAACAACAATGTTGATATACTATGATGGAGCACTAGGTGGACATTTATCCACTCGGAAAACGTTATCAAGATTGAAACTAAAATATTATTGGGACACTATTGAATCAGATGTCAGACAATGGTGTCATACTTGTGAAGTGTGCTTAACCAGACGAAATACGGGAAAGAAAATAAAGGTACCTTAAAAACCTATGCCAGTGCCCGGAGCGCCGATGGAAATGACTGCAATGGACATTGTTGGTCCATTACCTGAAACAATTAATGACAATACGTATATCATTGTGTTTTATGATTATCTAACTAAATGACCTGAAGCATATGAAATACAAAATCAAAAAGCGGAAACAGTTGCAAAGATATTTGTAGAAAACATTATTTTTCGATATGGAGCACCAAAGAAACTACTTACTCATCAAGGAACGAATTTCTAAAGCAAACTGTTTATTTCAATCACAGAATAATTCAGGATACTGAAACTTAGTACATCGCCTTATCATCCACAAACAGATGGTCTAGTTGAAAGATTTAAGGGAACATTATTCAATATGATATCATCCTATGTGAATAGAAATCAAAAAGATTGGGATTTGTTTATCGAGCCGTGCTTATTTGCATATCAAAATGCAGTGAATGAGAGTACCGGTGAAACACCTTTCTATCTCATGTATTTACGGCTGAACAACATGCCGGTTGATTTAAAATTTCAAGCACCTATCTCACAGTACATGGATATATCTGATCACAAAGTAATTATGCAAGAAAGATTTCAATCAGTATGGACTCAAGCTGGACTTAAAATAATACAACGTCAAGAAGCGTATAAAGAGTGTTATGATAAACGAGCACATGCTCACAATATTAAAGTAGAAGATTTAGTGTATGTAAGTAGTATGAAAATTGCAGACCTAAGCCTTCAGTGGCCCTAAACACAGCAAAAACAGGAAAATATGAGCAATTCGGGACAGGGTCCCCACGGTATACACGCAAACACGGAAGGAATAATAGACACTCACAAACAGCCAATCAGAATCGAGCATAATGAACACACACACGAAGATTGTTGTCATAGGAATAGTGAACACACACATACACAATGAGCATTGAATAGTGGAAAGAAATTAGAGTTTGACGGTTCGGAT
This sequence comes from Schmidtea mediterranea, assembly GCA_022537955.1. NCBI lineage: Eukaryota > Metazoa > Platyhelminthes > Tricladida > Dugesiidae > Schmidtea > Schmidtea mediterranea. The sequence continues at coordinate 198,158,876 of CM039680.1, read as the reverse complement.
TATCCGTATCCGATATCCGTGAATTTGCAGACAAAAATACGTATTCGGTATCCGCTCAAATATATTCGCAATTATCGGATAGTGAAAATTTTTTTAAATTATTTATAGAATAAAATTTTAAATAGAATAAAAAATCGATATAATTTGTTATTGCGAAATTGTTAGTAAAGCTTTCAAATCAAAGAATTGCAAAAAATCAAAGGTAATTATAATTAATTTCTTTTTCACTGTAAAACTTGTGTGGGGGTTTATGGTTGGTAAAACCTTGACCCCCAAATAGAACTTTTCTTTGCCCCCAATAGTTACCCGTTGCTAAGCAACGTTGGAAATGTAACCATTGGTTTTGAGGTCTCCAAAGATGAGCGCTACGAAAGAACTACTCTGGCCCGGCCTCAAGATGGGTTCAACGCACTACCGTTAGAAGGTTTATGTTCGCTTTCTTTTCCTGGCACTCACTAGTGTATCTGATACTATTGTCATCAAGTTTATTCTCTAGCTTGTTCCAAATTCGAGTTCATTAACGTTGAGGTTAACTGGCTTTTTGGTACGATTTATGCAAATTTAAGAGTCAATCATGATCATTTATTAAATAAAAAAACAATATGGCAATAGAAAGAAATCTCAATCTTTAGTTTGAGCGGCACGTCGTTTGGCACGCTTGGATTTTCCCGGAAGATACTTTAGCGGCTTGCTCGCGGGCTTCATGGTTGCCGTCGTGTCTCTATAGGCCAATTGGGCCGGCGCGAACACTAGCGGGTAGGTTACCGCGTTTCCCTCTTGGCACGCCAATAACGCCACCTCTAGGCCGTGAATCTGAGTCTTCTGGCTCTGGTTGAGCTGTTTTTCTTCAGCCCAACCTTCTGCGCAGCGGCCATCTTTTGGTAGAGAGCTTTTACTTTCCTCGGATCTACCCAGGTTGCCTTAACCTGCTGAATTTCTCTTGTTAACTGTAGAATCTGTTGATGTAACTCCATGTTTGTTCTCCGTGCATTGTTCAATTCTCATCTTGTCCCAGGATTTCACGTGCCTGGTTACGTGAATAAATTTTCATCTTAAATTGACAATTTTTCGAGTTTTTTTATCTTTTCTTTTTCAAATTAGCTATTTCCAAAATATCCGTATCCGAACGGTTAACCGCGGTTTTCGAATAATGAAAACCGGTATTCGCGGATACTAAAAAGCCGGATATTTCGGAAACTCTAGAAAAAAATGTTGTTTTCGATTAAATGCTGGCGGTCTGCAATTTTCATACTACTCTCCTTAGATGTAAATAATAGACTGATAAAAATACATAGATTAAAAATAAATAATACATTGATAAAAGGAAAAAGATTTAATCTAAAATAATATTTTGCAAATTAATAACACTCAAATCAATATTGGAATAATTAGTATTATATTTTTTTTGGATTTATCTGGTGTTTGTTTTTTATATATTGTATTCTATAATTATTATACGGAAGAGTTTTTATACCATTAGATAAAATATATCGTTTATAGTCATAACTATTCAACCCCTTCCGCTCAAAATAATCAAAATTAATTTTATGGTTGTTTAACACACTCTAACGCAACTTTATGGTTGACTAATGCACTCTAAAGCAACTTTATGGTTGTGTAATACACTCTAATGTGCACTAACGCGTTAATTGCGTAATATCATAATGCCGTTATATGGAAAAAAAATTGAACATGAAAAATTGAGTACGAAAAACAATAAATTATAATTATCGTTCATGCTAATCGATGTAAAAAGGTGCCAGCTGCAGAGGATATTTAGTATCAATTGAGGTCTAAAGGCAAAAACATGGAAAGACACACCGCGCTCAAACAAAAAATAGCGAAAATCCCGCACCATTGGGATATATCAACAAATTTTTGTTCGTTGCAATACTTATGAGAATCAATGTGTTAAGATCGAATGCAACTTCATTGTTTAAAATTATGCCATTAAAAGGATCCCGTTAATGGTAAAAGTTGATATTTATGCCACATGTACCCAGATGGTATGGATCTATCGTTGTGCACTAACCGAGGAAATAGAAGTAAGTAATTTACTGATTTATTTTGAACCACCAGCGAAGTTGAATTTTAATAAAAATTCTTATGTAAATCGTCAACTAACAAGAAATTATGAATACCCATAGGTAATAACACAAGTGCAACCCCAAATAAATGGTACTAAAATAATAAATCTAATGCATATTGAAATATGGTCAAAAAATCTAAATAACTATGTTTCCATAGAATCAGTGCTGAATTGAATCAATATGTATTGGGAACCCCAGAAATTCCCAACAAGTGAAAATAATTTTTCAGAATTATACAATTGATACGTTGAACGTCAGAAAGTCTTTTATGCATTATGTTAATCTAAGGCTGTATCATACCTATGATATCGCAATTTACTACTTCGAAAACGTATTGCAAGATAACTTTACCTTTAAAATGTTAATTTTCAGAAACTGCGATCTAAATAAAACTCAAAAATTGTGATGATAAAAATTAAGTATTACAAATGAATATCAAATTTCAATCCATGGGAAATCATCTTTGTCGCAACAAGATTCATTCGAGTTGTATATAATTCAACTCATAAAGAACATCAATTATTCTCATATCTCTAATGTAAATATTCGAAAACAAAAAACAATATTATCTTCGTTCAATGACCATATGGCTAATGTACAAATTCGTGAAAACAATACTACATCATCTTTATCTGAAAACAATGAAATCATATGTGTAATTTTATCGATCAGTACAATCAGTGTGATATCATTTTCTATCATTTTTCTTCTCGCATTGCTGCCATATCTTCGAGAACTAAAGCAACGTCTTGAACGTCAATCCATGGCCCAAAGACCTTGGATTGTCTATGAGGAAACATTGGTGTAGTGAGATACATTTATTTTGCATGCAATTATGATAATGTAGTAGTACAGTATAAGTATTAACTTTTTATTTGGGGATAATGTAAAGATTTGCACCTTTCGATCATATATGGGTTTTATTGGCTGCTGAGAGCAAAGAAAGGGAAGCAAAATTTGCGCAGGTAGAAAATTTTAATGCAAAGGAAATTTATCAAGAGGTATAAAAGAGACAAAAAAGTAAATAAAATTAGTATAAAATTCAAATTAAAATAAGTAATTACTTTTTATTAATATTATTATTTATACCGCTACCAGTTAAGGCAGTATTCCTTGGATACTTCACCTTGACTCTAGCGTCAACTTTTAAATTATAAAACAATTAGCTAGCTATATTTTAGTAATGGAACAAATTTAATAGACGAGGACAATTTATTATAGCTACCTTAAACTACATCGAAACAATGTTGGACGAAACCCATACATCATCCAGGAAAACTTGCAGATCCCAAATTACTTGAGAGTTGATGACAGAAAAATGAAGATACAGATATTCAGATGCTAAGGAAAAGAATGTCATTTGTAAGAAAAGAAATGGATCAAGACGAGATAAGAATCAAGATCTTGTTCATCGATGTGGAATATGGGACATGGGAAAGCAAACAGATGGTACCGCTGTCTATTGCGATAATGAATTATTACGGAAAGACAATAAAGGATGTTTATTTAACTCCAATAGGAAAATTGTGGCATTTTAATTCACAAATTCATGCAAAACGGAAGTTGCAAGTAGAAATCAGTATGACCAGTATGCAATTATGAAGGATGTTCATAAATTGGGCGTTGGAAAAATATTAATTGGCCACGACCTACATACTGAGATACAATACCTAAAACTTTGGATAGATCAGTTGCATGGCATTCGAGATTTGGCTACAGCGCAAGCATTGAAAAGATTGGAATGTCCAGAAGAGGAGAATTTTTCAAACTGAAAACTGTTATTTAAGAGATGTTTGGAGATCAAGTGCAGGTGGGCATACACTCAGCCCTTGAAGATGTTAAGAACATAAGAAGAGTATATTTGCAAATTGAGAAACTGTGGATCGATGATATCGAAATACCAAAAAAGCAGTTATCGAGGAAATATTCGTTGGAAAAATATCGGAAATGGGCAACAGAAGAAAGCATTGAAATAATTGAGGAGAGTCTGGCTCTAATAATCAACGAAACGATTCATCGAATCCAACCAAAATTCGACCATGGGCCAATTATTTCACTGAGGAACAGAAAAAGAAAAGCTTCATTGGATTCATTTGAGATTGACAGTGGAAAAACTATCTTAAAAAATCGACTCATGTATCGAAAGAAGAAAACTCTCATTCATTATAAATGTGGTTCTAAAACTTTGAAACTCGAAATAAAATAAAAAATTAATGTTATTTATATTATTTATTTATAAAATAGTAATTTAATGAATCTCGTTTTCTTGATTTATGTCGTCCCATACAAAAAAATAATAAAACAAATAAGTGAGTAACAAAAACAATTAAATAAAAAAAAGTATGAACACTGAAACAAAAATGTGTAAGACAAAGATTATGATTATCAGTCAAAGTTTTATACTTATTATCATTATTAGTATATTAGTGATATTGGCATTTTTACTATTATTTTTAATATTATTATTACTATTATCAGGTCTTGAGAGTCTCAAATCTCGAACTTCTGGATTTGAGACGCACAAGAAGAACCACCCCCATGCCTGCAGCTTGGCGTAACCAGCAGGAGGAGTGGAACATTTTAATATTTAACTTATATAAATCATACATAAATAGTATATAATTTTAATTAGAAAAAAAGAACATTTGCATTTTTCGAAAAATGTAATATTGTATTTATCGGTGGTACTTTATTGTACTGCTTTATGCTTCGCTGTATTTCTTTAAAATTGTTATAAGTATTTAGCGCTGATTATGAAAATATTTAATTAATAGGTAGAACTGCAAAAAAAGTGGTAAAACGTCCTCTAGAGTGTTAAACGAATCCGTTAAACATTTAAAGTTAAAAAAATATATCACATCCTCCATAAAGCGCACATCAACCAATACTGCTGTCATAGAACCTGTCATCAGAATTTTTAAAAAATTATAATAAATTTTAAATTAGTTTTAAATATGTGATGTTTTAAACAAATAAATAAAAAAATATTAAAATTTATGAAATAAAAAGATTCACAATTTGTGAACTTTCCCTCACAGACACACACCAAAAAGATGCAATGGAATGAAAATCGGTATTATTATTATTATTGTTGTTGTTTATTGTTTATTATCATTATAATTATTGTCGTTGTTATTGTGAATAAATTTTTCCATTACACACACAATTTCGAGGAAAATATTGTGTACTTGAGCTTTCGTACCAATAATAATTAGGAGTTCTGGACCAATTCGACCAATGATAATGGCAGTAGTGATGATGGTGTGGATGATTGTGGTTAAGATATGCAGTAAAAACCGCGGTTATCAGCACAATGTTTACCCAAAATCAATCATATTAATTATTCACATCAGTAATGCATTTTAGTGTAATATATAAATCTATAATGAATCATAAATAAATTAGAATCGAATTGGAAACTTTAATACTTTGATGATTTAAATAAAAACAAATATTTCACCTCTTCTTCCGTAACATTTGAATCTATATGAGATGCGACATCTTTTGACTGAACAAATAGATCCTTTTTTCATTTTCAATGTAATCGATAGTCTGAATATAATTTTTAACTGACTCTCACCTATGCATGCATGTTCATATATCATATTTAGTCAAATGAAAGTTTCTTTCTACATCGATAGGATTTCAACGAATTGTACCAATAAATTCGTTACGCTACACGTGTGCATGATTCCTATTGAGCATGATAAAGATACGGCATGATTGTGGACTTTGCAAACGCATGAGACACATGCTGAGTTACAGAGCCCTTGCGAGTGCGTATGCGTACTTGTAATGACAATGCATAAGCATGATTGGTTGGTGAGTTTGGTGATTAATAATTGAATGGCGCCGTGGAAAATTGTTAATGTTGTTATTATTAATTTCTCTCAGTGAATTCAGTTTTCAGCCACTCTAACAAGTTTCGAATAATAGTCAAATTAAATTAGCCTTCGGCTAGTATTATTATTAATATCATATTATTATTATTATCCTAAGTGTTATTTATTATTTGCATTATTAATGATTAATTATATCGCAGGCAGAATAAACACATGACATTAATTCAAATGTTTTCAAAACAAAATCCTAATTTTATCTTGTGTTTATTGGATATATTATAGCTATATATACGAAAGACATTTTTAACACATTATTTCTTTTACCTAATAAATATTAATGTAAAATAAGCATAAAAAAGCATTGTTATTTGATAATATAAATTAAAATAAAATAACAAAATCTATTTATCATATTATATCCGAAAAGAAATAAAAACATTAAGATAATATGAGTAGGAGTGTCAAAAAATTAAAAATTTTGATTTATTTTGAAGATATTATTTACTTTATTATTATTATTTTTATTATTGTTATTATAGTGTTATTATTGTTAGGTTTTCAGATGATATGGTATAGAGATTACTCTACCAGGACAAGTATACAAAAAAAAATAATAATCAAATGAATAGATTCGAGGGCGAATCTTTATTAAAAAGGTGAGATATGTTGAGGTAGTACGAAAAAGTACGGTGAAATCAATAAAACACCAAAAAGATAAAACTGCAACATTAATTAAAAAATTTTAAAAAATTCTAAAGTAGTATTGATCGGCGAAATTAGTATGTTTGAACGCCAAATTGAGAGACGAGTCCAGAAATAATAATAAAAATTTAGTGAGGGGTCCCTAGAAAATAATATAAGAAAAAAACAAAATAATTTTAAAAAATTAAGTACTAATGGGAAGCCCGAGTCAATGGGAAATCCGAGAGATGAGGAAAACCAGGCGTCTAGACGGAATAATATAAAAGGGTAAATTGGCCTAAATAATATTAAATGGGCGCCACTGATCTATGGGGAGGTAATTATTTCCTAATTTCTAATTAAGCAAATGTTGTTGACAATTGTCTGAAAACAGTCTAAGCCGGAGTATAAAAGGAAAAGGGAAAAACACGAAATGGCCAGTGGTCGAAGCAAATGAGTAGTCTAGTCAGATCAGTAAAAGAGTCTAAACCCAAGTAAAGTCAAAAGTTATCTATCAGAAAAGGTGATTATCCATTTGATAACCTACCTTAGGGTAATCAAATTTATTCGGTGGTTTAAGGGTGCAAATAAATCACAAATTGTAATTACAAAACATTGAAATAAATTGCATTGAGTTGTAACTGTGGTAAAGTGCAAATAAAATTATTCTGTGTTGGGTTTATTTATTTGATCCGAAAAGGACACGAGGAGTCAGATGGAACCGACTTTCAATAACAATAACCCAACACATTTATGAAATCGCTGTGATAACTAGCAAAGTTCAAATGAACAATGTTGTGAATCAATTAGCTCAATATTACTTGACTACAAAACCAGCAGAGTTAATGGAAAATGCAATGCTTATTGGGCTCAGAATAAAACTTGATCGTTGTTACCAAATTTCGTGGATCATGGGATATAATATAAGTGCAATTGATAGCGAAATCACTCGTTGTATGCTATACTCCCTTATATTCGGAAAGCTCGTTGGACATTATCCAGTTGATGGTGGCTCAGAGTAACATACAGTTATATTAAAAGAATTGCAACGGCACAAAATGGGATGACTTATTTGGAAAATAATGCTAATCAAAGCTGGCAAAAGTGATCACTCACATTAAATCAGGAAATTCAGTCAAGGGAAAGTGGACGGTAAGTAATAGTAATTGCGGGTTCTGTTGTGTCTCTGTAGTCTCGCCTTAGGAGTTGTGCTGGTAATGAATGACGATGTCTTGAAGCATATTAGTGACTCAGAAAAGGCGAATTACCAGTTCAAATAAATATTACAGAACTTGATGTGGTGCTTAAAGGAATTAGCTTGGCAATCCAATAAGAAGTTAAGAGAATCGAATTGATGGTTGATTTGGCTACTGTAACAAGTCGGTTAAAACCGTGCTGAATTATGAAAGCAGAGCACAGGTCCATGGAATTTCTGAAAAACTCGTTAGACGTCGCCTGAGGATCATCAAGAACTAACCGCCGACGGTAATATAACTGTTTCTGTATGTTTAGTGAAGTAAGTCGAAAACCGAGTTGTCTTCCCACACGTTAAAGTGAAATTGATGAAGCCTGTGAATTCTTTCAGATCTGTAGGAATGTCAACTGAGCAAATAAAAGACCGACACCGCAAATATCATTTTGGCTTGCAAATATTAACCTACTTCATTCATCGAAACATCTGGAAACTGGTCGAGAAAACATAAAAGACGTCTTAAGAAAGTGTACAGAATGCGGTTCGATCGACCCATCACCTATTAAATGAAAGGATGAGAAACTGGCTACAGAAAACTGGGAGAGATTGGCGTCACACATTACAAGAGATCCATATTTTGACCATGGTGTACTGTGGGCCTAGCATATTTGCAATCTGGAGGAAAATATACCGCGCGGACGTCCAAAGCACTGTGAGAAATCTGGAGGAAGTAATTTGTGCAAAAGGCCCAGTATTAGAATTATTTTTGGATAATGGAACAGGTTTTCAATCTAATTCCTTCAGAGAGTTATGTTACAGATGGAATGTTAAACCAACCTACAGATGCGGTTACCAGTCTGCTGTAAAAGGGATTGTAGAAAGAAACCACCGAACAATAAAGTGTCATATAGATCCTCAGGATATCGTCTTCTGACACATTGCCACACCTAGAAATTGCACTAATCAGGACACAGTCTCGCCAGAATAGTTGTTCAAGTATCACTGGATATTTTTTGCAGAAAAGAAGCTGAATGCTCAGTAACATGGGAATATAAAACTAAGCAAATGTTCGTTGTAAAGTCGTTGAACATCAAAAAATGTATCGAACATACGACCAGTAGTGGAAGAAGATATTGCTGACAATAAATCCAAATATCGATCTGAGAAATACCAAGCAAGTGAGGATATGGAAATTGCCACATGTGAAGACTGACAACGAAGGAATCCGAGTTTTTCTTGATCAGGGAATAAAGAAAATATTTTGTCTTGATACTGTTGCATAATGATTTTAAACTTCGAGCCTATTATGCAACTGTTTTTAATAACACTTTCAGCTCAACATATTACGTTGTGGTAATCTAGATGGATATATAAGAATGTGTGCTAATGAAATAAATGAGTGTTCATAATCACTTTGTCTTAGTAAAGTAGCAGTTGTCTTACATATATTTTCTTTGAAATACTCAAAAATGAGTCAGCAGTATATTGTAGAGGTGGCTGTATAAAAGACTTGTCATTAATTTTCACTAATTAAATTGATTATAATAGTATTTTGAATTTCCCTGTGAAAGAAGCACGCAGTGGACTTTTCGTTCTTAATTATTCCAGTTTTGTCGAGTTTAAATATATGTTCTTGTTTATCGTGCGAATTATAGTTTTCACAGAGATCCTTTTCAATAAATATGTTAAATTCGTTAAGAAGAAATGTTTGTTGTTTATCTTCGTAAATTTTAACTTGATTCAAAATTTCTTAAAGTTTGCCAAAATTCAAATTTGTATGGTTGCATTATTTTAAAGTTTGCAGAAAGTTGGTTAACTGACGCTCACTAGGAACTTTAATATTTGAATTCTAAACTTTTTTCATCACTAGAGTTTTTATATTGATTCCGATATTTGGTTGACTTTTCAAAATCTCATGAGTGTGTTCGGTAATTGTTTCAAAACGGATAACACTAATTTGCTGAAGATACATAACTTTAGCACACTGTGGACCTCTCTTCTTTACAAGATTTCAGCAATACACTTCTTTACGCCCGGCTTCTGTGTCATAGCCAGTCAATAACTTTTTCTCGGTTTTCAAATACTTGAATTGAAATCCATGTACGACTTGGTATTGGTAATTTTGTTATTCGGATATTTTTGGACTCTGATTCGTTTTCTTCTGTGTGATATGTTACTAATGTTTGGTACTCAGTTTCACTTGTATTGGACATTTAGATAGTAGTTAGATATGTCACCGCTGGACCACATACCCCCTCCACCCCACCCCACCCCCTCGGGAAAAATTTTTTTGCGCTAAGTCCAAAAGTACAAATTTTTTATAAGTACAAAAAATTTTTAAACAAAGACAATGACTCATTCAAGGTCATTGAAACAAAGACCATGACTCATCAACATTTTTAAACAAAGACCATGACTCATTCAAGGCCATTGGATGACTCATCATGTTTTTTCAAGGTCATTGGATGACTCATCAAAAATTTAAAACAAAGACCATGACTCATTCAAGGGCATTGGATGACTCGTCATATTTTTCAAGGTCATTGGAACAAAGACCATGACTCATACAATTTTTTTTCAAAATTTTTTCTGTTTAAAAGTACACGATTTCCTATGTCACCGCTGGACCAAAACATAGAATATTTTTCGAAATTTTTTCAAAATTTTTTCTGTTTAAAAGTACACGATTTCCTGTGTCACCGCTGGACCAAAACATAGAATATTTTTCGAAATTTTTTCAAAATTTTTTCTATGTTGAAAAGTACAAATTTTTTCAAGGTCATTTAAAAGTAAGTCAAGGTCATTCAATTTTTTTTTTCAAAATTTTTTCTATGTTTAAAAGTACACGATGTCCTATGTCACCGCTGGACCAAAACATAGAATATTTTTCGAAATTTTTTCAAAATTTTTTCTATGTTTAAAAGTACACGATTTCCTATGTCACCGCTGGACCAAAACATAGAATATTTTTCGAAATTTTTTCAAAATTTTTTCTATGTTGAAAAGTACAAATTTTTTCAAGGTCATTTAAAAGTAAGTCAAGGTCATTCAATTTTTTTTTTCAAAATTTTTTCTATGTTTAAAAGTACACGATGTCCTATGTCACCGCTGGACCAAAACATAGAATATTTTTCGAAATTTTTTCAAAATTTTTTCTGTTTAAAAGTACACGATTTCCTATGTCACCGCTGGACCAAAACATAGAATATTTTTCGAAATTTTTTCAAAATTTTTTCTATGTTGAAAAGTACAAATTTTTTCAAGGTCATTCAATTTTTTTTTTCAAAATTTTTTCCATGTTGAAAAGTACATATATTTTCAAGGTCATTCAATTTTTTTTTCAAAATTTTTTCTATGTTTAAAAGTACACGATTTCCTATGTCACCGCTGGACCAAAACATAGAATATTTTTCGAAATTTTTTCAAAATTTTTTCTATGTTGAAAAGTACAAATTTTTTCAAGGTCATTTAAAAGTAGGTCAAGGTCATTCAATTTTTTTTTTCAAAATTTTTTCTATGTTTAAAAGTACACGATTTCCTATGTCACCGCTGGACCAAAACATAGAATATTTTTCGAAATTTTTTCAAATTTTTTTCTGTTTAAATGTACAAATTTTTTTTAAGGTCATTTAAAAGTAGGTCAAGGTCATTCAAAAAATTTTCAAGGTCACGGATTTTTTAATCATTTTTCAATTACAATATAGCTACTTACTTTTATAAGTAGTATTTATTTTGTAAATATTTTTAAAAATATTATTTTTATTATTATTTTATAAATATTATTATTTTTATATAATAAAAAACCAAGACATACAGCAAAAACTTTTATTATAAAGAGATAATTCTACTATAGTAGTATTGTCTAAGAGCTTTATTCAAAGCCCATTCCACATACTTCCGATATCGGGCCGCACAGCAATGACATCCATCACCACAAGGGTATTCGGGTTCCATATCTTTTGACAAATTGTTTTGTTCGATATCCCATAGGAACTCATCGATTACAGTAAATATCCATATTGATGTATGATTGAATATCAAGTCTGGAATTATTGATGCCGGCTTATCCATGATTCCATGTATTTCTGGATAATAGAATTGCAGACGTTCTTTAATAACTTTAAAATAATCATCTAAAAAGCAAGTAATAATAATAATAGTAATAATAAATTACCATAATGTTTAATTTCATTCATAGCTTGAACTGCGCTCGGTACAACCATTTTAATGATAAAAATTGAAATAACAATTACTTTTATACTAATTTAGACACACACACACACAAATCTTTAGCTATAAACAATAAATATTAATTTATATAGATTTGAAAATGATTAAAGAAATTTTAATAATATTATTAGTTTTTAATATGGCCAACTCAATTGTTGTAACCGTTCAAGGTAAAAATTCAACAAGATGTGTATGTCCTGATACCGCAGTATTGATGGATATTTTGTATATGATAGATAGGCCTAGATTTTTGAAAACTCCAGTCAAAATATTATCTGAAAGAATGAGTAATTTAGAATTCCGATTTGAACATACATATGAGACTTTAAAAAGAGCTAAAAACGAATTATATGATGATATTATATATTTAAATAAGACCATTGATACTATCAAAAATGAATTAAGAAAATCAGTATTAGAATTGAAAGAAAATCGTAAACTTAATGAAAAAATGATGAATCAAGTTCAATATAGTATAAAATTTTATTCTAATAAAACAACTGATCAGTTCAATCGTATAATGAAATTACAACAACCAGTTAACAGTGGTGGCAACAACTTGAAAGAAGTCAACAGTGCCAACAAATCATCATTGCCATTTCCATTATATATTTTTACATATTTTCTTAGTATTGCATGATTCTGATTGGTCGAATATAGTATAAATAAGCTTATACTTTCAAATATTTTTATAAAATGCCAGAAACTAAATTTTTTATAACTTTGTTGAATGAGCTGGTCTCTAATAATAGAGAAGATGAAATCATTAAAAACATGAAATTTATGGTAAACCGTAGTGAGAAAATCGTTGAAGACATCCCATTCGATTATGAAAAAATTCTCAATTTGCCACCATTGGAGAGAAAGAAGGCATTCCAATCATTATTTAGTTACATGGTCGATGAAAATAATAAATGGATGCGAATAATAGTAGGATTAATGTTCATGAAACACATGATATTAAAATCTGGATCCGACTATGAAAATTATTTCCAATGGTCTATAGAGGTATATTACTTTATATTGTTATTAATTTATTATTATTTAGGTGATAGAAACAAAAATTGACCCGTGGGTAGAAACAAACGGTGGGTGGACAGCGATTATTCAAGTTGCCGCAGAAGCCAAACGCTCTGATATTTATATCGAAAATTGCAAATTTTTATTAAAACTATTCACTGGAGCATCTGTTTTATATTTATGTAATAAAGTTTATCGTAGATTTTAATAAATATTTCTTTGTTGTTATTATTAATAAAAAACTACATTTTTAAAGATTTATTGATTATTACATGTACATTCTTCATCACCACAAGATTCTATCATAATATTTTCTACAACATGATCAATACAATTCTTAAATTCGGTAGGCTCATCTTTAATAATTTCGGTAGCTTCTTCAACATTATCATCAATAATTTCTTCAGAATCATTAATAATTTCAGAATTAATTTCTCCATCATTAACAATTTCAGTATCATCACTCTGACATTCTGAACTCGAATCTTCTTTACTCAATGCTTCAACTAGAGTCAACATATCTCTAATTTTTACACCGGTTATTTCTTCGAGTTTATCAAACAAAAAGTTTATTAAATATTCTAAACGAAAATTAATTATTAATTTAAATTTTATATTTTACCTTTTTCAGACATCATTTTAACACTATTTTAAAACTACTTATAATTTTATTTCTAGAATAACAAAGAAACATTAATACATTTATTAAACACTATACATTAAAATAACTGTGAAAGTCTAGCAGTAACAATTTTCCAGATTGGAGAAAGCACATCATTTTGATCAGCTTTATACCCTTGGGTTGTTATTGTTAAATACCAGCTTTCCAGTTCTTTGAATCCAATTTCTGTAAATGCATCATAATATTTAGTATATTGACTTGTGAAGAAAGCATTTTCATTACATTTTAAATTGGAATTGATCTTTTTGAACGTATTATCAATATCCTTGATATCTAACATTGAGAGAGTCCCAGCGAGAGATTGAAATTGATTTTTATTGAGTTTGACTGGATTTGCTAATTGCATATTGATATTATTCCTTTAAAAAATACATTTTATAATTGTGGAACATCTGAACTGGTTGGACGCTTATTTTCTTGGTCATGTTTGATTTATGATCTCTTTAAGGTGGTGACGCGCTTTTATACCCTTGACAGATACTGATTAACCAATCAGAATCATGCATGATAAGTGCATGATAATTGCATGTTAAGTGCGTGACTGTATGTAAATTAACCCGTTGAGTTTTATTATTATACATGTATCATCTATATAAAATGTATTATTATTATTATTATTATTATTATTATTATTATTATTATTATTATTATTATTATTATTATTATTATTATTATTATTATTATTATTATTATTATTATTACTATTATTAATATTATTATTATTACTATTATGATTACCAAAATAAAACTAATAAAAATAAAACTATTACTATTATTAATATTATTACCAACACTAACAAAACAAAACAAAGTAAAATTCAAAACATTTATTTTCGAAAAAGTTGGTATTTAGAAGAATTCCTAACTGATTTTGCCAGGCACCATTCGACATAGCGCTGGTATCAAAAATCGCAGCAGCTACAACCCAGAATACAAGGGTATTCGGGTTCCATCTCTTTCGGTCTTAGGTCAAGCTTATTATCCCATAGAGCTTGATCTATTATGTTAAAAATCCATATGTTGGTGGTTGTATAGACCAAATCTGGAATTACTGATTCAGGCTGGTCTTTGACTATTTCTCGGAGTTGAGGATAGAAGAAGAATAACCTTTCCAGTAATACGGCCTGATATTTATCTGGAAACAAAGATAATAATATTAATAAATAATAAATAATAAATTTACCATAGTTTTCGATCTCTTTTTTGCTTAATTTTGTGCTCGTCATCATAATATTTTCCATTTTAAAAATGAAATAAAATGAATAAGCAATTTGTTTTAATCAATCATTAGCCAATCAGATATCGACCAATCCCGTGATTTCATTTTGTATGTCACAAACAATATTTTTGTACTCTAGATTTCGCAACCCTAATATGACTATTTTGCCACTGTCAAACACGTTAACACACATTGGGTTGTATTTTAAAAGCCTCAGTGCAGGAAATAATTCTGGTTCGAACATACAAAGACATTATGTTGACATGTTGTATAGATTGATAGATTGTCCCATATCCATGGTAACTGTAATTGACTGTATTTTAATTTCCTTTATTCTGTATTGCAATTTATTGACATCTAAAGGTTTCTTGCATCCCATGATTCTGCATTTGCCGGATTTGAAAAATATTATAGGGTATTTTCCGCTTCTATCTACAATTTGCTGAGGTTTACCATTTGGAAACGTCATTTTTGATACATCGAAAGTTCCTTTATAATTTATATTTGATAACATAATTAAACAATGAAGAAATATTAATCTATATATATATGATTTTTAGAAAGAGTTCATTAAATTATATAATATAAACAAAAACCTATAATTATACAAATTAATAATGGACTTAAGAAATGATGCTGTATATCAAATCGTTGGCCCAAGTGGTAGTGTTAAAACTATGTTTGTGTGTAAATTACTGAAATCTAATTTATTTCAAACAAAATTCAACAAGATCTATTGGCATAGGGGTGCAGATGAAGAACATGGATTAACTCAAGATAATTTCTGTAAATTGAAAAACATGAAAATAGTAAAGGGTTTCGATAAAAACTGGTCAAGTCGTTTAAAGAAAGGTGATGTCATCATTATTGATGATTTGTATCAGGAAGCTAATAAAGAAAAGGATTTTAATAATTTATTCACAAAAATCAGTAGACGTGTTGGTGTTACTGTGATCTTTATTACTCAAAATCTATTTCATCAGGGTGGTGCATATCGAACAAGGAATTTAAATGTTCAATATTTAGTTATTTTCAAGAATCCTAGAGATGCAACAGTTATTGATTTTCTTGCTCGACAAGCATACCCTAATAATCGTAATTTTCTCATCAGTGCATTTCAAGATGCTACAAAATCACCACATGGATATATATTTCTTGATTTCACACAACAATGCAATGATGATTTACGGGTAAAAACAGATATTTTCAATAAAGAAGGTGCCATGGTATATAAACAAAGTTGAAAACTTTAACATGTAAAAATGTTTATGAAATCCAGGCTTAAAAATACCCGAAAACTTAGACAAAGTATTAAAAAGACTATAAAGAAGCGTGTTCCACCAAAAACCAGTTATACACCATCTAAAAAGCTAATAACTGAGAATTACCCTGCAATGAATCTAATTTCGAAAAACATTATTAAAAAGAGTAAGAAAAAAGTTAAAATTGTAAAAAATCATAGGAGTTTCCCATATTTTAATGCATTGTTAAAGGCTTCGAGTATGAAAAGAATGTCTATTTTACAATCATTTCCAACTTTTGTTGTCGATGATTTACTCAAAATTCTATTAAAAGTAGTTAGAGGTAAAATTAAAATCAGTAATTCTAAAAAACTAGTATTGAATAAACATCGTAAGCCGTTGTTATCGCTAGTAAATAATAAAAATCGTAAGCAAATGAGAAAAATCATATATAAACAACAAGGTGGTTTTATCGGAGCAATGTTACCATTAGCATTATCATTATTATCACAATAAACGATGGGGCAATCATTACCTAATGATAAATTTAAATTTAAATCATCTTGTTATAATGGAGAAGATTTGGACGAACCCAGAAGACGAGGCAGGTTTCGGTGGAGTGGCAAAGTTAAAGAAAAGAGTCCCAAATTCGAAAAAGGAAACGCAAAAGTGGTTGTCAGATCAGCTTGCGTACAGTTTAAACAAACCGATGCGGAAAAGATTTCCAACGAGAGCTTATAAGACATTCGGTATTAATGATTTATGGCAAATGGATTTGATGGAGATGATACCGTATTCGAAAATTTACAAGGGTTATAAATATATTTTAACGTGTATCGATGTTTTCAGTCGTTTTGCCCGCCATCTACCAACAAAGACAAAATCTGCAGAGGAAATATCTAAAGCAATTAACTCAATGTTTAAAAATGGGCATCCAGACAATTTGCAAACCGATTTAGGTATTATTATTATTATTATTATTATTATTATTATTATTATTATTATTATTATTATTATTATTATTATTATTATTATTATTATTATTATTATTATTATAGGCAAGGAGTTTTACAATAGTAAAGTTAAGCAAATCCTGGATCGTCTCAAAATAAATCATTATTCTGTACATTCTCAATACAAAGCCGCACATGTTGAAAGATTTAACCGGACATTGAGGGATAGATTGAAGAAATATTTCGTGCATCAAGTTAATAAAATATGGATAAATGTATTACCGAAAATACTTGTTAGTTATAATAATTCATCACATCGAGGTCTGAATGGTTTGAGACCCGTTGATATCAGCTCGAAAACACGAGTACAGTCAGTAGTTACTATTACAAAACCAAAATATAAAGTTGGTGATCACGTTAGAATTAGTAAAATATCTGTTTCACCTTTCATCAAAAATTTCGATAGTAATTGGAGTGATGAAGTATTTCAAATTACTAAAATTAATACTAAACAGAGTCCTGTAATGTATGTTATTAAAGATAGTGATAACAATGTAATACAAGGGAAATTCTATGAACAGGAATTACAAGTTATTTCCAAACCTACAGTGTTCAGAATTCAGAAAATATTGAAAACTAAAAAGGTAGGTAAGGATAAACAATACTATGTCAAATGGCATGGATATCAAAAACCCTCGTGGATATCATCAAAAGATCTAGTAAAATGAGTTTCTATACAATTTTACCTAGCAATAGTTGCCCACTAATCCATCCGGAAAATCAAGCGAGTAAATTTATGGTTAATCTTCAAAATCCTATGTATTTACATGGAAATTGGGAAGTTGCTTTGCAAGACTTTACATTTGTGTACAATACATTCCCATTTTATAGTCATTGTAAAATCGGTTACAAGAAACGTGTTCCCAAAACATGTAGTGGTATTTTCACAATCAATAATATTGATCGATATTGTCATATTCCGAATCAGATTTTAGATGAAAATAGTGGCATGTTTTTTAAAGATGGATTGAATGATAGTTGTGATTTTAGCCCATTTACAATAAAGTTTGAAAGTATTGAGGATGCCAAGCGAATGGGTTGTGATAAGCTTAGCATTGTTGTTCCTGGTACTGAATACCAAATACGTTTTAAAACATTTATCGATGTCGGTCCTGTGAATGAAAACATCAAAATATCTGTATCATATATTAATGAGGTGGAAGAGACATTTACATTTACTAATGATTTATATATTGAAACCCTTGAAGAATTACATAAATATATTTCATTCAATTGTTTACATATATTTAAAACTATTGAATTTCTTAAAGATGGAATATGTAAATTCAGTCTGAATAATAATATTTGTGAAGTTACATTTGATAAAAATTTGGCTAATACATTGGGATTAGATAAGCAAACATATAGGGCAAGTGCTTTTGGTGTACGCAAACCAAAACTAATAAAACTTCATAGGCAAATGTTCATATATACTAACATCATCGATCCTATAATTGTTGGTGATTCTTTTGTTCCTCTTTTGAAATCTGTGTGGGTTGATAAACATGACCAGGATGAAGTTGTCAATATAAATATCGATAATCCCATGTACTTACCGGTATCAACATCATGTATAAACAATATAGAAATAAATATTCGTGATGATAGTGGTAAATTTATTGAATTTAGTAAAAATACAAAAACTCATTTGACATTACATTTTCGTAAATTAGATGGCCAATAACGATATTATTAGTATGTATAGCGGTAGCCAAAGTGGTGGCGAATTACCATATTTTATTGGTAAACAGTATGGATCAGGATGGTTGAGAACAATTGGTAGATTTGCACTTCCTATTCTTAAACGCCTTGGTCGTTTTGGTATGAAAACCGCTAAAGATGTGATAATGAATGAGCAGAAAATATTACCATCTCTGAAATCAAATGCATTATCTGAGTTAGGGAAAGTTGCAGGTATGTTTGAAAAACAGGAACCACCAGCTCAAAAGCGTAAAAGACATCATAAACATATAAACAAACGAATGAAAGGCCATGGAACTATATTTCAAAAATGATTTGTGGTAAATCTGAATTGTGCTTATTTGATAGACCATCTCCTCAGGCGGTAATTGAAATGGGGGCCTTTGAAGATGTATTCCCTATGAATTCTATTATGGATAGTAGAACTGATATTGAATTTTATATTAATGGTTCCCAAACTGAATATCTAGATTTGAACGATACATTGCTAACTGTTCAGATCAAAGTTGTAGATAAAGATAGAAAACCGTTGGGTGAACCTAGTGATGTTATACCAAACAATTTCTTGTTTCATACACTTTTTAAAGATGCAGTTCTCGGATTTAATAATATCAAAATTGAGGGTGGTAACAGTACATATATTCACAAAGCTCTAATAGAAACTATTATAAATTATAATAGCGATACTAAAAATACATGTTTAACTCCTATGGGTTATGGTAGTGATGACGATAGGAAAAAGTGGATTAAGGGTTCGAAATTATTTACCATGTGCTCATCATTACAACTCGATTTTATGGATCAACCGAAATATTTACTCCCAGGTGTTAATGTGCACATTAGATTGAAAAGATCTGATTCGGCATTATCACTAACAAGTGCTACAACAGCACCAATTCTTCAATTAGTTGATGCCAAATTATTGGTGAGAAGAGTTCGTGTTGAGCCCTCTGTATTGGCTGGTCATCAACTGGGTCTTAATTCTAAGCATGCAATATATCCATTGAAAACAAAGGAAATTGTTCAATTTGCTATTGCTAAAGGTTCAGCTTCTTTCTATAAGGAACAAATATTTGGAGATAGATGAATGCACAACTTTATATTGGTAACATTTCAAAGTGAATCTCAATATAATGGATCATACTTAACATCGTGCTCAATTTTCAAAAATTTTGGAGTAACATCGTTAACTTTATCGAAAAATAGTGATTATAGAGAAACATTTACTCAAGATTTCGATAATGATAATTATTGTGCTACATATATGCAGAGTATAGTGAGAAATATGGGTTATTTGGATAAAAACCTTAATTGTGGTATAACTCTTGAAGATTTTAAAACCAAATATCCATTCTTTACATTTGTTTTGGCACCCGATTTTGATTTAAATCAGAGTAAATTACCTCAAAATGGAAATTTACGATTAGATATAAAGTTTTCTAAAGCTACAACTGAACCGGTACATGTTGTAATATATGGCGTATTTGAAAATGAGGTTCAAATAACTGCAAACAGAACAGTGTTGGTTTGAACGAACATTCTTGGTTTGAAAATGTTGGTTTGAATGGTATAAATGTATAGATAATATAGGATAATTTGTCATGGAGTAAGTTTTTCATGTATTATTAATATTATTGATGTAGTTCTGTTCAGGTCTATCGAATTGGAAAACAAATACTAGGACATGAATTTTTAGGGGTATTTCCTCTTGATAAAATTCCATATTTACTTAATAATCAAGCCATAATTGTCAATACTCTGTGGAGAACATTGGTTGGCAATATATATGAAACCTAGCAAGATATTTGTATTTGATCCTATGGGTTTCTATTATCCGGCTTTAATGGTTTCGAAACTTCAAACAATGGGTAAACCTATTGTATATAATAAAACTATGTATCAAAAACCATGGACATTAACATGTGGTCAACATTGTTTAGCTTGGTTATTATCCAAGCGATTTGATGTATAATAAATGTTTTATTGTTATGTTTTATTATTTTTTTTATTATTATTATTATTATTATTATTATTATTATTATTAATTAATTAATGGTCACAAAGACAGTGCATGTTAATTGCGTGATCATCACATGTTAAGTGCGTGATCACAAAGACATTGCATGTTAATTTATCATCACATGATAATTGCATGCATACACACACAAAACTGCATGTGTTTTACAAAGAAAACATACCTACACACTATAGGCTGCATGCATAAAAATCTCTCACCTATATGTGTGTTTTGCTTAAATATGATTGGCTAAATCCTGAAAATTTGATTCTCTTTATAAACATTGACAATATCCAAAGTTGTCACAATTAATTCAAAAAAAAAAAAATTTCAAATTTTTCAAAATTAACAATTTCAAAATATTCAATTTCAAAATGGAAAACGATAGTATTTTAAGAAAATTATTAGCAGAGGGAAACGGTAAGTTTTTTATTTTATTATTTCTTTTATTTATTTATTATTAAGGTACATTTAATTGGTATGATGTCACCGAAAAAGATAACGAAGTCATTTTAATCGAGGATAGCGGTAAATTATATTGTTATTAATTTATTATTATTGTTTTAGAAGTTATTACATCGAAGGAAGTAATAATCATCAGTGATAGCGAAGACGATATCAATCATGGTAAATTTTTTTTTTTTATTTTTATTATTATTTTAGTAGATTTGGATGAAGATTCTATGAAAGATAATGCCCCCGTTTCTGGGGATGCCCCCGTTTCTCGGGAAGATATGGATGCATACAATTATGCCCCCGTTTCTGGGGAAGACAACAGCTCTACAGATGATGATACTGATAAATGTTGGTTTTTTTTATTTTTATTTATTTTTAATAAAATTTTATTATTATTAACATTTGTTTATTGAAAACTTTTATTGAATACTTTTATTTATTGAATACTTTTATTTTATGAAAACTTTTATTGAATACTTTTATTTATTGAATACTTTTATTATTGAAAATTTATTGAAAACATTTATTGACGAATTTTATTGAATACTTTTATTGAATACTTTTATTGACGAAAATTTATTGAATACTTTATTGACAAATTTTATTGAATACTTTTATTGAATACTTTATTGACGAATTTTATTGAATACTTTATTGACAAATTTTATTGAAAACATATATTGAATACTTTATTGAATACTTTTATTGAATACTTTTATTGAATACTTTATTGACGAAAATTTATTGAATACTTTTTTGACAAATTTTATTGAATACTTTTATTGACGAAAATTTATTGAATACTTTTATTTATTGAATACTTTATTGACGAATTTTATTGAATACTTTATTGACAAATTTTATTGAAAACATATATTTAAATTTATTATTTTTAACAGGCAAATTATATCCAAAGTATTGCATCTCTTCAGCGTGTCATTCTTTAGAATGCCATGCTGAAATGAAGCGATACTATGGTCAAAAATTTTATGGCATCAAGTTTTTTATATGCCCTAAATGCGAGACTGCCCACCTAAATCAATTCACCTTAAATAAAAAGGCTCTTTTACGAAAAATAATGAAAAGAAAAAATAATAACAATAACAGAAAAAATAATAAAAATAATGACAATAATGACAATAATGACAATAATAATAATAATAATAATAATATGTCGAGACGTAATAACAACAATAATACATCGAAACATAATAATAGTAATAATAATAATAATATGTCGAGACGTAATAACAATAATAATACGTGGAAACATAATAAACGACCTGCTGCAAATATTCAGTGTGTTCCCTCTAAACTTAAAAGGGTTGAAATCATCATTAGCGATGATGAAGAAATTATCATTAGTGATGATGAAGAAATCATCATTAGCGATAATCAAATAGGGGGTTCGATCAATATCGATAATGAACCCGAAATAAGGTCAGATTTAAATGGGAGTCATAAAAGTATTAGATTTGATGTAGAACGTGAGAATCTAATACAAATCTCATTTACAAATAAAATAGTTAATAGATTAAAATATGAAATTAACCAAATGGGGTCTGTTAAAATACAATTCGCCATTCTTAT
Organism: Schmidtea mediterranea; assembly: GCA_022537955.1. NCBI lineage: Eukaryota > Metazoa > Platyhelminthes > Tricladida > Dugesiidae > Schmidtea > Schmidtea mediterranea. The sequence continues at coordinate 198,135,902 of CM039680.1, read as the reverse complement.
ACAATTCGAAAAAGATGGTGAAATAAAAGACAACTTTTTTAGTAATAAGGCAGAACTTTTCTCGGATAATTTTCTGCTTGATGGTATTTCTAAATTAAATAATAAAATAGAAAGATTCATATATTTAGGGAGCGGATGGCGGGTTGTTAAAATCAAAGAAATTGATTTTATATTAACAAAGTATTTCCCTATAAATAGACTAGCTGGCCATAGTTATATCCCAACACCGAGATCTTTATCTGGCAAAAAAGCTATAGTTAATGTTCAAAACAATGACCATCATATATATAGTATATTAGCCCTTTTAAAACGTAGTGTAGTTCGCTCCCATAGAAACAGAGTTTCTTCTTATGAGAATTATTTGGACGAATTAAATTTTGACCCCATTGACGATTGTCCTATGAGACTCTGTAATATTCCCAAGTTCGAAAGAAAGAACAAGGACTTAAATCTGGCTATAAATGTTTTGACTTTTAACGAAAAACCGTCTAAAACTCTAGATGATATAAACTATATCCCCCATCATCCGCATTTAGATATAATTCACCGGTCCAAGGTTACTAACGGTACACCTATTTATTTACTTCTTTTGGAGGACGGTGATAATTATCACTATACAGCTGTTTTTGATTTAAATAAATTAATGAACTGCCATGCGACTACATCTTGCAATGTGCAAATCTCTGTTCATTGGTGTCCCCATTGTCTTAACGGCTTTAGATTAAAACCTGCATTTGACGCCCACGTTGCCTTGTGCAGTAAAAATCAAACAGGTACTACCCTTTATATTTTGCCTAAAAATAAATATTTAAAATTTACAAATTTCGCAAAATCCATTACCCCGCCATTCGTAATTTATGCGGATTTTGAGTCAATTTTACCACTGGATATAAGGCATCATCAAATACATATGCCGATAGCAGCAGGTCTATTATTAATAAATAATTATACAAATACCAAACAATATTATAATTTTATTGGCGATGATTGCGTTTTGGCGTTTTTAAAAAAGATTGATGAAATCGCTCTTTCGATTGTCTTGCTATATTATGAGGTTCATTGTCAAAAACCTATAGGACCACTATCTTTCAAGGAGGAACGAGAGTTCAAGGATTGTCGCACATGTTATCTGTGTAAAAAGTTTATTAGGGATAAAGTTAAGGATCATTGTCATTTCTCAGGTAAGTATTTAGGGGCTGCTTGTATGAAGTGTAATGTTTCTCGACGAATCCAGAAACAATTACCTGTGGTTTTCCATAGTTTGAGGGGATATGATCTCCATCATATTTTAAAGTATGGTCTAAATAATTTTTCTTCTTGGGAATTAAATATTATTCCGACCACTACCGAAAAATTTATCTCCCTCATCGCATACATTAATAAATTGCCTGTTCGTTTTACAAATTGCGAGACAATGCTAGATTACATGCTAACCTACTTAAAATTAGACGTATTCCTTCTTGCAGATTATTTTCAGCAATTTCGCGCAAAAGCAATTGCTTATAATACTCTAGAACCTCTTAATTTTTATGGAATTCCTGGTATGTCATGGGCGTCAGCTCTCATGACATTACAGGAACCCATAGAACTTTTGCAGGGCATGGAAATGTTTAATTTCTATGAGGGAGGAATACGGGGTGGGTTAATATTTGTTAACAAACATTATGTCGCAAGTTCTGAGGATACAGAACTCTTGTATATAGATATAAATAATTTATATGGTTGGACACTTAGCCAATATCTTCCGTATGCTGATTTTGTTTGGGTGTATGATGGTTTGGATAATATTTTGAGTGAATGTGCGAATGTTGTGGATATCGAAATCCTTCCATATGAATATACTATGGAAGTTGATATTGAGATTCCAGATTATTTACATAATTTTTTGAATGATTTTCCGATTGGGCAGGAAAAGATGTGTCCACCGAATTCTAAAGTTGAGAAGTTGATGCTCACGCATTGGCCAAAAAAGAACCATGTTCTTCATTGGCGACTTCTCAGGCTTTATCTTTCTCTCGGTGTGAAGGTTGTTAAAGTTCATCGCGCAATTAAATTCAAGCAAGCACCTATATTTCATGCATACATAGACAAAAACACAAAATTAAGAGCTCAAAGTACTAGCGAGCTATATAGGGACTTGTTTAAACTTTATAATAATAGTTTGTATGGAAAGTTAGTCGAAAACCTTAAAAAACGGATGAATTTGAGGCTATGCAATTCTGATGAAAAGATGATTGTATATGCCTCAAAACCGACTTTCAGAAAATCTATCATAATTGATGATAATCTGATTGCTACTCATCTGAATAAGGATTCGATATGTTTAGACAGGCCTAGTTATATCGGACAAACAGTTCTAGACCTGTCTAAACTTAGAATGTACGAGCTACAATATAAAGAGCTAGCGAAATATCGCGATGAATTTAATTGTGAAATAAATATCGTTGCCGGCGACACTGATTCGTTTTTCCTTGAGGTTAAGAACTGTAGGCTAGACACTCTTTTGCCGGCAATGATAAGAGACAGCCTTTTAGATACATCGAATTACGACCCAGCACATCCCTTATACTCGAGGAAATTAGATTCCGTTATCGGAAAATTTAAACATGAAAGTAAAGGTCTCGGGTATAAGGAGTGGGTTTTCTTAAGACCCAAGTGCTATAGTCTTTTAGGTACAAAAGATTCGATGAGAGCTAAGGGGGTGAAGTTGTTGGGTACAGAGATTGATCACCAGTCATATTTAGACTGTTTTGAAAATGACACTATATTTACGGTGCCTCAAACTAGGATAGGGACGCGAAACCACCAATTATTCACATTTAAAAATAATAAAATTGCGCTTACCAATAACGACGATAAGCGTAATTGGGTGGGGAAAAATACCAGTCTCGCATTTGGGCACTATTTAGGATTTGATGCCATTGATCAAGTATCTCCAAGCTATCAAGGAACTCACAGTCCAAGCTATGACAGCTCCTGCTCATATTTCAGTAGAGACATCGATGATATACTTTTATCTGATTAATTTTTTCAAATAAAATGTATTTTACGATTTATTAGTTATTAATTTAACAATTTGTGTTAATGTATTAATAACAATTTATTTAGAGTTTTTATGAAAATTGGGTCTAGAAAAACATGATGTTGATAATAATTTATTTAGAGTTTTTATGAAAATTGGGTCTAGAAAAACATGATGTTGATAATAATTTATTTAGAGTTTTTATTTATTTTATAATTAATAATTTTTATTTTATGAAAAAATCGAGAGAGAAAAATGCATCGAGAAAACTTGATTTATTGATAATAATATTAACAATTTGGTCTTTGTTTGTTGATAATAATATGTTTTATTTGTTTTATTTGTTTTTATTGTTAATAATAATTTTATTAGTATTAATTTAGTAATAATGTGTTTTGTTAGTGTTAGTAATAATAGTTTTATTTTTGTTGTTAGTTTTATTTTGGTAATAATGTGTTTTATTTGTTTTTTTTATTAATAAGAGTAATAATAGTAATAGTAATAAAAATAATAATGTGTTTTATTTGTATATAGTTTTTATTAATTATAGTAATAATATTAATAATAGTAATAATAATAATAATAATAATAAAAATAGTAATAATAATAATAATAATAAAAATAGTAATAATAATAATAATAATAATAATAGTAATAATAATAATAAAAATAGTAATAATAATAATAATAGTAATAATAATAATAATAATAATAGTAATAATAATAATAATAAAAATAATAATAATTAAAATAATATATATATATATATATATACTATTTATAAAAGTAAGTAGTACAATAATAAAAATAATCATTGTAATAATAGTAATAATAATAATAATAAAAATAATAATTAATATATATATATACTACTTATAAAAGTAAGTAGTACAATAATAAAAATAATAATATTTTTAAAAATAATAATATTTATAAAAAATAATAATAATAAATAATAATAATAATAATAATAATAATAATAATAATGTATGTCTTGGTTTTTTATTATTTATAAAAATAATAATAAAAATAATATTTTTAGAAATATTTACAAAATATATACTACTTATAAAAGTAAGTAGATATATTATAATTGAAAAATGATTAAAAAATCCGTGACCTTGAAAAATTTTTGAATGACCTTGACCTACTTTTAAATGACCTTGACCTACTTTTAAATGACCTTGAAAAATTTTGTACTTTTCAACATAGAAAAAATTTTGAAAAAATTTCGAAAAATATTCTATGTTTTGGTCCAGCGGTGACATAGGAAATCGTGTACTTTTAAACATAGGAAAAATTTTGAAAAAATGTATGAGTCATGGTCTTTGTTTCAATGACCTTGAAAAATATGATGAGTCATCCAATGACCTTGAGTGAGTCATGGTCTTTGTTTTAAAATTTTTGTACTTTTAAAAATTTTGTACTTTTGGACTTAGCGCAAAAAAAAATTTTTCCCGGGGGGCTGGGGGAGGGGGTATGTGGTCCAGCGGTGACATGGTCTAGCGTTGACATATCTAACTACTTTGGATAAATTTCTAAAAATTTAAGAAACAACAATTTATTGAATTTATATTTATGTAATATTTTCTACAAAATTTGACTATGAATCAGATTTATTTAAGGTATTCACGAATTTTCGGCATATTAATATATTATGATTAAGATAAATTATTTTAAGATTCCATTTAATTTATATTAAACTTTCGATTAATTCAAATTATAGCTCATCTAATTACAATTATAGCTCATTTTAAATAAGACCTCAATTAAAATAATTATGTGATCTTTTAACTTCTTTTCGAGAAAAATTTAGATTTTTTAATTTCCAAAATAAATATATTTTAGAGTACCACTAATATTACCTCTTTATTTACTAAATTTAATTAAAAACTAATTTAAAAATATTTGACTATGAATCAGTAAATATATCAAAAAACATCATTTTCCACATATTCCCTTAAATTCCATTCTTCTTCTCATCTGTCATAACCATTTTGTTGATTCTTTCTTTGGTAGTGTGAATTTTGTTTGTGGCTGAAGTGTTTATATTATTAATTTTCATTCACTTTTACTCTAAACTCTTTCATAAGAATATTACTTATAAATCCGGGCTTCGTATCTTTTACAATCATCATTGAAATAATTTTGGTCATCTGGTTCCATATAGTCATACATCCCATGGATTGTTTACCTCCAGTTGAAAATACATTATGTAATAGTATAGTACTACATTGAAGGTATGATTTGTCTATTTTCTCACACACAGTCTTGCTCATAACTGTTATTGCACTCCTGAATCCCATAACAAATCTACTTCTGTATTATTCCATCTTTCGTAAGATACATCTCTTCTTCCGCCTTTTCTCTTAGTTACTCATTTTTTATTTCATAATTTATTGTCTTGGATCTACCAACAAAATGAAACCCATTGAGTTGATGATGTTTTTTCCGCCTTCTCTCATAGTAATATACTTTTCATGAACAGTGTATTTTTCTTCGATTACACCGTGAGCTATCCTGAGATACTGACTATTCTCGGTTTAACCTTGTCTTTCACATTTGAATATAATTTTTTGATGCGCAATATTCTTTGATATCATCGGATCATAATTAAAAACAATCTTGATACCATATTCATTCTTGCCACATTTTAGGCATTTATTTTCTATGTGTCCTTTTGCCACAGTAGAAACAATCACTTACTTTTAATTTTGGAACCGGTGATTGTGAAGTCTTCTGCTTTCGTCATAAATTTTTTTGCTATGTTCTTCATGGAAACTGTTGTCAGTTTCTTTTTGGGTTATTTGGAATTTTTATCGTCGTCCCTGGTAGTTTTCGGCTTATAGAAATGATTCCCGTATAAGATATTCGTCATGTCTTGTTTCTTGGTAACCAATCAGCTTTTCTGATAGTTTTCTTTGTATGGGTGTAAATCTGGTATGTTGAGTATCCTGCAGAACTCTTACCTGGCCTCTCTTAGTTAGGTTACATTATATTTTTAACCTTTTGCTTTGATAGATTGTTTTATATTGCTTCACATTTTATAACTCTCAAACATCGTTGCCATCGCTCTCGTTTCTTAATTAAAAATTATAGTGTACTCTTAAATGTATAAAGAAATCAGAAGTCAAGACTTATTTTTTAAAGAAAAGGTACATTTCACCCATTGCTGCTTGTTATTAAAGTGATAAAATTATTGAATGAAAAGGATCAACAACTACTGAAGGGATAAATCATTTGAAACCTCTTGGCATATTTGTACACAAAGTCCAGCATGAAATTATTATGGATTCTGATCAAAAGATAAAATAGAAAATCCAATATGTAACATCTTTATCAATTTTATAAAGAAGGAATCTTTTATGGAGATAATGTTAAGAGTCGTGGCAGGTGATGGCATGTCCATGAAAGTTATAGAATTGTTGAGGATACCTAAATAATAGAGTAAAATAATTAATAAACATGTAAAATGATTGGGGGAAACAATGAGAAGTGAGTAAGATGAAATAATGGAAAACCCAAGTCAAAATGGAAGCCAGCGTCGATTGAAAATTAATAAAATTACCCCGGGCAATTTGATTTGAGAAAGCAACAAAATTTCCAATTTGACAACTTATTTGTAAAACAAATTAGCCAATTTAATAGAAGTTTTGCAATAAATCGATTTTAAAAAGAGAGATTTCAATTGCAAGAAATGTATAAAAAGGAGAAACAACTTAGTCGGACTGCCAGTGTGATTGAAGGCAAAGCGAAGAAATTTAAAGGTTATAACTAGAACAAAGTTAATTTAGAGCGAAACCATAGTATTACTCCTTGTGCGCCAGAAGGGAGTTATCTCGTTGGAAGAATTTTTCCAGTGTGAGAGGATAAAGTTATTATTGAAAAGAGTGCAGATTGACAATGATATTAAAAATTGATTTAGCTTGAAAATTGTTATTGAAATCGTATGGATAAAGATCATTATCATTTTACTGGAAAATATATTGTTCCTGCATGTAGCAAATGCAATTTATCCAGAAAAATAATTAAAAAATCTTTCGTACAGATACACTGTGGAGATTAATTTTTAAATACCGAATGGACTTTATGATTTATTGTATGATTTCCCATTGCATAGCGATGCTTACACCAAACTCAGAGCTGAATCACTTAAAAAATCTTTATAAGTTTCTCAACAAAAGTCTACATGACAAGACCATAGAAAGTTAAAGAAAAAAATGGATTTAAGATTGTGCAATAATTAACAGAAAATAGTCACATATGTATTGAAGCCAACTTTCCGAAGAACCATCAACATTGCTGATGATTAAATTGCAGCCATACTGGATAAAGATTCAATGTGTCAAATGGTTTTGGATATATCAAAACTTCGAATGTATGAGCTTTAATATGTAGAATTAGCTAAATGTCAAAATCAGTTCAATCGCCATATCAACATTGTTGCAGGGTATACAGATTCCTTCTTCTTAGAAATTAAAAATTGCAAATTAGATAAACTTTTACCTATAATGATTTCAGATAATCTACATCTAATTATGATTTAAATCACCAATTGTATGGTAAAAGTTTAGACTATGTCATTGGAAAATTTAAAAACAAAAGTAAGGATATTTGTTACGAAGAGTGGATATTTCTCAGATCAAAATGTTACAGTTTATTAGGTAATACTTGTACAGCAAAATTCAAAGGGGTAACATTGAAAGATACTGACATAAAGCATCAGTCTTATCGTGATTATTACAATAAAATAGAAATAGAAATTTTGAATAGGTACTACCAACCATCAGTTTCATAGTTTCAAAACAACCAGGGCCGTTTTAACAACTAAGTGGCAACCTAAGGCAGCAAATTTCTGGGTGGCACTAAAAGCAACGTAAAATAGAAATATTAAAATAATTTCCACCTTTAAGTAATAAATGGATTGAATAATGTGGAGTGACGCCGACCTTTAAACATGGAATTTTTAGTTAATTTATATTAATATTTAAAGTTTTATTGCAATATATTACATTTTGTTTTTTCCCACCAGATGAAACGAATTGCATAGTATAAATTTGATCACTAGTAGAGTTTGACGGTTCGGATTATCCGTATCCGATATCCGCGAATATCCGCATTCGGCATCCGCAAAAAAATACTCGCGGTTATCGAATTTTAAAAGAAAATAAAATTTTCTTATTCATAAGAGAAATATTCTAAATAGGCTTAGAAAAAAATGATTTTTTTTGCAAATTCTAAGTAAACAGTAAAGTATTTTATGTGTAATTCAAGTACATTGCATAATTTATTTTTATACCGGAAGACGTTTATATATTTAACTTAACAGTTTCCATCAGCATTATTTATTAAAAATCGGTAATCATTATTTTGTAAATAATAAGTAATTTGTACTTCAATAATATAATACGTATTAATTCTTGTTATTAGAAATTGATACATTTAACCTATAAATCAAGGAATTGAACAAAATCAAAGGTTATAAAATATATTATTTTTTCCGTAAAAAAGTTCCTGTTTAAGAATATTTAAAAAGAATTCCAACTACCAATAAGAATATTGTCTGGTTTTTATTTCAAATAGTGATGGAAGCACTAGTGCAATGTTTAACCGTCTGAACTGATATACAAAATCAATTGTAAACGGGATAATGATAAATCTATTTTTGGGTAGCCAAATTCCAAAAAAATTAAAGAAAAAACTATAATGGATTTTGTTAAACGGCAAAGTTTAAATGAAATTGTTTAAAGATTAGCTGCTGAAGACGGAATAACAATTCGTGCGATTACATAGTCTAAGTTTATAAGGCAATCTATTTCAGACAGGTTATAACCTTCAAAAAGTGAAAATGGTGTTATATGACTTATTCATACTGAATTTGAAAGTAGGAAACAAGAGTTAATAGAAAAATTAACAGCAATTAAGAAAGATGGTGGTAAGTTTAGTATAATCTTTATGAGTGGCTAAGTGCATGAAACCAGCGGTACATTAATATTTATGCACATGGAAAGAATGGAAATTGCTACAATCTAGGTGTAGTAAGAGCTATTTGTTCATGTACTTCAGCTGTTATCTTAGAAATTGTGACAAAACAGGTATGTACCACAAATTATGGTGATAATGTGATGGTTAAGTATCGAAGAAATTGTCCTTCCAAATCACTATTATGTTTGTGTCACGGGCCGCATTTGGCAGCAGTGTAAACCTTTTATAAATCGAGAAATCATGATTCTGATATTATTAACAACGATGATGATGACGACTTTTAAATCAGTGAATTATTCATTGATTTGAATGAAAAATAACTCGTAGATGATGATTATGTCGACATACAAAAGAATATAAAGAACGTGCAGATTTTAATCAAGTTTTTGAAAACATCTAGTGTTACAAAGTCAATTTTACAAAAGAAAATTGTAGATGAAATTGGACAGGAACTTTAACTTTAACTGGATGTAAAACACAGGTGGAACTCTATTCACTCTATGTTAGAAAAACTAATCAGAGTACGGATTCCAGTTCAAAACACGCTCATTGAATTAAATATACTTCATCTAGTATCTAGAATAGATTTCAACAAACTATCTAGCTTAATGAATGTAATAAAATCACTAACATTAGCTGTTGAAACATTTGAGACAGAATGCCAATTTATTGACAGCAAAAGGACCAATGAATTTTCTGTACAACAAATTAGATTAATGTAAAGTAGTGGGATGTGTCACATCCAGCACATGTCACATCCAGCACAGTACCCCCTCCCCCCCGCTAAGAGAAAATTTTTCTAAATCCAAAAGTACAAAAAATTTTTAAGACAAAGACAATGACTCATTCAAGGTCATTGGATGACTCATCATATTTTTTCAAGGCCATTTAAATAAAGACCATGACTCATTCAAGGTCATTGGATGACTCATCATATTTTTTCAAGGTCATTTAAACAAAGACCATGACTCATTCAAGGTCATTGGATGACTCATCATATTTTTCACGGTCATTTAAACAAAGACAATGACTCATCATACTTTTTCAAGGTCATTTAAACAAAGACCATGACTCATTCAAGGTCATTGGATGACTCATCATATTTTTTCAAGGTCATTTAAACAAAGACCATGACTCATTCAAGGTCATTGGATGACTCATCATATTTTTCAATGTCATTGAAACAAAGACAATGACTCATCATACTTTTTCAAGGTCATTTAAACAAAGACCATGACTCATTCAAGGTCATTGGATGACTCATCATATTTTTCAAGGTCATTTAAACAAAGACCATGACTCATTCAAGGTCATTGGATGACTCATCATATGTTTCCAAGGTCATTCAAAATTTCTCAAGGTCATATTATTTTTAAACATTTTTAAATTTAAATTTACTACTTATAAAAATAAGTAGTATATATTTTTTTAATTTATTTTATTATTATTAAATTAAATTGTTTGTTTTAATCAAGTCAATTATTTTATTATTATTATTATTATTATTAATATTATTAATATTATTATTTTTATTTTTATTATTATTTTTATTTTTATTATTATTATTAACATTATTACTATATAATGAAAACCATGACATGCATGTTTTAATTTTTATTAATATTATTATTTTTATTATTATTATTATTATTTTTATTATTATTACATTTTTTAATTTTTATTACAAGTTTTATTTATTAAGATTATAATTTTTTATTATTATTATTACATGTTTTAATTTTTATTACAAGTTTTATTTATTATTCTTTTTATTATTTTTAGTTATTATTATAAATATTATTATCATTATTTTTATTACTTTTTATTAATAATACATATATATATATATAATAAAACAAATACATAAAAACAACTATATAAAAAACATCTATATAAAAACAACTATATATAAAATACAACAAGTTCATAAAAAGTAAATCAATTATTAATAATACAATTAAACAAATATCAAGTTTTATTTCACGTTTCTTCACGCTTGGCATTTGATTATGAAAATATTGATAATAAAAATAATAATAATAAATTATAACAAATGAAAATACCAAAGAGAAATTTTCACAATTTTTATTTTTATATACAAATTTGTTAATAAATATCAATAACATTCTCAAATATCTCATCAAATTGCTGATTGCGAACTGCTGGATCGGTTTCAGGCATGATTATATTACCACCAACATCAAGGACATCAACCCCTCTATAATGACCATATGCAAAACTCGAGTTTTTCCCTACCCAAGCTCTCTTATCGTCATGATTATTTAATGCTATTTTAGAATTTTTAAAAGTGAACAGCTGATGATTTCGGGTCCCTATCCTAGTTTGAGGTACCGACATAATAGTATTGTTATTATAACAATTCAAATATGATTGGTGTTTAATGTCGGTACCCGGTAATTTTACACCCTTAGCTCGCATTGTTGATTTATTTCCTAACAAGCTATAACATTTAGGGCGCAAGAAAACCCACTCGCTATATCCTAACTCTTTACTCTCATCCTTGAACTTGCCAATAACCGAGTCAAGTCGTCTAGAATATAAAGGATGAGAAGGATCATAATTTGATGTATCTAACAGATCATCCGAAATCATAGCTTTTAATAAAATTTCTAATTTAAAATTTTTTATCTCCAAAAAGAAGCTATCTGTATCACCCGCTACTAGATTGATATCACAATTATAAATATCACGATATTTTTGTAACTCAACATACTGTAACTGGTACATCCGTAGTTTGGATAAATCTAGAACTGATTGACCAATATAACTAGGTCTATCCAAACATATTGAGTCCTTATTAAGATGAGCGGCAAAAAGATCATCAGTAATCTCTATTGTTTTTCTAAATGCCGGTTTTGACGAATATGTAATTAACTTTTCAGCTGAATTACATAATCGCAAATTCATCCTCTTTTTAAGGTTCTCAACAGATTTACCATACAGACTGTTGTTATCCAATTTAAATAAATCTCTATATAATTCACTAACTGCATTTGCACGCAAGTTAGTGTTTTTATCGATATAATGTTTAAAAATAGGAGCTTGCTTGTATTTAATAGCTCTATGTATATGTGTAACCTTAGCCCCGAGAGAAAGATAAAGCCTGAGAAGCCTCCAATGAAGAACATATTTCTTCTTAGGATAATGCGTTAGCATTAACTTCTCAACTTTTGAATTTGGTGGGCACATCTTTTCCGGTCCAATCGGAAAGTCATTTAGAAAATCATGTAAATTATCTGGAATCTCGATATCAACTTCCATAGTATATCCATATGGAAGGATTTCAATATCCACAACATTCGCACATTCATTCAAAACCTCATCCAAACCATCATACACCCAAGTAAAATCAGCGTAAGGAAGACTTTGGCTGAGAGCCCAACCATACAGATTATTTATATCTATGTACAATAATTTTGTATCCTCCGAAGCAGCAATGTAATGTTTGTTAACAAATGTTAACCCACCCCGTATTCCACCTTCGTAAAAATTGAACATTTCCATGTCCTGTAAAAGTTCAATGGGTTCCGTTAATGTCATAAGCGCTGAAGCCCATGACATACCCGGAATGCCATAAAAGTTTAGAGGTTCAAGACCATTGTAAACAATAGCCTTGGCACGGAATTGTTGAAAATAGTCCGCAAGGAGGAATACATCAAGTTTAAGGTAAATTAACATATAATCACGCAAAGTCCTACAGTTTTGCTGCGTCCAGATTAGTTGTGCCCTATCGTACTCATCTTCACTTACGCCCTCCCAAATTGGAGGCAACGCATAAGTAGTCTCAAGAACTTCCTCCGAAACAGCAAAATTATACGGAAAAATACCTTTACAGTCGACTATAGAACCTTGAAAGACAGACGAAGTCAATGGAAGAGAAGTTAGCGTTTTCACAGCCTTAGCTAACGAACAATTAACAAATTGCATACTGTCGATAAAGCAAACAGCCAATTTGTTAATGTGAACAATTAATGAAATAAATTTTTCTGTAGAGGTCGGTATGATATCTAAATTCCATGAAGGAAAGCGATCGAGACCATATTTTAAAATATGGTGAAGGTCATACCCTCTTAAATTATGAAAGACTATAGGTAGTAACCGATAAATCCTACGAGCTATATTACATTTTCGGCAAGCTGCCCCTAGATAATTACCAGTAAAATGGCAATGATCTCTAACCGGATTTACAATCGGTTTTTTACATAAATAACAGGTTCGACAAGATTTAAACTGTCGAACCTCACTGAAAGACATAGGCCCTATCAATTTATCACCTTCCGAATCATAGTACGGAATAACAATTTCAGTTGCAATTTCCTCAATTTTCTTAAGAAAATCAGGAATGCAATCAAGTCCGTAAAAGTAATAATATGATTTTGTGTTAGTATAATTATTAATTAATAAAAGGCCTGCTGCAATAGGCATATGAATTTGATGATGTCTATCATCAGGAGGTAAAACCGATTCAAAATCGGCATAAATCACAAAAGGTGGGGTGATATGTTTAGAATAATTTAGGAATTCTAAATTTTTATTTTCGGGGAGCGTGTATAGGGTTGTGCCAGTCTGATTTTTGGCACATAATGCAACATGTGTATTGAATGCATTATCTAATCTAAACCCATTAAGGCAATGTGGACACCAACGACATCTAATTTGAATGTTACAGTCAGGGTTTTGATGGCAATTCATTAACCAGTTGATATTGGTCACAGCGGTATAATGATATCTATCATTATTTTCAAGTAGTAATAAATAAATAGGGTTTCCGTCAGTGACTTTGCTTCTATGGATCAAACTTAAATGAGGATGGTGAAAGACATAATTATCTGGAACCTCATCAATTATAACAGTTGGTGTGTACGAAAACACATTTATTGCTAATTTTAAAGTCGAATTTTTCTTTTCGAACTTTGGGATGTTTATTAATTTCATGGGACAATCCGTGATCTCATCGTACTCTAATTCGTCTAAAAACTCGGTATATTTAGAGACTCTTTGGGGGTTTTCACCAATTATATCTTTCTTTAATAAATAAAGAATAGACTAAAGGAAGCACTTGTCGTCATTGTTTTTTATATTTACTATAGCTCCTTTATTTTTCAATGCAGAAGGGGTTTTAATATATTTATGTCCAGAAAAACGATTAATAGGAGCATATTTTGTTAAAATAAAGTGAATTTCCATAATATTAATAACACGCCATCCACTGCCTAAATGGGTGAATTGTTCTATTTTTTCATTAAGCTTATTAACCCCTTCACTTAAAAAGTTATCTGAAAATGTCTCCGCATTATTTGAAAAATAATTGTCACGGATCTCGCCATCTTTTTCAAATTTAATTAATATCGCGAATTGAATTTTAACGCTCCCCATTTTATTTATCTCAAAAATTAATTTATTACTGATTCGCTCAGTTAAAGTTACTGTAATTAGTTGCGCGTTAGATATATCAAAACGTAAAGTTTTGATAGCGCCATTTAAATTTACTGAAATGTTCGGCTCATTCTCTAATACAGAACCTCCGAATTGTATAATATTTTCATTATTTATAATAGGTATATTATTTATAATATTTTCATTATTTATAGTATTTTCATTAATTATAATAGGTATATTATTTATAATATTTTCATTATTTATAGAGGATGATGATTCGTCGGAATCAGGAGATAAATGTTAGTTTTTTATTTATTTTTATTTATCGAAATTAAGTTAATGATATTTGAAGTATTATTAAAATATTACATCAAATATCAATAATTTATAATAATTTATAATAAATTTATAATAAGGATCTATTTATTTCAAAAGTTTGATGATAAATATATTTTTAAATTGATGAAATTTAAAGTATTATTTTAATAATACTTCAAATATCATTAATTTATAATATATTTTAAAAAAGTATTATTACTGAAACATATATTAACATAATAAATTATAAACAAATATAGTTGAACAAATAGTTTTTGAATTATATAGGCATTTTTATTATAGATCTTACGTAATTGAATTATATATGAATTATATAGGAATTATTTTAATAGATATCATATTTAATAGTTTGCAGTGAGCATGCAAATATTATTGTATTTAAGGTTTTATTTATTAGAATTATTAAATAGTTTGCAGTGAGCATGCAAATATTATTGTATATAGGTTTATTTGTTAGAATTATTAGATATTTTATATCATAGTTACTTTATATAGGTTTTTAATTTAATATTTTTATTAGGCACTTTTTATCCGAGATATTGCATCTCATCGTTGCAACATAATGAAAGTTGCCATGAAGAAATGAAAAAATATTACCGCCATAGATTTAATGGCATCAAATTTTTTATCTGCGCCATATGCAAAACATCCCAGAACATTAAATATAAAGAATTTTATAGGGAACATGGGGTTCATTTAAATTCTTTCAAGTCTAGTAAAATAAATATGTTTAAGAAAATTAATAAAAATAACGTCGATATTTTGAATATACTACAAAATAAAAAAACATCAAATAAAAAGAATAAAAGACCTGCTGCACCTATTAAAATTAATATCCCAAATAAAATAATTAAAAAAGAAGTCATCGAAATCAGTGATGATGATGACTCTAATATTATAAATAATAAAAATATTATAAATAATATACCTATTATAAATAATGAAAATACTATAAATAATGAAAATATTATAAATAATATACCTATTATAAATAATGAAAATACTATAAATAATGAAAATATTATAAATAATATACCTATTATAATTAATGAAAATACTATAAATAATGAAAATATTATAAATAATATACCTATTATAAATAATGAAAATATTATACAATTCGGAGGTTCTGTATTAGAGAATGAGCCGAACATTTCAGTAAATTTAAATGGCGCTATCAAAACTTTACGTTTTGATATATCTAACGCGCAACTAATTACAGTAACTTTAACTGAGCGAATCAGTAATAAATTAATTTTTGAGATAAATAAAATGGGGAGCGTTAAAATTCAATTCGCGATATTAATTAAATTTGAAAAAGATGGCGAGATCCGTGACAATTATTTTTCAAATAATGCGGAGACATTTTCAGATAACTTTTTAAGTGAAGGGGTTAATAAGCTTAATGAAAAAATAGAACAATTCACCCATTTAGGCAGTGGATGGCGTGTTATTAATATTATGGAAATTCACTTTATTTTAACAAAATATGCTCCTATTAATCGTTTTTCTGGACATAAATATATTAAAACCCCTTCTGCATTGAAAAATAAAGGAGCTATAGTAAATATAAAAAACAATGACGACAAGTGCTTCCTTTAGTCTATTCTTTATTTATTAAAGAAAGATATAATTGGTGAAAACCCCCAAAGAGTCTCTAAATATACCGAGTTTTTAGACGAATTAGAGTACGATGAGATCACGGATTGTCCCATGAAATTAATAAACATCCCAAAGTTCGAAAAGAAAAATTCGACTTTAAAATTAGCAATAAATGTGTTTTCGTACACACCAACTGTTATAATTGATGAGGTTCCAGATAATTATGTCTTTCACCATCCTCATTTAAGTTTGATCCATAGAAGCAAAGTCACTGACGGAAACCCTATTTATTTATTACTACTTGAAAATAATGATAGATATCATTATACCGCTGTGACCAATATCAACTGGTTAATGAATTGCCATCAAAACCCTGACTGTAACATTCAAATTAGATGTCGTTGGTGTCCACATTGCCTTAATGGGTTTAGATTAGATAATGCATTCAATACACATGTTGCATTATGTGCCAAAAATCAGACTGGCACAACCCTATACACGCTCCCCGAAAATAAAAATTTAGAATTCCTAAATTATTCTAAACATATCACCCCACCTTTTGTGATTTATGCCGATTTTGAATCGGTTTTACCTCCTGATGATAGACATCATCAAATTCATATGCCTATTGCAGCAGGCCTTTTATTAATTAATAATTATACTAACACAAAATCATATTATTACTTTTACGGACTTGATTGCATTCCTGATTTTCTTAAGAAAATTGAGGAAATTGCAACTGAAATTGTTATTCCGTACTATGATTCGGAAGGTGATAAATTGATAGGGCCTATGTCTTTCAGTGAGGTTCGACAGTTTAAATCTTGTCGAACCTGTTATTTATGTAAAAAACCGATTGTAAATCCGGTTAGAGATCATTGCCATTTTACTGGTAATTATCTAGGGGCAGCTTGCCGAAAATGTAATATAGCTCGTAGGATTTATCGGTTACTACCTATAGTCTTTCATAATTTAAGAGGGTATGACCTTCACCATATTTTAAAATATGGTCTCGATCGCTTTCCTTCATGGAATTTAGATATCATACCGACCTCTACAGAAAAATTTATTTCATTAATTGTTCACATTAACAAATTGGCTGTTTGCTTTATCGACAGTATGCAATTTGTTAATTGTTCGTTAGCTAAGGCTGTGAAAACGCTAACTTCTCTTCCATTGACTTCGTCTGTCTTTCAAGGTTCTATAGTCGACTGTAAAGGTATTTTTCCGTATAATTTTGCTGTTTCGGAGGAAGTTCTTGAGACTACTTATGCGTTGCCTCCAATTTGGGAGGGCGTAAGTGAAGATGAGTACGATAGGGCACAACTAATCTGGACGCAGCAAAACTGTAGGACTTTGCGTGATTATATGTTAATTTACCTTAAACTTGATGTATTCCTCCTTGCGGACTATTTTCAACAATTCCGTGCCAAGGCTATTGTTTACAATGGTCTTGAACCTCTAAACTTTTATGGCATTCCGGGTATGTCATGGGCTTCAGCGCTTATGACATTAACGGAACCCATTGAACTTTTACAGGACATGGAAATGTTCAATTTTTACGAAGGTGGAATACGGGGTGGGTTAACATTTGTTAACAAACATTACATTGCTGCTTCGGAGGATACAAAATTATTGTACATAGATATAAATAATCTGTATGGTTGGGCTCTCAGCCAAAGTCTTCCTTACGCTGATTTTACTTGGGTGTATGATGGTTTGGATGAGGTTTTGAATGAATGTGCGAATGTTGTGGATATTGAAATCCTTCCATATGGATATACTATGGAAGTTGATATCGAGATTCCAGATAATTTACATGATTTTCTAAATGACTTTCCGATTGGACCGGAAAAGATGTGCCCACCAAATTCAAAAGTTGAGAAGTTAATGCTAACGCATTATCCTAAGAAGAAATATGTTCTTCATTGGAGGCTTCTCAGGCTTTATCTTTCTCTCGGGGCTAAGGTTACACATATACATAGAGCTATTAAATACAAGCAAGCTCCTATTTTTAAACATTATATCGATAAAAACACTAACTTGCGTGCAAATGCAGTTAGTGAATTATATAGAGATTTATTTAAATTGGATAACAACAGTCTGTATGGTAAATCTGTTGAGAACCTTAAAAAGAGGATGAATTTGCGATTATGTAATTCAGCTGAAAAGTTAATTACATATTCGTCAAAACCGGCATTTAGAAAAACAATAGAGATTACTGATGATCTTTTTGCCGCTCATCTTAATAAGGACTCAATATGTTTGGATAGACCTAGTTATATTGGTCAATCAGTTCTAGATTTATCCAAACTACGGATGTACCAGTTACAGTATGTTGAGTTACAAAAATATCGTGATATTTATAATTGTGATATCAATCTAGTAGCGGGTGATACAGATAGCTTCTTTTTGGAGATAAAAAATTTTAAATTAGAAATTTTATTAAAAGCTATGATTTCGGATGATCTGTTAGATACATCAAATTATGATCCTTCTCATCCTTTATATTCTAGACGACTTGACTCGGTTATTGGCAAGTTCAAGGATGAGAGTAAAGAGTTAGGATATAGCGAGTGGGTTTTCTTGCGCCCTAAATGTTATAGCTTGTTAGGAAATAAATCAACAATGCGAGCTAAGGGTGTAAAATTACCGGGTACCGACATTAAACACCAATCATATTTGAATTGTTATAATAACAATACTATTATGTCGGTACCTCAAACTAGGATAGGGACCCGAAATCATCAGCTGTTCACTTTTAAAAATTCTAAAATAGCATTAAATAATCATGACGATAAGAGAGCTTGGGTAGGGAAAAACTCGAGTTTTGCATATGGTCATTATAGAGGGGTTGATGTCCTTGATGTTGGTGGTAATATAATCATGCCTGAAACCGATCCAGCAGTTCGCAATCAGCAATTTGATGAGATATTTGAGAATGTTATTGATATTTATTAACAAATTTGTATATAAAAATAAAAATTGTGAAAATTTCTCTTTGGTATTTTCATTTGTTATAATTTATTATTATTATTTTTATTATCAATATTTTCATAATCAAATGCCAAGCGTGAAGAAACGTGAAATAAAACTTGATATTTGTTTAATTGTATTATTAATAATTGATTTACTTTTTATGAACTTGTTGTATTTTATATATAGTTGTTTTTATATAGATGTTTTTTATATAGTTGTTTTTATGTATTTGTTTTATTATATATATATATATATGTATTATTAATAAAAAGTAATAAAAATAATGATAATAATATTTATAATAATAACTAAAAATAATAAAAAGAATAATAAATAAAACTTGTAATAAAAATTAAAACATGTAATAATAATAATAAAAAATTATAATCTTAATAAATAAAACTTGTAATAAAAATTAAAAATGTAATAATAATAAAAATAATAATAATAATAATAAAAATAATAATATTAATAAAAATTAAAACATGCATGTCATGGTTTTCATTATATAGTAATAATGTTAATAATAATAATAAAAATAAAAATAATAATAAAAATAAAAATAATAATATTAATAATATTAATAATAATAATAATAATAAAATAATTGACTTGATTAAAACAAACAATTTAATTTAATAATAATAAAATAAATTAAAAAAATATATACTACTTATTTTTATAAGTAGTAAATTTAAATTTAAAAATGTTTAAAAATAATATGACCTTGAGAAATTTTGAATGACCTTGGAAACATATGATGAGTCATCCAATGACCTTGAATGAGTCATGGTCTTTGTTTAAATGACCTTGAAAAATATGATGAGTCATCCAATGACCTTGAATGAGTCATGGTCTTTGTTTAAATGACCTTGAAAAATATGATGAGTCATCCAATGACCTTGAATGAGTCATGGTCTTTGTTTCAATGACATTGAAAAAATATGATGAGTCATCCAATGACTTTGAATGAGTCATGGTCTTGGTTTAAATTACCTTGAAAAATATGATGAGTCATTGTCTTTGTTTCAATGACATTGAAAAATATGATGAGTCATCCAATGACCTTGAATGAGTCATGGTCTTTGTTTCAATGACATTGAAAAAATATGATGAGTCATCCAATGACTTTGAATGAGTCATGGTCTTTGTTTAAATTACCTTGAAAAATATGATGAGTCATCCAATGACCTTGAATGAGTCATTGTCTTTGTCTTAAAAATTTTTTGTACTTTTGGACTTAGAAAAATTTTCTCTCAGCGGGGGGGAGGGGCTACTGTGCTGGATGTGACATGTGCTGGATGTGACACATCCCACTACTATGTAATGACGAGATTAGTACTACTGCAAAATCCCGAGTATAAGCTGCAGCTAATACGTACAAAAAGGCATCATTTTTGAATTGCAGCTAATATGATGTGCAGCTTATACAACTAAAAAACAATACAAATCGAAGATAAGATTATTTATTTAAATTTTCAACATCACACTCCTCAAAACCATCACACTTTTCATTGTCAATAAAAGTGAAATTTTCTAGTAATTCTACAATGTTTGGATCAGACTCGTTCACATTCATTTCATTTTCTTCAATTTCAAGAACATCGTCGTCTTCACCGAATGCAACACGAAAACCATTCAAAATGGTGAAAAGGTTAACATCTTCCCAAGAGGAAACAATCCATTCGAAAATAGTATTCCAGTCAGCTGCTTTCATATTTCCGGACTTAGTATGTTTGATGTTTTAATAATCTTTAATGATCCAATCCTCACACTTCTTGCGCAATTTTGACTTGAACGAACGGTTAACAGTAAGATCTAATGGCTGCACCTTTGATGTCAATCTGGCAGGTATGAAAGCTACTTTGGATTCCTTCTTAATTTTATTAAGTGTAGTACTGACAAGATGTGAGCGATGCATATCAAATAAAAGCAATGATGGTACTTTTGGATCCTGGTTTCATGGTGTCTTTGGAGGCAATGTAATTCGACTCTTCCATACTTTCTTGAGCCATATCTCAAGAGTTTCATGATTCATCCAACCAGTTCCATTGGCTGCAATAACAAGCTTTGATTCAGGAATGAAAGACTTTGGATGTTTCTTTGTGCCCAAAATAATAAAAGGCGGAAGTTTAGTACCATCTTTGAGAACACATAGATTGACGGTAAATCGTTTTTTCTCATGTCCTGTAGTTTTAATTCGGACCTCATTGGCACCTTTTGTCTCAACTGTGTACCCTAAAGGCATGTCACATTGAACGAACACTTCATCAAAATTACCGATTTGATTATCGGGCAAATCCTTCTTTAAATCTGCGATGGTGCTTCTAAACTTAGCCATCTGAAATTCCCAATCTTTCGGTAATTATTACTTAGTGGTAGTCCGTCAAACACAAATATTCTTGCGTTTCATGAAATTATCAGTCCATTGAGAGCTCGCGGCAAATCCTT
Source organism: Schmidtea mediterranea (assembly GCA_022537955.1). Lineage (NCBI taxonomy): Eukaryota > Metazoa > Platyhelminthes > Tricladida > Dugesiidae > Schmidtea > Schmidtea mediterranea. The sequence goes on along the minus strand of CM039680.1, from coordinate 198,114,124 downwards.
CAATTTTCATCTCTTTGGCAATTACTTGTGCTTGTAAACGAATTTGAACAACCGACACTTGAAGTTCTCGTTCACGTTGAATTAGGATCCATTCGTGTAATTTCGTTTCCAATTCCGGATATCTAGCGTTACCACCACGCAAAGATCTTCGATTTGGATTTATTGCTTTGATAACAGACTCTTGGGCGATCCATCGTCGAATAACAGTTTCATTAATATCATATCGTCTTGCAACCTCCCGTATGTTTCCTAACTGATGAGCTAATTCAATAATTTATTTTTTCTTTGCTGAACTAAAAGATCTTCGTTGTTTCTTTTGTTTTTGTTCAGAATCGTTATCCATTTTAATCAAGGATTCAAAACAGTGCAATAAAAAATGTAAACAATATAAACGATTAAAACAAAATGGTTATTGTCACGGTGAAATTTGTTTTTTAACGATAGGTTGCTGATTTTAAAATCATGTGTTTTCAACGCAAATGTTGCAGCTAATACGTGCTGCGGTTTATACGACTAAAAAATACATTTTTATAAAAATGTCATCTGCAGCTTATACTCGGGATTTTACAGTACATTAAAATCGAATATTGAACGACGGAATAAAGAACGAGAAAATTCTACCATTATCGATACACTGTCATGTCTCACCAATAACTCTATAAAACCATCAAAAATTGTTTTGAAATTTTTATCTGCGCTGTTTGTTAGAGTTTTTGAATCTATGTACACAGTACAGAGACGAAGGTAGTCTAGAGGAGTTAAACAATCAAGCCGAAGCAGACAAGAAAGCGGAGGAATTTAATAAAATGATAGTATCAGAAGAGTTCAAACCACAAAATGAAATGAACAGTACGCACCAAGAATCAAAATCTGAAGTGCATAAAATTGATATTATTTCACTGGTTTATATTATATCTATGGCAATCCTGCTACTAGGACCAAATTTGATGATCACATATGACAAATTTTGATAGAACATGGACCAGAACAAGTCGATTAGTTTTATTTTTCTAAAGACAGTATGCAAAGTAAATTCGCAAAATTTCATTGCAATCGCAGGCTTGTCAACGGAGAAAACATTCGCACACCATGGCTGCAGTACGCTGTAAGTAATGACTCTGTTTATTGCTTCTGCTGCTAGCTATTTACCAGTAGCACAATAGGTGCGCCATCTCTTTCTGATAAAAGTTAACATGATTGGAAAAACATGTCAGCAATTCTATTAGGACACTAGAAAAGCAGTGAGCATCTAGTGAATTTTCAGTCATGGAAGAGATTTGTGCTGCTACTGCAACACATGAAAACAATTGATGCCAAAAAAAAGAACAGTATTGGCAACAAATCTTGAAACGGCTGATTGCTTTGGTTTGAGTTCTCGGCATGCAAAATCTTGCTTTTCGTGTAACACATGAGCAACTGAACACTTCTGATAACGGGAACTTCCTGAACTTTGTGGAATTTCTATCTTTGTTTGATCCACTTAGGGATGAACATCTTCGAAAGATAAAAGACAATGAGACACATGTACATTATCTAGGCAAAAAATACGAACTTATTCAGCTTTAATCCAATGCAATCAAACAAAAGATTCTAGCATCTGCTCGTGAAGCTAAGTACTTTTCTATAATTCTAGATAGCACACCAGACGCTTTTCATTATGAAAAAATTATGATCGTTCGCTTTGTGGATGTGATTTCAAATCCAGAAAATGAGATTACAGTAGCAGCATCTATAAAGAAACATTTTTTGAGTTTTGTACCTCCAAAGGAGACAACTGGTGCTAGTATGACTGAAACTATTCTTCAGCATTTAGAAGAGATGTCTTTATCTATGGAAAATTTACACGGTCAATGATGTGACAATGCCAGCAATATGAAGGAAAAAGACAGTGGTGTCCGAGAAGAATTTTAGATGTCAATCCCCGAGAATTGTTTGTTCCTTGCTGTGTGCATACCTTGAATTTGGCTGTTATTGATGAGGCAAAACGATTCTTAGAAGCAACAGTTTTCTTTGATTTAATGCAAAGAGTTCATGTATTATTTTCTGCATACACTCGTCCTTGGAAGGTCTTAACTTTGCATGTGAATCTCACTGTGAAACAAGCTGGGAAAGTCGAATTGATGCTTTAAAACCCATTTGTTATCAGCTTAGTGATATCTACGATGATCTGACAGAGATTGCGGATGACACAAATTTAACAGAAGCATCTGGTAATACATCAGGGATAAAAGCACGGGTTATTGCAAAAGCCATTTCTAGTTTTAAGTTTGTTGGTTTTCTGGTTGTGTGGTATGACGTTTTGTTTAAGATCAACGTGACTAGTAAACAACTTCAGGCAATAGAATTAGATATACGTGGCGGCATAGATCATCTGGATGAAACAAAGAAGTTTTCGTAAACTGCAGAAATGACATGCAGTTTGAGAAAACATTGGTAGATGCAGCTGAAATTGCAGTCAATTTAGAGATAGCAGAACTTTTAGAACCCGAAACAGCCCGTATCAGAAGAAACAATTTGCATACAAAGGAGATGACAGCGAACTTATTCGGGATCCAACAGACAAATTCAAAGTAAACTTTTACTTAGCTGTTCTTGACACGGCAATACAATAGGTTGAATAAAGATTCACTCTGATGCAAAAATTAGTTCTGTGTTTGGTTTCCTCGATGATGTTCACAGTTTGCAGAATAAAACTAGTAAGGAAGTTATGGAACATTGCTTGAATCTTGAAAAACCTTTGCAACATGAAGACTCAAAGAATATTGATGCAGTTGATCTAAGCAGTGAACATCGCCACATTATGTACTAAAATTTATATTGAAAAATAATCTAGCAGATAGTGTCCCCAACACTTTTATAGCTCTGCGAACTCTCTTAACACTTCCAGTTTCTGTGGCTAGTGGTGAGCAAAGCTTCTCTAAGCTCAAACTGATAAAAACATATTTGCAAATGTCCATGCTACAAGAAAGACTTGTTGGACTAGCTACTCTGTCAATTGACATTGCCAAAGACATTGAACTGATGGAACTCGTTTCTACATTTGCTAAAGCAAAAGCGCGAAAAATAAAGTTTTGAAATTACATTAGCGGTATAAACGAATATAATATTATATAGATTATAAATGTTCTATTCTATTCTTCTTCTATCAAATGAATGCAAATGCGGATGAAAACAAAAGGCACCATAGCATTTCCTTAGTAAAAGTTAATATTAATTCAATCTTAGTTGCCGTGGGCGCGGGAGGCGCAGTGAGACAGGTTCGCCTAGTGTGCCAAATACTCTGGTGCTGGCCCTTAAAACTACTAAAGTCGTACTTACAAATAATGATGATAAAAGGGTTTTGGTTGAAAAGAATGGAAGTCTAGCATATGGTCATTATATGATAATGAAAAACAACGAATTTACAGAATAATCATGAAACTGCTCATAGTATACTCGCCAAATTGTTCCTCAAACTGCTTCTAAAATTGATCACTAAGCTGCTCATCAAATCGAAATTTTTATCAAACTTGTCATCAAATCATTGACAAACTTGGGACTGTCATTGTTGTGTCCATGTAATATATGAATGTTTGTTTCTGATGTTAATTATTTATTGTTATATTCGTAATAAAAATTTGGTATATAAACTGACTTTATGTATGTGCTATGAATATTTAAAACTAAACAAATAAATAATTCAAATAAAAATAATAATAATAATAATAAATAAAAATCAATAACTAAATCAATAATTAATTAAATAAAAATAAATAATTAATTAAAAGTAAATGAATTAAAATAGAAAATTAAATGTTATTAAATATAATTGATAAAAATTAATTAAAAATTAATAATAAAAATTAATTAAATAAATAAATACATAATTCAACATAATATCATGCTTTCTATGAAATCTTAAGTAATTAGTAAGTAGTATTGGGTGTGCCAAAAAGTGCGCTTGGCAGAACACATACAACTTTTAATACCATTTTCCATTGACTTTTCAAGAAGAGAAAGCAAGGAGTCGAAATTTTTGTTCTACATACTATTATCGAATACTTAAAAGATTCAATGAAAGTGGTCGGTTTATTCAATATCTAATCCAGGCTTTTTTCGACAAAAGAAATTGGAAAATAAGTCGACAAGATTAAAAGAGCATAAAAATGAACACTTATAATGTATCTCAACATGGAATAGCTTGGTTAAAAGATTGAATGAATGGAAAATTATCTACTCATTTAATAAAAAACTTATGAATAAAATTGAAATACGTTGGAGTAATGTATGGGAGAGATTTTTTAAGGTCATTAAGTTACATTGGTCATAGAACCTTTCTTTGAGAGGGAAATCCGATAAGTTATTTGAAGATAACAATTGAAATTTCTTAAAACTTGTAAAACTGATACATTAATTTGACCCAATCTTAAAAGGACACATACGTCAAATAAAAAATCAAGAATTACACGAACAATACTGGGGCAAAAGAGTTCAAAATGAAATAATTACGATGTTAAATTCTGCGGTCAAAGAGAAAATTGCCAAAAAACTAGATGGGCCAGTCGAATCGATTCATTGAAGCCCTTAGATTATCACCTCAACAAAATTGTTGCTGATGTATGACTGTATGGATGAGGATGAGCAACCTAAAGTTACCATAGTTACGGCTCTAAGAGCATAATGTTCCTTGAAGGCTAAAGAATAGAGGAAATCTAGATTTGAACGCGCACGAGTCCGCCGTCAAAGAAGACAATTTGAATATGAACAATGTGATGGAGTGATTGATGATCCTATTTAAATCTTTAAAATAAATTTTTTTAAGAATGTCTTGAACAACACAATACATTGCGAGATCGCTTTCAATTAATTAACACGTTGACGGACAATTGCGGCTATAGCCGTCAAAGCGAAGTTCACAATGTGGCATGACTGCTATAGCCGTCCAAAACGAAACGGTCGTTTTTAGACACTACGGCTATAGCAGCACAAATGTGCACTTACTGGCGTATACGTAGAAGCATAGTGTCGTGTTTTGAAAACATCTTTTTAGGTTGAAGTTCATATTTCACCTGTTATACGAGTTGCAGATTCAGTATGCACGTGGTTGTGAAGGGAGTAGTGCTGTTTACTTTTTTTTTTTGAGTTTTACATTTGAAATATAAATAAATAATGATAATGTAAATGATAAATATATATTATATATATAATATACAATAAATAATAATACAAAATAAAAAGTTTATTTAAGCAGAAAGAGTAAAACTATACTTCTAACATTCTAAAAATCACAAAAACATATAGTGTCAATTTTCGAACTTCGCTTGTTCCTACTGTCCGTCAACGTGTTAAGAAACATTGCAATAAATCCGAAATGCTATATAACTTTGGCAATATCACCAATATAGTGGAAATATTTTATACATTTAGATCTTCTTTCAACTGGCAGTGATCAAAAAGATATTTCCGGTTTGGATTTGTTTGAGGAATTAAAATACCTCAAAAGTCATTTGTCTATAGTATGCTGTGATTCTCCGACTGAAGTTCTAAACTATATCCTAGAAAACTTTATATATATAATAGAATAATTGAATGATTTTTAAAAAACTGACGGATTTACCTTTCTCAAGTTTTATATTTATTTTATTATATCAATCTTCCTAACTTAAATTTCTTTATCTGGTTCCATTTTAAAAATTTTTAAAAATTTTACAGATTCGATATCAAAGTTAATATAAATTAAATAATTAGTTGCATTAAGCGCGGCGACAGTGCAACATCTTCGTCTATGGTGCCAAATACTCTGGCACCGGACCTGAAAACTGGTGACAGATTGATTTATACATTCTTGATCTAATAAACAATGAAAATCAGTTATTTAAAATATTCATTTATTTTAAAATTTTTTAAAAATTTTAAATTTTAAATATATCATTTAATGAATTTATTAAATTAAATTATCAATATTTTTAATATTGTTAATTTTTTTCACTTGAAAAAGACTGAGTCGAAAATTTTGTGAATATCAATAAAACATCGATATCATTACTGATTCATAGTGTTGGCGAATAGGGTTGGTTTTTATTTATTTTTTCTAGGGTTTTTTGTGCATCTAACCCCTAAACGCCAGCAAGATTATTATTCTGTCCCATCTATGTACCCATGGTGAGTGCCATGTTGGTACTGTACATAGAGGTTGAAAATTCATGAGCAGGTGAGCTCCATTTCTAGAACTACTCCTCATGATATTTTCACTTTCGGGTTCTGGACTGCCGATGGAAGGTCTTACGTCTTTCTTTTTCTATATCCTGGTCCTTACTCGTCTATTCCGACAATTTCCATACTTATTTGTCATCTTTACGCATTATTTATAAAAATATCCTTCAAAAATTTGGGCAGCGTTCCTCCCTTATTTTTAGGTAAATTTCCTATTTCATTTGTTTAATCACGGAATCGACTCCATTTTTCCTAATTTACCTTTATCTTTCCCTATATTAGAATTTTGATCAACAATTCCTTAATTCCCGGTACGTTTCCCATGATTTTAAGTAATTATAACCCTCTGCGATCACTGCAATAAACATTCCTCTCTTCTGTCAGATTAGATCATTCAACTTTTGGAAAACTACTTTCAAATTTACATTCTTAACCTATCCTATCCTTTCCTATTTGATTTTCTGATTTATTTTCTAACAAAGTTTTAAATTTTCCCTACAAAACTTTATTCCCGCTTAACTAAAGTCGCACTTCCCGAATTTTATTCCGACTCGTTCCGGCCACATATTTCAGAAGCCGCCCCGAGTATACAACGGCGCCCTGCGTAGCGGTCCTGTGCATTATCACCAGAACCGACTGCGGACTGCCGAGGGGTCCACGAGGCATGACCCGCGAGCTCAACTAAGGGTTTTCACCCACTAGTTAGCCCGAGATCCGTCCCATGGACCATCTATTGAAATACTTATTATAAATAAGATTTTAGGGGGATTTGTCAGTGGCACCAAAAGATTCCACGACCATCCAGAACAAAATCAAAGTAACAAGACTTTGAAATATATATTTATACAAGAAAACAATACTTACAATCCACAGTCATGCAACCAGATTTGAAAAATTGGCATAAATTGGCATACAAAATTTGGTCTAAGAATGATTCACAGCTAGTCTAAAAATGTCTAAAAATTTTCTAGTAGTCACCTGACTGAAAAAATGTCTAAGACAGTCTAAAATTTTTTGTCTGAAATTATGAAAATGACTGCCGTATATATAGTATTTTTGTGCCTGTGTGCGACCAATGGGCGATTTTTCGCCATTTTTAGGGCTTTTTAATTATTTTATTAATTTCAAAATATTTTTGTAATTTTTTATATATTTTTCTTTATTTTTTGATATATTAATATTTTATTGTTGGATTTTATTTTTATTATTATTTTCTTAAAATATTATTTTTAAACCCCAATATTTTGTTTTCTGGTCGCCTCTTCTGCCTGTGTTTTTTCTAAACCTTATTTTGCAAGGTTTTGGCAGTTTATTTTATCTTTCATATGTTTCTTTTTGCATCTGTAGGCATTTTTCCGAACTTTAATTAATTATTTGTTTTATTTAATTTTTGTTATATTTTTAATTTGTTTTAATTAATATGTTTTATTTTATTTTTGGTTTCTTCTTGCGGTGAGTGCTTATGTTACGGCAGCCATATTGACAATTTCAAAACTACATTAATCATTTTGTTCTAACTTATACAATTTTCACTTTTTTGTTTAAATTGGTTTTGTAATTTTTGTTTTAATTTTGGCTCTAAGCCCAACAAACCACTCCCGGGGCCGTTTAAATTGCGCCCCGCAATTTCTCATCAACACATTCTCATTCCATTAACAATACTTTTATACAACACAAGAAAAAGGTTATACAGATGAAATGTCAATTTACAAGGTATAAGCAGACATCACTTAAGGTGATGGGATGTTTATACATAAATCAATACTGTTAGTAAGTTTTTATTTATACACACAAGATGAAGTTCGTTAGAACCAGTCGAATCGCGTTGTGCTTAGTGTCTGTGACTTGGGTCTGGAACGTTGTCTTGGTTGATTGGTTTAGGTTGAGATTCGATGAGCTGGAGTTGATTGATTGTTGCAGAGTTATTTTGATATTGAGGATTTGGGTTGGTAGGCTTTACGAAGCGAATTGTTTGATTGTTTCGATTTCTTCTTCTTGGGTGTTGATTAATTTGGGATCTTCTGTAAGATTTCGCGATCTGGGTGAGATTACTGCGATTGGAATTGATCGATTATTATTGAGTTATTTTGGTATTGCGGATTCGGGTTGATGGGTTTTTTCGAAACGAATAGTTTGATTGTTTTGTTCTCTTCTTCTCCGCTGTCGATTAATTTGAGATTTCGATAGGATTTCGCGGTCTGGATGATTTTGCAGATTATTGCAAGGATGAGGACAACGATTTAGACGATTCCATAACAGAGTATGGTAATTTCGAATTTATTTGGTTTCGGATTTTCAGGGGTTGGGTGAGATGGCGGTATTGATATTTGCGAGAGGGCGTTTTCGAGAAGATAGAGTTGGTTCATTTTCTGATAGGTGTGGATTGGGGTTTTTTCATAAGGATTTTCGGAGAAGATATTCTTTGGTTATGATGACTTCTGACTTGCTTGTTTGGATTGAGTAGAGGGCTTCTTGGATTTTCTAAAGGTTCGAATTTATTTGGTTTCGAATTTTCAGGAGTTGGGTGAGATGACGGTATTGATATTTCCGAGTAGGTGTTTTTGAGTTGCGAGAGTTGATTGATTTTCTGTAATAGGTGAGGATTGAGGTTTTTGCATAAGAATTTTCGAAGAAGATATTCTTGGATTCGGATGAGTTTTGACTTCGTTGTTTGAATTAAATCGAGGGCTTCTTGGATTTTCTGAAGGTTCGAGTTTGATTTGTTCACGAGGGTGAAGAGTAGGAGTAAGGTGATTTTTGACATAGGTTCTTTTTCTTCTATTTACAGATGTTCATTTTGTTTTTTGTTCACTTTTATATACGGTTTCGTTTTGCCCTTATTTTACTCTGGGTTCGTCTCACTTTGATCGTCTAGGGTTTGACTTTTCATCAACATCAACTCGGCTCTCATTAATCGATTTGTCATTTCAAGTATCGTGGTAATATACTTTTCCTTTTCTTCTAATATTATTCTCAACTCTCTATTATTCTTGGTTAACACTCGTGCTTGTTCATTTAATTTTTGCATCTTGTTATTTTGCCTTATTGCATATTTTTCGAGTCCTTGATAAGCTCGGTTCAATTTTGTTGTTCATTCTCTGATACTTTCTTTGAATTCGATTAGTTTCTGTTCTTCCATTACATATCTTGCCCATTTAGCTACTAATTCGTCGTTTTTTTTTTTTTTTTTTTTTTTTTTGATTCGTCCACTTTTTCTTCCAATCCTTTACTCACTTCCATTTGTTGTTTGAGTAATTCGTTTTCCTCTTCTACATTTTTTTCGTTTATTCAGTCTTTTAACGTTTTAATCAATTTTCTAGACTGAACCACTGCTTCATAATACTGTCTATTTCCCGGGGTTGGTGTTCCATTGATATTCTCATCTTTTCTATCATCTCCTCTTGTTCGTTATTTTTTTATTTTTTTTTTATTTTTATTTTTTTTATTTTTTATTTTTTTTCCGTTTCTGCTGATTCCTCGATTTTACATTCCATAGGTATTGAAAATTCGTTCTCCACTTCAATTTTGATGAGTTTGATATTTACACTTTTGTTGATAACGGTCTCGCCGGACTCTACTTCTATGGTTGTTGGTTCTATCTGACTATTCATGATTTTTGTTATTTTTATTATCGTTTTGATTTTCTGGTTTTTATGAATTTTATCTTTCTATGAGTTTTTATACAATTTTCTGGTTTTTATATATTTTCTGATTATATATATATATATTTTTTCGTTTTCATTTTTCTCGCGATTCTTGTGTGGTAGCCATTTTTCCATCCAACATATAAGATAGTTAGTTTACTCCTTCTATGAGATCCTCTACTTCCTTTTCTAGCATAGTAGTATTTTCATGGGCCTTGAGCTTTTCGACATCACTTTCCAAGTTTCTCACTTTCGTCTCAAGTGCCTCCTTCTTATTTTTCCATCGTGCATTTTGTCTTTGTAGTGCGATGTCTCTTTTCTCACACATATCCTTATATCCTACCACATCTCGTTCATCATGTTCTGAGCGCGACTGCTCTATTTCCACTCACAGTTGATTTTGTTCCTTTAATCTTGATAGTTTTCTATATGTTCTTTGCGCCACTGTTATCTCGATTTCTCGAATTGCTAAGATCAATTTTGAATTCTCTTCTCTCTCTTCAGCTTTCTTTAATTGGTTTTGTATCTTGTTGATAATCTTCCTCTGGTCTTCGAGTTGTTCCCACATTTTCCAATCATTCAGAGGTGTCCACTTTTGCGGCGATTCCTTCAGCTGTCTTGCAGTTTCTTGGTATTTTCTCTTCTAGGTTTTTGCTTGTTTTCTTAGCCCTTCTATGGCTCTTCCACTTTGTCCCATTGGATCATTGAGTTATTTGTGCGATTTGCTTTCTTTTTGTGTTTACTAGTTCTTCTCTCACTCTTATTTGTACGTTTCCCACTTGCTCCACTTGGGCTTCGAGTTTTCTCTCTTCTTATTTGCTTGTTTCTCTGGGTATTCGTAGTATGCAGTTTTCGCTCCTTGTCCACGGTGTTTGATTCTCATCGTTCCTAATTCGTCTATCTTTTTGATCAATCTTTCGCTTTACTCATATACTTCGTTTTCTAACTGCCCATTGTTTTGGTTTTGCAATTCTGACATTACCTTATTACACTTTAATTTCATTTCTTTATCTTTATTGAACTCTTTTATTTTGTTCAACTGGTTTACTTGTTCGTTCTTTTCTTTGGTTTTCCTTTCTCACCACTCGGCTTGCCATTTATAGTTTTCCGTTTCCGCTTTTTTGTACTGTTGACGTTTGTTGCAAAATGTACCTTTTCTTTGCTGCTCCGACATCGTTTTCCGTTTTACTTTCTATCATTTCCTTCATTTTCGCCATGTCTTTCTCGTATATATATTTTTTTTTTTTTTTTTTTGCAATTCGCTCTATCGTGAAGTTTAATTGTTTGATGGTTGTATATATTATTGGTTCGTTCTCTCAACTGTTTCATCATCACTTTATGTCTTCCCATCTCGGATTTTATTCGATTTATTTTTTTCGGTGGCATCGTTTTTAATCAAAATTGCTCTATTTACCTCGTTGTTCATTAGTTTCATCACCATTACCGTCGGAGTATCAACTTGCACTTCAATTATCATTTGTTCAGTATTCATTTTCTACAATCAGTTTATTTTTCTTTTGCGGTGTTCATCGCTTTAATTTTACGCAGTACAGATTTTATAATATTTATGGGTCATACTTTTACGATATATACATATATGTATTTATAATCAATTTACATTCTCGGCGTACTCAATCTGATATCCCCTTGCTCCCGTCTTTTCCACCGATACTTTTACTAACAACACATTGCCTTTCACATAATTCCACATCATGCTTCATCATTTTGGGAGCTTCGGTGGCTATTGTAACAGTTTTTCTTTCAAAGTTTTAGTTTTACATCCCATTTTTACCATTTGGCATTCTGTTCTCTTTTGGCTGCATCTTTCCCAATGCTATTTTAGCTCTACTTCTTCTATTACCCACATTGACTTGGACATATTTGTGTGAATTTTCAGCCGACCTTTTCCTCCTCTATATTCACATGTTCTTGTTGTATTTGTTTCCACATTTCGGTCATGTTTAAGTGTTCACATTTTATTCTCCATTCTTCGCAGACACTTTTCTCACCTTTTGTTAATGGTTTTTGATATCTTTCACATGGTTTTCTTCTATAATTAAATTTTTCCATATGGTCATTTGTGTCTTTGATTCTCCCTTTTCACTTGCACGGTTCGTTTTGGCATTTTATTCTCATGGATAATATTTCTTTGGCGGTTGCTCGGTCTTCTTGAGTTTCTTTAAGGGATTCTATTTTAGTATCTCCATAGTCAGGACATCTCTTTGAACCGTTTAATGTTCGGCTTATTATACACTCGGTGCACAATCTCTATCCGCATTCCGTTTGTCTTGGCTCTTTTAGTAACTCTGTATATAATCCGCATCAAAATCTTGGTTTTAGTTTTATTTGTGGTTGTTTCCTGGTTATTTTGATAATTTCGTTGATTTCCGTCATGCCTTTTATTGAATTCATCTTCTACCATATTTTTATTTGTATTTTCTACTTTTATCCATTTATTCTTTTACGTAGTTTTGATTTCTTTTTACTTTTATATATCGAATTTTTCTTATTTTTGATTTTGAATTTTCTTTCTACATTTATACAGTTAATCTTTCTACACAAGTACATTTCTTGTCATTTTCTTTCACGCTACTAGAGGAGTCCGGTTCTTGTGTTTCTTTTACTTGATTCAGCAGACAATCTGTCCATTCCTCTTGCTGATCTACTTCTACCGGTTGTTTTCGTCCTTGCAGTTCGTTTCTTTGTCACTGATTCTGTGTTTTCAGCGTTCTCATTTATCTTCCCATTCTAATAATTCTTCTCTGTTGTTCTTCAGTGATCGACATATAATAATTATTCGTGTTTTGCAGCATCATTTGGCTGTCAGCTCAATGTATTTTACTGGGTTTACTGTACTCGTTAACATAATTCTATGACGTTTCCACATCTCCGTGAACGTTTAGACCTTCCTGATAGTTTTGATTCATTTATCTTAATTTTTATACTCATTATTCACTTTCTCGTCTAATTTTAAACGTTAACAAAATTTTTGGAGGGGTTATATACTATACATAACGCTTTATAATACTTTTATACATGTATTTTACACATTATATACACTCATATTCCTTTTATCTATATTCGTTATAATTTAGGAGAGGTTCTGACTTTCTGAACCGCCTCATTACACCGCTTTTGTTTTCTCAGCTCATTTTTCTGTTTGATCGTTTCCATTTTGTTGATTCGTCTGTTTCACTTTTTGTCGTTGAGTTGAGTTTTTTCTGTTTTCTACGATTAGTTATCTTGTTATTGCATCATCATCCTGTTCGTCACATACGGAATATTTTGTTTTTGAAGTTAGGTTATTTGTTTTATTTCGATGATCCTTTTTGAGTTCGCAGAAATGGTACTGTAATACTTTGTTTTGGTGACATTTCTCTCATACATAGTCGCTTCCATATTACGATAGGTTATTCATCTCGTTCAATTCTTGCTATGCATATTTGATTTATTGTCTGACCGTTGATATTCGTTATATCCATTTGCTACATTTATTCGTATACTTTCTCTTTCTCTTTTATTGATTGTTACTCGCTGTTGAGCTAAGGTTAATCTCCAAGTTGTTGGTATCATTGGTAACGTTATAATATTATTTTTCGAATTTATTTCTATTTACGGTAGGCATACAGTGCGTTTTCCATATTTCGTCTTTTTGTTTTCGTTTTTGTTGTTTCTATTGTTTTTATTGTTGTTACACCCGTTAGCTTTCTTTTCCTTGCCATTTCCTTTCTTTTCGTTGTTTCCTTTTCGTAGTTGTTTTATTGTTGATTGTCATTGTCTTCATCGTATTTACGGTAGGCATACAGTGCGTTTTCCATATTTCGTCTTTTTGTTTTCGTTTTTGTTGTTTCTATTGTTTATAATGTTGTTACACCCGTTAGCTTTCTTTTCCTTGCCATTTCCTTTCTTTTCGTTGTTTCCTTTTCGTCGTTGTTTTATTGTTGATTGTCATTGTCTTCATCGTTGGGCGTATCTTCCTCGGTCTTCGCAAAAATGTCGTCCTCGACATTGATTTTTCCTATCAACTTTTTATATGTTTTTAACATTTTATTTCCGGTTAAAACTGCTTCGTCATTTTTATTTATTTATTTATTTATTTATTTATTTATTTTTTTTTTTTTTAAACTACATATTTATTGATACTTGGTAATATTTACATTAAAGTCTAAATATTTACCTATTTTTGTTTTGCTACTTTTATTTTATCCACTTATACATTAAATTCTACATATACATCGATACTACTTTTAATTATATACATATCTTTGTTGACTTTTTCGTCTACACTTCGCTGTTTATCTCCATTTTATTCTCTATATTACTTTTAGTCTTCCTCATCTCTACCAATTCTGTACATCTAATCAATATCTCATGTTTATCTTGCTCTTCCTTCATTTCGTTTATTTTTAATTCTGCTAACATTATCTCTTCTTTTAGTCTGAGTACTGTTGTCATTAGTGTTTCACTCTCTCTTGATTTATTTTCTGCTACTTGCTTCCACATTATAATTGTTTCATCCTGTTTAGTTACTTTTACAATCAATTCCCTTATTATCCTAATTTGTTCGCTATATTGTCTTTTCAATACTGGGTATGAGTTTATATCTAGTTGTTTGTTTGGTTCGTTCTTTTTCTCTTCTTTATTCGTATATTGATGCCTTGTTGTTACCGTTGATTGATACTTCCTTGTGTCTGACTGATACATTCTTCTCTTTACATACATTTGATTGCTCTGTTCTCCATTATTTCTCTGGAGTTGATTTCCCAATTCATCTTTCATATTTGGGCAGCTATTTGCTAAATGCCCTACTTCACTGCATTCATAACATAACTTTGCGCGATAGTGTTGATTTTTCGTGTATCGATTTCTTTGATAAGTCGGACTTATGTTCTTTCTATAACATTCGCTTTCGTTGTGACTTTGTTGTCGGCCTTTATTACAGTATCTGATAGCGATATCATAAGTTTTATATTCTTGTTTGGATTTTCCTTCACTCCTTCTGTCTTTCCTAGTTTGGTTTATTCTTCTGATTTCAGTAGTTTCGTTTATTCGTTTTGCATAATCTTCATTGGTGTTCGCTTTCTTTTCATTTTCCTCGTTTACTAGTGATTTACAGTTCTTTTGAAACATTGTATTTCCGAATTGATTTCTTGTTTCGATATTTCTATTTACATCACTTCCCATTGCCGGTTTATTGTGATCCTCATTATTCAAATTCACGTTTTCCATTCTTTCGATTATCTCGCTTTCAATCCTTATTTGTGGAATTCTTTGTACGCTTGGTTCCTTATTTGTAATTGCTCGCATCATATTGATTTTTAGTACCCCATTTATTCGTTTTTCCCACATTTCGTTAATCTTTTTTACTTGACTATCATTGGTCGTTAATTTTATTATGTCAGCTTTCAACAATTCCTCTTTCTTTCTTTTCCAGCTTTCCTCTTCTATACGTTCTTGAAATGTTCCCATCTCGCTATACCGTTTATCAGTTTCTAATGTTTCGGTAGTCTTCAACGTGTTCCAGTCTTGCTGATGTTGTATTGGATCACGTTTTATCTGTTGTTTCCTTGATATACCTTGTAGTACGTTTATTTCTGATTGTTGATTGATTTCCATGTGTGGTTGGTTATCGGCCAAATAGCTACACATTCTTGTAGGCATGTCTGTCTCATTTTGCATCTCGGTTAACTTGCTTTCTGGCGTTTTAGTGTTGTTATTTTGGTCATGATTTCTTCTTGTTCGATATGCAGCTGGAAGGTGATTCGCTTGCCGACATTGGAAACTTATTTTGGGTATTCTACATCTTGTTGCGGTATGTCCTAATTTTCCACAATTCCAACATGCTATTTGCCCATGATGTTTACTAGATCTGTGGCCTGGTCTTTGGTAGTGATCACAATATTTCTCAGAATTCTCGTTATTCATCGTCATTTACGAATCTCGTCTTGCTGCTTTATTTTTTGATTGGCTTGGTTGTTGTTGCTACTGGATTATTGACTTGCTTGTTATCGATACTGGATTATTGGCTTGGTTGTTGTCGATACGGGGTTAATCTCTTTGTCACTATCGATACTGAATTGTTGGCTTTGTTGTTGTCGATACTGAATTGTTGTCTCGTTTGATTGATTTACCTGAATAGAAAAATATCACCTCCCCACTGTTTATTAAACATCTATGAATCGTACATTACAATGATTACATCACATAGCATTTTATTGTTCGTTTTACTTGCGTTATTAATTTTTAATTCCAACCAACGGTATTTATTTTATAATTGTGTGTCAACATCTTTTATTTCATCTAGATTTTCTGTTCTCATTTGTCTTTTTATCAATGTTAACTTATACTCGTCCCTCAGGATTCCCATATAGTCTGTTTCTCAGAATTATCTCGGTTTTATTACTCGTACTTATGATAATTCGTATTCCCCAGTCTTCGTCACATTTTTCATTATAATTCCCATCAGTATTCTTTATCTCTTTGATTTTGTTTTGCGTCGATTTTTAATTATCTATGTGGGGTAGTAACAATTATCTATATAGTCGTAATAATCATTTATTTTTAACAATTCGTTTGACCACGCCGTTTACCAAGTTCTATTACCCCTCGTATTTTTATTTTCATTCATTTTGCTTTTCGCATTCCCCTTTTATTTATCCTTAAATAATTTTTATTTTCTCCCTTTCTCATTTATCTTTCATCGTTCTATCTATCTCACTTTGTTTTAACCTCATCTGGTTTTTTATCTATCTCACTTTGTTTTAACCTCATCTGGTTTCTAGTTCCGTCTTTTTGTTTTATCCTTTCGTTTTCTTAATCCATTTTCCCTATTTTCGTTATTTCTCATCAATCGTTATCATCAGTTACTTCGTTTTCCATTTTTCAAATCTTTTATTTTCAATGTCGTTAGCTGCTGTCGTTTTTATACAATATATTCCCTTCTCCGTGCACGGATATTTTCTCATCATTTATTTTATTGATTCATTCTGTTTCCTTGACTGGTTTCTCGTTATTTCTTTGTCCTCATTCACAATTTACATTTTCTACTATAGTCGTGGACCATGTCCCTTTGTCACATGTCTTTTCTAACTCCAGTTGAGATTATGCTCCGTTAATGCACATCCTTTTTAATCCGAGTTGAGACTGTATTCTATTACTATGCATCTTCTTAATTTCCGATTGAGATCATGTCTCGTTAGTGCGTGTCTTTTATACTCAACAAATGAGATCAGGTTCCGTTAATACCTGTCCCTTATATCCGAAAAGGTGAGATAGGCTCCAGTGATATCGTATCTCTTACATTTAATCCGAGATCAGGTTCCGTTAATACCTGTCCCCTTGATTCCGCCTTGAGATCATGTCCCGTTAATACACATCTCTTATATGAGATCAGGTTCCGTTAATACCTGTCTCCGAGTTGAGACTGTGTTCCGTTAGTACACATCTCATGGGGTTCATGTTCCGTTAATACATGTCCCTTATATGAGATCAGGTTCCGTTAATACCTGTCTCCGAGTTGAGACTGTGTTCCGTTAATACACATCTCATGGGGTTCATGTTCCGTTAATACATGTCCCTTATATGAGATCAGGTTCCGTTAATACCTGTCTCCGAGTTGAGACTGTGTTCCGTTAATACACATCTCATGGGGTTCATGTTCCGTTAATACATGTCCCTTATATGAGATCAGGTTCCGTTAATACCTGTCTCCGAGTTGAGACTGTGTTCCGTTAATACACATCTCATGGGGTTCAGGTTCCGTTAATACCTGTCCCTTATATGAGATCAGGTTCCGTTAATACCTGTCTCCGAGTTGAGACTGTGTTCCGTTAATACACATCTCATGGGGTTCATGTTCCGTTCATACATGTCCCTTATATGAGATCAGGTTCCGTTAATACCTGTCTCCGAGTTGAGACTGTGTTCCGTTAATACACATCTCATGGGGTTCATGTTCCGTTAATACATGTCCCTTATTCACTTTGGCCATTGTTACAATTTAGCTTCGTTTCCTTAATCCCGATCGATAATCATCGTTTTATTACTACATTTTCTACCGGTTTCGCGATCGCTTTCACTTTCGGATTTTTATTTATTCCTTATTCGAGCTCGTTAATTATTTTCTTTTTATTATTACTTTCCTTTTCCTCTATTTACTCCTTTGTTTATTTTTTACACGCGTGCTTCTCATTCTGCCTCTTCGAGAATTCTTCGCCTACCCCCCAAATTTGAAATACAAAAACGGCTTCATTGGTCCACTACTGCAACGGTAAGGTGATCAGCCTTACCACAGTAGCTTCTCAACTCGGCAAACCTATCCGGAAGGTCGTCCTATACTTCTCCTCTGGGTGATCGGTTATCCCCTCCCGATTCGGCATTAGACGGACTACCCGAGGGTAGCTCAAAAGTATTTTATCCCTTTTTTGAACTTTATTCTGGATGATCGGGACACTTTCATTTTTTTACTTTCTCCATTCATCACTTTTCTATTTTTACATATAAATATTCATATTTTATATATAGAGATATAGGCGCAGGAAGGGTCAACTCCTAGACTTTTATTAATTCAACTTCATTTAATCATAATACTCGACTACTTTTCGTCAATGTTATTTTTACAAAGTACACAAGTTTTCATTGTCTCAGCACATTGTCGACAGTACTGAAGTGACCACAGGGGAGCATAATCACTTATATTCTCACTTTATTTGACCAATACAACATTCGTGTGAGTATTCTATTCCTTTATGAATCTCATCTTTAACCGCGCCTATTATTTGTTTGACTTGTTGTTCTATCGCGTGATATTGCTTATTTAGGTCGGCTTTATTTACTATTTCTCTGTACCCTTGATATTTGGTCTACGTTCTCACTGGTTGTCTTTTCACATACCTCCTCTTTTCAATATTTTCCGATTTCAATTTATGATTTTTTGATATTATTAGTTATCCGTTATTATAACATTCAAATATGTTATCCCCCGTTCAATTTCTCAAACTTGCTATTAATTATAGTTAGTATTTTGATTTCACCTTTTTCGATATTAATTAACTAATTTATTAATTTTTGGTCTATTACTGGTATTGCTTTTTAGCCTCTGCATTGGTCAACCTTCTTCGACACATTCTTATCATTTTGGTGTTATTCATTATCTTATTAGTTTCATTTCAATGCTCCCTCTTTGATGTATATCTATTTTATTTTGTAATTTTGTTGTTCTCTACTGTCACTGAATGTTAATTTACCCTACTGTTATTCACATTTTGCCGAGTATTTTCAAAGTCAATGTTGGTGCTTTTCGCTATTTTCAAGCATCAGTTTTCTTTTTACATTTGCCACTATTAGTGGTTATCATATTTACTTTCACGCTATTTATTATTTTGTATATTATTCAATGATTTTTATTCATTCTCTTTTTATTTTGTTGGTCGATATTCAATATCCTTCTGATTCAATCTCATTATATAAATGTGTTGCCA
The DNA here is from genome assembly GCA_022537955.1 of Schmidtea mediterranea. Lineage (NCBI taxonomy): Eukaryota > Metazoa > Platyhelminthes > Tricladida > Dugesiidae > Schmidtea > Schmidtea mediterranea. The sequence goes on along the minus strand of CM039680.1, from coordinate 198,094,809 downwards.
TTTTTTTATTTTCTATATTCATTTGTTATATTATTCACTGTTCTCGTTCCTCAATTATTCAATGTTATTTGTGTTTATTGTTTGAGCACTTCGACTTTCGATATTTTGTCGCAATTCACTGCCATTACCCCTCATTTCACTGCTTTGCTCTGTCATCTTTATATTCCCTCACTGGCACTTTCACTGTCCTGTACGCCACTCTACCATTTCACTTTGTACATTCACTATTGTAATTTACTTTTGACTTTTATGCTGTTCGTTATATATTTTAACCATATCAGTTTGAATACCGACCATTATCATCCTTATTGTGCGTATCGGGTACTATTCGTTGTGTAGATTTTATTTTTCGACTATTTTCTGTCATTCCCACGTTATAATCTATCCATGATGTTTTTAATTGTTTCTATGGCTTTAATCTTCGATTTGCCAGTTCCGCGTAATTTTTAACTTATTGACATTGTTTCTGTATTCATTTAACTATTTGCGCTCTTCAATCTTTTTCTCTTTACTGTGTTTGATTTTATTCGCTTTTTTATTGTCCTTCATTCGTGTTTTATTCCTTTTTACTCATATTTTTGCCATTCGCACTGCGATTAATTGTTGTTTTTTGGTTGTGGTTTACAATTGTATGTCTTAAATGACGTTAATTTTCTCATTCGCCTGTTATTTGTTGTCTCTGTATTTTTTCTTTTGGTATAATTAGTGGTTTTACCCTTTTTATTTTTCGATTTTTTGTTTTCTATTATCGCCATTGGTTTATCGATGATAATATTCATTGTTTCGATATTTATTCATTTTGTATTTTTCATTGACTCTATTCATTCTCTTTCATTTCATTTTGATATTTATATTTTTACTGTTGGAATTCATTTTTCTGTGATATTTTTCGCGGTCTTTCTATTCCGTCATCAGTTTACGGCTAGTAACTATTTTCCTCTATTTATCGTTTTTATTGCTATTATTTTCACGTCAGTTTAATTCTTATTGTTATAGTTGTCTTTTTATATATTTTTTTTGTCTGTTGTTTTAATTTTTGTTTAGACCCCATCATTCCACATTCTCACTCCGTATTTTTACTTCATCAAACTCCATACCATTCAATCATTCTATTTTATATACATTCATCATACCATGCTTCTCATCATTCGTAATTTTCACCAATCCTTAAGTTTACTTATTCATGCTTTATAGTTTATAAATATTTGCGTGCAATGTAATAATTTTATCATACAACAAAAGTTCAAAAATAATTTTTAATACAGTTATTATTACCATTATTACTATCTCTATCATTATGATTATTAGCACTATTATTACCATCATTACTATTATAATTATTATTATTATTATTATTATTATTATTATTATTATTATTATTATTATTATTATTATTATTATTATTATTATTATTATTATTATTATTATTATTATTATTATTAATATTACCATTATTACTATCTCTATCATTATGATTATTAGCACTATTATTACCATCATTACTATTATAATTATTATTATTATTATTATTATTATTATTATTATTATTATTATTATTATTATTATTATTATTATTATTAATATTACCATTATTATTATCACTATTATTACCATCATTACTACTATAATTATTATCATTACCATTATTATCATCACTATCATTACCATCACTACTATTATAATTATTATTATTATTATTATTATTATTATTATTATTATTATTATTATTATTATTATTATTATTATTATTATTATCATTATTATTATTATTATTATTATTATTATTATTATTATTATTATTATTATTATTGTTCCAAATTTTTTTTTTTTTAATTATCGATACTTTTACCACTTTGTTACTTTTATTAACATTATTATTCAATTTTTTAAGAGTTGCCTGTAATACTATTATTGTAGCGTTTTGTTCGGTCGTCCCCTATCGATTTTTAAAATGTCGTCCCGACATATTTATTCTAATGATTTAACTTTTGGTATTTTGCCATTCTCGCAATTTCTTTCCAGGTTCATGTTATCCTTATTTCGATCCTATCGGCATAGTTTTTACTCGACTATTGGCTGCGGGATCATTGCTAAAACTCTCTGTAATTTTAAGTTTCACTTATTTTTGACTTTCCAATTGACATTAGTTTCATCCCGGCTGAGCCCCCAAAAATCATGTTGGCGAATAGGGTTGGTTTTTATTTATTTTTTCTAGGGTTTTTTGTGCATCTAACCCCTAAACGCCAGCAAGATTATTATTCTGTCCCATCTATGTACCCATGGTGAGTGCCATGTTGGTACTGTACATAGAGGTTGAAAATTCATGAGCAGGTGAGCTCCATTTCTAGAACTACTCCTCATGATATTTTCACTTTCGGGTTCTGGACTGCCGATGGAAGGTCTTACGTCTTTCTTTTTCTATATCCTGGTCCTTACTCGTCTATTCCGACAATTTCCATACTTATTTGTCATCTTTACGCATTATTTATAAAAATATCCTTCAAAAATTTGGGCAGCGTTCCTCCCTTATTTTTAGGTAAATTTCCTATTTCATTTGTTTAATCACGGAATCGACTCCATTTTTCCTAATTTACCTTTATCTTTCCCTATATTAGAATTTTGATCAACAATTCCTTAATTCCCGGTACGTTTCCCATGATTTTAAGTAATTATAACCCTCTGCGATCACTGCAATAAACATTCCTCTCTTCTGTCAGATTAGATCATTCAACTTTTGGAAAACTACTTTCAAATTTACATTCTTAACCTATCCTATCCTTTCCTATTTGATTTTCTGATTTATTTTCTAACAAAGTTTTAAATTTTCCCTACAAAACTTTATTCCCGCTTAACTAAAGTCGCACTTCCCGAATTTTATTCCGACTCGTTCCGGCCACATATTTCAGAAGCCGCCCCGAGTATACAACGGCGCCCTGCGTAGCGGTCCTGTGCATTATCACCAGAACCGACTGCGGACTGCCGAGGGGTCCACGAGGCATGACCCGCGAGCTCAACTAAGGGTTTTCACCCACTAGTTAGCCCGAGATCCGTCCCATGGACCATCTATTGAAATACTTATTATAAATAAGATTTTAGGGGGATTTGTCAGTGGCACCAAAAGATTCCACGACCATCCAGAACAAAATCAAAGTAACAAGACTTTGAAATATATATTTATACAAGAAAACAATACTTACAATCCACAGTCATGCAACCAGATTTGAAAAATTGGCATAAATTGGCATACAAAATTTGGTCTAAGAATGATTCACAGCTAGTCTAAAAATGTCTAAAAATTTTCTAGTAGTCACCTGACTGAAAAAATGTCTAAGACAGTCTAAAATTTTTTGTCTGAAATTATGAAAATGACTGCCGTATATATAGTATTTTTCGCCATTTTTAGGGCTTTTTAATTATTTTATTAATTTCAAAATATTTTTGTAATTTTTTATATATTTTTCTTTATTTTTTGATATATTAATATTTTATTGTTGGATTTTATTTTTATTATTATTTTCTTAAAATATTATTTTTAAACCCCAATATTTTGTTTTCTGGTCGCCTCTTCTGCCTGTGTTTTTTCTAAACCTTATTTTGCAAGGTTTTGGCAGTTTATTTTATCTTTCATATGTTTCTTTTTGCATCTGTAGGCATTTTTCCGAACTTTAATTAATTATTTGTTTTATTTAATTTTTGTTATATTTTTAATTTGTTTTAATTAATATGTTTTATTTTATTTTTGGTTTCTTCTTGCGGTGAGTGCTTATGTTACGGCAGCCATATTGACAATTTCAAAACTACATTAATCATTTTGTTCTAACTTATACAATTTTCACTTTTTTGTTTAAATTGGTTTTGTAATTTTTGTTTTAATTTTGGCTCTAAGCCCAACAATAGTTAAATATTAAAATGAAAAGTAAGCAGAGGTGAAAACCAAAAGAAGTTCTTATAATAGTATTAATATAAGTTTAGAACATGAAAATATTTATTCAATTTCTATTTTTCTATTGATATTTTTAATTTTTGAAGATAGCTTCATTTAATGTCAAGAACTCAACTGTGTTTCTTATTTATTTCATCTTTTTTATTTTAATAAATTTATTGTAAAAAGTAACACATTGACGTCAATTTATTTTTAACTCCTCCCCCACCCCGTGCCAACATTTGTCAAACTTCTTCAAACCCCCTTCTATTTTGTTGACATAATTTATGGACGTCCCCTTTGGTATTTATCATATAGAACTGTGAAAATGAAATTTTAGCTGACGGGGGGCAAAATTAATTATTATTGCAATTTATCTGGCAATGTTAAAAGTTCACACGGAAAAATAGAAAAAAATATATTTTACAAAAATAAAATACACAAGTAAATATGTGTCACATATTTTTATTTTGGGGGGCAGATGCCCCATATCCCAAATCCTAGCTACGCCCCTATATATATATATTTTTTAATTTTACAACAGTTATATTTTTTTATTCAGACTTATTACTTATATTGAAATAAATTTTCGGAAAATTTTGTCAAAATTATTTCAAAGATTTCATTATTCCCTTTTCCGAACCTTGGCATATTTCAGATTAAAATTATTTTTTCTATTACATATTAATTTTAATAATTTTTAGTAAATACTCTTTGAATATTTCATAGTCATTTTTGTGACAATAAGGTTCGTAATGTATGAATTTTTAAATGATCATTTTGAGACATGATTTTTTAAAAATTATTTTCTAAAAAAACAAAATGCACAGTAACTGAGATTTATTTTACCGAAACCACGTGAAAAGGGATACATGAAGAAATAAATTGATGATTGATGGCCTAAATTGAGGTAGTTGATTCTATTTTCAAATAATTTTCTGAGTTGTTTAATGGATTAGGAGGACGATTTAACTGTGGAGGAAACTGAGGAAGAAGTATGGATTCTCTATTATTAATATAATCACAAGTAAGTGCTGGAGATTTTAAGGACTGGTGGGAATAAGTCTGCATTCCAGTAAAGGATGATTGAATATGTTCTGGAGAATAGCAAAGATATTGTGAAATTTGATCGTGCTGTACTGATGAATGGAATTCATTGGAATTCTGTATTGGATAACAGATTGTATAATTTATCATATCTGGATGTATCAAATTCATTGAAAGATCCATTCCACTGTTGTTTGGTGAACTGACCAGTATGTTGTCTGGTAGACAATTATCTGTAAATTTATATACATATCTTTCTCCTGGCACTTTTTGCATAATATTTTTGTCATAATAATATCTTAGTGATCGGCTTAATTTATCGTAGTTCATAGCAGGGCGGTTCTTTTGAGCGCCCCATAACCTAGCTACCTAAAAAATTATTTATAATAAAAAATAATAATAATAACAATAATAATAATAATAATAATAATAATAATAATAATAATAATAAAATTAATTATAAATTATTAAATCATGACTAATTAAATTGAAATATGTTAAATTTTTAACTAAATATACCTCTTCCGGTTCTATTAACTTAAATTCCTTATCTCTTCCAGTCCAACAAATGACTCGAGAGTGTCTGCTATCATGCAGCAAAGACAGCAAAAATTGCCATAACTGAGGATTTCCTCTTTCTGCAAGACCTTTGGAATTATTGTTGCATGCTCGAGAATTCGATCCTAATAGATTATTTCGTGAATTCGGATTATAATTTGAATCTGGAATGTATGGAGGAGAGGACTCCTCACAAGAAAACTGGATGTTATTGTTTGAGTTATTAATTAAACTTGAATATTCTGAACAATTAGGTTATCAAAAGTTTTCAGGGTGTTTTAATTACCAATATTATTAGACAAATATGTTAGGTCTTCATTTCCAGAGTTATCTGACGTTATATAGGACACATTATTGCTGTTCACCATTGAAAGACTAACAGCTTGCGAAACACTATAATATAAATATTATATTAATTATTAATATTTTAAAATTATATTTTATTTAAATTTGATACATATTTTTTGAAATTTAGAAATATAAATTTATGTAATTATAAGCATGATGTTGATTTATCAGTTATCAAGAATCCGTTATGAATAAAATAAACAAAAGAAATTATAAAAAAAAATCAACATAAATAATTATAAGTTTATCTCACCTGGTCATTAGTCCATTATTATTTTCATAAGTCCCGGGGAAAATTTCCCTTGTTAAATTACATTCGCCATAGTTAAATCTTGAATCCAATCGGACTAAAGATTCCGGTCTGCCGGAAATCTGACCGTGAAAATCTCCACCTCCGATTCCACATAAATTGATGGTTGATTGACAAAAACCCTCTACGTCACCCGAATATGGTAGCGATTGTCGTAAATATAGATCCGGCACATCAGGAAGCTGAGAGTCGAGGTTACCTCCGGTATTGAGATTCATTGATATAGTCAATTTGTATTTTTAGTATGTAAGGATAATAAATCAATTGTGAACCCGATTCTATCTTCAATTGCTGCGCATGCATTCATGGAAAATTTAATTGCTCGATTTTGATTGGCTGGACAAGCGACTATCGTGATAACTGCCTATTTCTGTTGTCAACACGCATCGTTACATCAAACACACTCACAATCGCATTGTTCATAAATTCTCCACGAAATGGAATCAAGAAAACTCGAATAATACTGATTTTTTTTATTTCGTATACGAAAAACTAAACATATAAAAAAAACACATAAAATCATATCATTACACTGACACAATAATTAAAATAAAGGGAAATTTTTAAATTATTTAAGCGATGTTTGTTAAATTAATTATTATGAAAAAAACAATTAAAATCGATTCATTATGTAATTTAATTGATTTTATATCTTTGATAATATCTATAATATTATTCCAAAAAATCAATTGTATAATTTAATGGAGTCAATCAAAACAGGATCAGGTGTATTTAGGTTCTGTGATTATATGTTAGACGGAATTTGCGACGGTCAATTGCATGATGCCTGAAATCGGTTTTCAATTGCATGACCGGTATTCATAATCGAATTACAAAATTTCTCAGTGTTATTAAATTAATTAATTCCTCTTTTGATTAGATTGAAGTTATTTATAATTTATGTATTTGGCTGAATTTTTAAAGTTATTTTATATTTTAGTAAACAAAATTGTTTTAATTAAAAATTATATTAATAATTTTTGATGAGTTTACTGAATTGTGATTGGCTTAAACCATTTAAGTTTATGTTTAATTAATGTATCGGTTTATAATAAATAACTGGATATAACACTGCATTATGCCCATGGAAGAGGGTTAAAAAAATAGTTTTTGAATATTAAATACGAATTTAAAATCACATTTTTAATTTTGAAAATATTCAATTCGAAATAACTTTCTATTGTGAGGGTTTTTTTTGGATTTCGATTGGACATCATAATAAAATCTATTTATACATTGTGGCAGTATGAAGTTTGGGTATAGGCAAGTGAGGGGCACTTAGAATCTAAAATGGAATGAAAATATTTTCTAACTAAAAACAAATCAAAATTTCAATTTTAAATTATTTTGAATTTATAAAATGCAATCTTTTTTTGATTTTAAAAATATAGCATTCACCCTATATTGAATTCAATATTAAGAAAAGACTAGAATCAAAAGCTGAAAGAATAAGTTTTGGGATTTCTTGTATACTATTTCTTGCTCACCATTCACCTGTTTCCCCTCCACGATCACGATAAAATTATTGGAAATTCTAAATATTTGAATAACTACCCTGCTGACGATGGAATTTTGTAGCGGGGTGGTAAATGCCTTTCAAAGTTGTTTTATTAACTACTGTCCTTTATTAAGAAATCATGCAATGTCAAAAAAATGTACAATTTTAATGCAGAAATATAATGTTGTAAATTTTATTTTGAATTGATTTAAAGTTATTGAAATACAATTATTTGATGGAGACTAGAGAGTTTAGTTGTTCGACTAATAACGTATTTAAAACCTTGATTTGTTTATTATTTTAACAATTTATAACACAAAATCTTGTTTACGATTTCAGGACTTCGCTAAACGATCAATCAAGTTTTCACCATTTACTGGAATGTCTCTGTTTACATTAAAGTATCGGTGTACACTTAAAAGACATGTTTTAATAATTTGGAATAACTTGTGAGTGATTGGATATTGCACCTGGTCGCATAAATCAAAACAACAAAAAGATCAGTAGGCAGTAATTATATTTCGTCCACTTCATTCATCCTCATGCATTTGCACTGTCATAGTTCAACTTCCGATGTAAATTTCGGTGCATGTAAGTTTTGTATACTAAGTTCAAGAATGACGCGATTGACATTACTGATTGCAGAAACAGTTTCGGTAATACCTTTATAATTCAGTTTAATAATATTTTCTGGCATCAAAGAATGGATTTGGAGACATTGGAAATTTTCTTTGCAAAAACGTGTTATTATGTCCAATATCAGTGCATCAAGTAGAGTTATGTAATGTTCTTCCAAATTTATCCGAAGGTATATTCTCCTGGCATGTCTGTCGTTGCCCAATTCTTTTGTAGGTAAAACTACCATCTTTTTCTAATATTTTTTTTCTGCTGATCTAAAAATTTCAGCAAACATTTCGCAGTTTTCTCTTTTTTGTTTTAAAACAATTTTTGCTTCATGTAAATCTAAACTTTTCTTTTGAAACAATTGACTGAGGCCATTTTTTAGAGAGAACACATGCACAGCACAGCCTGAAGACACAATAAAATCACTTTCTCTAATTGATGTTAATAAAGTTCTTGCTTTTGATGAAGTTGTTCTGTCATTTTATTTAGATATATTATCCAGTGCGTCAATTATTAATGGAGGTTCAACATAAACGTCAGCAAACACATTATCTAACACAGCATGTTGTTTGAAAATGGAAAAAAATTAGGCTTATTAAGTAGATTGTTTAAAAGTGATATGAGATTTAATAAAATTGTCTGGTGCGAATTTTAAATCGGACTATTGGGATACATATATATGACGTCATTACCTAAATTGTCTCCTCTTACTAGATGGCTTGGATCCGCCACTGCTATCTTCAGTGTGTGAAACATTTTTTAGTGTTGTTAAAAAGTATTAATAATAGAAAATGTTAGGAAATATATTAATTAAAATCTAGAGAAATGAAACTAAAAAACAAAAGAAATGTGAGAATGCGATAAAAGAACTAATTAATATAATCATGATCCTCTAAAATTCTATTTGTTTATAAATCAGGATTTTTACTAATTAATTTACGATTTTCTGTTTTGGCACATTTTGAATACTATTTGATATATTTTCAGATAAATTCATTTCAATACTGATTTTTACTTTTATAATTTACTAATTTTTTGTAAATCCACATTTCGGCGCCTTTTACACTCAATTCATCGCTCTTCGACAATTATGATCCCGATTCATTTTTTCTTGTTGGCAATTTTATCTTCGATTCACTTTTACATCATTTTCTCATTTAGTTTTCAATCAATTAGTTTTCTTTAAAATTTTAAAATTTCAAAAAAAAATGCTGTATGCAAAATAGAAATTATTTGCTTGACATCAGTGCATTGTCATTCCATAAATGAAAGTCACTTAAATCACATTAACCCCTTAAGGCACACATTTTTTTGAAAAAGCCGTCAAAAAATCAAATGTTTTATTTATGAAAACACATTTTAGAACTTTGTTTTTGCTTTAATATTGTTATTTTCAATTCTCGAATATATTTGAGTATGAAAATAACAGCATCATAAAATACGACGCCCCTCGAATTATCTCAAGTATGAACAGTTTGGCTCGTTTTGCGAGGCTCGAATAAACTCGGGCGTGTACGTTAAAGGGTTAATAAAGCAATTCTATGAATTAATATTTTGTTTCTTATAATCTTGAACATTGGTAACTGCTACAATTTCAAAATGCCCTATTTTTATAGTCATAGACACTCTCAATAATTATAATTTTTCTTAAGAGTATATGGAGCTTTTGCTGGTTAACAGCTGCCGTCTCTTACTTCAATCGCTTTATTGTTGGCGTGTTACTCGCTTCTTAGTAGAAGAAAATAAAGCAGTATAAAATAAGTTATATATTTTTAATATAATAATAAAATTATTTTAGAAATAAGTAAACTTTCAGTATTTCATAATATTTTGAGGAAACAGATTTAACCTTTAAATACTTACATGAATTTTGCTGCAAAAACCCATTCCTTGCACTGCAGCGGCGAAAGTATAAGCCCAGTGCAGATAAAATGATTCAATTAGAGAAATTGTATTTCTTCACTCATAAAAGAACACAAATATTTTTTAATTAAAATAAATTCAAATATTACGATAAAATAAATTTAAAATTGTTGGGGTTGTCATAAAATTATTAAAAGGGAGTAAATGCACGAAAAATCGAAAATGGCAAAAGACATCAAAAATAATTAAAGTACAAAAATTAATTTAAAAATTATAAAATTTAAAAATTAATATAGATCAGGAGAAATGAGTATAGTTGAATGCTAAATCATGTGACAAATTCAAATATAATAATAAAATTTTAGTTAAGGGTCCTCGACAAGAAGGAAACCCGGCAAATGATAAATCAAAGACTTATATAATTATCTAAGCTATGTGAAAAGAACCCACCCGAACGATAAATCATGTGTTTGTCAGGGGAGTTCGTGTAATGTTTACTTAATTTATGATAAACCTCCATAAACCATTAGAAACGTCTGAATAATGTTTACCGAATAGTATATGATTGTTCACCCAACAATCTATAAAAATGGAGATCAGAATAAAACGAGTTGACATTTGGTCAAAGCAAGAAACTACCAGATTAACGATTGGTTGAGTAAAGAAATCGAATCCTAATTACAGTCAGAAGAAAATTATAAGGTTAACGATAACTACTTATTTTCAGCAATAGAAGGGGACAAATAATTATCAACTTATAATTGGAACAAAGATTTAAATAAACCAATTGAGTTGTATTTGTGATACATTGTGAATAAAGTTATTTTGTTTTAGGTTTACTTATTTAATTTCAAAAGGACACGACGAGTCAGAAGATAACTGACTTTAATAATAATAACCCAACAAAATAGACTCTGTTGAGGGTCGGAGTGGACTGAAAAGAATTCCTAATATTTATTTAATAAGTCATTTAATTAAATCCATTAAAGATAAATATAGAACAATACAAAAATATATCAATTTTAAGACATTTTTGTTGTAAACTAATTATTCATTTTGTTTATTTATAATATTATTCGTTTTAAACGACACATTAGAAAAGCGTAGATAACTTGTTTATTCCTTAGAGGTCATAATAAAATACACAATAAAAAGTGTTTTTAAGTAAAAAAGAAAATATTTAGAAATTTAATGTTCTAAATTAACCCTACATTCATCAGACAGATTTTCCTGTTATAATTTAAAATGTATACATTGTTAAATACAATACATGAAGAATTATAAATAAGCCGTTTTCCAATCAGAGGAGGCCATACTCGATTAAAATTTTTGAATTATTTTCCCCGTATTCCTTGCATAGTTTATATACATATAGACAATTTATAACTAAAAATAAATAATTGTGCGGTGTAGAGTTAAAATTTTCTTCTTTGGCTCGAATCTGTTGCGTACGCCATTAAACTATGAGGTGGGTGATTTGTAAATTTATGCAGACACAGAATTGTGTGCAGAGTAATTAAAATACAAAATTTAACTCAAAAACTGGAAAATAAAATTGAAGTGCAAATTAATAATAATAATAATAATAATAATAATAATAATAATAATAATAATAATAATAATAATAATAATAATAAATAATAATAATAATAATAATAATAATAATAAATAATAATAATAATAATAGTAATAATAATAATAATAATAATAATAATAATAATAATAATAATAATAATAATAATAATAATAATAATAATAATAAGTTCAAGTAAATTTGGAGAGTTATAAATGACATTAAACTGTCTAACCAGAAAGACAAAATTCTTTCCAGATTTCTTTTAGACATTTACTGTGACTCAAGCATTCTATAATAGTCCCCTACAGAAGTTACTGTTTATTAAAAAGAACTCAGCACTATCATCTTATTATGGATTCTATAAATGAAAATTTAGTTTCAAATATAATTTATTTATAATTTATTAAATAGTTAAATGATGCCTTGTTTCTGTGAATATTTTGTTTAAAATTGATTTCAAAAGTTTAGTGAAAGTGTAAAAAAATGAAAAAGAAATAAACAAATTTTCCAATACGTTTGCCAGGTGTTTCCTAAATAAGATTTTGTCTTTATCTGCATTCACAAATGTTAAGTAAGAAACATTTTGATATTTTTAGCCTGTTCTTGAGAATTAATCTTCGGAGCGGATTGTATGTATTTTCTTATAAAAGTTTGTATGAATAATATTTGCTAAAATGTCTCTGTCCACTCTCAGTCTATTAAAAAAGAAACAACTTAAACGCATTGGTCTAGCTATAAAGTTTTTGATTAAATACTTTAACATTGTACTCCAATTGGAAATGACAAATAAAACAAAAAAATTGCGCTCTTGATAAATTATTTCTTAATTATTTGGGTTCAAAGTACCAGAAGCTTATCCTAATTATCATATCTTAGAATTTAAATCTGATATAAATGAACTTCTGAGTACGGACTGATTTTATCAAGCTGTGTTTTATTGAAAATCAGCATATAATTTTGATGTTTTCACCCCCGAAAAGAAAAAAAAATCACAGGAATAGTATAGCTATCCGTTCTATTTCTACCTATCTCAACAATCTTGCATTGCCTATTTGTCATTCTTAATGTCCCTAGGATTCAAACGGAGTCCCAAAATTATCCTTGACTAGTGGTTTGCAAATAATTATGATAAAACCAGCATAGGTTTGAGTTTTAAAAATAAATATTTTAAATCTCTCAAAATTACATCAAGAGTAAAATTAATAATTTTTTACAACAATTTTACAGTCTGAGAAAATATTATTTCTAGTTTTCTTGCTGATGGCACATTTTTTTATAAATTATTGAGTCTTTCTAAAAATAAAATTTCAAAAATTTCAAATTCAAAAGCTTGGGAACACAGATTTATGGAAGCCATTCTATATAACAGCTGTGAATTTAAAACATTAAAAAATTCCAATTGATTTTTTAAAATTTTAATTTTAAAGATCACTGTGATATTTTGCAATAAAAAATGGAAATTTATTCGAACAGAATCGATAAAAATAATATCCTTCTTTACACTTGAGAAAAAAAAAGACAGAAAAATTTTATTATTTTTTAATAAAAAATATTAAAAAAAATCAGTAAAAGTAATAACAATAAAAATTTTTCCAAAACATAAAAAACTTAGATTAAGTTTTCGAATGTCACAAAATTTGGTCTCATTATCCAATATTCACGTCTATTTTTCATAGATAAAGTATTGATTATTCCTAAATTAATCTCAAAAGTGAAACCACATTGAACATCCGCTCCATGATTGATAAATAAAAATGATAACTCCATCAGTCTGATAGAACCGAACTCTCATTGATCAGAACCGAAAAGAGCACCAACCACATGCAAATGGCTGATTATCGAAAGTCTGTCAATAAATTGTCGTCGTTGTAGTAAAGATAATTGCATCAATTATGATATATAATTGTTGAAATTGTTTGCAATAATTTTTTGACATGTATTCGCCAACTAGTTAATGAGCATTTATTGTTTGTCTGCGACAATTGGAGTAAGTGCATGTGAGGCATAAAGTTGTGTGTTTATGCAGAGGTCAGTCCATGCAGGAGTGTGTGTGTGTGCGCTACATGGGAGAGTAATTAGTTCTGTTACAGAGTTCGATACCAATAGATTTCTATCTCAGTCATTACTTTTGCTTGTTTAATTCTTGTTTAATCAAATCATTTTTAAAATGCTTTCAAAATGTAAATTAATTTGTTTACTATTTTGTTTTCTTTTCAAATACACTTCAAATTTAATTTAAAAATATATAATATATAATATAATTTAAAAAAATTATTATCATTAATAATTGTGCAAAGCAATGAAAAAATGGGAATTGGAGTAACACAGAATGATTTTAAAAAATAACCTATAATAATGAAATACCTCCGTGACCGTTCCGTAATTTTGTGACGGCCACTTCCAAACGAGCTCATTTTAAATAACGATTTTACTTAAAGTTTCTTACAATTTTACATATTAAAATACAGTTTAATAGCAATGTAAAGAAAATTGAAAAGAAAAATAACATTAATAATAAACGAAATAAATTCACGTGCAGTCAAAATTAGTCATTTTCTGCATATTCTTTTTTAAATTTTGATTTTCAAAACCATGTGAGATCGAAAACATGCAAAACGAGTAGAGTGTAAAAAAAGCGTAAAGTCTAATTTTTATGACATTGGGTAAAATACTGTCGCTTCAATTTTTTAAACACAATCCTAAATATTAAAGTTTAAACTCATTAAAATTTTGTTATAGAAAAATAAATAATTGGTAGCAGCGGACCCACACAACCCCATAATAATGCACACACAATAGCACTGTCATGATTGTAATTATATCACTGTTATCCAGTGGCGTACCTAGTGGGGTGGTGGGTGCGGTCCGCACTGGGTGGCACATATTTTGGTGCGGCATTTTTTATATTTATTAAACCTTAGATTATATACTTTAGACTGTAGAGCTATTAGTTCTATTATTTAAATATAAACATATAATATAAATTGCTCAATCTTTATTACGTTCATATTAATTACTATTGATGAAATGTATTTTACTTGTGAATTTATATATATATATATATATATATATATAAAACCTATCGTTATTAGCATTAATAACGGGCCTATGGCAGTTTTCCAAGTATTTTATAGAAAACTGTTCCCGCCTGAATCACAAAAAACGGTATTCAGTTAGTTGTTAACATGTGATATGACCTCGGATTTGATTTGTTTCTAATTATGTTATCATATTTATTCTCTATTAAATATACTATTAAGGTGAACTGTATATAATTTTTTTGTAGTGTAACGTAGAAGTATAATTTTCTTAGCTTTGTTGCCGCTGTTTAATTTATTTAATTAATTTAAATAATATTACAATTAGTAAAATATAAATAATCGTTTAAATTTAACAGTTATTTTCAAATTTCTCCATACTATTTAAAATACAAATTATACTTTTTATTTCTGTAATTTTTTTTAACATATATGTAGGATGAAAAGAAAAAGAAGGCCAGGATGAAATACAGCATAAAAATACTGGAGAACTACTCAAATACATCTGCCGTGAATAAACTTCTAGTTCTTTTAATATTGTTGCTTCAGATACTGGCGAAATAGTAGTCCACAAAAGCGAGAAAACTTGTCCCAATGTTGTTGAAGCAGAAAGATCTGCCTTACATACTGAAGAGGAAGTAAAAAGTTCATCAAGTTCTGATGACGAGTCTGCTGCACAAATTATTCGGTCTATTTCTATGAAAGATGTTGGATTATGGACTAACAAGATTGACGACAATACAAGAGTATTCATGGTACGTCAAGATCCGTTTGCAATTCAAAATTTAGATGCCAATTTCAGTGAAGGAGTAAAACTTCCTGGCAATACTATCAAAGCCAAAGGTGAAACAAGAAAACTAACCTAAAGATTCAGAAAGAATTCTTATATCTATTGGGAAACGTAGTGAGAAAATCAATTATGAATCAAATAATGCAAGCAAAATACTTTTGTATGATATTTGACAGTACCACAGATATTTCTCACAAAGATCAAACTAGTCATATTATTATATATGCAGTTATTGATGGCAGCGAAGTTAAAGTTGTAGAATCGTTTATTGACTCTGTAGAAACTAAAAGAAAAACTGCTGAGAAAATTTTAACGAAATTAGAGAATGACGGTTTAAATATAAAAGATTATAGAGGACATGCTGCTGTCATGATAGGAAAACACTGCGGTGTTCAAGATCGTATTAGAGAAATAAATCCAAATGCAGAATTTATAGCATGTAAAAATCATTCTTTAAACTTGGCATGTATACACACAGATTCTACTGCTATCGATTTTATAATATTTTTTGGATCTATCGAACAGTTATTTTTGTTTCTTTCTTCTTCCACGCATCGATGGGATGTTTAACTTTCTGTCACTGTTTAAGGTGCAAAACACAGTGTAGAAACTCACTGGAGTGCTAGAGCAGAACTAGAAACTATAATAAAAAAACATTATTTTTACATTTTCGGCTCTTTGAAAAAATTAACATCTGAAAAAGAAAATAGTAAGACGAGATCAGATGCAATCCTTTTCTTTTCTATGTAATCTCTATTTATGGAATCCCGTCCTTTTGGAAATTAATGACGCGCAAAAATACTAGCGAATAAAAAGGTTAAATGTCCATCAATGCCATATAAAACTAAATTCTTTGCAAATCTGTTTCATGGAACAAAGAGATGCGCTGATACAAAACGGTATTTTAGCAGCCAAAACGATTTGTGAAGAGTTGGAAACATCGAGTGAGTGTCAAGTTAGAAGGGAAAAAATATGAGTGGTGAAAATTCGCATGACATGGAGCTATCCTTAGAACAAAAAGTGCAAAGAGAAATGTTTTATCTATGGATAGAATTATATAGGAAATAAAAGAGCGCTTTGATCAGTTACATGTTCTTGCAAGAAAATATTTGTGCATAATACCATGCAACCTACTAAATGAAGAACTTAAATGTCAAATAAAAGATTTTATTGACATTCATAAAGAACAGTTTTATATTAAAAGAAAAAGGATCCTGGTTTTTATGGCTGTACCAGAACTAAAAGAACAGATAACATTTTGGAAAAATTGGGATCTCTTGATCTACTATAGTTTATTCAATATTATAGATTGAAATATTCTGTACCCAACATTGCTAATTTTGATAAGAATTTTTTAAACAGTTGCCATCAGTGTCGCTAGTTGCAAAAAGAGCTTCTCAAAATTGAAGTTGATCCAAACTTATTTTCGTTCCACAATGAGAGATTTTGGACTACAAAATCTTAGGACAAGAAAAATTTTTCTACTATGAAAGTTAGAAAAATAAATTTTTAAATATCTTTACATACAAATATGTGTACAATTTGATTGTTTTTCCAATATAAATTGAAAATTATTTATTTATAAACATAAAGTAAAAAAATTTAATGTAATATTTTGTAAATTAGGTATATGTTTTGTCTCATAAGTGGCCTCTGTAAGTTTCTTGTGGCCTTTAAAAAGTATTTTGTTTTATATAAACGTTGCATAAAGTTTCCGGATACAAATCACCATTTTATTGACTTAGAAAGGAAAGCAAATTTGAGACCGACCCGGTGGCAAAATGTCTAGGTACGCCACCGTTGTTATCCTCATCAATCATCATCTGCTGTGTCATCATTAGCCATTTGCTTATTTGTCATAATTGAAGTTGTAAATGTGTTGGCATCTAAGTTTCGGTTGATAGACTGTAATTAAATCCTTTTGGTATTAATGACTAAACGCAGACAGGACTATTTGTATTCACCATCATACTCGCGAGTGTGAGTTGGTCATCACTCGTCATTAGTAATGTATGATGTGGGCGAATGTACCTGAGGAGGTGATTTCACGAAGTCATACTCCTCAAAGCAAACAATCTTTCTGAAAGCTGCCGATAGAAAGGCTTTCGGTTTTACATACATCTCGCTCGATGCTTTTTGACTCTACTCAATGAAGATAATAACTCTGACTTATTCGGATTACCCTATGAAATTCTCAATTTATTATCCGGATTCAATTGCAATAGATAATACTTTATAACCAATCAAGACACGGTAGGTATATCCTACCTTAAAAATGTTAAAATTGGTTCTCTCAAACTTAAATCCATAAAAAACAATTAAGTTAATTATTACTACAAACTTACAGATACATATTTAAGAAAATTCAAATATATATCTAATTAAAAAACAAGAAACTATGTACAAGAAAAGCGACACAAGTACTATCGATTCCAAAAAGAAAGTCATCACAATAGTCGATTCATTCATTTCCTTTGATATTTACCGGGAAAATCCGACGTTACAGTATTCGATTTTGTTGCTAATTCGGGGGGTTGATCTTATCCTCTCATCCATAATTAGTTTTGCTTTAATTGAAACTGGAATTCTATCACGAGTATTGTAATGGGAAACTCAAGTTCATT
Organism: Schmidtea mediterranea; assembly: GCA_022537955.1. NCBI lineage: Eukaryota > Metazoa > Platyhelminthes > Tricladida > Dugesiidae > Schmidtea > Schmidtea mediterranea. Next base: position 198,076,611 of record CM039680.1, on the reverse strand, counting down.
GGGCACTCCTCATTTGTTCGAAATATGAGTGTTTTGGAGATCTCTTCTTCGACTTCCTTCTTCTTGGGCCCTGGATTACACTCCAGCCACTTTTTTTCCTCCAGGTTTTGTCTTAACAAAACCTATGACATCTAGATTGATTTCACTAGAGTCTCTGCATGCACGCAATGAGTCGGAATGATGTTTTATACGATTTTGATATCACTTAAACTTTTATGTCCTCCTGGGCTTTTATTCCGTGATAACCAAAATCAATAAATTACGTTTGAATATATAATTTTTCTTTAATTAATTGAACGGTCATTTACTCTGAACATATGTAAATTTTTAGATTTGCATTAGTAAAATGACAATTCAAATTCAGTTATCAAAGTGCTTAATAAATTTTACTTCATTAAATTTTTATATAACAGAAATTTAAAAAAATTAACAAAAAATTATTAAAATTTATTTTCAACATGGCCGATAATTGATATTAAACATTTGTTTTGTTTTAATTTCCAGAGTTCTTTAAATTTTAGTCACACATCTACTTTCTAAACACTTTAAATATAAAATGGTAATATCCTTCAGTTATACGTTTATTAATTCATTTAACGAATGGAAAAATGCACTTTCAACATGTAGTCATGATGTTAATCCAGATTTATTTCAAATCGAATATTCTTTTTGTATTTACCTTTAATTGTCAATTGGTATTTAATTAATTTTAGATGATAATTTAAAATCTAGAAAAAGAAAAGCCACCGAAGAATTTTCTGAACTACAAGTATGATTTACTCTTAATTTATAAGTTATTTCAAATTTATTTATTGCTGTAAATCTTTTTGTTAGCGCCATAAAATAAATATTTTCAAATTTGCCCAATCAACTTGACACATATAATTTGAAAAATTAGGTACGCGTATAAATCTTAGTACGAATACATAAATACTCGAGGAAAAAGGTTAAATAGAACGTCGAGACCAGAGAACTCTTTATGTCAAATGAACATAGAGATATAAGACCCCAGTTGAACTCTCGATGTGCCGCATTACTCCTTGTGCACGTCTTCAGCTTCTGATGGAGACTCTCCATTCCTTGAGTGTCAGCGCCTGTGTCGGATCCACGAAATTTTTACCGTCTTGAGGGAGTATCATTGAGACAGGTTTGTGATGTCAAGATATGCTCCTCTCTGAAGAGTTGGAAATAACGTGGAGGAATTTCTCTTGTCAACAAACTTAATGAAGTCCGAGTCCTCGAGAGTTCATTTCATGTTGAGTTCGTTCGCGTTAAAGTTCTTCAGTTGTTCCATGGCTTTAAAAATAGTGCTAAATTTTCGTTAAATAGGTATTTATATTGGGGTGCCTAACATTAAAAATCTCGTTTCATTATGTTCGTGTATAATTAATAAATATAAATCTGCAAAAATATGGATTACATAGATATATAATTAAATTTTAATCTCGATAATTATTATTAAGTTAAAAAATTTACTGTTAATTTGGGCGCGTCATTGTTTAAAGGTATTAAAGCATTGATTTGCCCAAAACTAAGAAATTTACAGTAGATGTATGTAGGTCACGAATATATATATAGAATATAGTAAGCAAGCATATAATTCACCTAGATAACCATTAAATAACCAATTAAGTAGAAAATTTTTGTCAAGAATTGGCCAACTCAAAAATTTCTAAACCCAAAAATATCACACAATTTAAAATGCATCGAAACGTCTATATACTATGCAACAACAAATATTTATTAGTAGTATTTGTATATTTCACAGATTTATACTCGATTGCGACTCAAAAGCCTTACGGATGGATTGAAACACATGTTCATTATTCCGAGAAATCCAAAAAACATGCATTCGCTTTTTATCGGATAAAGTTTAACCAACAGCTCCTCTTGGGATCGAGATCTGCAGTGTGGTTCTCAGGATTCGTCCTTCCTTTCGGCTTTCAGACAAACTCTTCATAAGTTCACTGCATCGCTTTCTCCCCGCATTTTATTTAGCTATCTTCTTTCCATTCTATTTCGCCGCATTACAACCATTATATTATATAGTATTTTTCTTGACATTCTTTCTATCTCTGTTTTCTTTATATTTAACAGGTCTTTTAGGTTGTTCATTGATTTATTTGCTATGGCTCCTCTCCAGTTGAATGTTACTGCCATTACTTTTACTTCTTCATTTACAAGTCCGGTTAGCGTCACTGTTTCTGATATAACTGATTCCTTATTGTAGTAGTTAATCTTTTCTTCGTTTACTCTACCTATGTCACAATTAGGATATCGCAAATTACTGTTATTCCTTTATTTTTTATTATTTTCTGAGCCGTACTTCAGTTTGTAATCTTAGTTATTTATTGATAATCAAGCAACTTAATCTTAATATCGATAATAATTGTTAAGTTATAAAACTGTTAATTTTGGGCCCTATCCGAACAAGTTCCCAATAATTGTTATTATCTTAAACAATTATTAGTATATAAATAATGCTGATTAATTTTTTAGTTTTTCTCTTTTTGATAATGCTTATATCTTAAATTTTCATTAATTAATATTTCACGATTTCGATTAAAATAAGCGTTAATCAGTCTATTATAAATTGAGTAAAGAAAATTAATGCTCACGTGCGAAGTATTTTGACCCTTTGAAAGACACAACCTACAAAGACGGTGATAAAGAACTAAGTTCGTTGAGTTTCTTTTCAATCTGTCATTTTAATTACTGCTTTTCAAACATAAAATCTATATTCAAAATTAAACATTTTTCTCATTTCGGTTTGATAAATATTTCGATCTATTCATGATTTTATCTTGATCCAGAATTCTAAGCTTAGTTTTTTTTTCTCTCCAAAGTTTCATTAGATAACGATGATCTGATTTTAACTCTAGAAAAAGGTTTTTAATTAAGATTAATAACTTATAGCGATAGCGTTACCAGACATTTGATTTATTGTTAGTAAATCAAATAACAAAACGAAAGATTAAATTTCAAACAAATTCTTTATTTTCTCATTCATAACATAAAGTCCAAATTCAATTCACTTAAACTTCAGTTCCAAAAATCAAATTCTAATTAAACATCTTTCACGATTTTTGATTTTGAGATGATTTTCTTGGTGACCGATTTTAACAAATTAAAATTAAAATCTCGGTTACGGCTCTATTTAAATAAATGAACACAAAACAATTAATTACGTATATCTTTTATTTATAAATTTTTTTTTGGTAATAATTACACTTATTTGAAAGGTATTGGACAAATGAATCCTGCACAATGGTCACCCAATGAAATTTTCTATAAATGAAAGATTTTATTTTAAGGTTTCCCATATCACTAAAGTTGTCTGCTGCTTTCGGCACGGTTTACTTAAAATTCCCTTTAATTAAAAATAATTCCAAGCTGGATAATGTATATCCAACTCGTCTTCGATGCTGGGAAGTTAGATAGAAATTTCACAACAATTTTGAATTTGCAACTACCTTCATATTGGGATTTCATAATCAATATATCCTGGTGGATAAGTTTAAAAATTTATTATTTAAAAACTTTCTAAATTTCCTTTCTTCAAATTTTAACATTAAAACCATTAATTAATTAAAAGCCCTTTTAATAAAAAAATTCAATTGTCATTAGGGTTATGTTAATATTGTTTCTTTTTGACCATATTATTACTAGGTTAAACCTTTGAGTCCCGATATTTTTTTCATTAAAAGTAAATTTACTTCTTGATAGTCATTTAAAAATTCTTTGGGTTAGAAGAAAAATGTTATAAAAATTCTTAAATATGAATATTTTTGTCGCCAAAAATTTTGAACAATATAAATGCAATTTCTGACCAAAGTACAATAATTCAATCATCGTATATCTATTGGCTTTTCTGCTACTATAAAAATGCGCAATCGGTATTAAGGTAAAAGCATGATATTTTTGGTCAAACTTATCAACCCCACTTTTTGTACTATTATAATACAAGTTTATTTCTGGCTTGTTTTTATTTGTGCTATGTACTGCAAAATTGTAGTACATTGCTCGTTTTTTTTGGTACGTAACTGACTTGCGTCATTGTGTTTCCAAAACCAAAAACGTTACTTTCAAGTTGAAAGTTTCAACTTCTCTTGGTCTACAAGGAAAAAATTGTGGTATACATTTTTTTTTCTTTCGTAAAATACCTACACATGTAAGGCAAATTCTAAGCTCGCAAAACCATTGTCAAACGTGATATTTCGATTTATTTTCTCGAATGGTTCGCACAATTTTTCAGCGACAGTTCTAGCCAAATTTAATTTTCCAGTTTGCTCCTGTCCAAGCTACGGTATTCTAAATAAAGGACAACTAGTTTTGCTATCAAATACCCACCAAATTTTCATTCTGTATTTATCTGATTTTAAGAGCATATACTGTCGGAATTTAACCCTGCCTCTAAACAACACCAACTGCTTATCAATTGTTAAATTTTCTACTGGGATGTAAGAATTTCTCAAAAGTTTTGTTGACAAGATTCCAGATAGACGTAATTTGTGAAAACTTTTCGTAATCTCTACGCGCTAATCTTGATAATTTGTTGACATGCACACACGATCGTAATAATATAGTTCTTATTTTTTTTACTCCAGCTTCTATCTACAATCCAATATACGCAAATATTTCCTTCCATTTTTCGCCAAGCAGTTCTGCAATGTAAATTTGTGAATTAAGCTATATATAATTAATAAAAATAACGAAAACACATCTACAATACAATAACTATGCTTTATTTATGCAACATTATTTATGCCTCTAATAATATTATGAGCAGTAGTTAGATGGGCATGATATATGCTACACAGTTTTCACTCTGCATCATCTTTACTTAGGTGCGAAGTATATTCATTATATTATCACTTTCTTTACTTCGTTAGTTTAAAGTTTAAACATTTCATTACTAGATTCCGAAACAGTTTATAATCGGTTCCTTTCACTAGCTGAAAGATTATTTTCATTAATTTCTTCTGCAGTGAGTATTTTTGTTGCAGTTCTTTTAACCATCCTAGAACAATTTATTATCTGGACAAAATTATATTAAAATATCTTACCCGCTTTTAGAAAAAACTTGATTACACTTGAATCAAATATTTTCAAATATAAGATATATATTAACAACTAGAAACAAAAATAAATAATAAAATGTACCATTGTAATTTGTCACATGATTTTACGTTTCCATAACCACTTTTGAATATTTGAAAACCATTACAATGAAATGTAAGTAGAGTATTATATAATTTGTCGTTATATATGAAGGTTTCATAGCGTCTACAAAAATTAATTTTTTTTATTTTTAGTGTATTTTGCGAAGAAATTATAAATGATTTATCTTCTGGAAAAATTAATGTATTTGCATATAATATCTACAAATTAAACCGAAATGTGATTCAAAGTCACAACCTAGTGTTATTAGGGTTAACTCATTTTGTGTGGATAAGAAACCATATTTAGAAGAATGAGCTTTATTCTATGATTCTTCATTTATTTTCGGATTTTCTTTAGTTTATTGTTATCGACAAAATCCTAAACTTTGATTTGTTTTCCACTGGCCAAGAATTTACATCAATTGACTGATGTATAAAATTCCATTCTTTTTATTTTGGTAATATCTAAAGCCATATTAGTTATGTTTATGGGACCCCTTGTGCTGATCCATTATCAATTAGTCGATTATTAAAAATTTAACTTGATTTAAACGGTATCAAAATATCCCCCTTCTGTCAACTAATTCACATTTCTTATAAATCTAAACTTATGATTTCCTCATTTTTTACATAATTCTCTGGCTAATTTCTTTGAATTTATAAAGGACACAGTTGAGAAATTGATTGGATTAATTCCTTTTTGTTTGACCACAACTTCACTCTTATTCGCACATCAACTGCACAATTTTCCATAAGGACCACTGTCCTGCATTTTTGTTTTTATCAAAAATCCATACTGAATCACTGGATTATTCGAGCTCATCACCAAGCTATGCTAACATTTTGATAGTATTCTTCTCTAAACAATGAATACAATCAAAATGAATGCCATAGTTGAATCTTCCAATAAGACAATAGTTGTGTTTTATCTAACATCAAAAGTGTTTTATCTAACCTCCACTTTAGCCATAATTAATGTCGTGATGCGTGGGGTGGACGCATTTTCTCGTGGGCGAGTATATTCGAGATCGACAGTGAAGGGGTTTAAGAGAATATATTGAAATCGATTATTAAAATAAATTTGAACTGCTTCCAAATGTTGACAATAAATCTATACATTATCATGTTTTCCAATCGAGGAAAGATGCAGTTATTGAAAAAAATTCGTTACGTCCTCAATTACGCTTGACAATGTAATTTTGTACAAACGCACAAATAACGGTTTTCGTTTTGATCATATTCAAGTCGTCTTCTTTAATCTTTTAACAAATAATATTTTCCCATGTTTTTCTTTTATAAATTGAACTTGCAATAAAAATAAAACTATATTGCAACGAGAATTGTGTTTAAAAATAATGGCATAATGAGATTTCTAAATTCTAAAGAAATTATCCACATTAAACTAAAAATGTAACAAAAATAAATTACGGGAAAATATCAATTGTATATTTTATGTTAATTTTAACACAGGAATGATAAATATAAATTCTTTGGATTGTCCACTCTTGAACTTGCAACTATCACTATCTTTCGAAACTTCATGAGATGAATATATTATAATCTAATACAACGTGTATTTTACAAGAATTCCTTCACTTTTCAATTTTTATTCTACTTTGCTCTGTATTATTTATTTGATATAAGCAGAAAATATGCACATTTCAATGTACACATATTTATTAGTGGAATCTAGCCAGAACCACTGGAAATTTAGTTTTATTTTACAAATTTAACACTTACAAAAAATTCAGTTTAACGCACACATATAATGGTAGATGCAAGGTCAGAACCAAATTTAAATGTTAAATGAAAATTCAGTTTCAAGTTAATTGCGAGTTGAGATATTTATTCAACCACAAAAATATTACGTGAGTGTGACTTATAAATTGCCTGCTTATAGCAAATTTAATTTAGAAATAGAGTAATTGCTTGCATCTAAAATATATAATATCTAAGATATATATTATTAACAATAAACATGGTTTTGTCATAACATTATTCGAATAAGAAAATGTTGTCAGATTTTTGTCATAAACCAAATATTGTTAGATATTAGGGTCTTATTATTGTTTGATGATTTTTTAAAAATTTACTTATTATTAATTATATTTGTATATTAGTTCTGTTTTTCAGTTTCATCGATATTTTTTCCTGTTTTCAATTATTTTGTTTGTTTAATTTATTACTTTTACCTAGAGTTTTCGCGTTTAATATTGAATACAATGATGTTGGCTCATTTTTATGTTGCTTTCCATACAAAATGTATTGTTAATCGAAGATTTTGGATTCCAAAAATGTCCAAAATGATAATATCAACATTATGAAAGTTAAATATAAATAATTTAAAATTCAAGCCGATGTTATTTTTCATAAACAAACACTATTTATTTACAAAAGTTCAGATGCTATTGTATTTCACGCTGATAAACATATCTTGAAATATCGGAAAATATTTTGGGATTTATACTTTTGTTAAGATCAAAAAGATACGCTGGGTGTTTTAGATCTTCAAACAATTTATTGTGATTACAAATAATGAAAAATTTTATAAATATAAGTGTATCAATAAGTGTTAAATAAATTATCAAAAACAACAAATTCATTATTAAAACAATTACTCCAAACAATTATTACAAAGATAGTGATCAAGTCGATCTATGCTCTAAAACCAGTAACACTATTAGCTACATAAATGTTATTTAGTTGAGCTTGATTTTAGAGCACCCAACTGTGACTAAATAGATCAGATAAGGTTTTGGCGCCATGATTTTAATACTATTAATTAACATTGTGTTATTATTAATCAAATTTTAATGAATCGCATAAAGAAGGACCAAATCAATTATGAAAAACATAAATAATGTGACGTTTTGCTTAAATAGTTTCGTCCGTTAATACTATTTAAATTGCCAGGATAAAATTATTTGCATTTTCAAACATCTTTTCTCTTCTAATTATTTTGAAAGACTAAAAGCTCTAACAACTACTTTTAAAAAAAATAATACCACGAATATGAACCATTTTCATATCCACTACATTTCTTTGTTTTGGTTTATCAGAATTTATTGAAGAAAAGAAATCTCATGATTACTTTCAATTGTTTCTGTAAATTTCCTTTTTAATTACATATAATTAATAAATAACTATTAATGTTGAATTGATCTTTATCAATAGTTGATAGGGATTACAAAAAAGTTAATAAAATTATTTACAATATATTTTACAAAGTTTTCAATCATAAATTTATTAAAAATAAATAAATTTTTAAAATTGTTCATTTATGTTATTTTTAACAAACCATTTAATTAATGTGTACAAAAGGAATTTTAATTTTGTTCATTATATAATTTCCTGCTAAACAGAAAAATTCATACATTTTATGAATATAAAGTTTTAATTTTAGTTGCATATACTCTGAGATCAATTTAATTTTAATGTCTTCAAACTATGTTTTTTATAACCTGTTTTTAAATCCAAATGGAATGTAAGGACCGTATTATGGTTATTAGAGCACTTACAATGTCTTACAATGTTACACATTTGACCGAATCTTATTTTATCCATAACTCAATCTGTAATAATTCAGACAGTTGCAGCCAGACTTCGAGTTTTTTTACTATTTCTAAAGTCCTTTCTCGAAACCAATCATTTTTAATTTACTCTATTAAAAATAATTTCCTTCTGTTTGCTAAAATTTTAGATCACCTTATATGTTCATTATACTACTTATTTTCTTTCTAGGAATTTCATGATCAGTTAGATAAAACATTGAAAGACTTTCAAAACGATTTGCGCTCAAAAAACGAGTTCATCGAGGTTGATAACAATATTGATCGTAAAATCAAAAATATAAAAGCGAAAGCGATTTCAAAACAATACCTAGAAAATGATAAATTGATTGAAACCTGTTACAAATTCACAGTAAATAAGGACATGAAACTTTCTGATAACGAATTTCAATATTTTCACAAACTTATAGAAAATAATGACAAATCTAACTGGGAAACGATAGAAGTATTTGATAAAAAATATCTATTGCCTCCCCGTTCTGGGTTTATCATGTCCGATATTAAATTTGCAAATAAATTAATTTCTAGTAGTAAGACATTTATTTTTTATGCATTGAGTTCATAAATTAATTTAGCAAAAAGGAAGTTTGATTTGATTGTCATTGATCCACCAGTAAAAAATAAATCAGTTAAACAATCTAATGCGTAATTTTATTATATTATTAATAATAATGTATTAAATAATCATAATATTAATAATGCATAATTTTATTGTTATACTAATTGATTTTTAATAATTAAGGACTTCATAACTGACTTTTCTATTTTCACTTATTATAAAATATTTGCTTAACTATTTATTTAAATGCCATCAGTTTTCATGTACTCGAATAGAGGTTTATTCACGGGACAAATTCACCTAGAAATTATTAAAATATATTCCGGTAATTTAAATAAAAATTCAGGAAAAAATCAATTTTTTATTCAACGCTTTTCATATCCCGATGCGTGCTCTATGAATCATTAAAACACACGGACCAGCTTTTAGTTCTCAAAAAATTAGTTCCTCTTTTAGACAAAATTCTAAAATATTTATCAGAATTAAATTGAATATTAGTTCTGGAAATAATGAGTATATTAATCTTTTTAAACCTATCTATAGACCTATTCGGATCTATTTCTATATTATTTTTAAAATTATTAATACGTTTGGAAATTTAAGAATTTTCTACGATAAAATAATTTTAGATTTATCATTACTATAAGAAATATTACTATTGAAATCTGAAACATTTAATTTATAAAATATAAAATCTTGTAATATATCTGATTAATGCAAGTGGCAACATCAGAATCTTTTGAAATAAATTTCAACATTTGATCTAATGAACTGTTATGCAATGAATTATATGTAACTTGAAGATGCATAACTATTTTGGAAAATATTATTTCACATTTTTAATCACTAATTAATTGCAAACTTATATTACGATATAGGATGATTCAGCGGCTTCTAATTTATTGTTTTGAAAGTGGGTACCTGTAACTTTGGTGGGAAATTAAAAATAGCATTATTGACTTATATGGTAGACAGAATGATAGCAGCAAATCTCATGTCACTTCTGTTCGCTGTTTCAAGTGAGTTTCTGTGGCAAACATACGTATGTATTGCTGGTCCTAGGTCTTTTTGAAGGTAATAATATTATTAAATCTAGAGGTCTGATGCCAAATATGATTATTGATTACCACCATTATACTGTCTACTTACCATTGGCTACAGTTTTGAACTATTTCAAAGTGTAAGTTCTCCAAATCTTAGGATACTTTCTATAAAAAATGAAATCTAATTGCAAGTCACACAAAGAGAAAGTCAATGTCTCCTTTAATAAGGATAACTTACCAAATTTAAGTAACATTAATAAGGAAAAGGATTAGGAAAAAGTGGAACGTCATCGTAAGGTTTTACGTGATAACATTCAAGGAATAACTAAGCCGGCAATTAGAAGATTAGCTTGTAGAGGCGGAGTAAAAAGAATATTTGGTTTAATTTACGAAGTTTTTTCAAAGTTTTCCTGGAAAATATTATGAGACATACTGAATATACTAAGCGTAAGACAGTAACTGCAATGGATGTTGTTTACGCTCTTGAACGCCAAGGAAGATCTTTATACGGATTCGGAGGTTAAATGTGAAACCAATGATATTTTAAGCTAACATTTAAATAACAAATTTAAATACAAATAATATAAATCCCAGAACTTTTGATTCGAAGGACTTTAGCTAAAAAAACCTATCTACAATTTTTGATGTAAGTTTCACCACAGATTTGGTTTTAAAAACGAACTCGTCAAACGTCTTAAAATCGTATTATACATACATTACAAATACAGGGTAAATATCACCAAATGGTCTAAATATTTTGAATATCACCCATTTCTCTACCAGATCTCTCAGGATCGATTTTGAATAAAAGGTACAACAAAGGAGTTGCACTCTAAGAAAAGGGAAATTGTGTCTTTCCCGTACAGGAAGATGAACAAACAATAGCAAATGAATTCATTTCCATACAATAATTACATTCTAAACTATCATTAAAACGATGTACGTTTTGGAAGCTTGGATTTTTTATCCTTTAAAAACGGCCATTCTTCATTATTGTAGCTACTAATTAAATGCTTAATATTTTGATTTTGATACGATCCCAAAATTGTTTTTTTCCTATTTTAATATATCCAGTTATTGTCTAACTGCATCTTTCTATGACAAATTCTTCAGAATTGTAAAGAGTTTCTGATAATTGGACCTTTACTTTTTGAAATCTGGATTTGAAACAAATATAATTCACGACTTTTATTCCAAAGTTGTTTATTAATTCTGCTGGTGCTACGTTAGGTTTTTTTTTTCGTTACCAAGACCAATATACAATTTATTTTCTTAGATATACATTAAACTGAATTTCTCATCCATAAAAGATTCATTTCGAAACACGAATTTAAAAAATTTTTTCATATTACTTTAAATACAGAATTTCAAATCTCCAGCTGTTTCACTTTAAATATAAATTTTCGATAGTTTCTAATTCGGAATTTTTCTAATATTTCCACATTTTCTATCTTGAATCCGGTTTCTTTGCATAGACAATCAACCACTTTTATTCCAAATTTTGTTGATTAATTCCATTAGGTCTTCGTTCGATTTGTTTGGATCAGCGAGGGAAATATATAATTCGTTTTCTTTATTGGAAACATTGAAACCGATATATTTTCTCGTTTTATTTAATAATTTTTTGGTAATTATAACATCAAGATAGTCAAGATTTTCTGTTAGATTGAATGAAAAACTTTAAATGTTTAGCTGCTAATTTCTGATATATTCTTTATTCGTTTCCATTTTTGCAAAAGAGCTCTGATTGTGCTGCATTATTCTAGTGATTTTATTGTCCTCATTATTTCCTTTAAATTCCAAGTGATGAGTAAAAATTACGACAATTGAAGATTTATTTTCAAAATATTAAACAAATTCGAATACTAAACCCAAATAGTTCACAATTCAATTCAAATGTACTTTTATTAATCTGAACAAACAAGATTTTTAAATCACTCATAACTTGAAAATTCTGTTTTCTATGTAATTGATTTTATAACTTCATTAGAAAAGCTCAAATCTAAATTTCATAACAGTTAAATTTAAAAAATTCTGTTTTTTCAACAGATTCAATTAATTCGAATAAACAATAACGAATAACATAAATTTATGAAGGTTATCCTCATGCAATTTGTAAAATGGATCTAGCAGAGATTTGCCAGATTATTTTATGAAAATACTGACCAAATGAGGGTACAGTTTCACAACTACATTCCAAAATAGATTAAAACGAAAGAGGAATCAACACTGATGTTCACAATTTCCAAAACGAATCTGTTATAAGCAGACAATTTCTTCGTTATATTCACGTGACATTTCTGTGGTTAGAAAGAAAATACATTAAAGCACAATTAGGTTAAAGGCGTGTGATCAGTTTATGAATGTAAGCCACACTCTTTTCCATTTCTTCCATGAAACTGGCACGTCATTAAAAGTTTTATGTGCACTTATCCGACAATGTTCAAATTTATAGAAAATTGAATATTGAAGTGGTGAATGTTTAAAATATTTTAAAATGAAAATCTGTTTCGATGATGCTATTATGACTAAGTGGTTTTGTGATTGTGTTATCATCAATGTAAACGAATTAAATTAGACGCCATCTGTAAATATAACATCATATTTTGTTTGATATATTACTATAAATTGTCAAGTAAATGCATTTCTACCACATTCAATAACGATATTCTTTTTAAAATTAAAGATAAACTATAACTTTCATTTATGACATGTTAAATGTTTCTGGCATTTTTATTAAAATTTTCAATATTTCTGCTACTAACTGTCTTTACCTTATCTTTGAATTTCCAGTATACACCTATCCCCCGATTTACACGGTACTTTTTTTGCACGTTTTCGATTTTACAAGGTTTTGAAAATTATAAGTTTTTTTATTTCACTCATCAATACATATTTAAAAATAAAAATATAAGCATAAATAGGGAATTCCCCCATTTAAGTATTCGTGTTTTAACAAGTTATTATTGAAATTATTTTTTGCAATATCTGCGCATTATGTTTATTTGTCCAGTTTGATTGATACAACAGTAGATTTGTATGTAATATTATTTTGAGTTTGATTACATTATTTTCAAGAATCATCATAACGTTAAGTATCCTATTAAGTAATAAAATTATTACATACATGCGATTTTAAAGTGATTTATAATGTCGAAAGAAATTCCGAAAAAAACAACTAAAAGAAAAGTTATCATTGGACACAAAATTATTAGATAGTCTTAGCCATGGAGAAGGTTTACTTTTCTTTGTCGAGTTTACTTCTTTGCTGGAACCAATCCCTTACAAATATACTGTCTTTTTTCCTATTTACGGTTTTGATTTACAGGAAACCAATCTATCGTTTAAATCAGGGGATAGGTGTCCTGTTACAATATTCCGGATATTTTCTAGAATTTTTGGATATTTCTGATGGAAACCGATAATGTACAGATAATAATAATAATAATAATAATAATTGTTATTATTATTAATTTGTTTTGGTTTTTTAACAATAAACGTGCTTGATAGTTATTTTAGCACTTGGGTACTTGTTATTTCTTTATTTCTTAAGCACTTACTTCAATTTAATTCTTAAAAATAAAATACAAATTATACCATAGAGGGAATTAATTAATTTTATATTTTTATGTATGGGGGGTTTATATGTCCATTAGTTATTTTAAATTATGTTACCAAGAAATAAAATAACAAATCACACAAATATATGAACGGAAATAATGTTAATAAAATACAATTTGATTGTTATTTGAATCATTATTGTATCGAATTCATTATCAGCAAAATATTATTTATTTCAATATCTAAAGCATTAAAATGCCAAAAAGCTAACCTCTTATTCTCCTATACCTAAACCGGTTTGTTGTCATTGTTTGTGAGCCTTAACTTATAAGTTCGAAAAGTGAACAACTGGTGGTGTCGTGTACCAAACCGAGATTGATTGAATTTTTTATACGCACTCCATGATTATAATCCACATATGATTGATGTGTGATTTATGTTCCCTTTATTGTTACCCCGTTTGCTTCATTTACATCATTATCGCTAGTGAGCAAACTGTAACACATGGGCCTAAGGAATATTCATTCTCTATATGGTTCATTTTAATCTTTCAATCTCCCAATTACCAAATGTTAGTTTTGAGGTGTCTTTAACCTATTTCTCTACATTTTGCGCGCACAGGCACTAAAAATTCCAAAACCAATCATTATGCGCACACATCACATCCAACCGCGCACACAGGCGAGATTACACATTTATAAAATCAATAATTTGCCGAAACAGCTTATCTAATTCATGAACCAATTCTGACAAAAACGGTATATAATTTTCAACATTTGTTGTTTCGTCCATGATAACCTCTTTCCAAACTGGTTAGCACGCTGTATCCACATTTATAACATTTTTATTTGTTAAGGCTTTCAAATTTGGAGTATAACTTCTGACAATCTGGATGTTTCTGAAACCTTAATAAGTTCGATTTTTTTCCGATTATTCTTATCAGTCGATATTCACTTCCAAGTTCTGTGATTTTTAAATATAAATAATAATAATAATAATAAATAGCACTCCCTAATTTTTTCTACCCCTGTTAAAATTTCTGTACCTCATTAACAAAAAGATGAATAATAATGACATTGAAAACTATATAATTTTTTATTAATTAAATTAGAAAAATATTTAATAAGTTTTGGGCTAGCACTAAGTTTTGTTTAAATGAATTGGAAACAGCACGCAAACATAACATGCAGATTTAAAATCAGACCCATAAAACATCAAGCAAACACCTTAAAAGGCGAGAAAGATATAAAATCAAAAAACATTTCTAATAATATTTCTGGCATTAGGCTGCATCGAATCGAATAATTTTTGATGAATGTTTGAACCACCACGTGATTATGGCCGCATAATGGCTTCTCGACATTGGGGCAATGCTTGCATATAACACAAGCACTCTTCATATTTTCTAGTAATGCACAATTCATTATATTAAACAAATAATATTATTTAAACAAACTAAAATTAAATTAAAATATTATAAACATTAGTATGATAATATATTTTTAAAAATAGAGTTTTTAATTGAGAAATTTAAAATAATCGTCTTATTATTTCTTATTTTTTAACTTTATGATATGCTTAGTGGTTTTTTAATTTTTTATTTTAAAAAGATAAATTTTTTTGGACTTTATAACTAGCAATTATGATTTTATTTATCGTGAGAGACCTCGCTGTGAGTAACGACGGGCTCGAACGTCAAATCAGTGGGGATATCGGGAACCAGTCTTTTGCCTGACTCCCTTTCCACTCACTTCCGAAAAAATCGACCTAAACTTTAACACATATCGGCTAAAATTATTACACAGAGTAGTCCAGTGGGCACTCTTTAAATCTAATATAAACATATGAACATGTTAGGGTCAACTTGTGGTTATAGGGAAGGGGCTTCCGGAAATCGATGTAACGATCATATTAGTGAAATTAAATAAAAATTTTTAAATACGCCAAGGCGGTTCTTGCCTGTATAAGAATTAAACGATAAATTTAGTAAAGAATATAAAGATTTAGCTGTTAAAATAGCTAATAATGTCTCGAGAAAGCAACCCAATGTATTAGTACCAACGAATTAAAAGTAGATTCCTAAAAACAACCCATAAAGTCATAATTGAGCATATGACTCCACTAGTAGTGAAAATTATCCATAATCAAAACCCATAAAACTGACCGTACATCAACCCAAAAATGTATACAGAGAATACACCTACATGATGAAATAAACGTACTAGATCATGAAACTAACATGCAACAAACATTCCAAATTAAAAGGCAAATTCAAAAATAATTTATTGATAAAACTAACCACAGAAATTCAAACCAAGATACAAAAATACACCAAAGCCGCCATAGTATATAAAATAAAACCTATAATAATTTATTACCACAATTACTAAACGTCTATCATTAAAGCATCGAGATAAGCATAAATTCAATCGTCATAATAATTCATTAAGCGTAGTAACGATTATATTGCATGCATAAAACTTAGAACGTTTTACTAGTAAAATATAGTAATAATCATGAGTAAATAGACATAGAAACTAACGTGAGACAAAATAAAGACGATTAACTCATAAACTATTTCAATTTAATAAGTACAAAACATAAAGTAAAAATAAAAGATGATGAGTAACTCCATTCTCATGTCTTTGAAATAAAAACATTCAACCGTTTGGACCCAACAATAATTTGCCATTAAATTGTCTTGCCATAAACGCTACCCTTGAAAGAAAAATTATAATACTAACCAATGGAAAACACTCACAAAGAAATCCCTGCGTAGTTGATTCAACAGAGAATTACGAACAGACAGCATATAAATTTTCCATTAACCATAACGATTAATCAAATTGCAAATGAATATCCAAAATGAAAGTGTTATTATAGTGAAATAACAAACAAATAACTAACTGACGTACTAAAAAATTGATTGAGTCTCAAATAAAGATCTGGAATTTAGAAATGCCTGAATTTCAGAATAAAATGATAATGAGAGTGGCATAATGAAATAATCACATGCCAGTGACTATTGGTGTGCTATGGAAATTCACACCACCGTGCATTGGTTACGAAGAAGTAGAAGTGATCTACTATTAATGCACACCCGCACGACGCTCATAACTGCTGCTAATAAAATGAGTCATAAAAGTTCTTCGAAGAAGCACTCGTAGTGAAGAAAATGGAATTTAACGATTACATATCGGCCAATAAGTAGTGGCCACGAACATGGATAGAAATAAATTCTCTTGACCATATCACGAGTGACCTGAGTGGTCTTAGCAGTTTTGGAAACAAAGCTCACCTTTGACGGTCTCAGAACGTTGCTTAGCAACAGGAAACCAATGGCAGACGCATAGCATTGTATGAAAAGGGGTCAAGGTTATAAACATCACCAACCCCACAAAAGGTTGAAACATACTCCATCTTGTAATTTCAATGATTAATATGTCATTCGATTGGTATTTGTCTCTTTCATCCGATATACAGATTATAATATTAGGACATAGAGGATTTTATTAAGATTTTTAAATTTTTAAAATAAAAATTAAAATGTGCAAAAGTTAAATCTAAGACTTTTAAGTTTTTAGACTTTTGACCTTGGTGATCTTCGACCATTGTGAAACTTTCGAGTGTATGGTCCATCGTGTTTTCCATGGTGGTGCATAACTTTTAAAAAGAATTTTGAGCAAAATTTTAAGTGTAAATTTTTTTTGACCTTTTAAAGTTTTTGACTTTCCATGGTTGACCCTTGAAGGTATATGTTCAATTAAAATTTAGAGCACACACAACTATCTATACACCAAAAATTGTGACCAGAGAAGTTTTTAAACCCTTTGATTTTGAGGAAAGTCAAAGATTTTGACACCATTATGAAGGTTTAGGCACATCATAATTGAACCCTCGAGGTTCATTATGTCGAGCATACACGAGTATATATGTACATTAAAAATCTTGATCAATAAATAAAAGAAAACCCTTTAATTCGTGGAAATAATAAAGTTCTTTGTTAAATGGATATAGCCGAATTTTTGAAAATTTCAAACTGGCGGAACAGGGGTCTTTGTTCGATGATTCAACGATGACTTATCGTGGGCTCACTTTTACTTAATAATAATTAAATAAATATTTATGAACTAGTTTACTTGTTGAAAGAAGATGGATTTCTTCATTTAATATATAAAGAACACAAGTATGTATGTTTATATGTTTATATTGCTGATTCACTCTGGTACGCTTTTTTACAGTGGTTCAAAAACAATCTACTTATGTTTTTCGAAAACTTAAATTTTGTGTTATATTTAACTTCGCAAATGTCGATTTTCTGTCAACTACTAAACTGTACATTTAGTGGTTAATTTTGTTTTCACTAAGAAATTAGCGTTGTTTTAATTACCTATTTTGAAAAACCAGGCAATTAATATTTCCAACGGTTTTTCATAATATAGTTCTTTATATCAGATTATTTAATAACCTGTTTATTTTTCGTTTGATTTATCTCACAATTATGAAATTTATTTATTTACCATGTTTTACTTGCTAATTTCATCCACAACAAATTTGTCATTCTATAGATATGGATTTCTTGATGAAATGGAATTACTGGATTTACCAGTTAGGAAACTTGTTAAAGAAAATACTATAGTTGCCGTTTGGTGTACAAATAGTGATAAAAGCATTTATAGTATTGAAAGCTGTTTATTCAGGTCATGGGGTATCAAATTAAAAGCTATTTGCAGTTGGTTGAAAGTAAGTATTAAGTTATCATCTCTATTTATTCTATATCCTAGTTGACATAAAATTTTCAAGAAATCATTTACACTTAAAATCAGACCAAAAATGTAAAATATATTAGGTGTACGTAATAATTCACGTAATAATTCAATTATTTAAGTGGCAATAAAAATAATTTAACTCCATTTAATTTTATTTTTAATCGATTATATAATCTCCATCGTTATCTAGGACCTTTTACCATCTTGTTGGTAGACTTTCAATTCCATTTTCTTAAAATTCATTATCCTTGGAAGACAAATATGCTTCTAGATGAGTCGTAGCATCATCGACATTTTGAAAGGTTTTATTCTTAAGATAATGTTCCATGTACCGGAATAAATACAAAACGAATGGTGCTATGCCTGGGAAATATATATGTGTGTGTGTGGTAAAAACACCCATTTTATACCTGCCTTAATTTTTCTTGGATTAATCTTGCTGCATGTGGCCGGGTAATATTACCCCTTTTCTTTTTCCTAGAGTTGATTTTTGTGAAAAGTTTCTTTTTTTGAATCTTTACTGTATATAAATTTATTAAATAACAAATAAGAATTTACCAAAATATAAGCTTTAGATACAATTTCTTCAATTCGATTATACAAATTACAAATCCATTTATGTTGATGTTTTTTGTATATAGGTGCGTGTTGTGTTTGAGTGTTATTTTTGTCAGTTATGTTTTTAAGTCTTGTGAAGATTTACTTTGCAAGACTAGCAAAAGAAACTAGTTTTGGGCGCTTTAACTAAATTTTGCTGGCCTATTTATATAAAAAGTTTTTTATCAAATTAAATAAATATTATTTTTTATTTACAAGTTTTCCTTTTTTAAATGGTTTTTATTTATTTTATTTTTAAATCATTTATTTGTTTAATATTTCTATAACTTGTTCTAAAAGAATTTTATTTATTTATTAGATTGTTCTAACAGCATTTTATTTATTTTTTTGGATTTACATCTCATATTTCTCACAAGAATTATTTTATTGACTTTAAAATTATTTAATTGATTATATAAATTTTTGTATATTTATTATGTATCGATAAAAATTATTATTTACAACACATAATAGGATAATAAAATAAATCACAAAAGATTTCCCATAAAATGAAATATTGTCTGCAACACATAAAACAAAAGATGAATCACATTAATCAGTAATGTTAATTGTTGGTATTGAAAATTTGGGCTTTTAGGATTGGGGATCAGATGTAAGCTTGGTTTTTTGGTTCGGACCAGATTCGATTTTCAGCAATTATATTGACTAGATATTTTTTAGACCCTGTCCTATAATATTTATTAAGGACAAATGTGGTGATGAGTGTGCCCTCACCATCCAACAAATAAACAGTAAACACATTTCTTAATTTGTATCCAATAAAAAACAAATTTATTTATATATAATTACCACTTAAAATTTAATATTTTTTCAATACGGTTGAGTGTTACTATAAAATACTGATATATAATTTATCTATATTCATTAGGTTTCTACATACAGATTTAAAAAAATTTAATCACCGAAAATTTTATAATTCGATAAATCGCCTATGTGAAAGATATTTTTCTATATATATCACATATATTATGTGAAGGTTTTCTTGAATCAAATACAAAATACTCAATTAATTAATTTTATAATTAACTATTAGTTTGTCCGGAATGAAATGTCCGTAAAATAGATTCTATAATTCAAAAGAGGTACAAATATATTTAAACATTTATTATTTAATCAAAATATGATCCACTAACATTAAGGCACTTTTTCCATCGTTGCGGGAGCTTTTCTATATTTTCTTTAAAAAAGTCTCATGTCTGAAGTTTAAGAAAGTGATAATTGAACTTGATATAAAGACTTAAATGCCTAAATAAGTGGAAATCAGTTAGTGATAGATCGAATGGATAAGTTGGATGCGTGTAATTTTTTATAGTGACTTTCAATACATAATGCCTAGATTTATCATGCATAATAATTAGGACTTTTCTATTAACAATTGGAAGCCGACTGATGATGAGGTTTTCACGCACTTTTTCTAGTTCTACACTAGTAGGTAGAAGTGAGCCCACGATGACTCATCGTTTTTCACGAGCTCAAGATGACTCATACATGACTAATTGAACAAAGGAATGAGTCATAAAATTTTTCAAAGTCCAAACAAATTCATAGTAATTTTTAAAAAAAATTTTTCTACCGAATTGGACTTTTACAGATTAAATTTCCTTTATTGTTGATAATAGTTTGTTTTTAAGAATTTCAGGTGGATTTATCTCGTTCATGTTGTTGAATGTCATTGTTATTCTGTGACAATTTTTTAAATCAGATTGAATAACTAATTTTTCTTTAGGTATATCATCTTCTACCGCTTCTACCACTTCCACCACTTCCACCACTTCCACCACTTCCACCACTTCCACCACTTCCACCACTTCCACCACTTCCACCACTTCCACCACTTCCACCACTTCCACCACTTCCACCGCTGTTACCGCTGTTACCGCTTCCACCGCTGTTACCGCTTCCACCGCTGTTACCGCTTCCACCATTGTTACCGCTTCCACCACTGTTACCGCTTCCACCACCGTTACCGCTTCCACCACTGTTACCGCTTCCACCACTGTTACCGCTTCTGTTGCTTCTACCGCTTTCACCTCTTCTACTATATTGTCATCTGATACTATAATAACATCATCTATAGCAATAAGGTTATTGTTTTGAATATCTATCCTATTACTTTTAAAAACTCTTAAAAAATTCGTTTTTATCTGTTTTAAAGGATGTAAAGTGTTCCTTATGGTTATTATAAAAAATTTCGCAAGGGCTAGTGAATAGAGCTTCGCAAAATGGGCATAAATAATATTTTATACCATATTTTTTTAAATAATGTTTTTCCATTGTAAAATGACATTGTTTTTCGTCATGAATTTTCGACGTGCAAATATTTTGATAAATATTACCTTAATTTATAAAACATTTAATTTTGATTAATTTATCATATTTGTTGTTAAGGTAAAGTCTAATATATTTTCATTTAAAAATTTATTATTAATACATCAAATATTATAACTTTATTTTAATTATTATTATATACAAATTTGTTTTCAGTAATGTTTTCGAAATTATCATTTAAAGTAATTGAATAGTTGCAATTCAATAATTTCATAATGACTTTATTACAAATAATAATAAAATCATTATAAAATCATTAAGTTGTACATATTTCGTTACTAAAAAATGTTATAAAACTATTCTCTGATCTTTTATAAAATATGCTAATTTATTAAGATAATATTAAGAATAATATACGTTAAAAATAAAAAATTATAAAATAGCATAGTATAAAAATCTAAATTCATAATTTCATATTAAAATAATATTAAAACTATTCTATCTTACAAATCGATTAATTTACAAATTATAATAAAATTCAATATAAAAATCATAAAGTCACACATCTTATAAGGATATTTCGTTACTAAAAATGTCAAAACATTTCTATGATTTTTATAAAAAAAATATGTTAATTTATTAAGATTAATACACATTAAAATTGAAAATCTTTAAAAATTATAAGAGGGCAAGTATAAAAAATTTAACATTATTCATAATTTCTCATTAATATTTTTATGAAATATAAATTATAGAATTATATAAAAATGTGTTTCAACAATAAAAAATTAAATATTTATTAATTATTTTACTAAAAATTTTATTAAATAATCATACTTTTTTATGAAATAGAATTAAGTTAAAATTAAATCTTATTAAATAATTTACTAAAAATCATTAAATTCTTACATTTCGGTTTTGCATGTTTAGAAGTACTGGCTCCTTCATTCATCAGCATATTCATATTCATTCTGTTGGATTCATCCATAAAATTATGCATAGTCATTCTTCAGATTCCTCCATAACCATAGGCATATTTTCAACTAAAAACCTTTATTAATAATAATAATTAATAATTTAACTATATCATTTACATCAAGATCCACACCGAACAGATTTGATATATCTCCATTAAAATTAGCCTTCTTGTGTTCACCTATAAAAAATCGGCAAACATTCCCTAAATTAATTATAAATTTAATTTAAATAAAAATAATAAATTTACTTTTTCGCGATTTCTCGCCTTTTTTCTTTAAAAAATTTATTAGATTTATTTGCGACATTTTGTTTTTTAAAAGTGACTGATTTCCTAATGTTTATACTTAAAAAGAAATTACTTAAATTAATTGCTTAAATTAATTGCTTAAATTAATTGCTTAAATTAATTTTCAACCAATTACAATCGAGATAGAGCATGCATAGACGAGTTGTGGTGTTACAAAGACATAACACGAATAAACATGTGATAGTTACAAAGACATTAACAAAGACACATTAAATAACAGGGACATATGCACATGAAATGCACATCACATTTTTATTAACAAATTATGTATAAACAAATTATAATGAAAAATATTAATAATAATAATAATATTAATAATAATTATAATAATAATAATTATAATAATAATAATTATTATTATAATAAATTTTTATTATTATTATTATAATTTTTACTATTATTATTATTAGTATGATTTTTTCAACAAAATATTAATAACCAAGAAAATCTCATATAATCGGACAATGGTATAAATAAAATTAAAAATTTTATAATTCATTTAAAAAAGATGACTTCTATGTAGTGCTTGAAGAGATATGAAAATTTGTAATCTGTTTAATTTCTGCAATTCAGACAATTCATGTTGGACCCATTTTTAAAGCTTTTTGACCATACCAGCTGTCTTTGAATTTTTTTTGAGACAGACAGATCTACATCAAGTTCTTGAACAGATTTTGTTGAATTTCGAACAACAGCTTTGGGTAAATCTTCTTTCGACAGCTTGATATTAGGCCTATCTCGAGATATTTTCGAGATCAATTAATCCGTCATCAAATTTTTTAAACCAACGCCTAATAGTTCTTTCATGTATTGTATTTTAAAGCATTATCAAATAAATATTCCTTTTCGCCTCAACTGAGTTGTTCCTCGACTTCCGCTCGTATAAATAAAGAAGTCTCAAATCATGATTTTCTAACTTGTACATTTCTATTTGAAATATATATTATATAAAAAGTTTTATATAAAAAAAGTTGTGATGATTTAAAATTATTATATATTATTCGGATATTTCATTCCTGACCAACCTAATAGCTGAGTATTATTTACATTTTATATTTTTGTTTATTTAATGAAATTCTCACAATTAAAAAAATTACTAAATTTCTTATATTAAATGTTGCTATACTGATCTTAGGCATTATCTCTGTTTGGAGACCACAAATATCGATCCTAGCATAGCTCTCTAAACATTTTCTTTTAATCAATTATATAGTTTGTTTTTAGTTAACAGATTTTAACCTATTATGGCAATAACTAATAATATATATATATTTTATTAAGTCACCAATAGAAATTTCATATAGAATTGTCATTATGTTTCCACTTGGAAACATACTGCACCATGCAACTTGCCCAATAATTGTCCAGAATAGTTACTGAGACCCATCTGTTGTGCTGATGTACTAAGATGACCTATAATACAGAATTCAAATTTTTAATGATTTTCCACTTGTAAAATCACGAAAATTATAATTAATTTCTATTATAATTTTTCTCCTTACTGGCTTCGACCCCCTCGAAATCTACAAGAACCACAGATGTAAATCCTACATTGTATGTACATTTCAATCTAAAAACGATAGTTAACTTGTCCCGATAATCGATCGTTTCAATCAATTATAAAATTTTATCTTTTTTTAAGTTCTTTCCTATTTAGTAGAATGTTATCGATTAAAATATTTTGTCGATTTCCAAAATTCCTTGCATTAAAAACTTTACTTTTCCACTTCAGATTACCAAATCTGGTCATCCTGTTCTTGACATTAATGATCGTTTTCGGAGACCTTATGAGAAACTTTTTCTCGGCCGTGTTCAAGGTGATAATGCAGGAAAATTAAGTGAAAAAGATGCGCTATGTGATCTCGATGAACATGTCATTCTCAGTGTTCCTTGCAGTTTGCATTCCGCAAAGCCGAATTTACAAAGTTGACTATTTAAAATAACGCAAAAAGTCTCATGAAATTCACTTATTTAGATTTTCTTAGTAAATTTCTTACTGAAAATCCTGATTGCCTGGAATTATTTGCTCGTAATCTTTATCCGGGATGGATTTCGTGGGGAAATGAAGTAACACTCCATTTATTATTTATCATTGTTTCGTTATTGATGCTCATTAGCCACTCAAATTTCTCAGGACTGACTTGATGGTTCAGAAACAACAAACCGATGGA
Source organism: Schmidtea mediterranea (assembly GCA_022537955.1). Classification (NCBI taxonomy): domain Eukaryota; kingdom Metazoa; phylum Platyhelminthes; order Tricladida; family Dugesiidae; genus Schmidtea; species Schmidtea mediterranea. The sequence continues at coordinate 198,051,606 of CM039680.1, read as the reverse complement.
TGATATGCGCAAATCTTGTAAATTGTAATGAAATAAATTTTTTATTTTTCAAATGCTTTTTTCTGTTTTAATATTAATAAATGTTTTAATTTTTTTAGTTCTTCATATTTCTATTTATTTTTAATAAAATGTATTTTATGTTTTAAATATTCAGTTGTGTCGCGATTACCTAGGATTTACTATTTAATTGTTTAAATCGAGTGTTGAGTGACGGATGCAAAATAATACATGTTTAAATATACATAAATATACAACAAATATACAACTGTATAAAATGAATAACAGAGTCATAAAGTAATTATCTATTTATTTTGACTTTGGAGCCGTCCATAAAAATGTCACGCACCTAAGGGAGGGGTTGTTAAAGAACCGTGACATTACATCTTAAATGTTGTATTTTAACAATTTTATACTAATTTCAACTTTCAAGTCATCTTTTTTATACATGTTTCTTATACCATTATAATAGTGCAGCATTACATTAGGTAGTACTAAAACAATGTTTCCCAACCTTTTTAGGCCATGTTTCACTTTAATATTTCTAAAATTTTAGTAACTAAAACGTCAAAAAAGTAATTTATAACATGTTCAGTTTCAAATATTTCAAAGGTGGATCAAAGATTTGTGATAGTTCAGAAACAAACCGATGGATGATTTGCAAAACTTGTAAATTTTTATGAACTAAAGTTTTATTTTTCAAATGTTTTGTGATGTCATATTTGAGTTAGTGTCTAACGTTTTGTGACGACCTCACAAGGAGGGTAAACAATCGGCCAAAATTGCTTCATTTATGGACGGCATTTTTAATGACACAGATGTTTTTGCGTTATAGGCTCTGGATTTGTGGATCAATCATCTTTAAGAATGTACTACATTTGTTTTAATTAAATATTTTTAAATTGTATTTTCAGTTTATTTGTAAAACCTTTAAAATTTTATAATTTCCAAAAATTAATGAAAAGCTGAATTTATGAATAAATAATTATATTTTCAATTTTTTTTCAAATGAAACCTAAATATCAATATAATAATAATAATTAATAAAGAAATTCTCAATTTGATCAAACAATACATTGTATAGACTATCTATAAGCGAGGAAGTTATCACAGTAAATTAATAATCAATCATAATACAAATATATTTAATCAATAAATTTACACAATAAAACATTTAAACAAAAAATAATGATAAATCACAAATATTACATGTAATAATTTAAACAAAAAATTAATAAACAAAAATATGATCATTTAATATGAAATATCAACCTACGACAGACACTTACATTTTTAACCTCAAGAATGATGGAAGATACTCACAATCTTTGAACAATTATAGTTTAACTGAAACTTAGTATTTTTATATACAATGTTTATCATTAAATATAAAATTTTAAACTAGTGTTTGAATAGGACTTCAAATTGAGGTTCTGTGAACTTCAATATATTTATTAGGATTTTTTTAAATTTTCGATTTTTATACAGGTTCTTTTTTGATCATTATTGCTTCTTGCCACGAAGTATCTAAAACTTGTATTCGTGTTTTTTAGTAAATTTAAAATCTTGCATAGATAGTGTTCTGTTCTTGGCTATGAATTTAAATTTCATAGGTACAATGCCACATTCCTTGGAATGGCTATTTGTCATATTCGTCAAGTTTTTGACCACTGTCGACTGAACGAGTTGATTAATACTATTAAACAAATATTTTTGTTTGTTTTGTATTGCTGTATTTTGAGTGATATGGAAAAAATTATGTGTAATATGTAATATGAATACTAAAATTTTATTAAAAATTTAAATTATTATTTTTTAAAAAGTATTATTTATATTAAAGTTAATAAATTTGATTTTGTTTCACTAAGCAATTCGAGATTCGTATACTTTTGTTTTAATTCTACCCGCCGATGACGGTGAATGTGTTGAAATATATAGTAGCTTTTCTGTGTGTTCGTCCTACAGTCCATGAATCATGAGTAGTGTATAATGAGTACTATGCCCCGTGGATATTTGGCTTGAAAAAAAAAACAGAGACCCCTTTTAAAATTTTTTTTTCGGAGGAGGGGAGGATAAATATATATATATATATATATATACTTTTTAAATTATTTGTTTAAATGAATGATTTTTTAAAAATTCTTTGTTTTAATTAATGAATTTTTATTTAATATAATTTTTTGTTCAAATTTAAAATTTAAAAATTTTTTTAAATTCACGATAAAAAAGTCTAAGTATTTTTTCTCGATTAAAAAGCCTAAAAAATAAAAATTGGCTTAAATCGCCTATGATTGGTCGTACTATAATGGTGAGTATTTTCGAATAAAATTGGCTCAAACCCGATTAAAGAACCTAAAAATATTTCATCGAATAAAAAGCCTAAGTATTTTTTCATACTTCAAAAACCATAAAAATAAAATTAGCTCAAATTGCCTGTTGACTAAAACGCCTAAAATATATTTGCTCGATTAAAAATCCTGAATATTTTTATTTTTATTTTATTTACTTTAATTATTTGTTTTAATCAAGTCAATAATATTATTTATTTATATTTTAATTATATTATTATTAAATTATATTATTTGTTTTAATGAAGTGAAAATTAATAATTATTTTTTATTTTCATTTCATTATTTATTTAATATTATTATTATTTTTATTTAATTAATTATTTATTTTATATTATTATTATTTTATATTATTATTATTAACATTTTTTTTATTATTATTTTTATTTTTAATATTTTATTGTAAGTCTAAGAATAATTTTTCAATGTAAAAAAGAATTAAAAATCATCGATAAATTTTGAATTGTAAAAATAACAAACTTTCAATTCATACACATGTTTTTATTGACAATAAAGATTAAATAAAAAAGATTAATTTTTATTTCAAATCAAAAATATCCGAGTAATATGCTTTACGCATTTCGGCCAACAATATATGGATTGTTTGGTCACGTTTGAAATCGTGGCAACATGGACATCTATTTGAACATGTTACTCTCATACTATCTTTACAAACAATGCAATTTGCAACACATCGGTCAGCAGATCCCTGAACGTTGTCAATGTTAATCCCTGTGAAATGGTAAATTTTTGTAGCGAGAAACTCTGGTGCGCAATAATTCAACGTATTTTTAATTCTTAGATAAAGTTCCTGAATTTTCTTTTATACATGTAATTAACGATAAAAACTTTTCAAAGTAAGATGTGAAAAAATAAATTAATATGAAATTTTCAAAATAATAATAATAATATTAATATTAATAATAATAATAAATTCATCAACAATCAAAGAAAAAGTTAACTTACTTGGTATCAACTTCTGTATACTGATAAACCATACACACTGAACAATCAATTGATTAATAACTGAACAACAATCACTAGGTACTGTATAAAAATGACTGAGTACTGTACAACTCACTATATACATACTAGGAATTGAATAATTGAGTATCTTATTCATTAAAATTCCCCATTTAACTAATATTTACCCTTTGAAAACCGATATTCAACCAACTTAACCCACTTAAAAATAAAATAAAATTTTCTCTCAATCATTTTCCCTTAAAATACTTGGTTATTCACTATACACACACTCACAATATGTTTTCAATAACTAGTTACTGAACAAATCAATACCAACAAATTGTTTACCCACCAAAAAAACTTTAAATAAAAGCACATAAAAATTTGAACAATCAAAAGAAGTACAATTTCAATTACAAATTTTATTAACTAACAATCTTATAAAATTTAAAAAAATAATCTAACAAATTTTTTCAATTATTTTACAACTTAGTTAATTTAATTCATTTTTTTTTAATTGATAAGTATTATTTTTACAATTTGCCACTATGTTGAAACTTTTATTTTAAGGTTTTATTCAAATCACTAACAAAATTTATTAATGATCTATCAAAACCGGTCAAAAATTATAAAACTTTGGTCATTTTAATAAGTATTACTCAATAACTACTATTTTCTTACCAATTTGATGAAGGTATTATTTTAAAATTTCTTCAAAGTACTAACATTATTTACAAATTAATCAGTTTTATTTAACATCTTAAAATATTTCTCACAACTTTAATCAAATTCTATTCACATGCTAATCATAATTTAATGATAAGTATTATTTTTACAAAAACTAATATTTTACAATAATTAAACATACATATTTGTCTTTTTAGTAGATTTTATCGGTATCTATCAGTACACAAGTACCTGTTCCATGTAGTTTTTTAAGCTTTGTTTGAAATCATTTAATTTCTAGTAATGTGGTAGAGGATAATTATTTTATCTATTAACTTTATTCAATGATGTTTAGAAACTTAAAAATCTAATAATTTTCAATAAATATATGAAAATTTATTTCAAGTACTGTGAAAATAATATATGTTTTGTGAAATTAATTTAAGAATATTTTTCTTATCAAGTTTTTTTTCATTATCAATTACAAACACTTATACTTACTAATTAATTTATCATTCAGTAAACAAAAAGAGTTGGATTGAAAAGAATAGAAAATGTGTAAAAATAAATTTAAGTAATTTTTGTTTTGAGCTGTTAGCAATTAATTTATTTAGGGGCATGTGAAAATTAAATGAAAATGTTGACATTCATATTTGAAAATAACTTTTAGTAAATGTTCGTTGTTGGATGTAATTAAAAATATTACAAAAATAATAGAGAAATTTCAAATTTTTTAAACAAAACTAAAAAGTTTTACAAAATAATTTCAATAAATCACTTACAAGACTGTAAACAAAGGAATAAATTTTTATTCAGAGAAAATACAACAATTGATTGGGCTTCAATGAATTTGATTAATAGTTTCTTGATAGCAACCAGTTATCTAAGCAACCAAACAATTTGGAGACATCAAAGATATATAAAAGAGTGAAGAAGTAAATAAAATTTGTAATTATAATTGTATTTCTTTTGATTGTTCAAATTTTTATGTGCTTTTATTTAAAGATTTCTTGGTCGGTAAACAATTTTTTGATATTGATTTGTTCAGTAACTAGTTATTGATAACATATTGTGAATGTGTGTATAGTGAATAACCAAGTATTTTAAGGGAAAATGATTGAGAGAAAATTTTATTTTATTTTTAAGTGGGTTAAGTTGGTTGAATATCGGTTTTCAAAGGGTAAATATTAGTTAAATGGGGAATTTTAATGAATAAGATACTCAATTATTCAATTCCTAGTATGTATATAGTGAGTTGTACAGTACTCAGTCATTTTTATACAGTACCTAGTGATTGTTGTTCAGTTATTAATCAATTGATTGTTCAGTGTGTATGGTTTATCAGTATTCAGAAGTTGATACCAAGTAAGTTAACTTTTTCTTTGATTGTTGATGAATTTATTATTATTATTAATATTAATATTATTATTAATATTATTATTATTACACTAGAGCCTCGAGTTGCGTCGTTAAGGCGTTACAATAAATCGCGACGCATCTCGAAACAGCGCTATTCGAATCTTAAGTTTGTATACATTTGTACCTGTTTTTATATAATAGGTTCCGATAAAATCTGAAATCCATGTTTGTTAAAAAAAATTAGTTATATTGCAACATATTTAAATAAAAAATAAGTATGAATAGATTAACTATTATTTAATAAGTTTTATTAAACCAAAAACTAATGCAAACATTATTAGAATTTAAAATAATGTAAAATAATGAAACAATTTAATTTTATAGAATTTATTCAGATTCTAATTCATACGTTGGTTCAGGATTTGGTGTTTGCTTCTCTTTTGGTTGTTTTATTATAAAATTATTCAGAGTTATTTGAACAACCTTTTGATTTTTATCCAAGTAAATTTTTTTATAACAGTTGATGGAGGCCTCTACAGATTGAGTAACCTTTGCACTTTGATCAGCATCTGGATCTTCTACAACAAATATTTCTAATGCTTCAGATATTAATTTAATTGCTTTCCCCATAACCTTTGTAGTTAATTGTTTCACTTCTGGTACTTCTATGGAATTGTCGTCATTCTCATAAATATTTTGAGCCATTTCAATTAAATCTGCGGTGCTGACATTAAAATCCTCTTCTACATTTAAAATTTTGAATAATTTTTGAATATAGACGTTATGCTATTTTTTGATTAAATTTTATTTTAAAACATTTTTTCGACGCATTTCGAAAATTAGCAACGCAACTCAACATTAGGTTATCAAAATTTTTGTGGCGCAACTCGAAAGGACACAAGTTGGAACAACGCAACTCGAGGCTCTAGTGTATTATTATTTTGAAAATTTCATATTAATTAATTTTTTCACATCTTACTTTTGTTGGTGTATGGGAAAAACTTTACTGACGGAGATTCACGCTTCCCATTAAAATTTGCCTATTCTATTCTAGGGTTAGTTCCCCTAACACACCACATAATTTGTCGATTACTGTCATACACCCATGGCCAGAACCATGTTGGCACTATGTAGGACAGCCGAATGTTATTCGAGAAGGTGAGCATTGTTGCCAATACTACTCCTCGTACGACCTTCGTTTCGGGTTCACCGCGGCCGCTAGAAAGTCTTACGCATTTCATTCTGATCCCATAACCCTTAAGGAGAACCTGGTTTGTTGCGTTTGAGAATTTGATATGAATTGAGAGAACATCGACTGCTCACAACATATTTTAAATGTTAAATCTTAACTATGGGGTTTGCGAATTTACAGCAGAACTTTAATTATTAAATTATGGCAGCACCGATTATTATTACAGCATTATATAGGTTACCTATTAAGTTATCCCTTATTACTACTATAATTCCTTAAAACTTTATTATACATTATGTTGTATGAAATGATAGATATTAATTGATTCGTCTAATTAAATAATATCCGATTAACTATTCCATTTAGTATTAATTGTAACAATAGGGTAGGAAACAAGCGTCATAACCAAACTGTGAAATTTTCAACCACATTTTATTTAGCAGCACAGAAATAATATAATAGGGTGATACAAAAGAAAATACGATTAACGTAACAACACAGAGAAGGTAATGGTAGATAATATAAAGGGGCATGTCCATCAGAAATAAGACACTGAATAGAGTTAGGACCAAAATTCCATGCACTCGGGCGTGTGCGCTAATCCTCTCCGTCGATGTCAACAGGTAAACGTCGACGTTTTGGATAACAGGTGGAAGGAGTTGGAGCCACTTGGCTCGGTTCTGCTTGAGTCGAATTGGCCGGTTTGATCCTGGGTTGGATATTTGGGGAGGCCCGTTCGCTTAATATGCCTATTTCGATAAGAGTGAGGTTTAGCATCGTAGAGATGCGGATTTGGCTGGGTTGCTTACTCTCTACCATATTGAGGTTTATTTGAGCAGAAGACGGACGATGGAAGAATGGCGATACCAGAGCATAGATCACATCCGGGTCCAGTAAGGGTAACTCCACTTCCTCATAAGCGGGTGGTAAGTCGATTATCTCCATTTGTTCCCCTGCTCTCAGGTTGACCTGTAGGATGACGTTTTCTGCCCGTCGTCTTTCTCTGTGAAGACGGTTCCGGTTGGGCCGACGCATCTGACTTCCGGTTCTGCCCTCATCGCTTCCGCTCGGGGGAGGTCCATTATGCGGTTGCGTCACTGGGTGGAGAAGGAGATGCGCCGGAATGATATCCAATTCCTGCGCCAATCTTCGACTCAGTAGGCGAGCCATAAGTTCGTTTTCGGTAAAAATCTGCAGCACTTTGCTCGGATATAGTAATCCGCTGGCTCCGGGTCTCGACAATCAAATCATCTCGGGTCAGAGAGAGGTGAGAGATTTTCTGATAAAGGCCATGGATAGTTTCGGGCGAACTCCACGTGCTCTTGATTTTTAGATATTTGGTTTGCAGGGTAGCAAACTCCCTTTCTAATTTATCCAGCTTCTGCATCATGGCCATAGCGGTTGGCGAGATTCGAGGTATGCGGGGAAAGTTGGATAGATTTGACATTACGAGAATAGGTAGAGATTTCTTGAGTTTGTCATAGACTGATGACTGATATTATTGGGATTCCCTTTTTCGATCGTTAGTTTGGATAGTTGCAGTTACAGAAGACTCACGACAGTTTAGAGATGCTGAGAAGAGGTTTACAGATAGATAGCTAAAAGAAAAAAAATCATAATAAAAGTGAATTCGCTTGAAAAATTTTATTAGGGTGCGGCTCTTGAGGAGTAGTTGCACTTGCCTGCGAATCTTAATTTATTAGGCCACCCTTGGGCGTTTTGCAAGTTGTGCTTGCATAGTAGACCCTAATTCGTCAAAAAATGCCTCCATTACTGTTCCGTAGGCGATATAATAACTTCGAATGGCTATCTTGCCCATAGAAGGTTCGTGAAACACAGTTAATTGGCCTGGGATTAACTCAAATTACTAAATTTTTGGAGTCCGATGCATATTGATGAATTTAATACATTGGGGATCTATACCAAATATAAGGGCTATTAAGTTGTAGGATTGCCAAAATTAATTCATAGGTCATTACTGAACTTGGGCACGATGGGGGGGGGTGTTTTCCGTTGGGCGATTTTTCTGCATTTTTATCCGACTCATTAATGATTAAAAAAGGTTTCGGTCATTGGCCGGTAGTAAAAGTTTGCTTAGTTATTCCCGCACTCCTCACCTGAATCTGCGCTGTTGTCAAGGGAGTACGGGGTTGACTTATGGTATTATTGGAGGGAATGAATGCCGATACTAATAACGATATTAATAATGCGAATAAATGTAATAATTATAGCAATCCGCAATGAGAATGATTTACAAAAATGATCAACATAATTAATATTAATAATAATTATAGCAATGTGTGTTAGAGTTAATAATGATGATGAAAATAATTATAAAGTTAATAATGCTAGTAATGATATTAATATTAACAACAACAACAATAATCATAATCATGATAATAGTACACAAGTTAAATTGATTGAGTTAGATAATCTAGCTAATGATATGAGTAATATACCAGAAACGTTATCGAGAGAAATAATAGAAAATGATCGTCTACATCTGGTCCCCCACCTACGTTATTTACTTCATTTAAGTATTCGGATTGGCGGCCTAATTTATTGTCAGGAGTACCATAAAATTCAGTCTAATGTAATTCGTATGGTAAATAAAGATGGGTTGTCGACCAATCGCGTGTGTTGAATGTGAATTTAGTCACTGCGGATGAATTTCTTCCTTAATGCCAAACCGACAAATCAAAAGAGAAATTTAAATTTCCTTAATTAACGTTATTAATAAATAATTAACTTACGAACTTTCCGGGGAACCCTATGTAAGTAGAAAATTTAAACGTGTCGTAGATGCGTATATATCCAATTTTAACTCCTCGTCGTTGGGTACAGAATGTTGGTTTTGGCTAATTAGCGATGCAGTTGACTAGAATATTGTTTATGTTTCTCATCTTAAAATCTACGGTTGGGTTTGTGTATTGATTTTTCGTGAATTTAGTTATAGTCGAGATGCGTGTGAATGTATGGACTCTGGTCAGTATCTTTAGTGATCCGAGATCGTTCGTATGTACAAACAAATTTTCAGGCTAACGTTAACCTAATGTTTTTTCTCATTTCGTGATATGTTATGGAAATTTTACTCGTTGTGATATTCAGGGTTTTTTTGTCTATTTGCCTCCGAGAGGCCTGCCTATCCGACATTTTGAATTCGTCTAAAATGATGGTACAGGTTGCCTGACACTTCCCAAAAAAAATGAATCCCCTTTTTTAACAATGTCTGATCTATTTTCGTCGTTAGCTTATCCCTGCTGCCCAGTCGTAACGTTTTACAAAAATTTGACTTATGATCGTCCAGCGATCATTCTTATTATCCTTAACTATTGGCGCCCTCCCCGTATGTTAAAATTTTCTGCTCGTCTCGACCGACGTTTCTATCAGCCGTTACGAGTAGTTAAACGATGCCCTGCGGGAAGAGTGCTGCGTCTTTCGACCAGACCTTGCCGCGGACGACCGAGTTTTCAGGAGTGCTCGGTCCGCGATCTCAACTGACGGAACTTAATCCAACAGCCGGACCACCGACCTGCCCTCCCGACAGCTATTACGATACGTACAGATATATATGCATTTATGGGGACCTCGATATAAATTATTAATAATAATATAAATGAAAAACATAAGAAAATTTTTAAATGGTTACGAACATCTAAGCTTTATTTTTAAAATTACATAAAAGAATGAACTTAGGACAACATCATAATAAATAAAAACGTCCTTACTTATTAGAATTTTTCAAAATTCGAATTCGAATTTTTTAAAGTGTAAGTTTTAATTTTAGTAAAGTTAAAATTAATGAATTTGGTCACTGTTTATATAGTAGTTTTATGCCTGTGTGCGACCAATAGGCGGTTTTTGGCCATTTTAAGGGTTTTTAATTATTCTTATTAACTTAAAATTATTTTTATAATTTTTTATGTATTTTACTCTATTTTTTGGTATTTTAATTTTATGCTGTTGAATTTTATTTTTATTATTATTTTTCTGTAATATTCTTTTTAACCCTTAACATTTTGCTTCTTGGTCGCCGCTTCTGCCTATGTTTTTTCTAAACCTTATTTTGCATGGTTTTGGCAGTTTATTTTATTTTATATATGTTTCTTTCTGTCTCTGTATGTGTTGATCGATTTTATTAATATGTTTTAATTAATTTGTTTATTTGATGTTTTTATTTTATTTTTAGTTTCTGCTTGTGGTGCATGTGTATGTACAGTGTCCATTTTCCTTATTTTTATTTTATTTTTTGTTTTAATTTGATTTACAATTTTTGTTTTAATTTTGGCTCTAAGCCCAACACTTTGAAAAATTTTTAGGAACTTTATCCAAGAATTGAAAATACGTTGGATTATTGTGCACCAGAGTTTCTCGCAACAAAAATTTACCATTTCACAGGAATTAACATTGAAGAACTTCTCGAGATTCACTATGACAACGTTCAGGGATCTGCTGACCGATGTGTTGCAAATTGCATTGTTTGTAAAGATAGTATGAGAGTAACATGTTCAAATAGATGTCCATGTTGCCACGATTTCAAACGTGACCAAACAATCCATATATTGTTGGCCGAAATGCGTAAAGCATATTACTCGGATATTTTTGATTTGAAATAAAAATTAATCTTTTTTATTTAATCTTTATTGTCAATAAAAACATGTGTATGAATTGAAAGTTTGTTATTTTTACAATTCAAAATTTATCGATGATTTTTAATTCTTTTTTACATTGAAAAATTATTCTTAGACTTACAATAAAATATTAAAAATATAAATAATAATAAAAAAAATGTTAATAATAATAAAATAAAATAATAATAATATAAAATAAATAATTAATTAAATAAAAATAATAATAATATTAAATAAATAATGAAATGAAAATAAAAAATAATTATTAATTTTCACTTCATTAAAACAAACAATATAATTTAATAATAATATAATTAAAATATAAATAAATAATATTATTGACTTGATTAAAACAAATAATTAAAGTAAATAAAATAAAAATAAAAATATTCAGGATTTTTAATCGAGCAAATATATTTTAGGCTTTTTAGTCAACAGGCAATTTGAGCTAATTTTATTTTTATGGGTTTTTAATCGAGAAAAAATACTTAGACTTTTTTTATTGTGAATTAAAAAATTTTTAAAAATTTTAAATTTGAACATTTAAACAAAAAATTATATTAAATAAAAATTCAATAATTAAAACAAATAATTTAAAAAATATTTAAACGCCCTCCCAGAAAAAAATTTTTTTTTAGTGGGGGTCTCTGTTTTTTTTCAAGCCAAATATCCACAGGCATAGTCCTCATTATACACTACTATCATGATTATCGTTTAATTATATCATTAAATATTCATTAATAAAAATATAAAAACTACATATTAATTGGCCGTATTTTTGTAACAACTGCGACCCTATTTTAATAGCAAGTGAAATTCTTGTCATCATGTTTTCACGATAATAAGCTTTAAGATGAAATACGATTGAAAATTTTAGTTGAGAAAACCTATCTATATTACGGGAGACTAGCTGTTCCTTCAGAGATGATAATATTAATTGCACTTAGACATTTAGGCTTTTGGACTGAGAAATGCGAGGACGTACTGAGTTCCGAATAATACATTCATTTTAACATTACAACCCCAACTACATCTCTGTAAATATTAAATTGTCTTTATTCAAATATCCTAAACACATATAACAACCATAATAATCTGATTTACTGATACAAATACATTTTCCTAATTTTATTCCATAAATAATTTGTTCCATATTGAAATATAATTCTAAAAATAGAAAGAAATATAAAGAGAAAAAATTATATTAAAAAATATGAGTGTAGTGATTCGTAATAATAGTTTGTGTTTCTTAAAAATTTATTCTATTATATTACTTTTATTTAATAATAAAAACCTCACTTTTGTTATAATAATCTTCTAAAACGCAAAAGTTATCTTTGTTTTTATCACTAATATTAAACGTGTATTAAAACAATTACAATTATTTATGCACCAAGAAATTCGCTAAAAGAAAATTTAGAATTATTTTTAATCTAAAAATAAACATTCTAATAAATGTATGCATTTAAACAAAAATAAAATTGAGTTAAAGAATCAATTTGGTAAACGTCAAATTTTATTATTCTATTTCTCAATAATTGATTTCTTCATTATCGATTTTTCAGTGACGTTTTGTCTATTTATTAATTGATTATTGTCATAATTAGTCTACTTCGTTTATCATTAGTTTTTTTCTCTGTGAATAATTATTGCAATTTATAAATTCATGGACTTCGCGATAATTTATAGGAAAATATTTTAACATTAACTCTTTTTAAAAATATTTTTCGTTTAAATTATCCCTTTTATAATTGTTACAACTCACGGTTGGAAAAATTCAATTCAATTAAATGAAAATTTGTTATTGGAAAGTGCAGTAAACAAAATAATTGCAATTCACGATCTTGACAAACACATTAATTACGATTTAGGAATAATTACCATTGATCATTGATAGAGGGATTTATTAAAATTGTTTGCATTAATTAGCTTGAAAATAAGTGCTTACGATTCCATTAAACTAGTAAAATAAACAAATGTATTTTTTTTATTTTGTCAATTTTTAAAATTACTAAGGAGTATCATTTAAAAATTGCAAGAAACTCTGTCAAATTGTGATATTGTTATAAGGATATTTTTTAATATTATATTACTAATTATACATATATACCATAATGTAGACGAGTCTCATTTTACGAATAAGAATAATTGAGTGAAGGTTTCCATTTGTACTAATATTTAAACTTTTAGTTAAATGTATAAAAAAAGTAATTAAGTAATTTTTATTATGCTGTAAAAGCATTTCGTAATTTATTTTAAACGTAGCAGCCTGTAAAGTATTTTTTTTTTAATAAACTTTGATAATATTATTATTATTATTATTATAAATGTGATGCATTGAAAAATTCTTTTAAAAACATAAAAATGATCGAAAGGAATTTTTTGTTTAAATTTTCAAATTGTTAAACTATGTTATCGGTTAATCTAAATGTTCAAAACATTGTCGGTAAAATGAATTTTAATTATAACATAAACATAAATTTTCTTGACAATTCCAATAAAAATGAAACTCATTCATTCGAATCAAAAATATTTGACTAATAAATAATTAAATAAAGTTACAATTAAACATGTTTAGGAATCATAAGTATAAAAGATACGCATCATCACATTTCCTCTTCTGGTTAAGTGACGTCAAAAAATAAAAAAATAGTATACTCACATTATTTTTAGCATTAAAATATTATAATTACAGAGATGAACTGCGTAAGAATAAAGTAAATAAATTTTTAGTGTCATTCAATAGCATTCCACAAATAATAAAATGCATTCCTTTAATTTATGTCAAACACGTGAAAACTGTTCTTTTAATAAAATTTATAATCTAATGTGTTCTGTAAGCATAAATATACTTACTGCGATTTAAACAATTGAAAGCCATGTACGTATGACATAATTAAAATTTGCTGCGTCTCAATAAGCACTTTATATAACTTTTTAAACTCCACATACAGATAGGAGTGAGATGTGAGTATAATAATTTAAAATTAAATAAAATAGTAATTTTAAGATTGTTAAAATTTTAAAATTTTATGTAATATTATGAATGTATTATGAATGTATTATGAATATATTATGAATATATTATGAATGAATGAATGAATTTAAATTTAAATTTAATTTTATATAAATTATATTGTATGTTGAAATGTATGATTGTAAACATGGCTCATTAAAAGAATTATCAAAGCTTCAATAGATATTTAATTACTACCTCCGTCCCAGAAAAAACCGGGATTTTTATTATTAGGTATTTTAGTTGTTGATATTTAATAGTTTTTTTAATATGCAGTGACTTTTGTTTTAGTTGATCATTTTACTAAAGAAACAATGACGAAACATTTGAGCAGTGACGAGAAAACTCTGATTTTGTTGCATTATGAGTGTTTGCTTATGAAAATGCGTAAAGTCTATTTGGAGTATCAAACGGTAGAACAACTTGGAAAGGCTTTAGGAGTGGGCAAAAACTGCGTCAAAGAACTTTGCAAGGGATCTATTGAAATAGGTACAAAACTTCGTCAAAGTAGGTCTTGACGCTCTGCTGTTGATAAAGAAGAACGCATGGATTTAGTGGTAGAAGCAGTACGAGCAAAACGTGATTCCACTGTAAGAGATATTGCAGCGATTACTGAAGTGCTGCTTAGTACAGTTTGGCTCCTTTTAACTGAAAGTGAATTTAAAAAATGTTCGCGAAGAACGATTCAGTTATTATATAGAGATCACATTGATAGCAGGTTGAAGGTTTGTAGAGAACAAAGATGCAATAACTGGAATGATAGGGTTGACGTTGATGAAAAGTGGTTTGAACTGAATGACACTAAAAGAAAAGAAAGATACCATGAAAACAGCCCTAAAAAGAAGATTCCTTGTGTTAGCATAGGTAATTTTCAGTAATTGATAGTGCTTTCTGCAATTGCAGAGCCTCGCCCCTAGTACAACTTTTAGAATAACCACAGATTATATCGCTCAAAGATCATCCAAAAACCATGCTAGAGAAAATATTTACAAAATCGATATAACCATCACAGCAGGTTCGTACTATGATCAAATGACCAAACATGTAATTCCTGCAGTAAGAAATAAGATGAACTTCACGGACAATATAATCATTCAACAAGATAAAGCCTGACCACATATTGGAAAAAGGAATGTTACACAAATCGAAGAATTTGGCGCTGTCGGTGGTTCAAGCATATCCATCGTGAACCAACCAGCGCAATCACATTTGGGTTTTTTCCACTCCTTCTCAAGCAGGATAGAAAAGTCTACAAAAGAGAAGGTTGAAAAACTCTGGCAAAATATATAATATGCTTACTACTCATGTGATGCAAGTGCATTGAAAAGTTTGTGAGGGACCAAATATGCTGTCATTCAAGAAATCATCAAAGCAAGATGTGCATCCATCAGCATTCCACATACTGGTGTTAGAAACTCTCTTCTATGATTAATAGTGTTTTTTAACTTTCGTGTTTGGTTTATTCATTACATACGTTATACCACTGACTAAAATTGAAAAATCCCGGTTTTTTCTGAGAAGGAAGTAATAATTTAACAAATAAAAATTGTTTAAATAATCATGTTATGAAATATATATTTTTTGTGGAATTTGAATTTGAATTATTATTAACTATGATATCAGAAGAAAACGATTGCATTATAATTGCAACTAACATGGCGACCATTCCAACAGATATTTTAATCGGACGAATGATACCAGAAAGACTTACTAGAGGAGATTATATTGAGAAATTTATCAAATAATGTCAAAGATTCTATGATATGGCGAAAATCCCGATAAAAATGCAGCCTACTCTTGTTGTCACAATGATAAATAACAACTTAAGAGAAGAGTTTGAAGCAGCTGAAGGGAAAACATTTGATCAAAAACTGATCAAAAAGTCAATATCGCTGATAGACGATCTAACGAAAGCTTTAGAATATACACAAAGGAACGAGTCAGCAGAAATTTTTTAATACAGAAAATAAAGACAATGACCGAAAAGCCAGCTGCAAACGAATGGAATAAAGAAGAGATCGAGAAATCCCCGCCACGCAGTGTGTTTGAGACAGGGATGTAAAAAAGGAGATTGCAATGAAAGAGATGAAAACCACAGATGAAATTAAAGCAGCTGTAACGAAAGTGGCGAAAATAAACAACACGATAGATTGGGTGAATACTATGAAAGTGTTACCTGACCCAGGTAGCAACACGAGGAATTACAGAGACGTACTACTCAGGAGGGATTCTAATGAAAACTAATCCAAACGATAGAAACTAAGATAAGCAAGTGGACTGTTGGACATGTCACAAATTCGGGTATCTCAGTAGAGCCTGTAATAAGAAACGGAAAGTGTAATGCTTAGCCGGTGGCGGCGAATGCCATATTAGGCAGGACTGTCCAAAGTTTCAATGTAAAAGGTGTAATCGTCAGGAGCGTAAGGAGAACGAATGTTACACTGGCTTCAACAGACGGAATCAAACGACGGATCGAACGGAAATTACTTATGTATATAGAGCACCGAGACAAAATAAACAATTCGATACTCAACCAATGACATTTCAGAGGAGAAAGAATAACAGTCAATTCAATAAAATAGAGATAGCAGCCATTGACAACCAAAATGTAAGATTGCCGATGACTAACGAAACCGAAATAGATTGATACAATGATAAAGAATACCCAAAAGAACAAGGTCCATCAAGAGAAGCGCTGATAGGAGCTATATGTTAAATAATTCTAGTAAGCGTATTTTTTTGAGCCATGACTGTATGAATGGAATGAATGTGAATGATGATAAAATATTGAATGTAAATAATTATAAAACTAATAGGAGTATAATCTAAATAATAAAGTAAATAATGTAATTAATAACGTAGTTAATATAAATAACGTAAGTAATTTTCACATGTGTAAAGATAGTATGAGAACCGCAGAAAAGGTATAATGATTCCTAAAGAAAGAAATAGTGAGGATTAATAAAATTACGGACACGAGAGTAGAAAGAGAGGATCAAAGAATAAAGTATAATAAGATGCAAAGAAGACCAAGTGTGACTCGGAATATACAATGTTGGAAAAGAAATTATTTATTAGACACTGGAGCACAAGGGAAAGTAATTGCAAAGGCAGTGGCTAAAGTTGAATTAATAGAAAAAGACAAACTGTTAAGATGTGGAAATGATGTCAAACTAGAAACATTAGGTAAGATTTACACTAAAGTCAAAATTGGTGCTGTCGAAAGGAAGGTATCGTTTATTGTTGTGAACAATCTTGTTCCGGAGATATTGGAGGAGTGGGACTACAAAAGGCATTTGAAATTAAACTAGAATGGGACAACGAAGACGAAAGAAGGGATGAAGAATTTATTTACAAGATCGAAGCAAATTTTGGGCGAAATACATCAGATAATGAAAGAATGAAAAAACGCGATAGAGAAATTGAAAGTTACAGAAAATATAAGACTATTAGAAATTGGTAAAACTAATAAAAGTGTTTTATGGCTGATAAATGGGATATTGGATGCACTGACCTCACTGAACACAAGATTGTAATGAGTGGCGAACCGATAATGATAAAACCCGGAAGACAACCGATAAACTCAGAGGAAATAATAAAAAGAAGCTGCAATAAGAAATTTAGAAAAAAACGATATTATCAGAAAATGTAATTCGCGCTGGAATGCACTATTAGTAGGTGTTTGGAAAAAAGAGAAAAAAGAGATCAGATTATGTTTAGATTTCAGACAACTTAATAAAATTACAGAAAGGAAAGCTTTTGTAATGCCAAACGTGGATGAAATACTGAATAATTTGCACGGGTCAAAGTTTTTCAGCTCAATAGACTTTGAAAATGCTTACTACCAAATAAAATTTGATAAAGAATCCCAAAAAAATGACAGCATTCTCAACAAAAGAGGGACAATTTTGATTCAACAGAATGCCTTTTGGCATCACGGCAACCCCAGGCAACTTTCAGGAAATAATGGCAAAAGTATTAAAAGATCTATGGAAAGGAGTAATGATATACTATTATTTACAAGAACAATAGAGGAACATTAAAATATACTGGAAAAAGTATTAAAAAAGATTTCGTTGGCAAAGTTGAGAATTAACCCGAAAAATGTCAAATATTGAAGAAGTTAAGTTTCTCGGGCATATAATAAACAACGAAAGAATCCGAACAGACCAAGGTAAAATGAAAGCGATACAATTTTTTTAAAATCCAAAATGTATAAAGAACCTAAGAAGCTTCTTAGAAATATGTAATTATTACAGACGCTTCATTAAAGAATATGCAAAGAAAGCGAGTGTCGGAAAACATGTGTAGGAAGAATAATGACAAAATTATGTGAACGGATACATGCCAAGAAGCATTCAAAGAAATGAACAAGTATTGATGATGGCACTGGTATTAGTATCAATACGATATAAGTGGTACTCCCCCAAAAAGATGATTTCTGATATAAACACGTCATTGCATTTGGATCTCACGCAATGAGTAACCATAAAATGGGTGCTGCATAACGAGAAAAGAGTTATTGACAATATATTACTTCTGCAAACATTTTAATCACTATTTTTATGTGAAAAGATCTTAATTGCAAACAGACCACAAATTACCTTTATAATAAATTGAAGAAGCAAATAGTAACACAATTCTAGACATGGATTAATAATTAAAGTAGATATACAAATAGAATACCGGAAAGGCACCTATCATGCAAATGCGGATATGATGTCCAGGAAAACATGCGAAACATATATACAATGCATGATGGAACACGAAGAACCGAAACCCGGACGTCTTAAAACACGGTTATAAGCCGTTACAACAGAATAGGATGTAAGTAAGTGGCAAAATAATAATAAATAGATACACCACATAAAGAATGAAATAGAAAACTATGAGAACAGAAGATTTATCATAGAAAATAATAATATATATGCAAATAAGAAAAAAACTATGGATACCAAAATCGAAAGACAGGATATGATCAAGAAAACACACTCATTGTTATGCCACACAGGAGTAAAAAAAAGTAACAAATAATATCCAACAGAATTTCTAAATGCAAGACATGATAAACGAAGTGAAACCGGTAATTGAAAACTGTTTTGCGTGTCAAAAAACGAAGACACTCACCATAAAAACAAAAGAAGAAATCAAAACACCCATAAGTACAAAAACATTTGAGAAAATTTATATAGATATATCTTGACCAATGAAAGAAACATTCAATAGAGAAAGATACATATGTGGTATTATCAATCATTACAGAGATACATTTCTCTGTCAGCTATAGTTAAGCAGGATGAAAAAACTATATTGAAGATATTCCTAAATAAGGGAATATTAGGATTTGGAGCACAGAAAGAGCTGCATGTAAACTGTGGAAAATGTTTTGAGACAAATTTAAAGAACTGGCAAAATCAGCGGGAATCGAGATAGTGTTTTAATATATCAATTTTAAGGGATAAATTATGGCTAAATATTGAGTATATGCAGATAAATTCAATAAATGTAGGGTTTTTAATGAAAATTATCAGTAATATATCAATTTTAAAGTGAGATATTTTGGATAAATATTGAGTTTGTGCCGATAAATTCAATAAATGTAGGGTTTACGTGAAATTATCAGCAATATATCAATTTTAAGGGGAAAATTATGGCTACATATTATGTATGTACAGAGAAATGTAAGGTTTTTTTATGGAATTATCAGTAATTTACCAAATAAAGGTGAAATGTTTAATAATTGATTACGACTGAGGAGTCTTAATCAAATATTTATTGGGATATTAGTGCTCATTAATCATGGTATTGCTATTGCGTGTAAGAGAAATTCATTAAAGATTATTACTGCATTTTAATAAATCTAGCTATTGCAGGATTTATGTAAACAAATTTCAATGTGGTAAGATGTAATTCATTAAATTACAGTCATTATAATATTTATAACTTTAGGAGTAATTCTCATCAGTTGGGTTAATTTCAACGTTTTAGTGTTAAATGAATTAATCAAATGTAGAGTATGTGAGGAGAAATCAATAATTTAGCTTCATATGTGGAATTATTGTCAGTAAGTTGTAGCTTTTTAACGCAATCTTTACTGGTAACATGATAGTAATTATAGTTTTTAGGTGAATCAAAGATGAATTCAAGGATTGAGTAGATTTATCCTTTTTGTAGATGATTTGTGGTATTTTGATGTTTATTGCTACTATGATAGAAATTCATTAAATTATGACAATTTTATCGAAGATTTTAAGGTGGTTGGATATCCAGTTGGACATTAAAGTATATTAATTTTTATCAATATGCTAACAAATATTATTTTTCTTATTCTGTTAAATTAATTTTGTATTGAAGAAAAGTGTGTGTAGTTCAATAAATTGTTAAACTTTTAATAGTGATAATTAGTATATTTTTATAGATGAAAATTTTTATTGTACGGTAACCGTAAATTACGGCATTTGATAAAGTCAATTTAACCAATATTTGTTGTACATGAAAATTTTCTAGTCGATCTATTTGATTTTGCTTGAATCGTTATAATTACAAATTTTATATGTAAAAATTTGGAAACATTGTTGAAGTAATCTTTATAAGGAAACTTTAGAGTAATGAATTATGGTAATTGTAGCGTTTTACGATGCATGTAATTAGATTCGGATAAGTTTTAAATGACTTCTGTTTTACTGATTTATTTAAAAATATTAATGAAATTATGTTCGATTGAATAGTATGATTTCCTATCGACTAATCTATGCGGTACCAATAATATTTAGAAAATAATTTATGTTTGAAGTGATAAAGTATTGTTTTAGAACATTAAAATTTGAATTTGAATTAATTTGAGTCGTTGTCAATGGTAATAAATAGAATTAATCAATTAAAATCAAGTATTCTATAATTTAATTTTCAAATTATTATTTTCATGAAAATCTGTAATAATTTTAATTGATAAATTTATTAGTATTTTCAACAACCGGTTTTAGTTAAATAATAAGTTTATTGAAAAATTCAATATGGTTTGTGCGTTTTCAAATTATTTTAAAGAAAAATTACAATATCGATAAATCTATTCAACTTTTCATCTATTTTTAGTTTAATAATAGTTTTATTAAAAATCGCTATGGATTGTACGTTTTCAAATTATTTTCAAGAAAACTGTAATAATTTTAATATATTCATAAATTTATTAGTATTTTGAACATGAGTTAAATTTATCGAAAAATAGTGTTATCAATAGCAATATGTAAATAGTAACAACCAATCAAAATCAAGTATTTGGTTTGTACTTTTTCAAAATTATTTGCAAGAAAAGTTATTGAGATATGATTTTTATATGTTTTTTCAAGAATAACTTTCTATTGAAAAATAATTTCAGTCAATAATATTACAATTAATATTTCTAATTTACAATTGCATTTAATCAATTCAATCAATCATTTTACGAGTTTATTTACATCGACGATTAACAAATTTTATATACTTTTTAATCTAATTATTTTGATAATTTCAAAATTTAATATTCTCAAATTAAGATATAATACATTTATTCATATTTTCAAATCATTAAAATTGTCAACGATTGAATGATTTTTAAAAAATAGGTTTTTTACCAATTAAGCAACTACTCTTTATTAGAGACATGTGTTATAATATAATTGGTATTTAGTAATTATTGGTATACATAAGGTTATTATAGTTCAAACTTTTAATCACAGAGTTAAAATTATTACCTCTTTCATTGTTTAAGGTTAATATTATTACGTTTTTCATCACATAAGGTTAAAATTATTACCTATTTCTTCACATAGGGTTAAATTCTTAACCTTTTAGATAACTTTATAAAAAATCATGTAATAGTTTATCCATAAATTTATCGAAAAGTATTATAATATGCCTAGTTTGAATAATAAATTAATAATTATTAAAATATTTAATAGGTATCACATAAGACCTGATGAATTTTTAATGGTTATTTAGTCAATGTTTGGTTAGATAAAGCCTTAATGTCCGAAATTATCGGTTAATTAGCAAGTTGATAATGAATGTAAATCTAATTTTACACGTTCTGGTATCAACACTAAAAATGATGAGTTTTTATTAGTATTTAGATATTTTCAAAGCTCTTATTAAAACAAAAGTTTATTTAGATATCATTAGTATCCACTTGACTGATATTGACGATGTTTACCAAATACGTGTTTGTAATAAATTTACGTATGAAAAATTGTTTGTCTTTTTTATTGTTGTGAAAGTTAAATTAAATTATTATTATGAATAGCATTATTATTACCATACCTGTGTGAATTTTGTTAGCATTAATTAATCCAGTATGCGTGAATTTTTAAAAAATATTGATATAAACTTATGGATCGATTATTCTTTATCAATTTATATAGTGAGTCCAGTGACTTTCATCAGTATTTGTAAACCCAGTGACTTATTTTCATAAAAACACTAAATCTAAAATAGTTGTTACAGCAAATTTAGTTGATGGTATCGCTAATAATTTATAGAGTCGGATGAACTTGAACAAATTTGTAAATTAGTATTTTCAAATCTTAACATGGTGAATTATTATCAAAATATTAAATTTTTAATAGAATCAGTATATTTGCTATAAATTTATAGAATTTGGTCAAGTATTTACATGTAAGTAAATTATTCTATGATGGGTTATTTTCATACAATTTATAAATCCAATGTTTAAATCCTATCTTAAATGAGTTTTTTCAAAATCATTAAATTCTTACATCAGCGGTGTCGCTAATAATTCATTGAGTCAGGGGTTCAAATCCTAGCGTGGGGGAATTATTTTTTATTTTCAAAAATTAAATTTTTTAATAGAATATAAATCAGTATATTTTATTTGCTGTAAATTTCAAATTTTATAGAAATTGGTAAAGTATATCTTGTATAATTTAGTTTTTTACATTTAGTTAAGTTTAAATTTTAAACTTAGTGAATTATTTTCTTAAAATATTGAATTTTGTAAATTCCGTGTTCAAATTAAAGTTTTGAGTGACTTATTTTTAATTAAATAAAATATCAATATACTTAAATCGTTGTAAACTTAAACTTTCATAAAAATTGTTAAAGTTTTATGATTATTTTGATAGAATTATTACGTAATATATTACTAACAAAATAGCCAGTAAGCTAAATAATTTAAGATTGAATATTTATTTTAAGACTTTTTAAAGTTTGATGTTAATTTATTATGCTTAATGATTATTTTATAATTTTTTATGTAATAATATAATTAACAATTGAAAATTTAATGTAATTATCATGTAATTACTAGTGAGTGATTTTGTTAAGTCTACGACTTAGTCGTGTTAGACAATGATGGGTGTGGATCTGTGTAGATGGGTGCAGATCAGTGGTCGTTGGTGTGTGTGTGATTTCGGGAATATTGTAGAATTATGTGTGTGAACGGTTTAAGTACAGTAGGTTTAAGAAGGTAGGTGCGTGGAAGGTTCTAGAAGATAGGTGTGTGTATATTAAGTCATAAAGGTGTGTTGTCTCACAACTGCGTGACATAATAAGTGTGGATAATATTAGGTAATCGGTGTGTAATAATTGTGTCATCGGGTAGTGACTGACCAATAGGCAAGTGACAAAATCGTGTGGTCACCTAGTAACAAAGGTAAATTATTAGGAAGCAACCACATGGACAGAAGTCAATCTCCAGGTAGTAACAGCGTGGACAGAGGTCAGATATTACATAACATTACGTAAGCCAAAGGGGTTTGTATCTGACTGGCTCACATCCTACTACTTATTTAAGGATCAACTTAAACGCATCCGTCTAATTATATATCGTTTCATATTCCTTAGATATCAGCTTGTACTCCAATTGAACATGTATTATTCAAACAAAATTTGAATTACATTTGTTTATCATTTTTATACAATATAAATTATAAATGTTGATTTCAATTGAAACAATAACTACAATACTTTTCTAATATGATAAATGCCTTAATTTTATTAAATTATTTAAGTGTTCGGCATCCAGCTTATTGCTAAATTTTCAGTGTTTTGCATCAAAACCACGATCTCTACCCAAAGGTTTCTCAGATTTCAAAAAGAACCAAAACCTTTTAAACATTTCTTATCTTTTAAAACATAGTTAATATAAATTTCATTCAATTCTGAGTCATCACTCTCCAGTCTCTTGGAGCTCAACGAAGTCGCAGGATTGTGCCGATGGGTTTAAACATTCAGTTTAATACTAAACAAAAACTCTTCTTATTTATCTTATATAGCTCAAGATATACTTTAATATACTTTTGGCATTTTAGTCACGAATCATTGCCCCTAAATCTTTTGTCTAATTTAATAAATTTTGGTGAACTCCTTGTGAATATAATAATGCCTCTCATGCTGCAATGATAAGATTGGGTTTGGAAGTATTTTAAACAATATTTACTGATCGGATCATTGAGTTCTTCTCATTTTTTGGTGTAATAACTGTATTAAAACATCACAATTTCTTATTAATAGCAAACATTTTAATCAAGCATATTTTCAATATTCTATTAAATATAAATTTATTTAATTAAGATAAACGTGCAAAAAAATTTCTTTTTTATGTATTTAAATTTTTTTGTTTAAATGAATCATATGAAGTTTGAATAAGCATCATAGCCTTATTAAATATTCATAATTAAAATATTTCGAAAACATCCTTGAATGCGACAAATTCTGCATTTAAATTTCGTGCCGTTGGCTAAAGTTTTTTTTGTGTCTTCGAGTTTTAATAATTGAGTATAGAAGGAATATTTTTCAGTTTTTGCTCTACTTGACTTGGTTCAGAATATACAATTTTAATCACTTAAAGCTCTATATCTGTGACTTCACACATCCCCCTTGAATATTTTGAACTTTTTGAACTCTATTAGTATTCTAACAAAATTAATTTAATTTGGTAGTAACCGATTAATTAGTTCTGCTGATATGATATTTTATAAAAATTATTTTCGTTTTATTGGATCAGTGAATTTTATTTTTATTTATAAATTTTGCAAAAAATAGCGAATATTTATAAAATAGAGTTTTATATTTACTATTTTAAAGTTTATCCCTCGAAAATTGTAAAGTGTAGAAAAATGAACTTTTTAGTATTCATAATAACTGTTTAAAATGAAATTCACATTTTCCATTGACTATTTTATGTCTTGATTTTCTCGGAATTCATAGAGTAATAAAATTGAATTCAGTAGAATTTGTGACATTAAAATTTCAATTTTAATTCTTCATTGTTTGTTCAAAAATCAAAATTAAAAACGATTTAATTTAAACAAATAATTTACAAGCACTCGAATTCAAGACCTTCATCACACATTTGTATATTAAAAAATTTAAAAATAAGTTAGTGTTTCATTTTATAAATAAATTATTTAATTAACCAATAAAATTAGTCCAATGATATAATTAGAATAATTTTCACTTTAATATGTAATAAATAAACTATTATAATGACTGTGATGGAAATTTGTTTTATTCATATTACATTTATTGTTTTATTATTATAAACAACAAAATAATTTACAAACATATTTTATTTAAAAACTGTTTTCATTGCTTACCGCACGTTCAGTTTCATTTGAGTCACATAAGCACGGAAAACAAATTTTTGTCAAAAAATTTTTATACTATTAATTTTCACGGTCAAACAATTTAATAAATAAAACACGAGAAAATTAGAAAAATTTATATGAAAATAATTTCCGGTTTTATTGCCGAATTTATTAATCAAATCAAACTAAAAAAATAATTTCCTCAATGATTTTCGCTGTCAACAATTATTAATTTTGTTTTGTTGTTTAGATTTCCACGAAAAAAAATTAACGTGAAAAAGAATTTTCAATGGAAAAATATTTCGATTTTTATATGACACAGACGAATCACCTCAGTGACAAAGGAGACTAAGTTGATTACTTTTTAATATTTTCCAGTCAAGCTTAACATTAATTAAAAACCATTTGATAGAATGTAATTTTAATTAATAAATTTTACAGGTAATTCAACTGAAAAATTGAAGTCGCTGTCAAATTTTTAATGTTTTACGCTACGTCTTAAAATTTCATCGAAAATTTCACATTATTTTCTCTTTTTGCCTAAGGAATTTGGAAACAAAATTTTCCATAGAAATTATTAAATTAAAGTAATTAGAAAAATTAAAATAAATTTTTGGGATTTTCAAAATTTTGAAAAATAGATATATAGATATAAAAACTTCTTTTGTTTTTTAAGATTCGCTCTATCTCTATTTTGTTTTACCGTTCTAAATCAGTTGTAATAAATAGTCGCATATTTAAATTTTTTGATTTATTTTAATTTTTCACAAAACTTTCATCGGTGATGTTTTGTGCTCTAGACATTCCAGAAAAACAACATTCCCGTTATGCCAACAAAGGAAGTAATCAATGTATTTGATCAAGATGTTGCTAAAGCTTTGTAGGTTTTAAAAATTTCATTCCATTGACTTAGGACTAAAATAGACTTCGAAATCTGAAAACCTTTCGCAAGTCTATCGCAATCCATAGGCTGCAATGATAAAAACGGTTACCATTCATGTATCAATGGATATCATTCACATGTTGGAAAAAACAACAAATCCATTCCTCAGATCACAATAAACCCTCAAACTTTATAAACTATTTTAAAGACAACTGGATTAAAAGATGTGAAGGCTGCAGCAATAGAATATATCAACTTACAATTTGGAATTAATTCACAAAAACATACTTAGATACTCTATAACAACACGGTGGAGGGCTGACATCCAGTTTTGCACTAAAAACCTGCAGCTCATTATCCAACCATCCTGAAGTTCATAAACTTATTAAAACGAAGAATTTGAAAGAATCGTTTGTCTTAGAATAAGAAAACATAATAGGAGATAGTTAATTGCAGGAAATATGTTGTAGAAAATTATGAAAATCCTCCAGTTTTACACTATCTGAAAGGAATTGCACATAATAAAAACATAAATAGTTTGGTAGCATCACTTAATTACGACGAAAATAGACAGAAAACCTTTCTAGAACTCTTCATCTGTGAATATTGAACTCTTGTGAAACTGTTTACTATTAACTTTGTACTTTTCTCACGGTGGTCATCTTTTAGAATAAGCTATAGCCCAAAAAATAAAACTTTTTTGACTCTAAAGATTTTGATTCAACACCTCAATTTACATCTAGTGAAAATTGTAAAGTTAACGTTAAATTGCCCATGGTTTTGATTAACAGAAATTACATCGTAAACTTTCTTATCCATTCTAAAATATTTTTACTCCCAAACCCTGCCAGCTATCTAACTATGACCAATGTTATTTAGATCCTTATGCATAAGCACAAAACTTACGATATCTGGACTCTATGTATTAATTAAAATACTTCGTAAAGTGGGATGTAATTTTTCAATTTTGTCCTTTCCAACTTGTTCTTTAACACTCTTAACTCCAAGGCAACCAATATTATTTTCATTCACTCAACAATAAATTAAACAAAATTTTTTAATATCAGCTTGTTACGGTAGCATGAGTAGGTAAATATTGGCTCTCGGCAGTATTAGTCCACAGCAACATACTCATTTCTACGACTCTGTTGCCGTAATTTTTCAACCCTCGATAAAAAAGTCAAGAATTTAGGCTCTCGATAAAAAAAAGTAGAGGTTCACGCTATAGTCAGAATGTATTTGGTCTGTGGATATTTTAGTTCTAATAAGATTTTATGATCTTTATCAAACACATGTGTGCCTGAAGTTCAATGCAGTAAAATTATTAAATTAAAGTGTCTGAATAAAATAAAACTAAATTAAATCTAAAATAAGCTAAGCAAATACAGGTAACCCTCGATTAACACGGTACTTGAATAACACGATTTCCCTTTAACACGGTTAAAATATCGCGGCACACCCTTGTCTAGTACGATATTTTTTAGCACGGTTTTGATTTTACACGGCTTCAAAATTGATGAAAACCCTTAATTAACACGGTTAATTGTTAGTCTCGATTAACACGATTTTAATTAGCACGGAGTATTCTTGGAACCAAACTATCGTGTTAATCAAGGGGGACCTGTAATAAGTTTTAAGCTAGATTACATAAGTCATCAGCAGCTGGTGGCTAACAAATGATATCAACACCTGGTTAGCAATAACTAGCTAATGAACAAATGATATCAACAATTGTTTACTAACTATATAGTTATATACTGATTATATCTTCTCTACGGAAAAAAACTGGAGCAATAATCAAGATCATTGCTGTTAGTAATGCAGAGGCTGAACGTGGCTTTAGTATAATGAACGATAGTGCGACAAATGAGAGAAACAAATTGTTGGTGACAAATTTATCGTGCCTGATGAGCATAAAACCTTTGGGCAAACCTGTAACTGCTTTTAATCCGGTACCTTATGTAAAAACCTGGTTAAGAGGGCATAAGGACGCAAATGATACACGAGTTAAAAATAGCGTACCAAGAAAATACTCATTAAACGAAGAGGAATTGTGGAAATTAGCGTAGTCGATTTATTTACACTCAAATTAATTCTGCTATAACTACTCCTGCGTCAATAATAAAAGTTTAATTTAATTTTGCTTATGTACTAAAAAGACTATTCTAAAAACTTCTTACGAAACAAAAAAAATTAGAATGAGCTTCGTGGGCCCAGACGCCAGACACCCTAATAGTAATTCGACTGACTGTGGCGGTGACCGATATGGCATAAAGGGACATACTAACTGCGAACCCTTTGTTGGAAATTTGGCAATACACCACTGTATATACATACCTATGTTGGGTCAAGACTAATAAATTAACAATTAATTAATAAAATTTAAATTAGAAGAATTGAAGTAATGATCTTAACTTCTACACAAGCACGCATCGCCAACGAATATTAAAAATAATGTCGAAATATCAACTTTCCAATTATAAAGATACAGCTTGAAGTAAAACAACAAAATTAATAAAATTAAAAAGAATCCAGACCAGCAGCAATCACTAAATAAATAATAATCAAAAGATAGACCGCTAAACGAGACTAAATGAGGCTAGATAATACATAAAAAAGCTGAAGATGAAGACCGAGTAAAGGTATAAAATCCATTAATAAAAAATAAAATATTTTAGAGGAAAATAAATAAAGCTAAAAGAGTACCTTGCTGAAAAATAGAAAATAATTATACAACTAAATAAAACATAAAAATGAGCAAAATAAAGCCCAAAAAATATAATTGGTCACACACACTCACGAAAGCAAGTATAAATAGAGCAGTTAAAATCACAATGATAGCCCCACTTATATTTATTCGAAATTTCAAAACATTTCATAGCAACTTTTGTAATTCAAATTTATCGTACGTACTATTGTTCTTTTCAATATATGTTTTTAGTAATTTTCATGACTTAGTTAATATTGTTATAAAGTTTTTGGATTTTTCTTTCAATTAATTTGAGTGAAAGAAAATATCAGAAAAAAAGAGGAGAAAGAGAAAGTCTAGTTAAATTTTGGTTATGAGTGATCAGGGCCGTTTATCGGTTGAAATATTTCATATTTTATGAATAAAAATTTCGGAAATTGGCTACCATTGTTATTTATTTAAATTTTAAAGATTTTTGATGTTTGAATAATTTGAATAAATGTTATTGGCAAGTCCCCGACTTTAGATTATCTTGTATTATGTCATGTATCATAGACAGAGTGCCGAAAAGTAGCTCCCTTCTTCAAAGGCTTGGGTGTACCGCCTATTAGGAAATCTAATGTTTCTTCCCCAGACACCGGATCGTTCAGGTTATAGTGTACTGAAAGGGAACTTAGTCCAGTGATCAAATTCCAATAGGAATAGACGATTCACTGGTTTGCTCGAATTGAAAAGAGGACTAAAATCATTCAGAAATATGGAAAAGTTAAGAAAAGATTAGGAATAGTTAGGAATCAATGTTTATCATAAGAACCTGGAAGAG
The DNA here is from genome assembly GCA_022537955.1 of Schmidtea mediterranea. NCBI lineage: Eukaryota > Metazoa > Platyhelminthes > Tricladida > Dugesiidae > Schmidtea > Schmidtea mediterranea. Next base: position 198,021,454 of record CM039680.1, on the reverse strand, counting down.
ATAGAAAATTTAACCCAGGGAACGAAACATTAATGTGTTGAGATTGTCATAGTTTTAGTCAAACCACTGTTGAGAGAGAAATGAAGTTTAATTGTAGCTGAAATGAACATGTGGTGGTATAACGACGTCATTTTTACTATAAGTAGCAAACAAATCCTAAAGATCATTTGTATTTTGTAGTCAAAGGCAAAAATAAAACTCAAATCTAGGAAATTACATTAAGATCAACATCTGAACAATAATCAGTACAATTTAGTTCCAGTGACAAATCAGGTTAATCTGAGTATACAACAATCCCATTTTTATCATCTTAAGAAGTATGAGATCACACTAAGACAGAGATGAACAAAATACTTACAACGCAACTTTGTTTAGCTGACAATCCAATGCACGATGGTTGATACCGCCTAACTACTCTTGAAAACAATCTTTGAACATTACGCTAATCAAGTACCGATAACAAGTTTATATCAAATGTTTCTTCATCATAATCAACTTTCTCTTTACAGAGAATATAGCAGAAAGTCACCAGCTATAAGATTAAACGCTTAAATTTAGAAGTCATGACCGGTACTTGGTTTGAGCCTAACCGAGTCAAGGAGATTCAATAAAGAAACATATGTCTAACCCGAACTCGTGACGATTTTATTACGGAAAATCGTGCTTAAAGTCTGGTAATTGCGGACCAAAGCAAGGCGTTAATGGTGTTTATAAGGAGAACGAGATGAAAGAGTGGATTCCACGCAGTGGTCTAACACAGGTAGCTGATGTCATCATAGCACATTTACTAGATAAATATACTAAGGATTACTTTCCAATTCATCGACCTGGAATCAAAGCTAAACCGACAAAGAACAAAAGAAGAATATTTCGGTAGGTATAAGAACAAAAAGCGTCAGACCTTCTATGGGCCGCTAGAAAGAAAGAAGGCTTGCTTCAAAAAGCACCTCTTTGTGCGATCATCACCTCAGTTAAGTCAGCCCACGTCCCATAGTACCAACCGCGGATGTTTGAAGAGTCACACACACGGGTATGATGGTGGATATCAATACTCCTGTTTGATATTTAAGCATGTAGACCCTCTAGCTAGTTAAGTACATTTCTAGAAAGACATAGGTAACAACACTTATTAGGTACCAATAACTAGATATCAATATCTGGTTACCAATGACTGAATATCTTTATTGAAAATAATTTTTGTAGGTTCTAAATTGAATTAGATTTCGCTGCCAAGTCAAATTGTAAGGATTTAAAAAAAAGAATATTGGGTATCAGTAACAAATTTATAACCCTTTAATGAAAACAGATCTTTTTTGTAAAAATTTGAATTTTTCTGAAGGATTAAAGGAGATTCAACATCAGTGTTGTAGAGAGCAAATATGATCCGAGTAAAGAATTTTTAAAATGAATACCAAAATATTTATTCAGTTGAATTTCTGTGCTTAGAGACAAATAATGTCTAAGAGGAAAATTTGGAGGATTTTTTAAAAAAATATGAAGATAGAAGGTAGAAAAAGAAAAGTAGAAATATTGTGTGATTGATTAAGAGAGAAATTTATAATATTTTAATGGATCTAGAGTAGTAGATTAAGAAGACTCCAACGCACTTTAAGCTTAATAACCTTTCAAGGTCATCATAATGTAATTAATTACACCAGAGTGATGTTATACAGAGTGGTTATTTAATTATTATTTATTTATTAAGCTCTTGTAATTAATTATTTTAATATATTATTCAACTTATTATATTCAATTTATTTAATTATTTAATTTTATTATACATTTAATTAATTTAATATATTATTTTATTTATTAATTTATTTTCTTTTGATATTTTGAATAGTTCTTGTCTATTAAACCATTGTCAATTTTACCTAAATTTATTGAAGATGGTATTGAAAGTTAAAATAGAAAATGGAGAAATACATCAAACAGGGTAAAGGATGGATAATTCATCGCATATCGAAAATTATAATGGTTGTTACTAATGTATTCGGCATAATACATATCTCTGGTAGTTAGTGGACATTATAATATATATAATATTTCAACTGGATCGAGTTAAATTAAAACGCCATAATATCTTAGCAAATGCCAGGCTTCAATTAATGTGCAAAACAATGATCAGTTCTGCTTTTTATATAGCATACTAGCTGAGTTACGTTATGATCATATACATCATGATAAAGAAAGAACAATGAAATATAACATAACCGTGATAAATTCTGTGACATGATGACTTTAAAAGGTTATTAAACTCAAAGTTCACAGCAGTCCTTTTACTATCCAGTGACTAGATTCTAGTCGTTTGAAAATCAATGTTTAAAGGTATATTTCAATATTTAAGGAACATTCATACGCCTATTCGGTAATTTCAGGGGAATCAAATTATATCGATAAGAAAGGGAAAATATCGTTTAATTGTGAAGATATTATTTTGATCTGAAACTAAAGAAATTGTTTTATTTATGATTTATGTACTAAATTTTATTAAAAAATTTGTATTTCAACTAAAATTATTAAAAATTAGAATTTATTGAAATAGACTAGAATTAAAAAACTTTTTATATTGTAAATTTCTTTTAATAATTTTAATTTAAGTATTTACAGTTATTTTTACAATCATTTTCTGAATTTTAATCAAGAATGAAATATTTTACTATTTATTGGAAAATCATAATAGTATAACTAAAAACTGAGAGAAGTCAATCACACGCATTTTTAAAATTGTCATTAACAATTAATATTTTCTTAATATTTTTCTTTTAAGAATTTATTCAGTCTTAATCAAAGTACTAACGAATTTAATCAACGATCAAGCAAACGTTTTCAAAGATTTTACAACTTAGCTAATTTAATTAATTATTATTCAATAAGTACTATTATTTTAACAATTTGTTAAAATGCTGAAGGTTTTCTTCAAATATTATTTTTTCCATATTATTCGAAGTATTAACAAATTTAATCAATATATTTATTTTCAAAAATCTAACAACTTGTTAATTTTATTATTTTTATCCAAAAAGTACCATTTTCTTAAATATTTGTTTGGAGGCTAAAGGTTTTCTTTAAAAAAGTTATTCAATATTATTCAAAATACTAACAAATTTAGAAATTTAATATTGTGATAGAATCTATCAGATATATCTTAATTGTGTAAGGATTATTTTAAACTTCCAATATATTAGAATATTTAGTAGTTTTATGTAATTAATTTACCATTTACTAAACTACTTACCAAATAACCAACGAAAATGGAAGAATTGATTTTAAATAAGTCAAAATTTAATTCATAAACGGAATTATCAAAAACCTTTATTAATAAATTTAATTAATTTGATAGAAATGATAACAAGTGTATACATTGTTGATTAAACTTTATTGATGAATAGCATCATCAATAAATTTCAAACATTGAATATATATTTAAATCATTAATTTTTTATGTAAATGTAGGTCATGACAATCGATAACAACTTTTCATATCTGATAGAACATAGACAACTTTATAATATATAAATCCAGACAATGCATCAAGAAAATTAATAGCATCCTTCAGTAGACTTTCAATATCGAGTACTTACATAAGAAATATATTTAGAAATACATGTAATAATTTATTTCTAAATATATTTCTTATGTTGGTATTGCCAACTTAATATAGATACAACCTTTTCTAAAATTTTTCTACAAGAATTTAGACCAGGAAAAATAATACATGTACTAAAACATTATTTGAAAGATATATACATACATATATATATATATATATATATATGTATGTATTTGATCGTCTTATTGTTGGTAAAGAAGAATATACCAATGTGTGATATCAGTACTCATATGATTCTTTTATCAATAACTAAATATTAGGTATATTGAGGGATCTTATCATGTTCCAACTTTCCCACACTAATAATATCCCAACTCAAAAATATCCTATAATTTAAAACTTTCCCAGCTCAAAAATTTGAAAAAGAGGTAAGTTGCCAAGACTAACGTGAACGTAAAATATTTATTTTTCTCATACATTCTTTATTTGGTAATTTTTCAATGTTTCCCACGGTAATTTATTACTTCAAAATGTTACTTTATATTTGAAGAATTAAATTCTCACCAGAAGAATTTTTAATATTGAATTTTTAAATAATAATTAATAAGAAAAAAATATAATTAATACATAATGTACAATTAAAATATGTGTGTGTTTTTAACAATTATTAAACTGACTAACAAGTGTTGTGATTAACAACTATAATAAATATAAACGTTTTGTGATCAGCTCAATTGATTACAATTTACAACGAGATGATTCAATATTGCAACAGCTGAGTTCATATTACAACCATCCGGGAGGAGTAGAACGTCTTCAATAAAACTCAGAATTCACGACCACTTAACCACTGCTTCTGATTTCAAAGATTCATAGAATTGTGTCAATTGCTTTCCCTTCTTTAACTTGATAAACTCGATATTCTTATCAAATTACTTTGGTTTATTATTTGATTTGAAATTTAATCTCTAATCTAGCAATGTTTTTTTCCAATAGATTCGTATTTTTTTATTTTCACGTTTTCGTTTCGTTTCTGTTTTTCTCTTTCTATGTCGATAATGCAATTTGTGTTTGGCTTTGTTAAGTTATACAAAAAAGATGAAATAAAATTATCAAATCAATTAAAAATCAAAAAACAGTAAAAAATCAATGTTTTTCGAAGGAAAAAGTGGTAAGCTGTGACAAATGAAATAATTTTAATTGGTTTGAGGTGTACAAAAGGGTCAGGAGCCCAAAAATGTATATTAAATAATTAATTTTAAGGTTAGCTCATTGATCTTTATGTACCCAACTGAGTGTCAGGTTAAAGGGTTGTTCACTAATTAATTCAATAGATAATAAATTGCTCTTCCGACTTTATTGAAGAGAATGAAAAATTACTGTTCCAATAATTACAGCAACCAACAAACATGAAGGCCAGAGATCAAAGAAATAGACTTAATATTTAAAATGAATTAAATTAAATCTAAAAGACGACGACAGACTTTTCAGATTCATCAAAAAATTTCCAACTTCCTGGTAATGTAGTTGTTATCTTGGACAAGATGTCAATAAAAAACACTTTATTTCAAATTAGTTTTTTATATTATTAAATTTGTACTTAGTTTTTAATAATGACCTTGTCTTGTTTTATTATTTAACTTCATTGATTTTTGTTTTTGCTTCTCATTTTTAAATAATAGTTTGAACCAAATTGAGATTTCTCGAGATTTTATATTTTGCAAGATATTAAGATTCTTTTTATGTTTTGAAAATCTCGAAAATTCTCGATAATATTTACTCATTCAAAATAAAATCCAAAAATAATTATATGTTTAATATTCCATAACATCAAACAAAACAAATAAATAAATAGGAAAATAAGAAACAAATAATAAACTAAAGTAGTATTTCAATATTTAGCTAAAGCCTTATAATAACTAAATTTATGTTGAATTTGTTCTTAACCCTTTTGACCCAGCTTTTGAATAGTATAGTTAAGATATAATGTAGAATATGAAATTGGTTACCTGAATCAGAACAAAGATATATAGGACATAAAAGGTTGATCCAAGGGGTATTGACTCAAAGGGGGGTATAAAATTGTATCATTAGTGATTGTATATATTAAAATTATTAAAAACAAAAATATTTGCACCTGCTCTGCCGTTATTAAATAAAAAAGTATAATTTTACACAAAAATATAAATAATCACTGCTTCTGTATGTTTTATCTTTCAAATGTCACTAAAATCAAACAAAAAGAAGCCGATCTGTAATTGCCCAATGAAAATTAAGCTGAACAAAATAAAACAAACAAATTTTAATTGTTACAATTTACTAAGAAATCATAAAAGAACAAATTAGTGCAATATATTTCTGTCTTTTATGGATGTTTCAACCTTAACGGCACATTTATAGATTGATAGGGTTAAAAAAATTAAAAATTTAAGAATCACAGAGCATTTACTGCCTGATTTGATAGCCGAGTTCTTTTCTAGGCAACCAAGTGGCTGGAGATTGAAAAGTTTCACTCATTTTGAGTTGATGTTGATTGAATTGCATTGAAAGAGCATTTTTAAGTCATTTTAAATTTGCAATAATTTGTCCAATCATTTCATACACATTTTTTATTTTATTAATGTAGTTATATGATATAACTACAGTACAAATAACCTAGAATTACAATTCAATGCCTTACAGCTAAACCAACTTCAACAGACTCAGAAAGAATCTTTTCTGTATCAGAAAATTTTTGCAATAAAATTAGAAGTTGTCTTCGTAATGAGTCGATAAATGCTTTAGTATTTCTAAAATACTATTTTCTTTCCAAAAAAGAGTAAAGTTTTTCATTAATTTTTTTTCTTATTTATATTTGTACTATTTTAATAAATTGTGCCTGGTTTTAATAATTTTTGCAATACGCAAATAGATTTTTGCATTTGAATATAAATTAAAAATAAAAACTATGAAAAAGTCTTTTATTTATTACGTTTTGTAGCAAAGCAAAATATAAAGGCGATTTTATTATAAATTTAATTTTTTATTTTAAAACCCCGGTTTTAACCGGTTAACCGGGTTTTAGATTGCAAAAAACCGTAAAACCGGTTTCACAAGAAACACGGATTTTTGCAAACCCTAGTTATATCCTTTTGATTACATTTCTTATGCCAAACTTGTGTGGAGTGAAGCTTCTAATTTTTCATTTAGTGACTTAGAAATCTTTAAATTATTTTCTAATGCTACTTCATTTGCTATAGTATTTCCCGCATAATACTGATGAGAGTCAAGAGCTCGAAACTAGTATACTATTAGAAATTGCACTGGATATCACTTAATGTATCGTATATTCTTTGATTAGAATCAGACATAGTGATAATTAAAAATAAGTTTGCAAAGGTCCTCATAATCAAAAGTAATAAACAATTTTGCATTTTAATCTGCAGTAGATGAACTAGTGCTACTACTATGACCACATCAGTTAGGGTTATTTAGGAACTTCAAAACCGATATCCATAATACATTTTATCGTTTAGAAATTTAATAAAAAATTTAAAATACCATCACTTGTTAGCAAGTTGGCATTGTGCCTTGTCAGCGATTTCATTTAGCTTTAGCGCTGCTTTTTTATATACTCGAGCTACCATAAATTATCTAAATTTTATACCTAATCATGCATCCCCTCCGAACCTTTACCAAAAAATATAAATTTTAAACTTTTTTATAATTTGCGAATGCCATCTATTTACCAATGTTCGATGGACAGACTTTTTCTTTCAAGGAGAATAAAAAACGTTCTAAGCTAATTCATCAATTAATGAATTTAAGTTAAACGATAAAACCTAAAAATAAACATAATTTATTAAATAAGATGAAGATCCGAAATGTTTTTGTTAAAATTCAAATTTGAAAATTTCTAACAAAAAACAATTTCAATATTAATTTTGCGCATAATAACACAGAATAAATAGAAAATAATTAATAAATTATTTATAAACTTTTTCTGAAAGTTACATTAAATAAACAAAACGAGCGATAATTTTCGACACTAAAATAGTGCTTTTCAATTTTCTTCAGAAAATAGCAGTTCAAATGATAAACTTGGCTTCATTTTATTTTACCATCCACTAACGCGTTGACGACCACAGGATGCATATATGTGTTGATGTTCCACTTTCTCAACTTTGGTCACTTATATAAATAAAAAGATAACACTAGTTTAAAATTTATTATTTTCAATAAAACAAATTTAAAAAAAAATTTACCTTTACCAAAAGGTAGTTAACAATAAATTCTTGTTTTAAATGTGATGGTGTTCAAATGCAGATGCCCAAGCTACGCTATGTACTGTTTGCTTTAATTTAAACTTCTAGTCTTTGAGACTTAGAAACCTAAGTTATGATTTTATGGGTGGTTTACATAGAATTTTTTTCAGTATTTATACTATTTTATTTCGATTTGAAGGGTTTTGTTTATTGTTTTGTTTATTTATTTTTAAATTTGCATCCCTGGTGGACTTTTACATTTATTTATTATTATTACCATTATCGTTACTAATTATAACCATTCCATCATTGTCACAATTATTATAATTATAATTATTATTATTATTATTATTATTATTATTATTATTATTATTATTATTATTATTATTATTATTATTATTATTACTAATATTATTATTATTATTATTATTATTATTATTATTATTATTATTATTTTTTTTTTATTATTTTCCCACTCAGATAATTTATCTATTTATTATTTATTATTATTTTTTTATATATTAATGCCTCTCTACATGAAATTCTATGAGTAAAAATAATTCAGGTAATTTTTATTTATTTATTATTTATTGTTTTTTATTTAAATTTTGTATTTTAATTAATTGAAACTTTTTTATATTTTGATATTTTTTGATGCTTGTTTTGATTTATTTTCTTTAATATATTATGGACATTTTAGGATTATTATATTTTTTACCCAGATAATATATCTATTTATTATTTATTTATTTTCTTTTTAAAGATATAATGTCACATAAAAAATATTATCACATGAAAATATAATAGTTAAATTTGATTTGGAATCACCAATTCTGCTTCTTTTTACATTTTTGATTTTCAATATGGACATTTATTCGATATTTAATATTTCCTATTTTATAGTATTTATTCAACTCAAAGGTTTCAATTTTTCTGTTATCCAACATATGCGTCCTTTAGTTTTCTCCACAAACCGGGGAAGCATAAATGAGTATTACTTTTATATGTAACTAATATATTATAGTTTCTATATTGGTTTACAGATTTTATTTGTTATCTTTTGTGAAAAATTATCATCTGGTTTGTGGCCAACCTTAGCCTGAGCACCTAAGTCTTGAACATGTTAATTTAATTGCCAAATCATCTAATAAAAGCAAGAGTGGAAATTTATGTGGCAAAAAATTAATTTTTGATCTTTTTTTTAGATTAAAATAAAGGAAATATTTTTTCAAAATCGAAAAACCTTAAAACGAAAGGTCTCAAACTCTACAGGTATAATTTTGACGGAGATCTTCAACCTTTGTTATAATATAGGTGCTCTTTCATTAACATAATTCCCTAAGCGTGTTTCCAATGTATTTTTTTAACAAATATTATATATAGTGGTAGTTAACAATGCATTTTCAGAAGTATATTTTCCGGTGTCTGGCAATTTTCAATTTTGCAAGTTCTTTCTGTGGTACTAAGATTTAAAACCTACAATAAGCTTTGATCACCAACACTAAAAATACTTATCAAATTCAGAAATGTAACCCAATAGACATTACTAATTAAATGCAAATGTAGTTATATTTGTTTTAAATGATAGAAAATTAATTATGTATGTTGAAATATTTTATTATTCATTGAAATACTCACTTCACAGTTCTTTTTATCGACGATTTTATATTTGAAACAATTCCTCAAAACAAATCCAATTTATGTTTTTTACTTTCACTATCGGCTTTATTTGGTTATGTCGCTTTTGGTGATCTATTTTCCCTATTAATTCTGACAATAAATCAAGCCAGTATTCATTGTAACTTCAAATTTTCGCCTAGTTAGCAGACTCGAGTTGAATGTCAAAATTTTTTATTTATGATAGAAAGAATTAGTTTTTCTCACATTCGTCTGTTAACTATTAATTTTAATAAACTTTGAAATATTGGTTTTAATTAAAATTTCTCATTATAAATAGTTTTATAATTATTACAAAATACATATAAAAACCACAAAAATTATATCGAGTAAATTAAAACAAAATTATAGTAATTTTAATTAGAAATTTAAATATCCTCTTTCTAATATTTGATCTATTTTTGATCAAGTTAACAAGAACTCTAAAAAATAAATTAAATTTACAGAAAGTCTTTCATCAGCGGTCGAAAGTTGTGAACTTTCCTGCAAATTATTATCGAATTTCTTTTATTAATATTCGTTTTTTTCTAATGAATTATTATATTTGTATTTATCTTCTATTTCATAATAAATGAGATTATGATGTGCGAGTTTCAAAATATTGTAAAGTCATAAAGCACAATTTATTTAAGTGAATTCAACATTTTTTGTTTTAATCTATAGTTATTTGTTGACCATTTAGATTGCGTTACCTTGAAAATGTCGTTAAAAATTGTGCCATACCAGAATATGATTAACTTTTTGTATTTAAACCGAAGATGAAATTAAAATAAAATATAATGTTATTTATAGCGAAGAAAATTGTTCTTTTAGCAACAATAAAGTGCTGGTTCAATGAATTTAAAGGTGAGGCACATCTGTGGTGTGTATGTAAAAATCAAGAAGCTCTGTGAAATCAACGAAAAGGTAAAAGAAAATTAATTCTATCGACTACTATTGATGTTTCAGAGTTAATTCACTCTGCTTACATTTCCAAGTCTCTACGGCGTTAAACATCGAGTTTCGTCAGGATTTACAAAACCTCTATCAGTGATTGTGCAAAGGCTTGACTTGGAAATTCAAATGGATATCGCCAAATGGATCTCGCCAAATGGATACCTCTGATCTAGGATTTACTGGTTTCAAGTTTACACTTTTTGCACTGTCCCACAATTTCCATGAGTAAGGATTTTGAAAACAATGTTTGGTTTCATCCAAAATGGTTACAGTATTAAATCTATTTTCTCATCAACCTTCCTTGCACCAAATGTGGTAATTACGTAAATTTCGGAAATGTTAAATCTGTTTTTAGTTGTGACAACGCTTGTTTAACAACTGAAGTTCAATTCCGTCGGCACCTACATCATCCTTACCTATACATCGTATTATTTTATTATCGACTTGAACTTCTCAAAGCGACAACGAACCAATAATTCGAGAAAGCCCTTAATCATCGGTCTAAAACCGTCTTTGAATACCACATTTAACCAGCCAGGCATGGATGACAAATCAGTATTTAGTACAACAGTTTGCAAGTTCAAGAAAAAAACTAAAGTTCCTTTAATAAGTTCGGAATCCTTCAGCTTCTATCCAAACTTTTGCTGGTGTTAAATCAAAGATTCCGAAGACACCGTCTGCGTAGGCATCTATAGCTTGGCTGATTTTTGCATCTTCTCACATAACATGTTTCGAAACAGTTGTCGGAACTGCAATACCTTTCCACTTTTATTGTAAAATAGCATATTAGAACCTAATTTTCTTGAAGGCGAAAATCGTTCACCCAAGTTTTAAAATTAAAGAATGACGAATGTAGAACTGAGAATACTGATATTTGAATTCTTTCAAATCTTTTCATCAAAAATCAGGTTATTTAAAATCTAACAAAACCAAAAATTACACAAAAAAATAAAATACTTACAATTTCATGAAAACATTTCTGATTATTTTGTTTATAATAATAATAAAAACATTTTTTTAAAGTTTGAAAATAAACAAAATTCACCGGAATAATTCAATTAAAAATATTTTGATATGTTCAAGGAAATTAATTTTTTCAATATTAAAATCTGATTTTTTTCTTTAAATGTGCAAATCTCAAATTCTGGCGAAATATTATTATTTCCCTCCTTTCATTTTAGTGCGTGCCACGAAATCCTATTGAAAATGCCTGTTGGTTGGAGTTAAATTGATAAATTTAAATATTTTTTTAAATGAAATTGTAAATAAAATTTTTGTATATAATTTTTGTAAGAAATTTTACAAATTATTTTTTATATTTATTATTATAAAAAAATTATTATTATAAATAAAATTATTATTATAAAAAAATATTATTATTATATATTTATTATTATTAGACTTTCAATGATATATTTAAGATTATTCAGCAATTTCTGATTTTCGAAATTAATAAATTATATTTAGCATTCATAGTAATGGAGACTCTAATTTACTACAAACATTAATACAAATATTTACTATAAATGCATATTTAAAGAATAAACAACATATATTTAAGAAAATACAATCACCTCGCCCACCTTAGGTAAAATAAAATTGCTACGCCACTAAAAATATTTTTTTTTCAATTTAATTAAGTATAAACACTATATTTTCACTTTGAAAAACTCCGATCATTTTGTGACAAAAAATTCAAAATAAATATGTATATTAAGTGGTTAAAAATTCAAAAGAATAACAATTTTAAAAATTACAAGAAAGCACCATTCAAGCATGTTTCACGATATTTTCGACATATTCACTGTCATTATCAGGTATTAATATGAATTTTAATTTTTTTTTCTAATAAATTGACTCATGTGAAATGAAAACGTCTCTGGAAATCATATTTTGTGTGGGAATATCGTAAAAATCTAAACTTCCCATACAAAATATGATGACCAGAGACGTTTTCATTTCACAACACGCAATATAAGTTAATTTAAGTTAACATGTCATTTTTTAGCATCTATGATGGTATTAATATTTTTGGTTAGTTTAAAAAAGAAAATATTTTTTTTAAAATTTGAAAACCCAATTGTTTATAAATGGTATCTGGGTAATATTTTTCTTGAATTTTAAAACCAGAGCATGTGGATTCATTTTTGAATTTTATGAACAGTTTAAATTGTATTAACACGTGAAACGGACAGAAAGTCATCAATTGACTTTATTAATCCAACGCATAAATATACACTGAGACAAAGGTTTGTTATTAATAAACTGATATTGGTCTTGATTCTTCTCCTAAAAGGTTATGAAAATTAAAGTATAACAGAAATATTATAAATGGATTGATTTATCGTTTATGGTCTTTATCTTCTACTTTCAAAATTCCGGTAAAGGTTTGTATAAATTCATTGAATTGTTCAAAAATATGAGTAATCGAAATCATTTTTATTAAAAAAGAAAAGGAAACTGTTGAAAAATTGATTAAGAATTCTAAGAATCCATGTTTGGAATGTCTGAGTGTAACTTGACTAATGTATGCAAATCGATTGTTTATATATAAATAAAATTAATATTTTTATTAAATATATTATAATTGTTATTTTAAATAATTACCATACTTATAATTAATACATACCTCAAAGTCAAAAAAATTATTTTTTGTAAGATTTATGAAAAAACGTATAATAAAAAAATATAGAGAGCGATAGTTCAAAGAAAAATAAATATATAAAGTTGGAATTTTAATTAATTAAAATTTAATTGCTCTATTGTTAATCTCGCGCCATACTAGATATATTTTTAAATTTACTTCAAGGTTCGCTACTTTGCATAAGCCTTCTTTGTAAAATAAGTACAAAACATAATATTAAAAAATAATATTAGTTTTTTACGCGGACCAGCGATTGAGAAACGCCGTACTAAATCGATCAGATCTAGGTAATGCAATACCGGTTATACCGTTACCGGTAGTACCGGTATTTTGAAACTTAAATACCGGTATTTTAAAAGATAAAACTATGTTACAAACGCAGATTTTCATGGTACAATGATACAGAAACAATTACAGAAACCTATATAACACAAATGACAGAGCATGAGCATGCGTATGAGTCATACACAACTCACACAAAATAATGCGAATACGGAATAATACCTGTGCAATTGAATGAAAGCCATTACATATCAAATTGATATTATCAATTTTTCGATTTAATTTCAAGTTGTGAGTAGTAGGATGTGAGTCCGTCAGATACAAACCCCCTTGGTTTACGTAATTATTACGTAATATTTGACCTCTGCATGCGCTGTTGCTACTTGGAGATTGACCTTTGCCCACTAGTTGCTACGTAGTAATTGACCAAAGGTCAATGTCGTAAGGATTACGTCACTTGACCACTGGTCAGTCGCACACTTATTATGCCACTGGTCACTACTCGGAGACTGTTACCTAACCTTTATTATGTCACGTAGTTGTGGACCAACACACCTACCTTCTAGAACCTTCCACACAGACACACACCAACCAACGATCAACGATCAACGATCCATAGCCATCCGCATCCATCGCACTCATCCACTCCGATCAGCTCCCATAATTGCCCATAAGGACCCATCCGCACCCATCCGCATCCATCCGCACCGATCAGCTCCCATCATCGCCCATCAGCACCCATCCGCACCCATCCGCAGCCATCCGCACCGATCAGTTCCCATCATCGCCCATCAGCACCCATCAGCACCCATCATCGCCCAACATCGCCCAACACGCCTACAACTACGCCTACGACTAAGCCGTAGACTTAGCAAAATCACTTATATAAAAATTTATTAATATAACAATTTTGAATTTTTCATATCGGACACAGCTCTACATGGAGTTTGCCGTTCTGAGACTCTCCAAAAGCAAAAGATCCAATTGAGTTTCGATATTTCATCTTATTGTTGAGGAACTCTTTACGCAGTTGCAATTGAATTTTCTCTAAATTGTCCTCGGCTCTGATTCTCTTTCATCGGCATTTTCATCCGGCATTGAATCTCCATTGGCTTTTGATGCAGCACCTTTGTAGTGGAAGCTGATCACAAATCTAAGACATCAAAGTAGATTCGGTCATTGGAATTCAGCATTTGATTATCGCCTTCTGACATCTGCCCAGATTCATTATTGATAATTGACATTGATTGTTGAGGTCCATTTCTTTATCGAATATTGAATCTTTATCTGCTTTTATTTCCATCCTTCACAGCAGATTTGGGAAAAATACCATCAGGCTTCTTCATTCTAGATTAATTTGCTACCAAGTGTAGACAGAGAGTTTAATTTTATGCAAAGTTAAACCTTTCCCTGGAAGAGGGTGGAATTCATTAAATTACACAATAAATCACATACACAAGTCAAATGGCAATTTTAACTCAAACATTAATTAAATCGAAATTTTTCAAGATTTACCAAAATACCCGTCTTGTGGTAGTGCCACCGTCTATCAGAATGTGAAATATTGCTAAGCGCACAATCTTTTAATAAACCTTTCAGGTGAGTTCGATCAACTCCAATCTTTAAAAGTAATTCAGGAGTCTTTGGAGGAAAGGAACCTAAAGAGCCGATGATACAAGTATCAAACTCCACTTTGAAGTCAGGTTTGACATCTTGTATTTGCATTTTCAACGAATCGTATTTTTGTAAATTAAGAAGATCTACTAGTGCAAAATTATTAATTGTATCACATGGACATTTCATGTCAACTAAAAATATTTTTTTCCGCACCATGTCAGTGATCATTAAATCTACTCGCTCTTTCGATTCCGGAACAAGTGAACATACATGGTCAACAAAAACAATCAAACTTGAATTTTTCGACAAGTGAGACGAAATCAGATCAAGACAATTATTGTGCCTCTCAGAACCAAGAGTCAAATGGATTTTACAAGATTGAATAATATGCGACATTGTTTCGTCTTCAGTGTGACATAATCGACACAGTTTTTTATTACCTTTATTATGTGGTTTTGCATTGATGGACAAAGTATTTGTACGAGCACAATGGATAAAGTGCCAAGCAAACTCAGAAATGTCACCTCGATAAATAGCTTTATTAATTTTTGGTGAAAGTTTAATTGCTGAGGCAATGAAATTTGAAGTGCAGCCTTTTTCCCATTTCGAAAGATACGAGTCACAGAGAGCCATGTGCAAGACTTTTGAAGTAGTTTTACACAAATCAGGAGTAAGAATAAATGTCCCACGTTTTTCTGATGTAATGAAGAGTGAAGGTTGACCTTTGGTGACAATAAACATAATATTAATATCATGTTCTTTCTTAAAAAAAGCAATCGCAATTCTAGCTAACTGAAAACGAGTTTTCTTACCAGAATGCCGAGGTTTTGGCTCTTTCCCATTGATCCAATCAAACGTTTCTTGCAAAGTCGGATTGATAATACCAAGTCGCGGACCAGCTACAAAGTTCAAAGAATCAAGGTTAACTTTTCTCGCAAATTCACAACTAGAAGTAAAAATTCGGAAAAAGTGTGTTATTGTCTGTGTGTGGTATTCGTCAAGTAGGTCAACACAGCTTGCCCCTCCGTTTTCAGTTGAATTATAAAAATAACATACTTCAGAGTGGTTAGGCAAAGACATCATTTTCCTAAAACAATTTCTTAATTGGCTAGTGATGTTTACAGTCAGATTATTGTTGGCATTGGATTTTGCTATTGCACTTGTTTTAATCTCTCGTGTTCTAAAAGGAAATACTAGACGAGAATGTAAAAAGATTTTGTACACTTTCAGTTTTTGCCATCCAACTAAGTCAGATTCAGCAATTTTCCTAGTATCAGAAACAACTTTCTTAAGAATTTCATATGGACTCTGATCGGTTTCTTCACCCACAGGCACTCCAAGATATTGGTAGAATTCACTTGAAGCTAATCTTTTAATTTTAATGTCATTTATAAGAATTTGATTTCTGTTTCGATAAGAGGAAGTTCGATATAACCGCATTTTTCAGGACGGTATTCAAAGCCAATTTCAGATGCAATTGCAACAGCAATGTTTGTTACTCTCTGTAAGTCGTAAGCAGACTTTGATACTAGAGCAATGTCATCAGCGTACGCAAGGATTTTAACTGCAGATTCACCAATCATAAATGGTTCACATTTAGATCGGGATACCGCTTCAAGAACTGGATTAATTGCTAAAGCAAACAATATCATAGAGATAGGACATCCTTGCTTAACACCTTGTCTGATTGCAATATTTGAAGTCAAGATAGGACCACAATTATAAAAAGTACTTGTATCGGAATACATCCTCTCAAGAATGGTCACAAATTCCTCATCAACCCAACAAATCGAAGTAAAGACCACATGTATATATTTAGAGTGCTCTAAAGCTGACGAAAGAATTGAATTGTGTTCCACACATCCATCGTGTCTAGAGCCACCTTTCTGACCGATATGCAACAGATTGTTCTTATTTATCCAAAATGTTAAACGATTAGCTAAACAAGAGGCAAACAGTTTGTAGATAACTGAAAGTAGTGCAATTAGACGCCAAGACGACACACTATCATATTTACCACCTTTACCGGGCTTTGGAATTAGCAAAGTTTTAAAGGATTTCCATCTATCTGGTATAACCTTTTTAGAAATAATTTTATTAAATAAAAAAGTTAGTAGTTTACCCTCGGTATCCAGCATCACCAGGTCTCGATATTTTATACCATCAACACCAGGACTTGTGTTGTCAGCTTTCTTGAGCTTTCTTGATGCTTAGAAATTTTAAAAGAAAAACTGAATACGTTTAATTTAACTCTGTATGTTTTTTTTGCAGCACCACTGATTAAGCATCAGTCATGAAGAAATTTGGACGCATATCAAACATTGCCATTAAACTTGCTTAGCACACAGTATACAACTGGCTGTGGTTTCTGTTCTCTAAAGGAAAGATATTTCAAATGGGAACGGAAAATATTTAGAATCTGTTTATCAGGCATTATTGACAATCCAATTAACTAGTGTAGAATCCGAGAGAGCGTTCTCTACAGCTGGATTATTCTGTACCAAAATAAGATCGAGACTTAACGACTTCACTTTGGACACATTATCCTTTTTAAGAACATATTTTTTGAATCTAAAGAAATAATTGTTAAGAATGGTTAATGGCAGCATAATAGTTATTATAATAAAAATGCATATTTAATTTCTATTTTTTTATTGAATACCGGTTTATACCGATATTACCGGTATTAACAAAAATCAATACCGAATACCGGTATTAAGAATTAACGGTATTCGTGCATTCCTTAATCATATCAAACCAAAATTCAACAATCAATGAAACACTCCATTTTAAAAAGAACATTATAAAAAGACAGATCTTCAGCAAATACCAGATCAAAAAAGGCGTATTTTTTACATTGAGTAACAATAGATCATCCAGAAAAAAACCAACGCAACACTTTTAAATGCTTAATTTAAAATCCTTTCTATTATAGTGAGAAAAGTGAACAAAAACACAGAAATTCTAGAAATATTACTTTTCTTTTACACATAAAAGAATTTCAAGCCCTGGAAAAATAATTTAAATGTTTTAGTGACAGGAAAAATTGATACAATTAAAATTTTGCCATTGAAAAAACTCGTGATTTGGTTACACTAAAATAAAGTAGTAATTTACATCAAACATGAATTAAATACAATTTTAATACTAGTAAAAGAATGCTATCCAGACGGATAAAATTCTTTTCTGACTTTGCTAGATGTAATTCTAGCCCAATGAACTCAAATAAACGAACTCCAAACAAAATGTAGATTTATTACAACAATATCACACTGATTTCAAAAATACGACTAGATTACTATTGGTTATATTTTCCCGCTGTTCATAATAACAAGGTCCAATTGCTATGGAATCCATTAATAAGACTGTTATTACCAATGGGATAATTTTCACGTTTAAATCGTCTTAAATAGTTTTGTTTGTTTGCTTTATTATTAGTCGTGTTTTCTTTTTTTAATACTTTTTATTTATCCAATTTTATTATCAAACTCTACTTGAACAATTACTATCAACTGATTTTTGCGAGGATCTTTTTTATGAGTCTGAAGTCATCTTAATTTATTATTTAATAAATATTATTATTTTATTTTTTTAAAATTCGTTCATATTTATAGGTCATCTCCTCAAAACTCACAAAGTTTATGAAAATTTTATATAATTAATTTATTTAATTAACTAAATTGAAAATAATTTAATTAAAATTTAATTTTTCAAAGAAATATTTTTTATCCTCAACGATGATAATATTAAATAAATAATTTTAGTTTTTATTTAGAATATTTTATAACATTCGATTATTCAGACGAATTTCCGCAAAGATTTCTCGGGACCATCGGGATTTTTCAGGTATTGAAAAAATGAAAAAGAAATTCAAAAATATTTTCCTACTAATTCCATTGATTTTTGGAGTTTTACATGATCCATAAAAATCAATCGCAATTATTTGTAAATGTGAAATTTGATAACAGAGTCGATGACAATTGAAATGTTGAGGTGAGATTTGATTGGATTAAAAATTTTGAGAATTTTGTAGAAACTTTTTCCTATAAAAATGGTTTTTACGATTTTCAAATATAATCAATATTTCGATACGATGAATTTCACAAACTCATCTAAATCGATCAGTCAAATTTTTATCGGAAATGTGTCGACATTTCGTCCGAAATACGGTTGGACTCATATTTATATCACCTCGGGAGTTCTCGTTGTTTTAATACTATGCACTGTGATTGGTAATTCATTCGTTATTGCTGCAATTTTGCTGGAAAAAAATCTTCTGGTTTGTTTTTATAATTTTTTTAAAAAAAATATTTTAATAAAAAATTTAATTAATATTTAATTGATAATTATATATTAAAATTAATTATATTTTTAACATGGATCGTTTTTAACTTTTCTTTATTTTCGTTTCCTTTATTAAATTTTTTTTTTAAAAAAAAGAAAGATAAAAGTCGTCAATTTGCAAAAATTTATAAAATTACAGTAATATAATTTTATAAGATAATCACTTTGAAACCTTTAAATCTTTTGCCAGTCAAAAATTACATTTTCTCATACAGAATTTGACGGGAAATAATTAATTTTCTCAAACATATTGGCGGGCAAAATTGCAAATTTGAAATATAAGTAAAAGTTATAATACAATTTTTGAAAAAAAAAATTTTATTAAAAAACTTAATTAATATTTAATTAATATTTAAATTATATTTAAAATTAATTATATTTTAACGTTGATTGTTTTTAACTTTTCTTTATTTTTATTTCTTTTTTAGAATATTTTTTAAATGTTTTGTTTAAAAAAAGAAAAATAAACGTCGTCAATTTGCAAAAAATTATATTTAATTTTCATAAGTTTATAATAAAATTATAGTTATATAATTTTATAAGATAATCATTTTCAAAGCTTTAAACCCAGGTAACTCTTGCCAGTAGGAAAATAAATTTTCTTATACAGAATTTGACGGAAATCATTTATTTTTTAAAAAAATACTGGCGGACAAAATTGCTAATTTGAATTTTAAGTTAAATCTATATTACTTTTTATAATACAATAATACATATGAGTATTGCAATAATCATAAAGAATTTCTATTAAATAAATAAAAATATAATTTTTTTTCCTTTCTCCAAAAAATGATGTATAACTGTATTCAACTCTTATCAACATGTTCATCATTATTGTTTTAATTAATAATATTTATAAAAAAAACATTAAATTTACTTATCCTTTTATTTACTTGATTTCAATTTGTTTTAATGGTAAGCAAATAATAAATGCAACAACTTGAAGATGACTAAAAAAGCGATTATTTTAATAGCTTTTGTAATTGAAATAATAATTCTTTCCATTCGAATTTGCACTTCTACAGCAAAAATATGACAAGCTAATTATGTAAAACTTTTGATATTTTAAAATTTAATTACTCCAAATAAATTCATTGTAAATCAACAAATATTAAATTTCACAATATTTTTTTATATTGAAGGTTATAATAATAATAATAATAATAATAATAATAATAATAATAATAATAATAATAATAATAATAATAATAATAATAATAATAATAATAATAATAATAATAATAATAATAATAATAATAATAATAATAATAATAATAATAATAATAAAGATTTTGTAATTATTTACTAATAATTATTAAAAATAAAAAACAATTATTTTTTGTATTAAAAAGTTATTATTAACAACAATTATAATAATAGTAATAATAATAATAATAAAATTAAATAATTAATTATAATTACCAAAATTATTAAGAAATAAATTTAATGACCGAATTAGTTAAAGTCCTATAACCTAATATTTTGACCAAACCATTGCAAGTTCTGCAAAAGGTTTTTCTATTTACATTATTTTTACTATTCTTCCTGTTATTATCCTTACTGTTATTACTTCTGCAACTCTCTACAAACATAAACCACATTTGGTTTTAAGGTTCACACTCGTAAGTTTTTTTTAGAATGTTACCCACCAATTATGGAAATTCTTTCTATCATACAAATTACCGCTTTGTACAATCAAAAAACAGCCAACCTCAACCGGTTCCTTGCACGGCATTTCTTTGCAATTCCACGATTTTCAGGAATTCTTGAATAACGAAAGCTTTCAAATTTTTAGTTTAATTAATTACTCTTACCAAGCGCGCACTTAGGACTTTTGCTCGATGAGATTACTTCAGGAAATTTTTTTTATGGGCCGAGTTTATTTTAAATAATTTTAATA
The DNA here is from genome assembly GCA_022537955.1 of Schmidtea mediterranea. NCBI lineage: Eukaryota > Metazoa > Platyhelminthes > Tricladida > Dugesiidae > Schmidtea > Schmidtea mediterranea. Next base: position 198,000,257 of record CM039680.1, on the reverse strand, counting down.
TATAATACATGTTTAAAATAAAATATTAAGTACTTTTATATTCATTTTGAATAGGAAGGGGTTTAAATTGATACACATATCAAATTTTAATTATTTTTATAAATATTAATATGCGATAGAGTATACAAATTATAAAATTGAGATTAAATATTTCTATTCATCTTTCAGTTATGCTTTGCCAATCCATTTAGTATATCCTTTACTAAGTAAGCTCTTTTGTAGTTAATCGTTTCTAGTTAATAATTTAGATAGTTTCAATAATTAAAATTTGGCAAACATCACAATAAATTTATTGACTTTTTGTATTCTGGAGGGCTGACACCCGTGAGTCTCTTTAGTTCGTGCCTGTCTCTTAAAGTTCAAAATCATAGGATTTTATAGTTTAGAAGAGAGGTAGAGAGTTGAAATATTGATGAAATTTTAAAATGCCGGACGCCTAATATATAATTTTTAATAAACATTAATTAATTGTAAATAAATTCGTTTACACGTTTTTTTGCTTGAATAAATGTTATAAATAATTACAGATTGTGATATTTGATCCCCTTTATATTCAGGACTTAATCCGTAAAGGTGTTCTGGTTCTTTTTTAACATTAGGATTTTTCTTTTGCTTGATTATTTAAAAAAATAGAGCGGTTACGTTATTGAACAAATTATAATCAGGTTCATATATTCTTTTATTTTTTCAATAATCTTCATTCTGCCCTCTAATTTGAAAGTCTTTCTTGTAGCCATTGCCTTACAGCTGAAAAAGGTCAGGATTAGGGTAAAATTTTATCCAAAATCGAACAGTAGCATAAAATATCTTTTTAGAAAAGAAATATCTATTTAAAATTATGAGTTTTGCCAAGATAATCTTTTTAAAAAATTATACATTCCTAGATTACGACTTATAATATTAGTAAATATTTGTAATAGAATCGCGTCAATGAATGTAAAATTCAGCTGATGAAGAAATCACATCTTTGCAATATGCAACTAAACATGATTCTTACCATTGTTTTTGGCTCGAACCTAGCATGTCACATTATGGTTTTTGCGGTCTCTCATTCTTCAACCCATTTTTTGTTTGACTGTTTGCTGTATATTTATTTCCAATAAAATTACCACGATATAACCAACTCACCATGTCTTGTTTTAGAATTTATTCATATTTCAGTGGCGTAACCTTTTGGAGGTTGTTGCAACATTTAAGTTGGCCTAATGATCAGCCTTGTTTTCTCTCCAATCAAACAATATAAATAATTTTATAGTAGTTTTCAAATAAGCAATAAAATCCCTTTTATTTCTTATACGTTAATTATATTTAAAAAAGTACAAAACTTATGAGGTGCACTAAGTTTATTAAAATCACTATTATTGAATATAAGTAGGTAGTAATGTGCTTTCCAGATACTTGAAAAAGTAAGGGTCCCCCCTAACCCCCTTACTTTTTTTTGATCAAGTCGCAATATTAAAGTTTCAAGTGCACAATTATCAAAAGAAGATGTTGCAGTAAATAAAGTGTTAATGAAAATCGACAAGAATTTAAGTATCTGTTAAGCACATTCAAAATAAAAAAACAAATAAAATTTCAATAAAAAAAATCTTTGTATTAAAACAAATATTTTTGAGGCAAATAATAATACCGATATCTAGAATTTTAACAGATATTTTAAAGTTACATTCAACATTTTATACAAAATTTGAAACTGTAGTTTCTATTTTTAATTTTAAACATTTGTTTTTTTTAATTCTTTCTATATAAATAAGTGAAATAACTTTGTAAATCACTTAATTTTTCATTTTAAAATAACTTGATTTTAAATATTGTTTCCGTTAATTTTTCTTCTTACCCCTCTTAGATCAAATATCGTTATTATTAGAGAGGATGCTGTTCATTTGATTTAGAAAAAATTAATTTCCTTTGTATTTGTTTGGGACATTCATGGTGCTCCTTTTGTTAAACAAGGCATGTCATAAAGTTTTTCCAGAACAAGGGAATTGCATGTTTCATTCAGCATGAATAAATTGTTATGAATATTAAATAGAATGTGGTCAAATGATTCAGATGTACAACGAAAAGTTGCGTCTGAAGTAAAAGAAGTTCTGAAAAAAATTATTCATTGAACTTGAACATTTGCAATGGCATTCATGCTTCCTAATAATTTCCATGTAGCATCTGCAGACTATTGCGGAATGGTGCTTCCTGCAACATTCACCGAAAATAACTCCATTCTCATTGGAGTCCGCCATCTTCATGTCTTTGAAATTGCCACATTTTGTAAAATTGATTGTAACATTCATTACATCAATTAATCTTTCCTTGAATTTCCTGCCATGTCTCCAAAGATGACCACACATCCCACAGGCATGTAAAAATAATTGGGACTGTGTTTTGGATTATATTTCAGTACTTTTGTACATTTATCATCGATGATTTATATTAAAAACTGCTCATTAGGATTTTCAATAACCAATTCATTTATTTTATCGAAATAATTTGATTATTCTGTATCAGTACTATTTTTGAACTTGGAATTTAAGATGAATTTATCCATTTATATTTTGCAGTTAAAAATTCAAAAACTAATAAAATTCTTTTATTAAAAAATAACATTCATCCAAAAACTTAAATACTTACAAAACTCTACCACCACATTTGAAGCAGATAAACAAACCTTAATTTTATTTTTAATTTAATTATTTAATAAACCAAAAAAAATAACATTAATTTGAAATTAACCACTCACATATCCAAAGCTTTATATAAATATACTTTAGTAAACTAGAAAGGTGAAGTCAAAAATCCCATGAAAATTAAATTATTATTAGTGACATGATCCCACTTTAAAATTATATTTCTTTTTTTAGTTTAACGGGCTAAATCACTTTATTGCCACATCTTATGGTAATCTTTATAACAAAAGCAATTTTAACATTATTTCAAAACTGAATATTATCAAAAATCCACAAAGCAACATATAAAAACAACACAAACAGTTCAGTGTAGAATTATTTACTACTTTACAAATGTAGAAATTATAAAAAATTGACATATCATAAAACATTGTACAGACATAACTATTCCGTTTATCTGAAGAACTTTTATATAACCCTTTTGTAATACAGAATTAACTTGTCTCTGGTTTATTTTAAAATATTTTTTTAACCTTAAAGAATTTAAAATAAATTAAAATTTGAGTTATTTAGGATTTTACATTAGGATTTTACAATGTTTAATACAATATGACAAAAAAAGCATTCAAAAATAATAATTATAAGAATTTAATTACCATGTTGAATGTGACGATCATGAACTTCCCAATGAGGATCTTATTGAAAGCTTGTAATAAACTAGAAGTCGAAATATTACAGAAAAGTTCCTTTCACAAAAACAGTCAGAAAACAATTGAGGCATTATTCAAAATGTATTGGAAAATTTAATTGAAAATGAGCCAAATTCCTAAAGGCCAAATTTGGGAGTAAAAGTAGTACTTAGTAATTTAGCAAGAAATAATTTTATTTAATTTTTGTTTATTTATTTAATTTTAATTTTATTTACATTTTAAAATTTATTTATGTTTAAGTTGTATTTTTAATTAAAATTCAAAATTTTTTGTTAAATTTTTGAGTGGAATATGACAAATCAAATTGATTAAATCCATTCTAAACTTTCAATGAAAACAATGACAAATTTTTTAACGCGTCCACCAGAAACGGAACATGGACATTAAACAATGAATACTTGCATGCAAAATTCTAGAAACATAACCATAAATATGTGGAAGAATACATGGGATTTACAGATTTGCTAAGTGAAGAGGCACCATGAATTGTACTAAATTTTTTGTTTAAATCAACTACTACTACTCTTTAAATTACTATTTTTAAATTTTTTTTAAAGAAAATCTCTTCAATAAATATATTTGTGTAAAAAACAAGTGATTTAATAAGGTTCGAGAGACTTTATTTTATTAGCGAAACAAGATAGGCAGCCAAAAAGGGGTTTTGTGGCTAATTAAGTAAAGCGGCAAAGTCATTTCATACAGATTTATTAATCTTATGATAAGCACATCAAAATTGTATGCCAAAATTAAGTAATATATTTTAAATCCCAGTAGATTATCATTAAAAAACATTGATAACGACACATACAAATGTAAATATATTAATATATTAGTATAAGAACTTCTTTAATTTTTATCACTGAGTACTATTATTTTAAATTTAATTTATTAAAAATATTTATTTATATATATATATATTATTAATTGGGTCACAATAATCTAAAGTAGTGAGCTATGAGATTACTGAACCACTACCCCAAGGTCAGGTCATATTGCGCAATATGTCAAGGTCATGTTACATAATTGCCATTTGAAACTTTCTTTTTAATGATGTGGTTGTCATTTTAAATTTCGTTTTAAAAAATTACACATTTTGAATTTTTTATTTGGTTAAACAACTTCATTTTGAGGTTATTTTGGAAAAAACAAAGCGGATTATAGGTTCAAAAATTAAAGAAAATAATGATTTAAGCGTGTTTTTTCTATATTGAATTATGATAAAATAAAAACATAGAGACAGACTTACAAAATATTTATTATATAACTCTTATGCTATGCCAACGGAACTATGAGATATCCCGAAATTTGTGAAAAAATATTCGGGCTTGGCGAGCAATTTGTTAATAACAGCATAAAAGAATGGATGATATTGCAATGAAACACCTAAATTTTAATATAATTCATTGAAAAAAAAGAATTGGATAGAAAAGGATGAAAAATGTCATTACAATGCTAGGTTTAAAAGTATAAGGTGTGAAAATATTTTTGAAAAACCGTTAAAATAATACCAATAATTATGTAAAAAAAATCAGTAGAGTACAACTGAAAAACTATATATCAAATTCATAATTTGAAATTAATTTAAGGAATATTATTTAAAAATTCACAAATATGAATATTTAAAGTTTTATCATTAAAATTAATTAATAAAAAAAAGTTAATCCCTCTATTTGAAAAAATATAAATGACCGCTCTAATATCAATTCATTTATATTTCAACTTTTAAAATTTATAAATATAAATATTTAAAAAAAATAATTATATTCTGTTATTTTATTTTTTTTCAAATCGATTTTTCCAATTAAAATTTTAACAGAAATATATTGAAATAAAATTAAAATATTTTAAAAGAAAAAATATCGAAATAAACTTTCAGAAGTTTCAAATTTTTTTCTATAATTGAATACAATTAAATAATTAAAACAATTTTTAGTTCATTGAACACGACGTCTTCCGTCACTCTAGCATATGATAAAATGCAGATTTCTACAATTTCACTCATTCTAAAAACTGTCTGTTTTGTTTTAAAATTGACATTTACTGATTGGGAATAGTTTTCACTATCAAACAAACAAATTATTTGCCTGGATTTATTTTTAACCTCGTCTTATTGGTATGTAATATTATTTAATATAAATAAAAATATTTCTTGTCATTAATACAATACCAAAGAGCTAGAACAAATAGGCATTCACATGTTGCAAAGTATCACAAATGTGAGTAGATCTGAATTTATATGTTGAAATGCCATCAAGAAATGTCGGCCTATTTTAAAATGTATTACATTTCAAGTCTTTGGAAGGGTCACCACCAAGACTTTGATTTAAACTATATGATACAGTTATGAGGTTTTCTTCTAAAGAAGAAGGATAAATAAATCTATTTACTTCGAAATTTAAAATTCTTTATTCAAACAACTAACTAATTTAAATTATAATTTAAAATAACAATTTATCAGAAGATATTATATTACTCTCACCTTCCTAAATAGACATACCACTCTATTTTTCATGATTTGATGATGTTTTTATTTTGTAATTCTTCTTGATGAACAGAGATATTTTTTGCTGATTTTGTATAAGCTTCCGTATTTTATGAAGCTCTAAGACATTCTCTCCGATTTCAAAATGTCACATACCTCGCTTGTTTATGCCTGTGCTTCTCATATTTTCTGTTGCTTATTTTTGTATTTACTTTTGTTTCAACAATACTTTAACACGTTTTGACTTGTACAAAAATACTATATTGTAAATCTTAGGTAATATTTACAGTCAATTTCTCTCTTCATTCCTTCCAGAAAAAGATGTTTCTCATAGAGCGCTCAACCAGACCATTTGATTAGTGTTGATAAAGTAAACTAAATTCTTGGTGAATCCCAAACGCGTCTAACTTTTCTTTCTTAACGCGCTATCAAAGCACTATCATCTATCTGAAAGTATACTTTTATGCTGTTAAACTGACTATTTGTATAAATTGGCCAATTATAACTATGAAATATTACTTTTATGCAATCGGCTTCATATAAACAATGTATATAACAATTTGAACCAAATATTCTGAACTTACTCGAGGCATTAGGATTTCTGTTGTTCGTACTTCGTTTACTTTTTGCTTTGCACATTCTTGACATTTTTGCAAGCATTTATTAATTGTAACTTGTATGTTTGGTCAGTAGAATATATTATTAATATAATGTACTAGTTTCTTTACTAGATAACACAGTTCTCCTTGAGTCTTTTTAACCTGAAGACCAAGATTAAATTTACCCCATCCATAATTACAATCAAAAGACCATCATTAAACTTTAGATTATTTATTAGTTTAAAAATCTTCGCTTTAAAGGTATTTTAGTTTAAAATCGTATTCTGATAAATTCGAAATCTAAGTTTGAAATTGTGGGCTTATTGTCTTTCTCTGAGTATTCAGAAACATTATTGCCTTGAGATCTGTTTGCACCATGAGTCTATTCCCATTTGTTGAAATAACTAACGCATGTTTTCCTCGTTGCATAGCATCCTTTTTCATGACATGATAAATGTCTGAATCCATATGCTATGACTGTCTAAGTACCATCAATCCCATAGCCAAGAAGTACCACATTAATAAATTAATTTTGTTTTATTAAAATTCACTGTAACAATAATTTTCCAAAATTGTCAGTTGGTTATTCGAACAAGTTAGAACAAAAAAAATAGTCTTTAAAACATTAAAATTAAAAAAAAATTAAGCTTCCGATCACAAGTTTAAGACTAGTCAAAACTTACATTTTTAGATCGAAAATTTTCATTTGTTCATGACTGACTGTTTTATTCTTTAACATCGTCCTTTATTTATTGTCCGGTTTCACCATATTTGTATGGTTTTCTATTATAAAATTAATTAATTAACAAAATTAACCTGTAACACTTTACAAATTAATTTTATTAAAATTTTCTCATTCAATAATTGTTTTAACCAACTAAAAAATTACCAAAAAATATTATAAATTGGGATTATTTCAATTGAAATATTTAAAATATTTACAATCATGACTAGAAATTTATCACAAATTATACATCGAAAATAATCAAATTTATCAAGTTCAGTTAAATTTAACAAAGATTAGCAAATTTCAAAAAATATAAAATTTAATATATTTCTATTTGATTAGGCTTATTAATAATTTCTTAAAGTCTTTGAAACATTGATCCACAGGAACCTTAAACTTAACAGTATTTTTAACCCCTATTAAAATTCTCATAAAAGTTCTTCGGAGTTCACTGTTCAACATGTCAAAGAAAAAAAACAAGTTTATTTTTATTAATTCAGGCTATTTTCTCCAATGAACTATTTCGAAAATGGACACGTCTGTCTTAAATGCGATATTTGCATTTTCTATGCTATACTGACAAGGGTTACATAAAAGCCTATATGAACGGCATTATAATTTGCTCCTAAAAAAATTCATTTTAAAATAAATTTTATTATTACTTAAATCAGACTCATTCTTTATTACACAGGTTATATTTCAATATGAAATAACAAAAATGTATTATTTAAACAAACTAATTAATTTAATAATCAACTATAATAATTGAATTCTTTTCTTTTAATGGAAACAAACATTGAATATTTTCAATCTATTCCTATCTAATCAGTTTAATTCATTGAAAAATTTAATTAATATTTATTAAATATAAAGTGAATGAATAATTCCCAATCATTTTCCACAAAAATAAAATGATTAATTCGTGAGTAGTCGTCCTATTTTTTTCGTTTTTATCAATTTATATTCAGTAGACCATATAATTGACATTCATAAACATTCCATTGATAAATTCTCATCGCTCTTGATCGCATATTTGACATCTGCAAGACATACGATCATCATGTCATTGTAAGAATGAATCTCCATGAATCAGATCTAATATTCATTCGATTCCATTTCATTTCAGGTTACGTCATAATTAATCACTTGTTCAAAATGATAAACAAAATTATGATGTGAATTGTGCATGATTTATATGATCTATGTTATTATTATTAATATTATTATTTATTAGAAAGCACCACTCAAACACAAATACCCATTCATCTTGACAGTTTTCGGTCATTATCAGGTAGGATGGAACAAATTAAGAAAAATAATAAATATTATTATTCAAAACAATTTTTAATTTAATTTAAGTAATTTTAAATTTTATCATTTTAAATTTTTAATATTTTATTCACACACAAAATAAATTTTGTAAATTTTTAGAAAGATTTTAATTAGAAAATTATTTAACTTAACAATTTAATCATTCAATAGATTTCTAAACAACAACAACTACAACGATCAACACATCCTCAATTTAACATCAGAACTATTTTAAAACATTTAAAACACATCGCTCAAAACACAAGCATTTTGTACATTAAATTTTAGATTCATTAAAATTTAGTTTAAAAACATAGTTTAAGATATCACATGTTCCCAATAATTATCAAATCTTTAATAAAATTTTAAAATCTCACATAAATATTTTACTTTACAACTTTTACTTTGTTCACCTATATTTGTCTACCTCTTCAATCCGCAATTCTCAAAACTCGAGTACAGAGATGAGGAAAAGTCTATCCATTTTATGCGCCTAACCTACAGCCTGCCACGCCTCCCAGAACAGCCCGCGAGAAATTATATGCAAATTTTAAAATATTTATTTTTTTATATATAAATTTTGCCAAAATAATTAATTATAATAATGTGTTTGTGTTTTGTATTATAGGATCTTTATCGTGTTTATTGGTAGACTTCAAGTCTTGCTTAAATGATATTCAGATCTTGGTTATGAATATTTATGTCATGAGTGCAATGCCACATGCATTGGAATGACTACCCGACATTTCCTTTCTCAAGTTCTTGATAACTTTCAGCTGAGAGAATTGATTAATATCAGTAAACACAATTTTTGTCTGAGATTTGTGTTTATTAGTGGATTTCAAGTCCTACTTAGATTGTGTTCGTATCTTGATTATAAATATATATGTCATGGGTACAATGCTACAAACATTGGAATGACTGCTCGTCATTTCTGTTCTCAAGTTCTTGATCCCAGTCGACTTATAGAATTTTAAACGCAATTTTGTGCTTCATGATAAAAATAAATGCTAAATCCTTTTGTTTATTAAAATTTAAAAATATTTTATTGAAGGATTATTAAAATTTTGTTAAATTGCGATTTTTTAAATTTAATAAAATTAAATTTTTAAAATTAAAAACATCTGTTAAAAGTTTTTTGAATAAAGCAGAATATACCCGATGGTGACAGTGAGTCTGTCGAAATATACTATATTATAATATATATATGTTGGATTGGCGATTTCCTTTACTAAAATTTTTTTCTATATTACTTCTTTAATATTCATTTATTATAATGAGCTGAAATTTAAATAAAATTTTTTATTTAGTAAAGTAAAAAATTAAATATCATATAATAATATTTAATTTTTATGTAAATTAATAAAAAAATTTACAAAAAAATATAAGTAAATATTTTAATAAATTTAATTATATTAAATAATGTTACGAATTACTAAAAAGTATATTTATTTTCGGTATTGACGTTAATAATTTAGGTATATTCTTCACTGGCAGTTTTGTTTGAATTTTTCTAATAAATAAATTTTAAATATTAAATTTTATTTATTTTTTATCTAATATTTCGCTTTATTCATATACCAATAAACCTCTGATGTAATAACCCGGGCAATTAACTAAAAAAATAACATTTAATTTAAATAAAATGAATATTAATTTATTTGTTTGATCCCAAGAGCTTAATAGACGAACTGTATAATACAATTATAAATATCGAAATCAAATGTTGATAAATTACAAATAATAACATATCTTGTCCGTTCAACCATAAAAAACCAAACGAAATTACCCACGAAAAAAATATATTCCAACTCAAATGATTATGAGTGGACGAAATTATTTGGAAATCTATTTTCACACAGGAATTCAAAAAAAATTGAAATTGAACGTTTGTTTTAAATGGGGAAAATGTAATTAATTTACCAGTGTGAATATGCGCGCAAATACCAGTTTTTAAATAGTATAAATCAAAACTGGAAATAAAGCTCTATTACTCATAAATTTACTTCGTTTCTCCATTCGCTTCTTCATTCGTTTGTTCACTGAAGCGTGTCAATGAACATCTTATCATGCAAACTGACAGAAATTGTTTTTTTCTCTGAGTTCAATTTAAAGAAACTAAGATTTTTTTTTGTTTATTCTAATTAGTTGATGATAGATCATCCAACAGCCGATACTTTCCATTCTTCTTCAATATGCAGAATAGTAATTCGATATAATTTCAATAAATATATTATTGGATTTTTGTTGTTTTAATGATCCATAATTGTTTATTGGAACGATGAATTTTTTTCTGATTTCCCAGGAATTTTGGCACACTTATTTTTGTAATTTAATAAGGATAATATAAATATTTGTAGAATTAGTATTTTCATATTTATTAGAATGTGATTAATCGGGTAGATTAAATTGAAAATAATTGTTTAAATTTAAAAATATTCTACATTCTAAGTCATTCATATTGAAATATGATTTCTATTTCCATGGTTTCATACACATTTTCCCTTCATTTTCTGATGTTTGCAAACTTTTTTTTGAGTAGATGTATTGAAATGTATTACTGAAGGGATATGGACATTTTTCCCAAATCCTTAAAAATATGCCATTCTGCAAAGATTTTTTTTTCACTAATAATTCCGATTTTTCATTAATGAACATATTTTGAAATAACAAATGATTGTTTTGTATTTTATATAAAATACAAAAATAAAGTATACATCAGATCTGCGGCATGAGAACTTTATTACGCAACACTTTCTAGAAGAAATTGATATATTTAGAAAATAAATCTAATATAAACAAATCTGTATAAATAAATTCTCTATTAACATGCACATTCAGAACTAAACTATTTTCCCTGAAAATTTGGTCTTTGACGCTTCCTAAGTTAAGTTAAGTTAAATTCGAAACACTTATTATGAGTTTCTTTTACAATACATTATTATTAATATTTATATTATTAATTTAAGATCTTCTTTAATTTTCATTACTGATTACTTTTCATTTTAAATTGCATTTATTAAAAAATATTTAACTATGAATCTGTAAAAATATTGTTGGGGTTTGGTGATTTTCAAAAATTATTATAATAAGTAAAAAAATTTGGGAAAATAAAATAATTAAAAATAATCAAAAAATTAAAATCAATATTTTCCGGATGAAATGGGTATATACCGATGCCAATTGACCAGAAGAGTACAAATATAATAATATAAAATTAATTCAAGATCCCTAAAAAAAGTTATTTAAAAATACAAATTATTTAATTAATTAATTAAAATGACGAAAACAAATAAATTAAATTAGGGGGAAATTCTGATTTATTTCGTAGTCTTCTCCCGTGGAATGGCCGAAGCGGCCAAAAGATAAAAGCAAATTGTCTAACAAGTTCCACGGAAGTCCAATGTAAATTTCCGTAAATCAGATTAGTTGTTTGAGGAGAGATTCCCTATATAAGGGAGTCTCAAATAAACAACGGAAACACATATAATTTTGAAAAATTGCGAGTAACAGAAAAGTTAAAAAGATTCGTGAGATTGAAAAAGAACTAGTCATATTGAAAAGGCGGCTTCCCGTGGGGATTTCTGCCATTATTGTAAACGTAACATTCGAATCGTTGTGAAATTGTTAGTATCGAATAAAAGTTTTCCTGTGTTGAGTTATTCCAGTATCATTTAAAGAGCACGTGGAGTCAGAGCAAACAGTTCTACCGAACAAAATAAAATTATAACTCAACAATATCAATGTTTTTTTGATATTCACGAATTTTCGCCACAGCCTATTTCAATTGATTATCAAAAAAAATCGATATCTTAATTGATTTATAGTCAAATGTTTTTAACCATTTCGCCTCGACTTTCGCCCAGACTAAGCTAAATTTATATTTTGGAACTTGTTAAAATGACCTGAATATAAAATATTATTATTTTTGTAAAGGTGGCGCTTCTGAATATTCTAGAACAATGAACACTAAAACTAAACTCTAACAATAAAATTTGCTTTGAAAATATCCCAGTAGTATTATGGTGAAAGTTTCCGGGACGTATTGTCCCAATATAAGCGAAAGGGTTAAGATACATAAACCTGCTTCATTAATAATAATAATAATAATAATAATAATAATAATAATAATAATAATAATATACCATTTTTAATCATTAACTCTTTTGGCTAACGACTTTTGGCTAATGAGACAAACCTAAATTTATATTTTGGAACTTGTTAATATTAACCTAAATATGAAATATTCTTATTTTTGTATTATGATGAAAGTTTCTGTGACGTATTGTCCAAATATGGGCGAAAAGGTTAATAAATGCAATTTATATTAGTGTTTATATAAATTTTAAATTGACAACTATTTCATATTTTAACTGAAAAACAACACTAGCATGTAAAAAAATATCTTCATTCGTTTAGCTTTTTCAGCGACTATGTCAGAATATAGACTTCTGCTTTTATAAACTGATAATTTACAATATCTTTTTATTCTTTTAAGGATAAATTACTCATAATGTAATAATCAACAAGTTAAAAAGGTACTAAAAATACAATAATAAACTTTTTAGAAATTAAAAAATTAAATTTTTATTTATATATGTTGGTTTTATATTCCAACTTATAAATAAATAAAACTAAAATCTAATAATTTTATGTAAATTATAATAAAAAAAATTATTTAATTTCAAAACTCGTCCCCATTTCAAATCAGAAAAAAAATCAGAATCAGTTTCATAGATTTAATGTGTTTACCATTGTTGATTTTATAATGGATTTGAAAATGAAAATTATAAAAAAATAATTCTTTTTTAGGCTTATAATTTTAGCACTATTGATTTTTGAACTTCCACTTCATTATTTAATGAAAATATTCATAATCGAAATGAAATTATTTTCACATTAAATTAAATTGAAAAAGAAATAAAAGCCTCAAAAAATTTAATAGCCGTCTAAAAATTTTTAAAATTGGGCTATTTTTAAAATTCAGAGATTCAAACAAACACTTTTTGAAATATAAATTTTTTGTGGTAAATTGTTTTATTGGATGATATTCGTTGTAAACTTTTTCTCATTTGCTAATGTTTTCAAATTTAATTTTCAAAAAGGATACTAGATAATTTCAAAATTTTATTATCAGTAAAATCATTTATATCTTTAATAATTAATAAAAATATTAATAATAATAATAATAATAATAATAATAATAATAATAATAATAATAATAATAATAATAATAATAATAATAATAATAATAATAATAATAATAATAATAATAATAATAATAATAATAATAATAATAATAATAATAATAATAATATAATATAATAATAATAATAATAATAATAATAATAATAATAATAATAAATAATAATAATAATAATAAATAATAATAATAATAATAAATAATAATAATAATAATAATAATAATAATAATAATAATAATAATAATATAATAATAATAATAATAATAATAATAAATAATAATAATAATAATAATAATAATAATAATAATAATAATAATAATAATAATAATAATAATAATAATAATAATAATAATAATAATAATAATAATAATAATAATAATAATAATAATAATAATAATAATAATAATAATAATAATAATAATAATAATAATAATAATAATAATAATTAATAATAATAATAATAATAATAATATAATAATAATAATAATAAATAATAATAATAATAATAATAATAATAATAATAAATAATAATAATAATAATAATAATAATAATAATATAATAATAATAATAATAATAATAATAATAATAATAATAATAATAATAATAATAATAATAATAATAATAATAATAATAATAATAATAATAATAATAATAATAATAATAATAATAATAATAATAATAATAATAATAATAATAATAATAATAATAATAATAATAACGTGTAACAATACGAAAATGGATTTTATGTATTACATTATGCATCAAAAAATATTTCAAAAGCTTCTGAAACTATTTCAATAATAAAAAAACTTTCAAAAATAAATTATATTTTTAATCAATAAATGTAAAATCTTCGATTTTTTCTACACATAAAGTATATTTGAATTTATTATTCAATGTACAAAATTATGAATACAAAATAAATTAAATTAAAATAAACAATTAATAAATAATTTTAATATTTCTATTCATAAATTTGAGATAAAATTTTTAAAATATATTTAAATAATATTTTACTGTAAATATGTTTTTTTAAGAATTGAATAAAATTGCTGTTGGCAAAAGAAATAAATCGAAATGAAACTGCGAAAACTAATGCAAAGACTGATGATTTTTTATTTTTTAAAAATTATTCAAATAATAATAAAATAATTTTTAAAAATCAATAATATTTTTAAAAACCAAATGAAAAAAATCAATTGAAATTATTATTTGATTTAACCCATTTGAAATAATAACCTAACCCTAATAATATTCTTTAAAATTATAATTTAGACACAATTTTTTTGATGTGCTCATGTAGTGTGCGTTTAGTCATATTTCTCACATATAATAAACAAAAAATTCAAAATTTTCATTTCATAAATCTGAGACAAATTTAGAAAAAATATATTTAAATTTTTAGCCAACTGTTAAATTTTTTTCTATAAATTTAATAAAATGACTGTTGGGGGTGGAAACGGTTCCTATATTAAATAAATGACTGAGCTCACTAATAAACCTTAATTCCTAACACATTGCCGATGGACCAGAATCAAAGTCAACTCCTCTTGAGATTGATATCGATGATCTAATTCAGAATATGTAAATTTTTTTCCACATTTGACTCTGAATTTCTCATACTGAATAATAATAACTAATATGATATTTAAAACGAAATTATAATTTTATTGATTTGTTTTCTCTCATCTTAATTTCATTAAATTCTTTTTTGATTTTCAACTAGTTTGTTTTAAATGAAAAAAATTATTAATTTTTTTACTAAATAAGATAAATATTAATAAAACAAGTGCTAATAGGTTTTCTGTTTATTGATTAACGAAAATTATCATTTGTCACTAGCTTCCGGTTCAAAATTTATTAATCTTTCTCATCGGTTTCGTAAATTATTAATTTGATTTAAAAAATGAATCAGAGCTATATAACCTTTAATTAATAAATTTAGTAAATAAATATTATAAGGACTTTTTTGTTTTTCACCTCTGATTTCTTTATAAGTGACATAATATTTTCTACAAAATTTGACTATGAATCAGATTTATTTAAGGTTTTCACGAATCTTAAATGATTTAAGTGATTTCTTTAAAATTCATTACTTATCTTATTAAAGAAGTTTTAAATCGATATTTTTTTATTAGCATGCTGCGACATTTATTAGCTAAGCAACAAAATTTAACCAGGAATTATTTTGAATAAGGAAATGTTAAAAGCATTTTCGAATAAGGCATGAAAAGTTAAATATATTTTTTTAAAAAAATGTTCATTTTTTAAGTTTTTGAAATAAATGATGCATTTCGTTTTTATTATACGCGTCTAATCAGGAAGCTGTTTGTTTACACTTAAATTGAAACAGTGTATGGTAATGCGTGTATGTAATTGTGTGGTAGAATTAGGGTTCCTCCGTCTTCACCCTTTTTTGATTCCCGGGACACGAGACAACTGTTTAACACATTCCCGAAAATAACCGAGTCTCGAAAAATTAAAAAAAAATGTATTCTAAGGTATAATACATCTGGTTTAGGGTTGCTGAACTCAAGATTCCAGGGAAATTTAAGAAAGTATATTGTCTCGATACCCGAGAATTATCGTCGAGACTCGAGAAATTTAAAAATTGAAAATGTCACTAAAAATATTTTAAATTTGTACTTTATCAATTTTGTGTGTTGCGATAAAGTTTTATGTTGTCGAGAAAATCCATGCACTATATAGTTATCAAAAACTATATTAATATTTTAATTTAATTTTTGTTATTTGTGTATTTGCAATTAAAATATAATAAAGAGTAAATAATTTTGTGTAGATATTTAAATAAATGTGCATTATAAATTTAGATTTTTTACTTTTCCTAATTATTTAGCACTGTCTTTTCGAATTTAACAATGAAATCTAATTTCACCGAATAAATTCAAACAAAATTAAAAACACTTAATTGAGCCTTGGTGTATCATGTGAGTGTGATTAAAATTTATTTTCTCATTGATAATTCGATATGGAAATGGTGTATGTTATAGAAATATTTTGAGTTAGCTGGATGTCAATGAATAGGAAAAACACCAAAATGATAAGAGAAAATCATAAAGGTAAAATAAAAATAAAATCGCAATAAAATAACTTTACCAGGAAAAACCTGAATTATATATCATTAAATACTCTGAAAATAGAAAAGAAAACTGAGGTTATTGATGATGATGTTTTTGTAGAAGATGATCCTGCTTCCCAGAACAACAATAGGGAACTATTAAAAATGTCAAAGAACTAAAGAAAATTTTATTTACTCACCTACAATCTGAGAATCCTTGAATAATTTTTAAAATGGAAAAACATTATATAAGAAAAACATTATAAAAATCTTATATTATTCAAAAACTAATTAGAATAAAAATGGCAATTATTTAAAAATTTAATTTAATAAACTTTTAAAAAAAATATTTTTAAACTTTTAAACAAAAACATTTCAAATTCGAATATACCTGACGATGACAGTGGGTCTGTTGAAATATATTGTAGAATAATATATGCTGGATTGACTTTACTTTATTTATTGAATTTACTTTATTTAATTCAATACCAATGTAGTGTAATTCTTTTAATAAATTTAAAAGTTTAACTTAGTTTGTTCCAGTATTCAATAGTAGGGTTTTTGGAATCGAGAAAGAGAAGTAGAAATTCAATGAATTAAAAACTATCAATGATTGAATTTGTATTTTGCATTAAAGGATCGTCATCGTGTTTATTGATAGACTTCAAGTCTCTCTTAGATAGTATTCAGATCTTGGTTATGAATATAATTGTTATGGGTGTAATGCCACATATATTGGAATAACTGCCCGTCATTTCCGTTCTCAACTGTCGACTGAGAGAATTGAATAATATGAGTAAACACAATTGTTTGGAATGTGTGTTTATTGGTGGATTTCAAGTTCTACTTTGATTGCAAAAGAAAATTGGTTATAAATATATAAATGTCATGGGTTCAATGCTACATACATTGGAATGACTGCTCTTTCAGTTCCGCTATCAAAGTTTTGATCAGAGTTGACTTATGGAATTGATTGATAATAGTTAAAAAAAAATATAAAACAATTTTGTTTAAAAATTTACAAATTTTTATTAAAAGTTTATTAAAATTTTGTAAAATTTCAATTTTAAAAAGTTTGAAAATTACATTTTTAAATAATTGAGATTTTTAAAACAGAATTTAGGATTTTTAATATCATTTATTTTTAAAATATAAATGAACAAATTTGTTTGGAAAAAGCAGTTTAAATTGATATATAATTTCAAGTTCGAACTAACTTTACGATAACAGTGAGTCTGTCAAAATATATTGTAGTATAATATATATGTTGTTTTGAAGCTTTTTTTTATTTAATCCAATGTCAAGGTTCTGTGATTCTTTTAATTATTATTATTATTATGAATATTGTTATTATGATTATTATGAATATTATAATTATTATTATTATTATTATTATTATTATTATTATCATTATTATTATTATTATTATTATTATTATTATTATTATTATTATTATCATTTTTATAATTATTATTATTATTATTATTATTACTATTATTACTGTTATTATTATTATTATTATTATTATTATTATTATCATTATTATTATTATTATTATTATTATCATTTTTATAATTATTATTATTTTTATTATTATTATTATTACTATTATTATTATTATTACTATTATTATTATTATTATTATTATTATTATTATTATTATTATTATTATTATTATTATTATTATTATTTTCATTTTTATAATTATTGATTTTTTTAAATTCTTCTAGAATGTTTCAAATTATCTTATAATAAGCTTGGCAGTTGCCGATTTGATGGTAGCTAGTTTGGTAATGTCTCTCAGTGTCTTCCATGAGATATCAGAAGCCTGGTTTTTAGGTTATATTCTTTTACATATTTTCCGATAATATTATTTATTTATTTGTATATAAATCAAGTCACAGCACCTTCAGATATTGATTTCATGTTGAAATCGATTTTTGTGACTAAATTGAGATTTACATCAATAACTTAGGCTCTTCAAAAATTCAATTTTCCAGCTAATTTCAAATTCTGTATAAAAAAGAGTTTTAGACAAAAATCAATAAATTCTACGAAAATCTAAAATAATTGATAATTCTAAAACATTTTTCGTCGAATACATGCTTAATTGAAATTTAAATGATTTTTAGATTTATTTTGGAGATTTTCATTTTAATCAATGACATATTATCGATAATATTAAGCTAATATTAAAACAACTAAAAAATACATATTAAATTTAGAAAAGTTATTTCTGTTCAATTTAATTATGTAAAATTATATATATATATATATATATATATATATATATATATATATATATTCCTAAAAAATATAATGGAAATAAGTTTAACATTAAAATTTGTGTTGTCGAAAAGTCGAAAACTAAATTCTTATTAGCTGAATTCCATTTTAAATATTTCATTAAATATTAAAAAAAATTAATTTCATTATTTTGATTGAAAGCATTCATAAATGTTCTTTTTTAGGGAATGTAATTTACCTGATTATTTCTATGAGATAAATTAAAGATTAGAATAATTATTTAAAATTTATTTTTTGACCATTTTTCTTGTTATTCGTTTTTATGTCATTTAAAAAGACACTGACTTCCTCAGGAATCTCAAACTTTAATTTAAATTATAAAGATTTTGTATATTTTATCTTTACAATCCTTTTGTTTATGTATTTTGGGTTTAAATACGAAAACTTTATTATTTTAATTTAAGTTAACTTTAAAACCAGTTAATTTTATTCATTATTTAGCCAATTAAATTGTTATTATTATTATTATTATTATTATTATTATTATTATTATTATTATTATTATTATTATTATTATTATTATTATTATTATTATTATTATTATTATTATTATTATTATTATTATTATTATTATTATTATTATTATTATTATTATTATTATTATTATTATTATTATTATTATTATTATTATTATTATTATTATTATATTATTATTATTATTATTATTATTATTATTATTATTATTATTATTATTATTATTATTATTATTATTATTATTATTATTATTATTATTATTATTATTATTGTTGAGGTCTGTAAATTAAAATTAAAAATTTAAATAAAATTTAGGATAATAATTCAAATGGAAAGTAAGCGAAGAAAAAAGGCAAATAAAAGCGGGATCGTGCACAGAATTAATAGTAAATGAAAGTGCGATGGAAACAGTATTAGAAAATGCAAAAAGCAATTACGAAAGGCGAGAATCCGGAAATCCGAGAAAAATCAATAAATGGAAAAATCATCGAAATCGAATGGGAAAAACGGGACAGTTATAGATTAGCTAATGGTCAACAAGATGACGGTTAGGGATTTATCAGAAAAGGGTTAGAAAGGGTTGAAAAACATTCAAATGTATGAAAACAGAAAACGTTAATTAATTAATTAATTGGCTAATGGAAAACCCGAGCTAATGGGAAACCCGAGCCAATGGAGAACCCGAGAGATGAGGGAAACCCGAGCTGGGTAAACAAGAAGAAAGGTAAACAAAAGGAAGATTTGGGCCCATTAGCTTGACATAATGATTAATGGGAAAAGAGTAAGGAGAAGATAGCGCGCGTAGGAAGACCGGTAGGGCCATTAATTATCTGGATTCGTTGGACCATTATGGATGACAGCCGAAGCAAACACGTAGGAGAAAATGTCAAACGAAAGATTGGCTCGGCAATAACCATTTGTCATCCTGATTTCGAGGAGTATATAAGCAAAGGGAAAATCAGAGAAAATCGGCATTCTGCCTCAGCTAGGGTTCGAAGAATCAGACGATAAGAAAAGGGATAAACGAATTAGGGAAGTAGGGAAAAGAAGAAATAGAATTAAGAATACGGAAAGGAGAAAAGGGATTAAACCAAACAGAAACCGAGGAAAACGAGAGTCAACGGAACTAAAGGATCAAAAGGTGAATATTGTTTGTTTGCAAAGCATCAACGCCGAGCAGAGAATTGTATAAACTTTGATTGGTTATTGGAGCGTGATAATAAATTGTAAACCTGTTGTTTCAATATACGTTGGGTCGTTCATTGTTTTGATTTAAAGAACACCAGGAGTCAGAGAGAACCGACTTGAAATAATCCAAAACCCAACATTATTATTATTATTATTATTATTATTATTATTATTATTATTATTATTATTATTATTATTATTATTATTATTATTATTATTATTTTTACTATTCGTGTTTCACTTATTTTACATTTTACTTCTTTTTTACGTTTTCTTTTCATAATAACCAAGGTTTACAAAAAATAAAATGATTATATAATAAAATAAGTTAAATTTTTAATTTTTCATATAAAATCTATTTGTGGATAGACACCTTTAAATGTGACCAAAAGTAATATGTTTTATGCACAGGTGCATCTAAAAGTTCAGAAAAAAGTTCATTGTCTGATTTTTGTTTGTATTGAAAAAAATGTTGAATTTAATGATTTGGTAGCATTGATAATTTATCCAATGTTTCTGCTCGTTTTCCTGTCTCTTCAAAGAATTTAATTTCTTTTCCGATTGTCTCTCTCAAATTGCCGACAACTGATATATTAATGCGTGTTTTACTATTGTTTTGGTATTTCATTCTATCATAGATATATTATTTTCGAAAATACATAAATAAACATGTCAATGAACCATTATAAAAATATTAGATAGTGGATGGTATAAGTTTGCTGTGACGATATAAGTATGAGATATGTACATTAAAGATTCAAAGGTTCATTCAAAGAATTAGATCCCGTTAGGAAAATTAATTCCTTGTCATAAAGCCATTTAAGGTTTTTGGATTTATATAATAGATTTATTACCACTCTTCCATGTCAGAAATAATGCCAACTGAATAACTATAAACGCCATGCGTTAAACCGTACATCAAAAATTATAAAATTCTCTTAAAACTATTTATTTTCATTCTTTCTAAAGATGCACTAATAAATTAATGATAACCTTTGGTTTTATTTTTATTTTTTTATTTTTTTAGTTTTTTTCTTCTCAACATCAAATTATTTCTTGAAACCCCCTTTTCTGCGATCGGCAACAATGATCTTTTCCAATTTTTCTTTTCCTTCCCATTATCTAAATTAAATTTAATAATAATATCATTTTGAGTAACATTAAAAAATACCAATATATCCAAATATATTTTAAACCTCTATTTCCGTACTTTCTCACACATTATATTGATATCATTTCACTAGTTTAAAATCTCGTTCTTATTGTGTATATGGAAGTGTTCCTAATGATAAGCAAAAATGAAATGAAATTATTCCAGGTTTTGCAAATGAAAAATTTATAGAGCACGAATTTAACAATAGAAAAAAAAATTTGACAATAAAAAAAAATTTCTTCGAATTCATCAAAGTTTCTGAAACTAATAGTATTCATAAAGTCGGAATTTAAAGCCAAAGAGATTAAGAAGATTCAAAGAAAAATTATTAAGACGTATTTTTCCTAAATACATGGAAAATTGTCTTATTTATAATTTCACACTTATAAAACCAACAGAGACGTCTCAAAATGGCAATAATAATAGAATTATTTTAATAAAAAATATATTTTATTATTTATAAAATTATATTATATATATTTATAAATGTGAGTCAATGATTAATAAAACAAAAAAATTTAACTGATAGTTTAATTCCGTTAATAAATATTAGAAATAATGATTTTTAAAAAGAATTAATTAACATTAATTTTGACACTTGATTTTTCAATCAAAAATTTTATAAAATTCTACTGAATTTTAAATTTCGACATTATTCAAAAGATAATAAAAATGTCTTTTGTCTATTTAGGACATTCAATGAAAAACAATTGAATGAATGTGACAAATGGTCAAAATGGATTGCCTATCAATCGAATGATTGACCCAGACATAACGAGATTCTAACTCAATTTCAAGATTTAAATAATTTATTTTATTCGACTCTAAACTTTTGGTTGTTTTCATTTTGAATTCTAATCTTAGTCTAAAAAAAAATTCTACAATGAAAATTAATTTTAAAAATATCCATTTTTATTATTAAAACATCAAATTAAGTATTGAATCTTTAAAACAAAAAAATTTAAAAATATTATTAATGATCTGACTCATCGGAGGATTTCAAATAATTAAAACGACAAAACGAACAATAAAATGAATTTAAACAACAACAAAGTTTCCGTTAAGAAGAATCAATCTATTGAATCAGACTGAACTTGAAAAATAAAATAAAATATAATAAATAAATAAATAATTATATAAATAAATAATTAAACCACAGTTAATAGACTTTTTTTGATAAATATTATAATATTGAACTTAATAAAAGAAGAAAATTTAAAGTAAATCAGTAATGCAGCAAACCTTCCAAACCTTACGCCGCCAAAGAAGGATTATATTTTAAACTATGGACAAAAAACCGAACTTATAGTAAAGTTCTTGAAAAAATATTTCTCATTAGAAACCTTAAAGTATTTTTTTAGTCAGGGTTACGGTAGGATTTTTTGTAATTTAGCGATTGCTCCCATCCCTCTCCTGAATGAGTTATATCGGTTTTGTTTATAACCAACATTTTCACACTGGTTCCGGCAGTTAAGCTAATAAGAAAGTCCCATAAACCTTTTACTTAATATATATTTTTGCACTGAAAATGCCAATTTTTCGCTGCACTAAACATGGAACCACCTTAAAGTATGAAATAACACAAGAAAAACACGTGTTTTGGGATTGAAACGAACACTGTTTATGACAGTGCAATAAAATAACGATATGTTTATGTTAAAGTTGTTTAATGTTGCCTACTCCGTGTAGGTTAAGTAGTAAAAATTAACCCTAATATATGATGATTGTATTCTTATCTTGTTTGTTTTCTGATGAGTAATATGTAACAGTTGTGTACAGAAAAATAAGGATGAATGTCTTGTTATGACTATTTTTAGTTGCAAGAAAACAATTTCAGGATCCTTATATTTTGGGATGGGCGATCGCCAACGTCACTACTCACCCTGGATTAGTCCTTGGGGCTACCAAATCTTCGGTAGTCAAATCAATGTTTAAAAATAAAAAATTCTTGCGCTTTACCCAACTAGTAAAATGGACTAAATGAAAAATAAAAAATATTGAATTATTTAAAATATTTGATTTAAAATTATAAAAATATAAGAACGCACTCAAAGTTACCAAGTAAAAAAGTAGTTTATATGTTAATATCCCTAACATCTATTGATAATTTTTAGGTAGTTACACTTGGTTTTATGGAATAAATTCACATAAAATATAAATTTTTGAAAATATTTTCGCAACCTACATTTTGAGAATCTTTCTATAACCATGATAATAATTTAAATAATTATTGTTTTAATATGACATTTATCGAAATAGATTTTCGAGTTAAGTTATTTGTCCTTTTAATCCTCTTACTCTGATAGCTCTACAGAAAACGGGTCACTGAAAGCAATAGTAAGTAAAATAATAAGCCATATTAAAATAACGTCATTGTAACAGGGTTACGAGGATAAGGTTTATATAGCGGCCAAAGACAGCCATGTAGCTATATCGGCCTTACGGAATCAGAGAGTTATCTCTAAACAACACAGAAAATATTGTTGCAGTTACAATAAAACTAGTTAGATGGAACTACGCTAGATAAGGACTCCGCTGGATCACCATACCCCTCCCTCATACCCTCCCACTCCGGCAATTTTTTTTTAAAATAAATAAAAGTACAAAAAGTTTTTAGAGTTCAAAGTTCAAAGTCATTGAAACAATGACAATGAGTCACGGTATGAGTCATTAATGTCATTTGAACAAAAACCATGACTCATTCAACGTCAAAGAATGAGTCATAATTTTCATTTCTCAAACACAGGACTCCGCTGGCTCAAAAGGTCAAAGTTCAACATCAAATATTTTTAAGGCCATTTGAAAGTACAGGTTGTAGCACAGCTAAAAATAGAAAGAAAAATATTTTTTCAAGGTCATATTTTTTCATTTCTCAAAAGCAGGACTCCACTGGCTCACAAGGCATAAAAGTACACTGAAAATGTTCAAGATCAAATCTTTTCAAAGTCATTTGAAAGTAGAGTTGTAGCACAGCTAAAAGTTCATATAAAATTTTAAAAGTACATTTCATTTCTCAAAACCGGACTCCATTGGTTCGATATATAAAAATTTTGTAAAAACACATTTCCATGGTCAAAATTTTTCAAGGTGAAAGTTCAAGGTCATTTAAATTTTATTATTATTATTAATATTATTATTACCTATCTTATTTAAATTATTTAAATTATTAATATTATTATTATTTATTATATTATTATTATTATTATTATTATTATAATTATTATTATTATAATAATTATTATAATAATTATTATTATAATTATTATAATTATTATTATTATTATTATTATTATTATTATTATTATTAAAATAAAACAAATTCTTAGCAATGTATGGGATGCAGAGGTTATAAAATTATTTCAATATTGATTAGAATATTGATTAAGTAAAAAATTTTCGAGCATCTGAGATATCATTTTAAAGGGTTTTTTAATAGGGTTTTCGAAGGTTTACTAATATGATCAATGGTATGCAAGGGGTAGAAAATGTGTATGTATGTAATGGATAAATTAAAAGGTAAGGTCGATATATTAAGACAATATGTGTAAATAAATATGAAATTTGTGTTTGTGGCTCAAACATGAGTGTATGTGTTTTAAATCAATGTAACAGTATTTGTAGAAAATGTTTTATGAAAATATATGTTATATAAATATGTGTGTTTTTTGGTTGAAATAGGTGTGTGTGAGTCTGTGAGGTACCATTTTAAAGGGTCTTCAATAGAGTTTTCAAATGTTTGCGATTGTGGTCCATGGTAGTGAAGGGATAGAAAAAGTGTAAATATGTGTGTATAAATTTAATGAAAAATTCGATATTTTTAAGATAATATGTGTAAATAAATATAAAAAATATTTATGGCTCAAAATGTGTGTCTGTTATATTATCGATATGTGACAGTATTTATGAAAAACGTTTCATGAAAGTATGTAATTTTTCAAAAATGTATGATAATTTATTTTACACATTCTAATCAATATTGAAATAATTTTATAACTTCTGCAGCCCATACATTTTTAAAAAAAAATTTTATTTGTTTTAATTTTGTTTAATTTAATTTTGTTTAATTTGTTTTACCTGTAAAAATTGAATGATCTTGAACTTTATCCTTGAAAATGTGTTTTATACAAAATTTTTACATATTGAGCCAGCGGAGTCCTGTTTTTGAGAAATGAAATGTACTTTTAGCTGTACTACAACCCTTACTTTCAAATGACCTTGAAAAGATGTGACCTTGAGCATTTAAAATGTGAGCCAGGGGACTCCTGCTTTTGAGAAATGAAAAAATATGACCTTGAAAAAATATTTTTCTTTCTATTTTTAGCTGTGCTACAACCAGTACTTTCAAATAGCCTTAAAAAATATTTGATGTTGAACTTTGACCTTTTGAGCCAGCGGAGTCCTGTGTTTGAGAAATGAAAATTATGACTCATTCTTTGACGTTGAATGAGTCATGGTTTTTGTTCAAATGACATTGATGACTCATACCGTGACTCATTGTCATTGTTTCAATGACTTTGAACTTTGACCTCTAAAATTTTTTTGTACTTTTATTTATTTTAAAAATAGTTTTTTTGCCTGGCGGGAGGGGGTATGGTGAGCCAGCGAAGTCTTGATTTTTGAAATTATAATTGAAATAAAATTCACAGAATTCACGTTTCAATTCTACGGAAATGTAACGCAAGGTTTTATAAAAATACAAATAATGGACAACCCCTAAAATCTTTCATATAAGCCGACTTGGGGGAAATATTTAATAAGAGCTTTAAAAAATATAAAATTTTTATTTATTTTTTAATATATTTTCCTCCAAAAACCTTTATTTAAAAATTTTGTACATAAATCTTTAGTTGAAAAGAAAACTTTTATGTGTACAACTTCATTTACGAGATTTTAGTGTAAATATTTATTTAACCCATTTACCTCATCTCTCAAAATGCGCGAGACACTTTAGAAATCCGACCCGCTCTACTGAACGTGAGTCGAGGATATAATTGTCGTAGTCAATTGAATTGTCAGTTAATTGAATTGTATTTTATTTATTTAAAAAAACTTAAATTAGATAAAGTAAAAAATATAATTAAATAACAGTCTAACAAATTAAAAGAAGAATAAAAACAATGGAAAAACCTAATTTTTTATTCACTCTACTTTTTATTTCTCAGATTCTCTAACAAATTCATATCTACTCATTTTCGCTGAACCCTGTTTCTTGAAGTGTTTCTTAATTCCAAAAAATATCTCATTCGATATTCACCAATTTCCCTTTTTTCATCCTCAGTAAGCGTAAAAAAATTAATTTGGTTATGTTCATC
Organism: Schmidtea mediterranea; assembly: GCA_022537955.1. NCBI lineage: Eukaryota > Metazoa > Platyhelminthes > Tricladida > Dugesiidae > Schmidtea > Schmidtea mediterranea. The sequence continues at coordinate 197,973,089 of CM039680.1, read as the reverse complement.
TACTAAATTAGAATCATTATTAAATCCTTGATATCCAAAAAAGGCAAAAACGGGTGATTGATTAATAGCTCTGTGATGTTTTGAATTATATTCATATACTATTCGTTTTAAAACATTGGCCTAATTTCGAGAATTCGTAATACTCATAACAGATAAATGTTACTTTATCTAATTTAAGTTCTTTAAATAATTAAAATGCAATTCAATTAACTGACAATTAAATTGACTACGACAAGTAGGGGGGTATATTAATATGAATTTTTTTTATTAATTTATTAATTTGGGTTATATATTTTTGGTACCCTTCTTTCTTTACTATAGCCAAATAATCGGCTCTTAGTAATAAAATACAACCAATATTTGTGGATTATTCTGCCAAATGATGCAAATGGGTTAATGATATTAATAGCATATTTAACCTCAACTAAACAAAGAAAATTATTGTCCTTTTACTAATCTTTATATCTTATTCAAAATTTGTATTTTTAAATTAATTTTATTAATAACTTAGGTCTGGAAATCTGTGATTTATGGGTTTGTTTCGATGTTTTGTGCTGTTCTGCTTCCATTCTTCACTTAGTAGCCATAGCCATTGATCGCTATATGGCTGTGACGAAACCCGATTACGTAAGAACGAGAACGGCTAAAAGAATCTACATAATGATAGCAATAATATGGTTGTTATCAATAATGATTTCTGTTCCGACACGGTTTCACTTGAATAGAAATTACACGAAAGAAATGCAAAGAGTAGTTTACGATGGGAAATGTTTGATCAACGATGAAATAGGATTTACCGTTTTTTCAACATTCGGTGCTTTTTATTTGCCCATGTTTTTTATAATTGGAATATACACTCGAATCTATCAGGTAGCTCGAGCTCGGATAAGACGGCAAGCATTTAGAAAACGTTTACGAAGTCAACATCATGTCTCCAAGCGATCACAACCTTGCACCTGTAAAACCGGTTTCATCAACTCAAAATCTGATACTCATATCGAATGTGGAAATAACGGAGAGAAAGTATGTCATAATTTGGACGAAAAGAACTCACTAAACTCCTGCAACAATAGTTCGGATTCTGACAGTTGCTGCTTCATTGATAAAATGAATAATTCTTCAATAGCTCTGAATTGTCATCAAGACTCAACAATCTCATACATGTTGACAGATACCATATCAATGTCGGATGATCGTAAAATTCTCAACTCAAACAATAGACGTCTTTTGAATTCAGATTATAAAACCATTCACATAAATCATCTTCGAAAATATATCCTCAAAAAGTCCAAAGCTCTAAAAGTGAATGAAAATTTAAACAGCGTGTCAGTTATTAAAGGTCCAACAAAAACTAGACTGATGAACAATATATCAACTCACGAACATCGGCCGTCGAGAATGATGTCACAATCAGAAAGGATGGAGTACAAACGACAGAAATTAGAACAAAAACGTGAACGGAAAGCCGTTCGCACTCTTGCCATTATTACTGGTTGTTTTATTGTTTGCTGGCAGCCATTTTTTATTCAAGCAACAATTGTTCCATTTTGCGGGAAAAAATGCCAACTTCCACCATTATTGAGCTCTTTCGTTTTGTGGCTTGGTTATTGCAATTCGCTTCTAAATCCAGTGATTTATACGATCTTTTCCCCAGATTTCCGGGATGCTTTTCATAAGATTTTATTTGGCCGTTATTTGGTGAATAGATAAATTTCCGACGTAAGAAAATTTAACACCATAGCATGATCATTATTCTTGTTATTTTTACCGTATAATAATTATTTTGTTTTTTTTATAAAATATCTAATCACAGTCTTTGTGTTATTATTTATTTGTTATGATTATTTGCATGACATATTTGTATTTATGAGATCCGCAAGATCCTTCTCTCCTCCTCATACTCATCTCTCATCCTCAAATAATAAAGTCATAATTTATTAAATCTTTGACAATAAAATTCGGTATCTCGAGACTTTTATTAATAATCCTTTTTAATTGGAACCTCTCTTAATTCATCATAGTAGTTGTCGATTCTATTCTCTTTTTTTATTTTTCAACTTAAAAGATAATAATAACAACGTTCCATGGGAAACCTTCCATCATAGGTTGTTCCAAGGTATTTGACTCGTTTCTTTACCGTATAAAATTTTAAATTATTTAAATTTTAAATTTTAAAATAAAAATTAAATTTAAAATAAAAATTTATTTTAACATAACATCGCAAATGAATTACATCAAAAACATCATACACACCATTCACATTCAATTACATATATACATTAAAAATCCATGTAGACTGAACATTTTGAGCATTAATTATAGGATTTAAAAATCTTATCCACGCCTCACAAGTTATTCGTACCCAATAATTACTCAGATTTTTTTCCAAATCCGATTTACCCATTTTCTTACTCGTACATTTCCTAAAATGATCACTAATATGAGTCAATCCATTCAGTCGACAATGTTCAAGATCTTGAGTTCAGATATGACGGAAAGTCTATCCGACGTATGTGGCGTTACACTTATTAAATGAAAATTGATAAAGGAGGTCAGAAAAAAGACCAATATAAGTTGGAGACTTATTAGTGGACATACTATTAACTTTGCAAGACCTTCAAACAATCCTAAACTGAAGTATATCTACATGTTTGAGTATCTTATGCTTGAATTCTCTTAAACATTTGGAATAAGGCAATACAAACATAAAATTTGTTTCAATGTGTTTAGATCGATTTTGTTCACCTTTCAAACTTGGTAACTTGACGGTCGAAATATATAGTGAAATTTTATATCGAATATACAGTTAGAGTTTTTCAATTAAATTTAATTAACATAAATAAGCAAGAAGTCTTGAATTTTATTGAAGAATATGATATATAAGATATAGAATAGCTACGAAATGAAGTGTATTGTTTAAAGGAATATAATGAATTTCCAATTAATTTATTTGGCTATAATAAACAAAATGCTATTTTTAGAAAAAAGATATGAAGCTTGAAAAAACTTTTAATTCTACTATTAAACATGAGAGGAATGATTTAATGGTTTAGGATACACCTTTTTTAAAGCTACAGTGAATCATGTCAGTTACTTAAACATTAACTTTCCAACTTGAAATGGTTGAAATCTTCTTGACTACAGATTATATGAGGAAAAGTCATTTAACAAAAAATATATTTCATATCATGAGCTGTAGGATGAGTTAACACTCTAATTATACATTTTGGAAAACAACGACAACAAGGCTATTTAAAACTTTTCTAAGTATTTGTTAACAAGGTTTTTCAAAATTCTTTGATCAAATACCACCTCTCACCTCGGCCATTTTGAAATTTTCAAAAACCCAACTATGCTCATTTAACAAAGAACTTTTATAATTTTTGTAATAAAAATGCACTCTTATTATAAAGTCATATTTTTATTTCAATTATCATACTTATTTTTATTAGTTGTCATTATTATATTTTATATGAATACAGTTGCAACCTCGTTATACAAATATAAATACGAAATAGCGAATAATTTTGCCGATAACGGAATTATTTATAAAAATAAAATAAAATTTAAATTAATAAAACATTTCCGCAGTACATATTAAATGAAATTGTTCAACCTAAGTAAGTACAGTTAACTACAATAAAAGATTATCATAAAGAAATCACATAGTAATCATAGATTAATTAATTATATTGTTACATGAAGAGATCATGAAAGAAAGCCGCAGAGAAAGGATTGTCAAACAGAGGGGATTTAAGTTGAATACCAATAATAAATTAACTATACCACTATGTAACGCCAGTCAAAATTAGAAACCACCGCATTTTGCCCAAAGTAAGGAGGAAGAACTCGAGAATATGAATTTGTGATAAATAAAAGGTATTGACGTAGGACAACTGAAAAGTTAAAAGGAATTCATAGAGTAGTTACATTTAATGCAGAATATGATTATTGAAGGTGATTATTGTGACAAAGTACACAAAGCCAAACAATCACAGCGGGACTGATTCTTGATGTAATAATTTTTGTGTATAATTTGTGATAAATACCTCTAAATTCAAATATGTTGGGAGTATTGTGCTTTACTTTATAGAACTCGTGGAGTCAAAACTACGGACTATTATCATTTATTATTTATTATGTTTTATATTTTTAATGTTGAAAATTTGAATTCGAAAAATTTGAAAAGCAAAAAGATTTTAAAAAATGTATAAATTTGTTTTAATTTTAATATTTGAAGGTTAAATTTTTAAAGTTATTTTAAAATTTGTTAAAATTTTTGATGTTTTTGAAACTTGTCAAGTGAAAACAAGAAAACGAGATAAAGAGGAAGAGATTTATTAAATTATTAATTAGAGTAAAAAATATTTAATTTAATAAACACTTTGAAATATCTTACATGTTAATGTATATATTGAAAAAGATTTCCTTGTGAAAAGTAAATATAGAGTATGACATCAGTTTATTATTAATAAAAACATTATTTATATTATAAAATAAATTCCTGTTTGCGAAGACAAGTAACAGTATTAGGGTTTTCAAAGTATAAAAATAAGAAAGAAATCTAGGAAAATTCACCAAAAGAACAAGACATTGCATGAGGCGCAAAATTTGTTTAATCTGATTTTAATAATTATTTTCAATGAGATCTTGTCTAAGGAAATATAATTAAATCAAATCCAAACTATTCTCAGATGATAAAATTTCGAAGACTCACAATTGATTTGGATTTCTTTCGTTTTATGTTCATTTGATATTGGGTAATAAATAATTCCAATTATTAATTTTCTAAAACTCCTCTAGACAATCAACTTCCAAATATGCCATGCTGAATATGGAATGCGTGATACAACGATAAAACAATCCAGCTCAGCTTTATCTTCCAACATAGAATTATTACTATATTTTATCAAAAATTGAACTATTTTTTAATTTTACTAATTTTACTAATAATAAATAAAATAAAGTGCCAATTCAATATATATATATATTATACTACAATATATTTCGACAGACTCACTGTCATCGTCAGGTAAATATGAACTTGAAACTATATAGAACAAATTCATTTTTTTATATTTTAAAAATATTTTACTAAAAATTATAAATTATGCTTCTATAAATCTCAAGTAAAAAAAAATTTTTTTTAATTTTATAAAACCAAGGCTTTAACAAAACTTTAATAAATTTTCAATAAAATATTTTAAAATTTTAAACTAAACTATTTTACATTTATTTTCATCCTGCATCACAAAATATCGTATGCTTTATTTATAAAAGCTGAATAATTTTTAGTAAAATGTTTTTAAAATAATAAAAAAGAAATTTGCCTAAACAAAAGTAATTTATTCTATATAGTTTCAAGTTTATGTCTAATTGAAGATGAAAGTGAGTCTGTCAAAATCTATTGTAGTATAAGATATATTCAATACCAATGTTTGTGATTGTTTATAATAATAATAATAATAATAATAATAATAATAATAATAATAATAATAATAATAATAATAATAATAATAATAATAATAATAATAATAATAATAACAATTCATTATTGTTAATTATTTAGCTCGAGAAATTCTATGTGAAAAATATGCTATCGAGATTGGTATTTCATGAAACTATAAAAATTGAGTCTATCATATCTATAGGTAATACAAATAGTTATTATTACAATATCAAGTTTTTTAATTACCTAAAAATGAATTTATTATGTCTATAAATAGTAACATTAGTTACACTTGGTTTCATGGAATAAATCGATATAAAAATAATCAATAAATTTATATTATAGAAATACACACACTTAAGTATGGTAGGTTTTAATGTTGCATGGAATAAAGGCATTTAGGATTTTCGACAAAACAATGAGATGAAAATTTATAAATTTAAGAGAATGAAAACGTGTGGCGAATAATTAAAAAATAAACAATTTAATTTAAAAATGATTAAAATTTACTTAAAAGTATTTTTTTTAGAAATATTGCTGAGAAATTATGAGTCTTTTGTTTTACACATTAATTTGTATTACACCATTTCCATATTCATATATGCTGTAAGCAGACAACTATGTACACTGCCAAACACATTGAAATGTAGTCAGAATCATTAGTCGAGTGAAAAAAAACCTTCTATCAGTAAGCATCAAATGACAAATAAGTATGAAAGTTTTTAGCATAATTGCGCCTTAATGTATTTTCTATTTAACCGCAACTGTTACGTAAACGTGCCGTCATTAATTGATGGTAATTCATACGTGATAAATTCTATTAGAGAAATTTATTCAATACATACTTGAAAATGTGCTGCATCTCAAAATCTCGCAAATTATGAAGAACTTCAGATGATAATTCTATGATTTTTCTAGATTTATTGGATTTTTTTACTCGAAGCACCAATATACTTTCCGTAAATGAAGGTGATTATTTACTTTTATTTTACTACCCTATTTGCTATGTTTTCTTACACAAATTTCACAATGATTGCTTCAGAGTAAAGTGTATTTCAAATGGGATGTTATTGGTTTCAGTCAAGATTACAGTTTTCTGTCAAAATCTTTTTGAATATCTAGATTTTTGAGCAACTTAGAAAACGATTATTAAAAATTATTTTAAAATTGGGAAAAAATGTAAAGTCTCAAAGTTCTTTTGGGCAACAATATTCGAAATTGCACGCGTCGACAAGAACGGTGCAGATACAAATTTTCTTACTGGAAGTAGTATGTCATAGTCCCACTTGTCATAGTCCTACGTGTTTCAAAATTCAACGAGATCACGGAAAAAAAACAATATATTAGTGATTTCCTTTAAAAATTTACATCTTAAAGTAATCAATATTAAAACAAATTTTATCATTATTTTGTTTTAATATTACAATTTACATAAATACATTTAAATATTTCTTTGCTAATCGATCAATGAAAATTCCACAAACATTTTTGAAATTAATATGAGAGTATTTATCACACACACACGCACACACACATATATATATATATATATATATAATATAAAATTTGGCCTAACTGCCAAATAGTCGTATATTTAACTGTTAAAAGGATGTATTATTTGATTCCTTTTCTCTTAATTATATTTTGCATCTTATGTATATTAACATCTGAAAATCAAAAAAATATTATCCTTTTTGTATTATTTGATTAATATTGTTTAACTTGAATGAATATAAAAATAATATAAAATCGATATGCATTTATTAACTATTAAAGTTTTTAAATTTGACATTTTCATAAAAATAATAATAATAATAATAATAATAAAAATAATATTAATAATAATAATAATAATATTAATAATAATAATAATAATATTAAAAATAATAATAATAATAATAAAAATAATAATAATAATAATAATAATAATAATAATAATAATAATAATAATAACAATTTTGGTTAAGAAATAAATTTTCCCTATAATGTTATAATAAACTCATACCATTAAATAAAATTGTAAATACCGACTCCCTATATTAATTTCCCTAGGGATTTTTAATAATCATTTTGAGATAATTAAATAATGAGTAAAATTAATATTTTTCGAAAATTTAATTTTTAAATATATATTACTACTCAGTTTTTTAATCTAAATTTGTAATAAAACGTCAAAGTAGCATCGGTATATATTTGAAGTATTTATACTGAATATGAATTTGTTTCAATTTTAAAGGCCTTTAAAAAACGTAAATAAATTATCTCACTACAATTTGTTTAAACGGTCATTTTTTCCAATCATATTTTATAAAATCAACTTGACATTTCTGGTTTGTTTCAGAATTTACAATAAATCCAGACATCCCTACGACTTTTCACAGTTATCACAAACAGTAAAAATATATATTAATCCAACAACAGTGAATAAAAGTTCTTTCTTAAAAAGAGCAACTTCAAAAGAAGTTGGTAAAATCACTTCCTAAAAATTAAATTAAACAAAAATCAGAACTAACAAACCCATCTGAAATTCTAACATTTTGGTTTTCCCTAATAAAAAACCTATAAAACTTTATAAAATGAAAACGAATTAACATCAAAATAATTGTAACCGTAAGAAATAGTGAAATATTAAAAGAAAATTATGCAACATTGAAAAGGATCAAACAAGGTGTTTTACTGAAGAATCTTTGAAAATATTAAAACTAATTATGAATGCTTAAAGTTTGCAGAAATACACTTTTATGATACTATTTGGATTTATTAGATCGTTAAAAACAATTTTATATTTTTTTCCAAGGATTTTGTATGGAAGATTTGTTAAGAATATTGCATAGTAAATTACCGGAAAAAGTCACTTGGCAGATTTTGGTGGGATAAAATTAAAAACTGAAAACGATCTGTAAAAATGGATTTGTATAAAATTCTAATTGATGTCAAAAATTTTCAGACTGTTGATCTATTTGTAAAATAAAAATTTTTTCGTTGAAATAGCAAATTGTTTTTGTTGATGTTATCATTGTTGTTGTTGTTGTTGATCGTCATGATATGAGAAAATAGTGTCATATTTCTGTAAGAGAAAAAATTTTATTAATTATGCATTTTACTAGTTTTTGGGGTGATTAATTAATAATTTCAGGACTTCTATCGGTGTTATTCTACATCGATGTTATTGTCAATTAATATGTTATATCATTTGTTTTAACTGTTTCAATAATTGATTGATCGGTGGTCAGACTGTCAAATTTGCTTGTTTTTATTCTGAAATTTATCCCGTTTTTTTAAATGGATAAAACTGAATGACAGGGTGATTTATTTTCATTAAAAACGATTTTCTAGTTACACATTATATATTTATTTTCAAAAAATTATCAAAATAAAAAGTTTATTTATTTTGACGAAAATTTTATCATTATTATTATTTTTATTATTCTTATTATTATTATTATCATTATTATTATTATTATTATTATTATTATTATTATTATTATTAGTATTATTATTATTATTATTATTATTATTATCATTATTATTATTATTATTAGTATTATTATTATTATTATTATTATTATTATTATCATTATTATTATTATTATTATCTTTATTATTATTATTATTATTATTATTATTATTATTATTATTATTATTATTATTATTATTATTATTATTATTATTATTATTATTATTATTATTATAGTCTAGAGTCAGTATTATGTTCAGGTAATTGCGAAAGTATTCTAGGAAAATAAAGAATTTGATGATATATAAATAATAGAAACATCTGACAGTTCATGAATTATTTCCATTCATCAAAATATCATTAGCAGTGAATGGAACAAATAATTAGAAAATTGTTTTCGTATATTTGTCACAGCCTCAATAATCACCGACATCATCCATTATCAATAATACTATTTGTTATTTTCATCTTCGTAAATTATTATTTTTATTATCATAATTATTATTACCTCTTTACTGACTAATACAGTCCCGGAGAAAAAAACCCAATCAAATCAAATGAATTATTTCGTCTGGAAAAGGAAGTTATTTGGTGGATATTGTTCTTGTTTCAATTCACTGAACACTTTCAAGCCGATGGCGGCCCATTCAAAGCAATAATTGACAATGACCGATTAATAAGGAGATGTATTCATCTCAATTTTTAAATGATTTCTCTCAATTTTTAAAATTAACTTGATTTTTCACATATATCATATAATATAGCATTTTATTTATTTTCAGTATAACGGTAATTTTAAATTTTTTGGAGGATTATTTATCTTTATTTTAAATTTATTTATTATAATAAAAATTTATTTATTTTTAATGAATTTTATTAACAAAAATATCAACGCTATTAATTCGTTTGAATTTCCTGTACTGATACTGACAGAGGGGTGGTTTATGAAATTTAAAGCGGTTTAAAAATGTTTTCAAAATTTTTATTTACCAAAATAATGAAATAATTCATTTAAAAAATTTACTTCAATTACAAAAATAAATAATAAATAATAGTGTAGAAATAAACATATCATTAAAACAAAAGATAATAAACATAAAAAGAATTAAATAGAAATATTTCTTTGACAGCATTAATTAAATTAAGATAAAATAACAAATAGATTTTTTATAAGCAATAATAATATTGAATAAAACGTAAAAAAATTTAAGAAAAAGAAAAAAAAATATTATTCAAGGAGGACCATACTCTGCTGAGGCAGCTCCTGGTACCGAAAACCATTGATTAAAGGATATGTCGAATTCTTCTTCTTTTTAAAAGAAATCTTTGGATTTTGTCGTGATGATTATATAAATTAGAATAAATTTATGAAATGGTTTTTAAAAGAATTTATTACTTCATAAAATATTTCAATGATTATTTGAGAAGTCTGTACAATAAACGCATACTACCGAATCTTTATTTATTTTTTCAGAAAATTAAACCTTTCGAAATAATATTTATCAAAAATAGATAAATATTTTTATATGCAATCTCACTTATTAACTATACGAACTTCGTACTACATTTGCATCAATGACTTGGGGATTAAATTGAGGGAATTAATTTTTAATTAATTGCTATTAAATACGAATTTAAAACAGTTGATAATAATAAAATATTTTTAAAAAATATTTTAAAAGTATATTTCGATTCTTTAGATATTGTTTTAATTTATAGCTCTAAATAATGCAGGATGCACCTCATTGATAAACGTATGCCATATCAATTAATCATCTGACCGATTAATGTAAGAATTTCAATTTTTTCTCCCCGCCTAATTTATGAATGATATATGATGCCATCAATTTTTTTTAGAATTAATATTCTCCATATTCTGGCTAACTGTAATTAAACCAATAAACTGACTAACAGGCATGCGGAATTCGTAATTTTTGGAATTTTCTATTAATTTAAATATTGCATACGGAATCTCCCCCCTCATCAATTTATCTTTAAAAAATCAAGCCAAAGTTTGGATAATTTGTTTAACCATGTTAGAGCCAGTGACGTTGCAATGTTAAATGACTGAATACCAGTGGTGTTGTTGAGTCGGAACGCTCCGGTACTTCCTTTTTGGACAGGAACGCGTTCCGGAACTAAAGATGATTTTTGATCACGAGAATTGGCTGACGTATTGATTTAATGTATTGTTAAAAATATTTATGCAATATTGTTTGAGTATCTAATATGCGTATTTTATAATCTGTTAACTAATTTTTATTAAACGTTCATATTATTGTAATAAATATATATACATATACACAAAATGGGTTTCGTAATGATTTTAGTTTCCTTTCCTTTTTATGCTTATACAGGGCCGATCCTGGCGACGGGCGAAAATTGGGGGAAATCTCCCCCCGTCGTCAAATTTGGGACATGAGACCTAAAAAAAAACGTCGCCGCCAGGATTATCATGGAAAATCACCCCCCATCGTTAAATTTGGGACATGAGACCGCACAGAGCGGCCACCTACCCAGGATCGGCCCTGTCTATATAATTATATATACGCGTTCCGGTAAAAAAAAATTAGCACAACACCACTGCTGAATACCGCCATACAATTTTTTGAAACGTATAAACTTTTAGCTTCTGACAATTTATAGTAAATATAACAAGAAACTTGACAATAAAATGCATAAATTGACACTATATACACCGATATTGTATTTCCAACAGCTGCTGTGTAAAAAATTTCAAATTTAATTTTTACCGCCTCACTAAATTTGCCGCCCTGGGTTACATGGGCCCCTTTGAATACCCTATTGGTTATAGTTAATCAAAAATTAATATTATTCATATTAAATGAAAAGAAATTAGTTTACATAAAAATTTAAAACTTAATTACATTTTTAAATAAACTATAATGTTCGTAAGTGACATTTCGGTCTCTTAATTTAACGTTGAAAATAATTAATAAATATATTTAATAAATCTATACTATTTAATCGTTATAAGTAGCTTGATTAAATTTATTTAAATTATAATTTTTACGTAAATTATAATTTTTAAAAGTAAAAATACATTTCTGCTTGACGCATTAAAGCAGTGGTTTCCAACCTTTTTGTACCGGCACTCCCCTTTTAAAAAAAAATTGGTGCGCCCTCCTTTAAAAAACAAATTGTTGCGTCCCGTTAATTTATCTAAAAATCAAATTTCATAAATACTCAACGGATAATATAATTTATTTAATGGGCTACAAAATAATATACAATATTATGTAAAAATATAATATATTTATTATAAGAAATATAATAACAAAACAAAAAAAGAATATATAATTAATACTACTACAATATAAAAATTTAATGCGACGGCTGAGCTTGTTTTTCAGCACAAATTTTCTCAAACCGTGGTATCATTGAAGAAATCGCGGTTCTCAGTTCCTTTAAATCATTAAGCGAAACGGATACTTTGTTTTTAAGACAGCTACTGTAGAAAAACCAGTTTCACATAGGTAAGATATTACAAATGGCAATAAAATTTCTAAAGCTTTGTTTTTCAAAGTAGGAAAATCGTCCTTTACTCGTATCCAAAACGTAACAATATTATTTTCATCTCGAAACATCTGCTTTAATGTGCTATCATTAGATAAGTCAATTATCATTTCCTGCTCTGCTGTCGTAAGGCCAAAATCATCATATTTTTCAATCACAAATGTGTTTCTAATCCATTCATATTTGGACATGACATCATCTTTAAAGTACAACGAGAATTGCTTCCATAGACTGGTCAAATGATTATTAATAAGAACTTTACTTTCTTCTATTTCATCAGCAAGACAGGTGATTTTAAAAGTGGGAAACATGTCAAAGTTATTATTTTTCAAACTTATTATCCACAGTTCCAATTTTTTCATAAATGCAGTAATCTTGTCTTTCTGCGTAAAAGCATGAATTTGATCCCATTGCATTGATTTATTTAAAATACTGAGTCTTTGAAAAATATCAACTAAATACGCAAGTTTCACAAGGAATTTCGTGTCATAAAACAAGTGTGCTTCATCTCTATTATTATCACTAAAAAATATGGTGATCTCCTCTTTTATTTCAAACACCCTTTGAAGTACTTTGGCACGAGAAACCCAAAGTGCCTCACAATAGTATAGAAGTGATCTATATTCTGAACCCACGACATCAAACAATTTTGCGAAAAGCCTTCCTCTTAATGCGCTATTTTTGATAAAATTTACAACTCTTGTAATAACTTCAAATACTGTTAATAAATCTTCACCCATATCTCTTGAAACAAGTGATTGTCTATGAATCATGCAATGCTTCCAAACTGCACGAGCAGCCACCTTTCGAAATAATTCCCGTAGACCAGCATTTTTCCTGCCATAGATGGAGCTCCATCTGTGCATAGTCCAACACAGTTTTCCCACAGAATTCCATTTTCATTAAAAAAATTATCAATGATTTTAAAAACTTCCCTTGCTGTAGTATTGCATTCAATAGGTTTACAGAATAACATGTCTTCTCTAACATCAGTTTCCACAACATATCTTACATATGTTATCAAGTGTGCATCCTTAAGAACATCTGTAGCCTCATCTACTTGCAATGCGAAAGAAGATAGTTTTACTTTTTCTATTAATTTATTGCAAAGATCTTCAGATATATCGGATATTCGTCTTCCCACCGTATTATCTGCAAGTGGAATGATTTTTAGTTGATCAGCATATGATTCACCGAGCATCGTTTCTATCATGTCAATAGCTGCATGTAACACCAAAGTTTCTCCTATTCAATGGGGTTTTTTGCATTTAGCAATTCTATAAGAAACTTTATATGACGCAAGCAATGCTTTTTGTTTTACAGACATGGAATTTGAAAAAATATCTTGTTGTTTATTTAAATTCTCTAATTTTCTTTGGAAAAATTCTCTTGTCTTGCCAACGTGATCTGCATGTAATTTTTCAAGACGTCATTTTAATTTATTTGGTTTCATGCTGTCTGAGGCCAAAGTATTCATACACAGCAAACACAATGGTCGTTTTTGGCCATTAATAACCTTATATGTAAATCCTAATGATAAGTAAATTGTATCATATTTTCTATATATAGGTTTATTATTTTGCGAAGATGTATTTCCGATATTTTCATCAACTTTTCTTTTGCCCTCTGCTTCTGCATCATTTAATTTTCTTTTCAAGCCAGTTACGTATTTATCCATCTAAAAGGGGTATTATTTTAAATCAATGACTTAATATTAATTTAAAATACAATACAATTATATCAACATTTTCTTTTAAATTAAATATCAGTATTAATTGGGATAATTTTTAAATGTAGAATTAAAAACTAATTTTTGTCAAAAATAATTACTGGAATATAAACAACATAAAAATAACTTGCGCTCTTCTTACATAATCGTGAATTTTTCCAATAACAATATTCATATTACTCAATTAAAACGGTTACTGGTAAATTTATGAGAAAGTAAAAAAGCGCTAGTAGTGACAAAATAGTATATTAACATCGGCCAGGATGTTATTTTATTGTTTTGGATGTTTATAACCCTGGCACTTCGCGGTCGTGCCGAAAAACTACCTCAATATTAAATTAACATTTCCTGGTTAATAAGGTACTATTATAACAGTTATGAAATTTACCTCAATGTTAATTTATTTAGAAGTTACCAAAGCGAAGTGTTCTATATATCAACGTGGTTATCGCAAGCACTACTAACGAACTAATTCTGTTCATAGAAAATGGAAACAATCTGATGCTTCTGTTTACTGAAGTGTGGCGCTAGTAAGCACGAGAATACCTGGGATGTTGTGAGTGCTTATCTTTTTATTCCACGCCCCACCGGTGCTCGGCTCCAAACGCGAAAGCGAGATATTTCGTTCCAAGAAGAGTATGGATGGGATGTTTTAGTATTTGTACCCGAAAAATTCGCGGCGAGGATTGTGGATTACGAATACTTCTGATTCATTTTATTCACACCTATTCGACTTTTTTGGTTTGTATTCGAAAATGATATTTTGAAAACAGCTGCATGCCCCCCTTGCCACAGTCTCACGCCCCCTGGGGAGGCACGCCTTACAAGTTGGAAACCATTGCATTAAAGGAATAAATAAATATTTTACAAAAATTTAATTTGTTATTTCTCAACCGAAGCATTATATGGTACCAGTTCAGTTCTATAACTGTCTCAGAACAGGTTTTGCTAGCATAAATAAATATTTACAGAATCTTGGATTTACTTAAGTTGACTGTAGTATTAAACCTATAACAGGGGTCTCAAACTCAAGCCATAATGGGCACCATGTCTGACCAAAAACTGTTACATAAATCTAGTAATAGTACAATAGGAAAATTTAGAATTTTATATAAAAAAATCTGATAAAGTTACGGATTTTAGATTTTATTTTATCAATATAGCTGTTATTGTGCTGCCTGCTAATGTTACTGTGATATGAATCCAATTTTTGGCTACTTAAATGGCATAGTTTTGCATCAACTAAAACATCAATGTTAGGTTTAATGTCCAGCGATGAAACCAGTCTCAGAGATGCTTGCTAATGCTCATCAGTAAGCCTTGATCATAATAGCAATTTGATAATCTTCATGAAAGAAAAAAATTGTTCACAAACATGCGTACTTCCAAATATTTTTATCATCCTTGATGCAGCAGAGAGAAAACTGGGAAATTTTTCTTTTGAAACAAACTGATATAATTCTGGAATTCGAACATCTGAATACTTTTTTTTAGCATGTAGTAACACCGAAGATTTGTCAATTACATCTGCATTTCCGATGCTACATTGTCAATATCAACAGCAAATTGTGTGGAAAAAGCTGAAAATGTGGAGATATTCGCTTTCTATACTTGCTAGGAAAGAAGTGAACTGTTAATATTAATTATTTATACTATTTAGTTATTTATATTTTATTTAATTTTCTAACTAAATTGATGTTTTAGTTAATTGTGTATGAGCGAGAATTTGTTGATCCCGGTGTAATCTCCTTTCAAAACTTGTGTCGAGACTACCCGGATGAGTGCTATGTACTCTTGCGATTATTACAAAAATTAACGATAACAAATAAAATAATTCTGTTTTAACAAAAGAACTTTAAGCAATTTCATTTTATTTTGTGGGTTATGAATTAATTTCTTTGAATAACATACATTTTCTTTCGTTCAAATATTTCTCTTTGTATTTTTATCTTTGGGATCAATTATTTCCATACGATTCTTTTATTTATCTTTATACATAAAGTAACAACTTACTATGTAGAATTGATAAAAAAAATTTCATAAAGTTTTTAATTATTATTATTATTAAATAAATAATTAAATAAACATGACATTTTCTTAATTAAATGAAAGTGCAAAACATATCTTTTACGATATACTTAAGCAGATTCACCGTCATCGGGTAAAAAAGAACAACCAAAATAATATGAAAAAATTATTATTCTTTAAATATTTTAATATATAATCAAAGAAAGAAGGCAATGTTTTAATAATTGAAAAATGTTGCACCAGAACACAGACGGCCTTGTAAATGTTTAAATGAATCGGTAATACACACGAAAACATAACATGCAGATTTAAACTCAAACATATTAAAACACCAATTAACCCTACCAAAAAGCGAGAAAGAGAACAATTAAATATAAAATTATAAAACACAAAAATAAATTAAAATAATAACAAAGTGCAACAAGATCCGCACGAAATAAACATAAACATAACATGAAAACCTAGCAATTTGACCCAAATTTGACAATTTAATAAAAAATGCGAAATTTCATGAAAATGAATAAAAATAAAATAATTTGAATTAGAAATAATTCAATTAAAAATTCAAAAGAAAAATTGTCAAATAAAATTCAAAATAAAAAAAATTAAGAATAGAATATTCTAGAAAAATCACAAGGTCAAATTTTGTTTTACTAAATCAAAAAGAACACACAAGGTTAGGATCGTACAATAGGTATATATACCGATTCATTTTTACACAATTTTAATCGGTTTTTAAAAAGAATCCGTTTTCGAATCTGAAACTCAGTTTTTACTTGAAACCAGTTTACCAGTGAGGACCTCTAATTTGATGTGAGTGAGAGATTGTTCGATACTCTCTCCACGTCGTGTCCTCGCAACCTCAAATGAGCTCTGCTTGGATTTCGGTGTGGGGAAGAGGAAGTTATGATATGTTATGCGAGAATTTTATGAACCATCATGATGTATTATAATGCCAAATATATGTTTCTACAAATGAACAAAATTTCTCCGTCAATGCTTTACATTTTCAGGCCCACAGCCAAAACATACTGCAAGCTAATAAAATCCAACACATGATCGTAATCGTGTAAGTGCGTGTATTATCGTCAACGATTCGTGCCCGTGAAGGCTCCGGCGTGAGAACGCAGGAGCTGAAACGTCAATATCAATCCGTATAGGGGAAAAGGGTGAGGGGGAAATAGTCTTTGGGCCGTTTCTCCTTCGCTCATTTCTCATAAACTCGACCTAAACTTATTTCTCACATACGGCTAAAATTCAAACATCGAGTATTCCAGTGGGCACTCAATAACTATAATATGAACACAATGCGCCTAGAATCAAAATGAAGGACGGTGACGGGAATTTTAAATGAATAAAATCGTTGCTATGATAAAAATATAAAAATCTCACTAACTGTCGCTAAAATATTATTGATCGACTGGATTAATAACAAGAGTTTTACGAATGGCTACTAACTACAATACCAAGTTCCAAATAATGAATTTACTAGAGGTCATAAAATTAAAAGTTATTTTACTGAAATTTGCCATTAGAACCTAAAGTTTGACTAAAACGTAAAAATTTACTCTGCAATGGAACTGTAAACAAAATCAACTTCCAAAGTGTCGAATCTGTAAATATAGAGATTTTGCTAAGACCCCAAGAGTATGGAAATAATATTTAATAAATCGAAATCTCGACGCCGTATAGTCAACACCCAATTAGTAACATCAAAATATAAAAATAGTACCAACACGAAGTGATTAGAAAATTGGACGAGTAAAATTTACCCCGACGTAACAATTGTATAAACAAAATCCGGAAGTTATAAACACTCAGAAAATCCAATTGCCCATTTATAGTTGAGATAAGACCCAATTCACCGCCCATAATTAATACAGCAGTACGCAAATGACACCCAAATTTTTTAACACGTAAATAATCATCCAAGATTAAATTACTAGCCAAACCGATTCGTTAAGTGCACGAGCTATATTATTATGACGCAGATGTACCTTGCTAACTGTTCTATTAATAACATGGATAACTTACACACACAAAACTCTGCTAAGACCAATTCAAAAAGTAAAACCCAAAATAATAACAACTTTGACCAAATAATCTTTTAATTTAACGGTTTTATTATACAACAGTTGGGCGATGAACACATATCCAGGCGAAAATAATATCGCGAATTCCACTAGAGCTATACCATTTGGACGGACGGTACCAAATTACGACTCCAATAGCGAATGATTCGTTGTTCCTTAAAATAACGTGATAAAAGTAGTTGCCAAGAACAGAAAAACTTACCGTGGCCCTTCATAAATTTGATAAAATTTCACTAAAAACATCTTCCCATTACATTATACCCCTTCACTAAGATTACTTTTGAATGTTCCGTGTTGAGGATCCTAAAAATTTCCGATTAAAAAGAAAATGCAAAATTAGCCCATCATATTACCGTTGCTTGAGGTTGATAACAAGACGCAAAAAGCGATTCTAAAATATTTAGCAGATTCCTCACAAAACCCAACTTCATCATCAGTACTAGAAACGATGAATGTCCATAAGTCGAAATAAATTCGCCAATACTTACGATCAATGCCACATAAATATTCTATGAAATAACTAGCTACCCCGACAACTGATCATATCAGGAAGTAGAAATCGACAGTATAACGCGTTTATATAGATCTCTAATAAATATAGAATTATTCCAACCGCATTTACTGGTGAAAAGATCATGCATCTAACACAACTGATGCGGCGATTCTTAATGCCAATCAGGCACACGTACTGCAATAATTTTAAACACACCTAAATAGATTAAATTATAAGTCATTAATAAAACTATTGATCTGACATTTCCAGAACATGGAATGCAGGCACCGTCAGCAGAATCAGATAACCATTAGAGGATAAATACACACACACACTGATATAAGAAGTAGTACGATGGAAGACAAATTCCATTTTCGTATTAAAATTTTTTTTCATATTCCGAATGTCTGAGAAAAATTCAAAGAGACAGCGAGAAAACGAGGGTTCCAGTTACAAGAATCCCAATGAACCCCCTCCTACAGGTAAATTTCTAAACTTCCGTCATTTATTTTAATATATCTTCTGAGACCTAGCCATATGACCCAATCCGTGCATCATTTCGGACACAGGCCGAACTAAGACCAGAAGAGAACCTTTATGTCGTTAAATAAATTTATTGGATCATACAGAAAGTATATTTAATGAATATTTTCCGTTCAAATTTTTGTTAACAAAGAAAACAAGTCGCAATCTTACCAGTTAAATCCATGTTTAAGTCACCAACCGCGACGTAAACGGCGATGGCCCATTAGCATCCATTGGCAGTGGTCAGAGTCCGCCCTCAGGAATCATCAACGGTACTGAATATATTTGGATCCGAGTACGAGATCCGCAATTTTATGACCCAATGGACGGGTGCAAGTAACTAATCTATCCACGTGATTAATAAATATGCAGTGAGCACCAGATGATGCGACGACGTACTAATTATTTCTAATTCGTGAGTTAGATTACCTACATGTACAAATTATTATCAACTAAATAAATATCAGGTATTATTAACCTAAAAATAAATTTGATTTTTGCTGACAATTAACAAATATTATTATCATAAGAGTAGATTGAATAGCTACCAACGACTCATAATATAAAAAACAAATCTAATTGTTATCCATGACCATAATGTTAAAATAAAGCTTGTCTCATTAATAATCATTAATTATTGTAGCATAAAAGTAAATTTAATAATTATCAATCATTATGACGTAAAAGTAAATTTGATTTATTATTAGTTACGAAGTATTATAACATAAAAGTCTATTCAATTTTATCAATAGTTCCTGATCAGTAATAACAAAAGTAGGTTTAATTCTGTCAACAATTACCAATTGTTATTGTCCTTACCAATTATTATTGTCCTAAAAGTAGAGTAAATCGCTATTAATATAAAAGTGGCTTTAATTTTATCAACAGTATTAACGATCTTTAACATAAAAGTAAATTGGATTTTATTGATAGTTAACCATTATTAGTATCATAAAGGTAAATTTGACTTTTTCCAATTGTTATCAAGTATTATTATTAACACAACGATAGATTTAACTTTTATCAATAGTTACTAATGATTATTAACGCCAATGTAGGTCTGAGGTTATTAAAAATTACTAATTATTATCGACATGAAGTTAAATTTAATTTATTAACAGACCTCCAAAATATTAGGGTGAAAATAGATTCAGTTTCATTATAGGCTATAAATTATTGGCAAGTTAAAAGTAGATTCGACCTTAGATAATCGACGCCAAGTTTTGATGACATAAGAGTAAATCTTAATTTCATTAAGGGAACAATTTGAAGCAACATTATCAATTTTAAACTCTCATTCCAAATTTTAACGAAATATCGATTTTCTGACAACATTGAATAGGTTAACTTCAAATAAAGTAGGTGGTAAATTAAGAATACTCATAGCGTCCAAATCCACACCTTTAGTAGTTAGTGCTAATTACCGGATGACTCGAAACAGATTAGGGTTGAGAGCAGCGGGACCCAAGGAAATTTATGGATACCCTCCGATTTTTAGATCTAATGTTTAGCTGTTATTTTGTTTTCGAATAAAATCTAGGTTAAAGGTACATATTTAAAAATCAATTAATTGTTGGAGAGAAAGATCGGATTTGGTTAGGTAGACTCTCGAGCGTTAGACTTAGTTCAAATTCATTAACAAGCGTTTGATACTTACGTGACCGCTAAGCCACCACGGGTTCGAATCGTCTAACCAAGTCCCCGTTAAAAATTTAATAGTTATCAAGGAAATTCCGCGATACTAGCAATGACATGAGAGGTAAAGAACTCTGAACGACTGCCAACGGATCGAAAATTTTGACGACCCTACGAACAACAGACCCACGAGTTGACCTCCGACATACAATAACGCGAATAAGACGCATTCGCTGATTGAACCCCAAAACCCCCGTAGGCAAACGAACAATTCCGACGGATAATGATATATAAATAATGTTGTGCTTATTTTCAGAAGACTCGTGGATAGATGCATCCAGAGTCATAGCTCGGTTCCCCACCCACTCGGCTGCCCGATGCAGGCAGGCGATGGGGATGCGGGCTTCTCCATATCCCCAGTCCGCGAAGCCCGAGGTGGCACACAAGGCGACTCCGATGAAGTGGACCTCCCATATGTCGCCATTAAAAGGGAGCCCGGAAGGAATCCGGCGAGAGAAATGCGAGGGCAGGCGGAGTACCTGCTGGCTCGCCTCGAGCGTCACCAAGCCGAAACAAATCGCCAGGTGGAGCAAGCAAGAAAATATCTCCGGAGGGTGAACGAGGATGTTGCGACGGGCAGGATACCCAGTACTGACGGGTATGCCCCGCAATATAATAAGTTAGACGATCCCAGACTCCAGAGACGAATGCCCGAAATGCGAGTAGCAGTTCCACAACACATCTTGCCGAAAGAGATGAGAAATAAAGATCAAATTACCGAACTCCGCCGCGAACCCTCTTATGCGAGAGAGCGGTACCTCAAGAGAAGGAGATAGTACGCTGAGAACATTTTAGGGGTGCATGTGATTTCGTGAGATAATTCACATAAATGTGTTCGCTTTTATGCTTTAGTTATTTATTAGAATTAATCTTTATTTTGTTACGACTTTAACTGCTTTGTTCCCCAGAGGTTGACTTATGAATAATGGCCCAAGGTGCCTTCTCAACAAACTACGAATTGTTTTGCTTTAAAATGAATATTATGACACTCCGTCTTATTTCAGAAATGAACCTTCAACAATTCCCCATTCTACAAAGGGAGTTAGATAAAGCCCACGCAGCCAACCGGGATTTACATCAGAAGCTAATCCAACTCACCCGGGAAATCCAGTAGATCAAAGGCACCTGGATCGAACCTAAAAGGCCCAAGGTCATCTACCAAAGGATGGAAGCCACGCAAATGGGGTGGGCCGGCCAGCGACAATTAACGCAGAACTTGAAGACCCAAATTAAAGGGTTAGAAATAGCCCTGTCGGCGAGCCAAGAAGAGGCAGCGGTAACTTATCCGTTAGTCTTCGCCCCGGCGCAATTGGCTTATCGTGATACGATAGATCCGACAACACCCAAAGCTAAGCCCAGCCGGCACCGGCCAGGAAGAGCCGAACGCGCAAAACGTCGGCGACTCAAGAAAGCAAATGGATTGTGATTTATGAACGCGAAATTTTTTTTTTTAATAAATAATATCATTGATAGTTCGTATTACTAACTAACCTAAATGAACCGACAGATTCGAAGTGCAAATCTGGGAAATCGAAATAACAAAGAATTGAAGAGTTACAGAGGGACCCAAATAAAATCTAAATCGAGCATAGGCCTTCTATCGGCAGCTCGTTGGACCCATGGATTGTTCGGTCAATTATAGCATTAGCAATAGCGCTCAGTTTTTGCGGACGATCTACCCACTCGAACACAGTTCCAACGTTGCTTAGCAACGGGTGCCGAGTAGTAAGCGAAAGACTATTTGTATGGGGTTGTCTGGGTAGCAGCCATATAGTTTTCAGAATGTCAATATCCACCAACCCACCAAAAACACCAACTGCATATACTATAAAGTAACATTTCACTATATATTTCGACCGTTTATCAGTCTTCCTAAGGCTATAAATCACATTAACAAAACCTAAATGAAAATCGAAAAATTCAAACAAATTAATCAATAATAATCGTATTCAACTCACATTACAAAATTTAATTTCAATTATAAAAAAATATATAAAAATCAAACATTCTTTTAATTTATACATTTAATAAAATTTAAATAAAAAATTAATTAAATTTAAAAATAATGTTTTTACAAATCATCAAAAACCTCATACACAGAATTCACATTCAATTACTTACATACATTCAAAATCCCCGTAGACTGAACATTTTGAACATTAATTATAGGATTTAAAGATTTTATTAACAACGTATTGAAAGTTATTTTTTTCCCAATAATTACTGGGAAGTAATTATTAAGAGAAATGTTATTTTATCAACAGAAAGATAAAACATCCAATAAAGAGCATTCGTTGTGCGTTTGAATTGGCCGAACTTAAAGAAAAATAATTCGCTTATTTTACATATACATAACGCATCAACAAATAATGCATTGATTACATTGTATTCACCAAGTTTTGCTAAAAACAAAACCGTTATAATTGAACATGGGTTCATGTGATATTTTCTTGTTCAGTAGACTCAACGCGTTTTGAAAGGACTTAAATAATATAAGAAAATTGAAGTAGCTCGCATGACTATACCCAAGATTGAGTATAACAACATTATAAGACTGGATAAAACATTGTTACAAGTGCATTGCATCGTATGCTCATGGACGTCACATTTCTAATAGCACTTCTGTTAGTACGATAAAGGGGTTCTGATTCTAGCGTTCGCATACATATATAGATCAAAATCAATTAGAAAGATTTTGAAGATTATTAGAAACAGTCTAAGACAAAAGAGCAACATTTTCATTATCCACGTAAAATTCAGCTCACTTTCACTTCATAATATGCAACCAATTAATTTAAACAAGAAATAATGATGTTTAGTTGAATGAAACTGCGATATTTTTTATGTCATGTTTTGTTGTACTTTTTCGAAGTCTAAAAATTGTGGAAAATACAATTTTATGAAATTTAAATTTTCGGTAAATTGTATTTTGGTTATTTACTCTGATGAGTCCTATTGAAACAATACGGCTCTCAAGAAAATTAAAAAACACCAACATGGCGCAATATACATTTATATTGGTCACTCCTTATATTTTACCCCCTTTAGAGCATTAACCATTTAGTATAGGTTTTTGTTTCTTTAGTTACGTATTCATGCAAGTGTATACTTTACCTTCTGATATTTCAGATACGTGCAGATCTGCAATAATTTGCTAAATAAAGGCGTATTTATAATACACCTATTTGTAGTGAATGAAAGCTTTGTTAATTCTGGTCAGTGTACTATTCCTATAGATTATTCATGTACTATTCTGATCTCAATATAATTACCAACGGAATTTTATATACTAAAAATTTATTTAGCTGTAACTTTGAAAATAGGTTAGTGAGATTTTATTCGTCAAATTTTCATGTAATCCATATTGCTAATATAATATCTGGTTACTAAAATAACTCGATTTCAGAATAAAATAGATCGCGATATATATAATTACCATTATTCCTCTTTTTACTTTAAATATTTCATATTTAACAGTTGACTACTGACTTGACTACTGACAGAATTAAGTAATAAATAAATATTATTTTATTGGACATTTTTATTGAAATTGGAGTCGCCAATTTTATCTACATATTGCAACATATCAAAATTACTGTTTTTGAACATTTCCAAATTGCGCATGATTTCTTTCAGATAGGGATCTTCTTCTAAGCCATTTGGCACTTGATCTCTGTGAAATTTCCCGATTTTCTCAACGTATTCCGTATTTGTTCCAGCTATTCCGGAAGCTTGAAATATTTGAAAACTTTCAACGTCAATGGACGCAGGACCAATGTATTGACTATTGGATGTGTTTGCAATATATGTTATGGCATTTATCATAACTGAATTTTCATAGCAACAACATGGATAAGTATTGATATCTTCCGAAAAGTCTGGATCACCTAAAGTCGGCTTGAAAGGATGAAAACAAATTTTTAATTGTTGATATTCTCCAGCGACCATTTCTCTTTCAATTAAATGGTCAATTGTTTTAATCACCGAAGCAGGGTGTGTAACACGATACGCCAATCCCCAAGTTCTAGAATGAGAGATTGGAACCAAAGTTGCCACTCTTCCTGGCCACTCAGGAGTACCGCGAAAGTTTTGACTTCCTTGGTAAAATCGCCGAACATGTTCACAGGCGAAACCAATAATTGGATTTCCAGCATGTTCAAATCCGGGATTCCATATCAATGAACCATATCCAAAAATGAAAAAATCTTCAAGAAAATCTTCTTCTCTATTTAACGTATTATGCGATGTAGATTCCATATCATTATTTATAAGTTTTTAATAATAAATTATAGAAATCTGAAAATTAAAATCATCAAAAATTAAATAAATCAATTAAAATTTAATTATAACTTAAATCTCATCTTTGAAAAAAGTTGAAATGGGATAAGAATAACAAACAATCAATTAAAAAATTAATTAATTAAAACAAAATAAGACAATTAATTTAGATAAAAAGGAAGAAATGTATAAATTGAATTTAAAATTATATGCTTCATCTTTGTCAAAACAGAGATTATTTTGAGACCCGGGGGGTTATGGAACTTGATTAAATTATTTCCAATTTATGTTTAAGGGTTCAGATTCTGTCAAAAAATTCTCCGGTCAAGGTTGTCTAATCTTATTATTTTCTTCTTTGAGTGTTTCTTCTCTAGTTTTTTTATTTAAGAATCAACTTAATTTCGGATTTGTTGCTCAAACATTTAGTTTTTAATCTTTGATTCTTGGTGTTATTCAATTTAATTATTGTGGTATTTGTATAAATTAAGTCAAGAATGCATACAAATTTGTTGGTGTTGTGAGTAAAATGTGAAATTAATAACAATTGATTTTACATCAAAGTGTGTTTGTAATATTAAGGAATTTCAGACAATATAACTTTTATTTATCCATTTCCAACGAACCAGATAATTCAATATCACATCAAAAGCGTGCTTATTCCGATCCTTTTGAAGAATAGCACCTCTGCAATACACATTGGAACTCAACACCACTTAACTGTTACGTGTGGTTTCGACATTATGTAGAATTGATTAGGTTGCTATCATTTTTTTAACTAAAAGATATGTGATTATTTCTTTTTCAACAATTACATTTTTTTCTTTGGTGTTTTCTCAAACTTTTTTCCGCACCTAAGTTTCGTCTCGGATTTTCTTTTCGATCTTA
The DNA here is from genome assembly GCA_022537955.1 of Schmidtea mediterranea. Taxonomy (NCBI): domain Eukaryota; kingdom Metazoa; phylum Platyhelminthes; order Tricladida; family Dugesiidae; genus Schmidtea; species Schmidtea mediterranea. The sequence goes on along the minus strand of CM039680.1, from coordinate 197,946,920 downwards.
TTTATCTGATTTGTTCATTTGTGTCTTTGCCTTTTATATCTATTTGTTTGCTGGCAATTGAGATTGTTCTGAGTTTCCTTTTCCTTGTACCAATCTCTGAAATTTCCATTCTAAAATATGCAATGTTCCCCTCCCCCTTTCTTTCACGACTTTCTGTTTGTTTATTTATTATCTTGACCAAGCTGTCGGGATAAAATTATAACATTTCCATTTTGCTGTTTATTGTTTGTTTACTCTTTTTAATTTGTACTTGTTTATTAATAATGATCTAGTCATATTTCTTTGTTTAGCGTTATTGATTTGTTATTTCACTTCTCAATTTTCATTTCTTATCCACAATTTTATTTAGAGTTCTGGAAAGACAAAATCCCAGATTTATACATTTACCCCGAATTATTTTATTTAACATATAATTTTTCTATAATTAATATATCTTTAAGAAATTGTTAAAATATATAAATTTGTTATATTATAAAGTTTATTTATTTATGTTGTTTAAAATGTTCAAAAAATGAATTGGGCAAAAATTGTTTTTATTTAAAAAATTATTAAGTTTACGAGAATTATTATTAAATGAAGAATATTTGGAAGAATCAAAAAAGAGGCGTTTATTATTTGCTTGCATAATAGCCGATGATGGAACGATATTCAAAAGAGCAGTAAAGTATAGTACACCCCTAAAACATTGATTGTCAAAATCATCGACTGTCAAAGACATCGACTACAATAACACCGAAAACTGATAAACCCTAAAACAGTTTTTCTCAAAGTGGGCCTTTGAGACCTAGAGGGGGCGTTAAAGGGCCCAGAAAAAAATGGGGGGCGTTGTCGTGCGTTAAGAGGGCGATGGTAGATTGGTAATTTCATTTTCTTTATATTTTAAATTTCACTAAAATTAAAACCTATCTACTACACAATAACGAATAATTAGTTTATATTTCTACCCTGTATGATGGTATAAAAACTTTAAATACCTAACATAGATTTCGTAGGATAGCCCGCACGCCTTACGCGATCAAGTTGTAACAAGTTTCTGTTAAATAACGCTATTGGAGCAATTCGGTAGCAATTGTTCTGTACCATTAAAATTTATTTACATGCAATACATTTTGTATATTATACAATTAAATAATGTTTAGGGGGCGGTGGCAAATCAAATTGTTTCTTAAGAGGGCGATGGTTAAAAAAGCTTGAGAAACACTGCCCTAAAACATGACTGTCAAAAAAAATTGAATTGCCAAGATATTAAACCTACCTCCTTCTGTTAAAAAAAACACCAGAAACAGGTATTGCTCATTAAGATGCATCGACCTCCCAGAACGGTGAACTTCATCAACTGTAATAGATCATATAATCTGTGTATATTTGGTATCAATTTACAAATTTATATAAATCTTTACACGACCAACTGATCTCATTAATTCTCTCTATAAATCCAATATACACACCGACCTAAAAGAGACAAAATAGAGGAATAACTAGAAAGGGAATATTAAAATCACAGAGGAATATAAATACTTCCAAATTTTGCACATTAATTTGCCGGGTGAACCAGATGGAGGGGGTTCGATCACGAAACACCATGCTTATGTCACATTGACAATTCTTAAATAAACTTAGAGTGGCAAGCCCTTCTCTTATTTATCAAATTAAATTTAACTCATATAACAAATTTTCATCATTAGTAAATCCTTGCTTGATAATTGTCATATCGACAATCACATTGTAAATATTTCACTTAAGTAATTTCCTGTAAATGATGATGCGTGAATGATTGTGTGGTTGTGTGAATGTATCAATGATTTCATTTCCCTACCATAAGTGCATTTTTGTATTGTGGTTGCGCTAGTAACATCAACTATGGAATGCATGGAATGAAACCCTGTGACCCATCACTGGGTTCAATTTTATCCTCGGATATGTAATGGCACTTACGTAGAATTATTTTGATTTTTTCTACTTCCAGTTCATTCCTTAGGTCATTTCTGATTCCTTTGTTATCTCTGACAGCTATCGAGATAGAAAATTCTACTTGATTCTGTCCTCTTACTTTTCTCTGACTTACCCAAGTGATGCATCCGTTATTTTGAACTAGTTGTTTAAATATAATTTTATAAATAAAAATATAATTTTTATTTTTGGTATGCCTTTTTCTTATTCCTACTTATTAATTTCTAACGACCTTATTTAATTGTTTGTATTTTTGCCATTTCATTTTTATTTTACCTTGCTTCTCAGAATTCTAGTACAGAATATCATTTATTTTATACATTTTCCCATACTCGGTTTTCTCACTGTAATAGTAATTTTTATTATTTATTAGATATATTGAATGATAATAATAAATCGAAAGAGCCTTTTGACTATAATTTTTAAGAAATACAAAGTAATTAATTAATTAATTAATACAAACTAATCAATCTAATTAGTAATCAAAATTCTCTAATTGTCAAACTAAAAAAAACTAATTCAATTATGATATACTTTATTGGCTTTCTGAAATTTGACAATTTAATTTGAAAGAATGAATGATATTAAAGGTCTTCATAAAAAGAGCGAAAAGTTTAGACAAATCTCCAATATAGTCGAATATAAATTTAATATTAATTCCGTTTTAGTACATTTGCAATTTGTTGTAGACTTTTTAAAAGAAAAATAACGCCAATAATTGCCATAGAGCCGAATTAATCTTGAAAAATAAAATTCATAATTATCTTCCAACTATTTACAAATTAACTGACATAATTGTAACCTAAAAAATATTAAGTTTTATTTTAACAAAACAATTTATACAACATTGAATAAAACATCGATATCATTACTGATTCATTGTATTAACAAATTCTTAATGTCATTGCAAAATGAAAAGCAATCAGAGGTGACAACCAAAAAAGCTCTTTTAATAAAATTTTATCACTTTTACTGGGTACTCATTTTTACATTTGCGTAATAATTTCGTATTTTTTAAAGTATTCTCACTTTTACTTTTGCCACTTTCATTCCTGAAAATATTCTTCTTTTTTTTTAATTTCCAAGTTTATTAATGAATTTTTAATTAATCTGAAACATTTGTTATTTATTCTAAGTTTTCATTTCCAAAATCGTTTTCTTGAAACAAAAGTTTATTAGGATCATCATGGAGTAAATTCAATGGAATGTAACACTTATTTATCTTTAAAGTGTAAAAAATGTCAATGGAATCAATTGAAGTTATAGATGTTGGTCACATAAAGGTCTAATGGTTTGACGTCTGATAGAGGTTAAGCACCTTTGGAGTAAGATTAGTAATTACCAACTCAACAATGCTAATTCAGAAAACAACTAATTTCTTATTGATGGAAATGGAAAGGTAGGGGGGGGGAAGTTTCCAATAATTATAAATGATAATTTAATTTTCGGTTGGTTTACGAAGTAAAATTCCAATTCAATGATATTTACTTTCAAATCGTGTTTCAATTTGTTTGATTTTTTCTTGTTCATGAAATATTTCCCGTTTATTTGAGTCTACAATTAATTTTCTGTTGGTATTCAATTTTCAATTATTTTCGATTTTAAGATTTTGGTTTTATACGTTACCTTTTTCATTTTTTGTTATAATTAAAATTCTTTATATTTCATTTATATATAATATTTGCAATTTATTATATTATTTATATAAAATTATAAACTAACATAACTTGATGCAACATTAATTTTGGTACATTTTATATAAATTTATTATTTTAAGGAGTCGCTTTAACCCTATTACGAAGATATTTTATATTAATGATAATGTTATTTATTTTTATAAAATAGGATTGAAACTGAAGAGGATTATTTGATAATCGAAACGTTTTTCAAAAATATAATTATTACTTCGCAGCAAGGGCTTATTTTGTTATTCACTTATCTGATATAATAATAATAATAATAATAATAATAATAATAATAATAATAATAATAATAATAATAATAATAATAATAATAATAATAATAATAATAATAAAAGTATAAACGATGATTTTTAGGTAGCAGCATAGACTAAAATGCTAAAAAAGTAAATAATAAAATAAGAAATTAAACAAAGATTAATTTACAATTGAATTTTATTTCATCCTTCAATTTACACTTTGCAGCAATGGCTTATCTTATGTTTCCATCTTAACAATTTCAATTATTAAAACAAATGGATTTATCATTAATATAAATTTATGAAATAAAATACCTGACAATAAAACAAATATATATATTTCATCTTAGAAAAGAGCGACATAATTCTGAATGAAACCTAACGAATTCAATTCATATTAAAGTATTTTAGAACCTCACAACAGAGCAATTATTGACAAATTCAAGTGAACATAAAAAAGAAAAACTGACAGTGACATTTATTTTCAATAAAAAAACATTTTACTTTGAACATCTGTCTCTTTGAACAAGTGTAGCCTTATATTATTGACGATTTTATTTGTCTCACCAATATTATGGAAAAAATCAGCTTTCATCTTGCGAATTCAACTGCTTCCTATGGTGAAAGTCATTCAATTATCTACAGAAGGTTGATAAGAAAGATCCGGAATGAAATAATATGTATCCGATTCTCTGTCTACTGGGTTAATTTGACTAACAATTAGTCGTTCATGCATTGCATATAAAATACTATCTATCAGTCCAGTATAAAATTAATTTATTTTTATTGAAATTTCATTAACTATTTGTCAGTAGTCAAATGAGTAGTAAAATATTTTTAACGAAAGTTACAAACTTTTAACGATAGACTTAAAACAAAAAAAATCATAGGAAATAAACAACAACTAGAATAAATAAAATAATCAATAAATTATAATTTATAACAAATATTAAATGGGGTAATTTTAGTTGTGCTTTAAAATATATTTATTATGGAAACTAATAAGTTTAAAAGGAATTAAAAGATCACATAATTATTTTAATTGAGCTGTTGTTTAAAATGAGCTATAATTTAATTTAATCGAAATCTTAAATAAATTAAATGGAATCTTAAAATTATTAATCTTAATCATAAATATAAATTCTATAAATTGTTATATTTTTCTTAAATTTTTATATATTTCCCTAAATGTCCAATACAAGTGAAACTGAGTACCAAACATTACCAACATATCACTCAGAAGAAAACGAATCAAAGTCCAAAGGTGACCGAATAACCAAAACACCAAGACAAAGTCGTACATGGGTTACAATTATTTGAAAACCAAGACGAAGCTATTGTCTGACTTTGTTCAAACGATTTTTGGTCATTTGACAAAATCTTTGACACTCAAGCCGGGCGTAAAGAAGTGTATCACTACAATCTTGTAAAGAAGAGAGGTACAATGTGCTAAACTTATGTATCTTCAATTTGGCAAGTGATCTTTGGAAACTATTCAAATGAAAAAAATTGGAAAAATGCCAAATGTTCGTGCCCTAGCTGTGCGACTTAAATTAATGAATTAATGGAATTAATAAGGATTACCACAAATTTTCGACACAGCATTTATCAAAGTTTAGTTAACCTATTGCAATTTATTTTGCAAATATATAAATGAGAATTGTTTAAATTACATTTCAGATTAATTTCAAAGATTAATTTGTTTTAACATTATTTTAAAAATTTAAATCAGGAATTATTTAAAAATTATTTAGATTTAAGAAAGCGGAATATTTATGGAAAGATGATGTGTTTTAATGACAGATATCTCGGAAGCTTGTCATTGTCAAAAATATTTTAAAACTTTACTGCAGATTTTGATTCATTATATTTATTTAGTAGTTTATTTTATTTTCAAAGTAAATTTGTAACAAATTATAACTAATAGCCGAAAGTACTTGTAAAATTTTGGGAGTTTTGGCAACAATTTTTTATTTGATTTTGTAAGTGTATTTTTTTTTAATTTTGAAAATAATTATTATATTTTTATCAATAAACAACTTTTGCATTACTTTTAAGATATTTTTCTATCATTTTAAAAGTAATTGAAATTTCGAAAAGGTTCTAGACTCAGAATTATTAAAATTTAATTATTAAATTTAAATTGAGCCTCCATTCTTCAAAGATTTTATGGTTAATCTAATGCTTCACAGTGTTGAAATTAAAAAATATTTTTTAATTAAGGTTTATTTTTAATAAAATTTATCGTCGGAATAAGTAGATTTTAAAATAACTTTATAATAACATTATATAAAATTTAATGTAGATATTTTTTCATACATATTTTTGGCTTTTATTTTCATTTTTATTAATAAAAATTACATTGGAGAGACATTTTATAAACTACACACACTAGTTCAGGATCGAGAGGCGTGAGTTTTATTATTGAACATAGAAAAATTTGTTAAGAAGCAACTGATTTAAAATATTTCATATATAGCATTTGACAATAACTATTATGCAAACTGATGGTGAGGATTATTTCCTTGAGATATACATCTTTCATTTGTCATTCTAATGTGTTTATTAAAAATCGGTCATCAATTTTGAGATTTATATATAGCTGTAATATAATTGTAACCCTTTGAGTTGCGAACTATTTTATTCTGAAATCGATTTATTTTAGTAACCAGATATTATATTAGCAATAGGGATTACATGAAAATTTGACGAATAAAATCTCATTAACCTATTTTCAAAGTTACAGCTAAATTAAATTTTGGTGTATATAATTCTGTTAAATTTATAGTGAGATCAGAATAGTACATGAATAATCTATAGGAATAGTACACTGACCAGAATTAACAAAGCTTTCATTCACTACAAATAGGTGTATTATAAATACACCTTTATTTAGCAAATTATTGCAGATCTGCACGTATCTGAAATATCAGAAGGTAAAGTATACACTTGCACGAATACGTAACTAAAGAAACAAAAACCTATACTAAATGGTTAACGCTGTAAAGGGGGTAAAATATAAGGAGTGACCAATATAAATGTATATTGCGCCATGTTGGTGTTTTTTAATTTTCTTGAGAGCCGTATTGTTTCAATAGGACTCATCAGAGTAAATAACCAAAATACAATTTACCGAAAATTTAAATTTCATAAAATTGTATTTTCCACAATTTTTAGACTTCGAAAAAGTACAACAAAACATGACATAAAAAATATCGCAGTTTCATTCAACTAAACATCATTATTTCTTGTTTAAATTAATTGGTTGCATATTATGAAGTGAAAGTGAGCTGAATTTTACGTGGATAATGAAAATGTTGCTCTTTTGTCTTAGACTGTTTCTAATAATCTTCAAAATTTTTCTAATTGGGTTTGAGAATTAATCTTTTTTTAAATCATCATTCAAAGAGAAGTGTATAAATGATGATTTAAAAATAGTTAACTATTAGGATTTGTAAAATTATTTTATAATAACTGATGAATCACGGAATTATTTATAAAAAACCTTATTTAAAAAATTATAAGCTTTTCCACTCGAATAAGAAATTTAATTTATCTCTCTCACTAACTTTCTCTCTAATTGAATCAATCTTTTTTTCTTGTTTTGTTTTTGTATACGGTACTCGTTTGGATCTGTATCATACACCAAGGTAACTTTTTAATATCAATATCTTCATTCTGAATTTGAAGATAAAATGCCAGATCTTGACAAGTGTAATGAGAACATCTCAAGAATAGTAAAAAAACATTGCATTTATTAATAAATAATTAAATAAATTTGGCAACGATTTAATGAAAAGAAAACGCCAATAAAAGACAGTTTAACTGTCATCTTCATGCACAAAAAACTAACTAAAAATATTATCAATTAACATATAATTTAAACAAATTATTTTTTATATTAATTTAATATTCTTATAAATAAAAATTTAAAAATATTTAAATTCGTGTAACATTACGAATGTTTTGAATGTTTTTAAACAGTTTGAATATGTTAAATCATGATAAAGTGATGCATGTGTATTGTTTTAAAAAAAATTTTATTTTTAATATTATTTAAATAATTTAATTGAATTTATAAAATATTAAATTATTACAAGTATTTAAATATTTTTAAGTGTTTATTTATTAGAATATTAATTTATAACCATTATTTATACTTGTTTAATTTAATTTATTGAATTTGTTTTAATGCAATTGAACTCAATTTATCTTAGACTGTTTTTTAATAATTTCCAAAATTTTTCTAATTGTACAGAAAAGTTTACTTTATTATTAAACTCTGAATATAGAAATTTTATCAAACATCTATAGGCATAATTGAATGAAATATTTCAATAAATAAATATAAAAATAAAACGTTATCAGACAAACCAAAAAGTTTATTTATTTGCCTAATTTTCATTTTTATTATTTCCAAACTAGTGAATATTTTGTTTAAATGTACTATCCATTATGTATAATTTAATTACTAAAGGAAAAGTTGGTATAAAAATGTGACAATGTAATTGACAGTCAAGATTATAATTATTTTGATTATCAATTATTTTAACATTTATTAAATTTAACAATTTTGAAAATTAATAGTTTTATGCCGTTTGCCAAATGTTATTAACATTTGTGTTAAATTTATTGGAAAATATTTAATATTTTTTTTTCGCTGATTTTAACTAGAAAATAAAAACAATACACTGATAAAAACACATTAATAAAGGGGAAACATAAAGTATTAATTATAGTTAGACAACATAAACGTCACTTGATTCTAGAGCACATTAATCATTATGCACTATTTGGAAAAATAATAAACAATGTCATCTTCTGAGGACTCATACATGCAACATTAATCTTTGTCATACATTCATTATGCGGCTTCACACAACATACCTAATAATACGACCGCATTTAATGACTATTTTCTTTTAAATTAGATAAATGTTTTTTTGAAATCAATGTGATTATATATATATTACATTGATCTAAATATTAGAAAACATCACTCGAACTAGATTTATATCACACTACATTTAAACAGATCTATTAATTATATAAATTTATATAATTAATATAAATTTACAAATTAAATAAATTCAATTTTTAATAAAATTTGTCAGAAATTTTACATTCTCACTTAAAGTCATTTACATTATTTTCTTCATCACAACTCTTTATAAACAAAAAAACGAAGACAAAATTAAATTCAATAATAATGAATTTCTTCCGTCGTCAATGATCAAGAACTTGAATATCTTAAAAATTTTAAATTATATTTCTTTTTTCAAACATTTTAGAAAGGATTTTTTGATAATGTCATTATAGTTTCTTAAATCACCATAATCCAGTTTTGAAACTTTTCCGATTGGAATATTATGAAATTTCTTTTATTAAAACTGATTGTACTGAATTCCTCAACGAAAAAAGGATATTAAAAGGAAAATATTAAAAGTTTCGAAAATTTTAATATATTTTCTTAGTAGAAGTCAGCAGATTTTGCATAACATCTAAAAAAAAATTAAAAAACTTATTTATTTGTTTGTATGGAATAATCGATGGAGTGAAAACATTAGAAATGTCTTGGAAAAGATAGACATGTTCTTTTTTACATTTAAAACAAGTGCTTACCTATTGTCATGGGCTCTTATTATTGTCCACATGTGAGTTATTTTTATTTAATACATTTTGTGTATGAATTTATGTTTCTTCTCACATTAAATTTCTCTATCTTTCTATATTGCCAAAATAATTTATTTAGTGTTGTTTTAGTAAATTTAACATATTCATCCATTATTGGTAATTTTTTATATATCATTGATAATTTTATTTATAGTCATTAAAGTCCTCACTTATTGCGCTTTGATGCATAAACATAGTGATTATTTTATATTATAGATGAGTTTATTCCATGAAATCAGATGTAGTGACTAGTGTCTAAAAACTGATTAGTACAACTATTATACTGACTATTATACTACTGTTATACAACTATTATACTGAAAACCTTTACTGTAATTTAAGCTATTGGTTTGAAAATTGCGGATCTTTTACTCGGATACCCTTTTTGAAAATCTTGATCAATTTTAAAATTTTATTCATATTTTACATACCTAGTCGTACTCAGTAATTTATAAATCTAACTTGCTAATATTTATTGTTTTCATATGAACAAAATTGTGTATGTTTGTGTGCTAAATTGAAGCATTTAAGAAAAACCTCATATGAGGCCTGTGACGCTTAACACTTTAAGCTATATGAAAAAAATATATCTATTTAAATACATTTTCATAATATTATTTCAACATATTTTTCAAAAATAGCAAAAATATCATTTCAAATTTTATATAGGTGACAAGAGATTTTTGGCTCTAAAGGAAATTCTCACTCTTGTGAACTCATGGGAATTTAATTAAATTTTTCAATTGTAAATTTTATTTCAATAAAATACTCACATGCACATATACATCGAGATTTTATTTTTTTATATAAAAATTTATTTAAATACTGTAAAAAAATGGAGAATTAGACTTTGGAATTTTTTTTTCATTGGAAAATTAATTTCAACTGAAATTTCAATGTCTTTTTTTCAATAATTTAAAGTAATTTTAAAATTTTTATTTTAATAAATAAAATTAAAACAGAAGCTAATATGTTAGGATTCAAAGATTCAGGCTCATTATGTTCGGTCATAAATACTAGAGAAGTCTCAGGTAAAATTCGGTTCTTGAATCTTTTTTCTCACTTTTATTGTGTTGGTTTCCTAAAATACAGCTTTTATAAAATTATAAAATTCTTTAAATAGTGTTTCAAAATTCACTATATGCGTCCATAATAACCAAAATAAATATGTATAGTAAATGGCATTTGTATTATAAAAAGTATCTTATTTATCTCAGAATGGGAAAACAAATTACTAAATTCCTTAAGTTTTATTCGAATAATTGTTTAAATAATAAATATTTATTTTCTTATTATCATGACAAAAAAAAAATATTAATATTCTAAAATTTGAAAATAGATAATTCTCATAAATAATTTAATTTCACATAAAATATATTTATTTTAAAATATAATTTATATTTAAAATTACAGAAATATCAAGATAAAAATATCAAAAGAATCACTTATGAATTTTTGAAAAAATATGCAAGCTTGATAAATTTCATTTAAAACTTTTAAATTAATCATTGATAATAATATTTAAATAAAAATTTACACTTCTATACACAATTTAGAAACACCTTTTAAGATCATTCTTGTTTGAAATTTCAATTTATTCAATATCAAAGTGAAAGGAAGGACAATTTTACTGCCCTGCATACTACTAATTATTGAGTTTTTGGTCTTAAAAGATTCTCTTTTTAAAGCCTCGTTTCTTTTCGTTTTGTTTCATCCTAGTTAAGCCAACAAAGGTTTAATTCTTTCACCTTAATAGTAGAATGTTTTTAGAAGAATAATTTCCAGAAAGAGGTTTTTCTGGTTTCTTCATATTTAGTTTTTGCTCTTTTTGTATCGTTTTCGTCTTTTCTTTGTATTTCTCGCTGATTTAATTTTTATCCTTCTTGCACAGTCAATATTTACTAACTTTTCCTTCGAAGGTTTCTTTTTTTGTTTCAGTATGTTATTTTGATTGGTTTTCTCTTGCATTTCGTTAAAATAAATAACCTTTTTTTTCAAAGTTTTTTTATTCCTGGTTTTATTTCTTTCTTTCATTTACACTATCCCCCTCTTTTCTTTTGATTCGGCTTAAGGATACAGAGAAAGAATAATTTCTGACTATCTTAACATAATAGCTCTGCTCACTGGCGGCATTTAACCTTTTAAATAGACTTATCTTTTTCTTTCTTTCTTTTTGAACTTAACATTTTATTCTTTTTATCTTTTCTTTTCCTATGATTTACCTACTCGCCTTTTCATCCAGAACAGTACTTGTTTTCAGTTTGATTCGTTTTTTTTATTTTGATATTTTTAAATCATTTTTACTTTCTTTTCTACTTACGTTTTTTTTTTTCATTGATTTTTTTGCTATGGCGTTTTTTCTTTTTGATTTCTTTAGAGATCGGACTCTGTACCCTCGATGATGAACATTACTGACGACGCATATTCCGTATTCTCACATAGTAAATCATGATTTTTAGCTAATTATTTACGTACCTTTTAAGTATCATTATCATTATAATTTGATAAATTTTTTTTTGATATTTGTTGCTATTTCAAAAAAGAATATCAAATAATTTATCGAAATGATAACTAATCGAAATATGAAAAGTAATATATTTTATTACATTCAACAAATATAAAAAATATTATATTTGTTATTTTCCAAATATTTAAAATACATTATTTAAATATTTACGGTTTGCATATCTCTACTTGTTGTTTATGCATTATTTTCCATGACATAATAAACCTTTTCGGATATTGATAGCTATAACTATCTCTGGTGCTCTACATTGTGAAATACACTCACTCTCAAAGTCAAAGAGACACGGCTTTCAGTTATTTAATAGGCCAGGACTTTTCAACATTTCTAATGAAAATCCTTCTTTGTTGACCGATAAAAGGGTTCTACATTGAATCACATTTAAATTCGCCTTTATTTGGAAAAGTTTAAAATTATCATTTGGTATATCTGGTGATTTCAGTTTTCTCGCATTGCTCAGATTGTCTGCATTGAATTCCAAATTTTGGTTCTCGTATTTGGCCACATGTATTGGGAGTTACATAGTTACATTTGACCCTGGATGGCACATATTGTGCAACCTTTTAAACTCTTTAATTCGGAAAGTTCCTGATAGAATGATTCGAGTTCTAGTTGATATGACTTCAACAATTATTCCTTTCTTCATTTTCTTGGAGTATAAAAGAGGTTTATTTTATTCAAACAAATTAAGGATTTGAGATTATCATAAAAAAATAATTAATTTTTACCAAATTATTATTTTCAATTAAAACTTTTTCGGTGAGGAAATTTCAGTTTTATATTAACTTTGGTTATTATAAAATATTTTTAAATGAAAAAAAAAATTTTATTTGATAAATGGCTGTGAATTCCCAGTCTAGTGACTATGTATATTTTCTCCTACTGCTTATCGAAGACAGGAAATTGAATACTTGCCTGAAATGTTGATGAATTAACCTCAGATTATCACGCTTTTGATGTAAAAATTAAATTTCACCCAATATAATTTTATATCATAAACTCTCGGATTCGGTTATTCCATAGATATGAGGAGTTCATTTCTCGTCAGCAGATTTGATTTTTTTGTTTTAATGTGAATTGCTTTGATTTTGACAAATTTTTATTTGGTTGATAGATTTGAAATCCTAAAATGATTACTTTGATGTGAATAAAATTTTTTGATAATAAATAACAATAAATTATCTCAAATAATTAAAATAGATTTTGACATTTTCAAATAAATAAAAAACATACCTACTCTCTAAATAGTCTTACATATCTTTAAATATATAATTTATTTGAGAAGTTGTACTGTGGAATGGGCATGGAAAGCTTCCCTTCTAAATATTCATTTGAATAATTGTTAGTAATAAAAACACTCTTTGGCTCATAAAATAACTACTCATCACTGGATCCAAGCGTATTAGTTAAAAGTCATATACAGTGTAAGTCAAGCTACAAGATGGTGTATCACAACTCGTATGTTTTGTTCTATACATCCATAAAAAAAAGTATTTTTCTACGTTTCTGAATTCAAAACAAAGACCTCATTGGTTTTTCACCAAAGAAAACCTTTGAACAACCTTACAACAATTTGCAAATTTAAAACAAAAACGATAGGTAATTTGTTAGTAAGCGAGATGTTTATATGCCAAGCTTTTAGAGTTTAAACAAAGAAATTTTATGATTCTGCCAATAAGGTATCTTTCAAATGACATTTAGAATCCTCAATTTTTGATAAAACATTTTAAAAATAATTTTTCGGCATGTCCATTCACGAAATATTCAAGTCTTATCTTGATTTCTGATAGCATTTCCAGTAGTACAACTTCCAAAGTAAGCTTGATAATGTTTTAAAAACATAAACTTATTGTATCATACATGCATTTTCTATACACAATCACCTAATAATTGTTCTAGATTTCGAATTATGTGTTAAATAAAAAAAATTTCTAATTTTAAATTTTAAATTTTTTTCAGACTTTTTAATTGCTTTTATTTAATTTTATATTTTTATTTTTTTCTATTTATTTTTCTGTATTTATTAATATTATTTTTTTTAACTTCACTTTTTATTTTTTGGACATTCTCGCTGAGTATTACACTTTTTGATTTTTATATCATTTATTTTGATTGCCACTTCCGCCTATGCATTTTATAAACCTTATTTTGCATGATTTCTTTTGGCGGTTTTTTGTTTTACATTATGTTTCTGTATGCAGCTCTAAGCGTTTTTAGGAAATTTATTAATATTTCTTTTAATAAATTGAGTTATTTTTTAATTTGTTTTAATTAATGTTTTATTTTATTTTTGATTTCTGCCTCCGGTGCGTGTGTATGTTTTCATCATCCATTTTTATAATTCGGAAAACTTTTATTAAAATTTATTTTTTCATTTCACAAAAACAAGACTCCGCTGGCTCACAAGGCATAAAAGTACATATAAAATATTCAAGGTCAATTTTTTCAAGATCATTTGAAAGTACTTGTTGTAGCACAGTTAACAGTACCACAGTACACTTAAAATTCTAAAAATACATTGTCATTTCTAAAAAACACGACTCCGCTGGCTCAATATATAAAGCTTTTTTTAAAAGTATATTTTCAAGGTTAAAGTTCAAGGTCATTTCAAATCTTTCTCAAGGTCATTCAATTTTTACAGGTCAAAGGTCAAGGTTGATCAAACTATAGAGGTCAAAGTTCAATGTCATTTAAAATTTATTATTATTATTATTATTTCTATAATTATTATTATAAAACTTTTTATAATTATAATTATTATTGATATTATTATTAAAATTATTAAAATTATAATTATTAATATCATTATTATTATTAAATTATTACTATTACTATTACTATTATTATTATTAATATTATTATTATTATTATTATTATTATTATTAATTATTAATTATTAATTATTAATTATTAATTATTATTATTATTATTATTATTATTTTTAATTATTTTGTTGAAATAATTTATTGCAGTATTTGCAAGTTTTATTATTTTTTAATTTTGTAAAAATTTACTTGAAACTTTTATTATCTTTACCCTGATTAACTTAAATAATTTATTATTTGATGGTAATATTTAAATAATTTTGCTGGTTCATTACTTTGATTCAATATTAAGTCGATATAACATTTACATAAAACTTTATTATATTGTTTTTCTTAAATATTTTAATAAATTATGTTAAAATTTATTAATTTGTAACAAAAACATGTTTGAGTATGCAATTTTTAGAGTTATTTGATTACA
The DNA here is from genome assembly GCA_022537955.1 of Schmidtea mediterranea. Classification (NCBI taxonomy): domain Eukaryota; kingdom Metazoa; phylum Platyhelminthes; order Tricladida; family Dugesiidae; genus Schmidtea; species Schmidtea mediterranea. The sequence goes on along the minus strand of CM039680.1, from coordinate 197,931,588 downwards.
AACCATCTCTACATAGATCGTTAGAACCCCAAATAGTATTATTCCATCATAAAAATACATAGATTTTGGTATAATATTGTTTTGATCATTTGTTTCAGTATGATTTTTATTATGTTTTTTTGCAATATCTATTCATTTAAAATGCAATATTGATGCAATTTATTACTCAGACATAGAAATTATGAAGAGGTCCTGCACACATTAAGGCTACCATCCAATCAAAATTGTCATTGTATTTGTTGCATACATTATATAAATACGATGACAACTTTAATAATTATTTCGACATGCAAACCGAATTCATGATAGTGAAGAATTGTAGCCATACTTTACATTTTCTCAGATTTCCTATCAATTACAAATTAATCAATACTGATTTTTAATCTTACTCGCAATAATATCTGATGCAGATTTTAATTTAGTAAACAAAATTCTAAATACAATAAATATCAAGTTAAGAAGCAAAAACCACATATACCTTGGCAACGAGAATTCAAAGTTTTATATTGCTAGTAGAGAAGTAAATTTTATTGACGACTTTATTTGTGTACAAACATCATTATCCAAGAATACAAGTTCAATTCAGATGATGTATTGACTCCAATTTGGAACTTCAATAGTGCTAGAATGTAATTTTAATAAATCCTTTCATAAAATGTCTGGTTTTAATTGTGTAGATTAGTTCCCGTCTGCTTTTTTATTTATTTAAAAAATAATTAATTTACATTTTATTGATATATTGTATCCAATTTATTTTTTTCATAAATATTGTCACATATCGAGGATTTACCACACACATTTTGAGCAAAAAAAAAATATTTCATAAATATTTGCAAGATAACAAATATTTTCATCAAACCTTTTCCATAAATACTGTAGAATTGATGATTTAACACACATATTTTGAGCCATAAAAACTAATTTCATATTAATTTACACATATTGTCTTAAAAATATCGATGTTATCTTTAATTTGTCCATTACACACATAAAATTTTTCTATCCCTTGCATACCATGAATCATATTAGTAAACCTTAGAAAACACTATTAAAAATCCATTTAAAATGATATCTCAGATGCTCGAAAAACTTTTGCTCATTTTTCTAATCAATATTGAAATAATTTTATAACCTTTGCACCCCAAACATTATTGAGAATTTGTTTGATTTTATATAGAAATAATAATAATAATAATAATAATAATAATAATAATAATAATAATAATAATAATAATAATAATAATAATAATATTCCATAATATTTTCTACACAATTTGACTATGAATCAGATTTATTTAAGGTATTCACGAATTTTTTACGCAGTCTTTTAATAGTGATTTTGATCGAAATAGTTTTAATAATATTAATAATAATAATAATAATAACAATAATTTTAATAATTTTTATACTAATAATAATTATAGAAATAATATTAAGATTATTAAATTTTAAATGACCTTGAACTTTGACCTCTAAATATTTGAACGACCTTAACCTTTGACCTGAAAAATAGAATGACCTTGACCTTTGACCTGTAAGTTTTGAATGACCTTGAAGTTTAAGCTGTAGAATTTGAATGACCTTGACTTGTCACCTCTAAAATTTGAATGACTTTGAGAAAAATTTAATCGACCTTGACCTTTAACCTTGAAAATATACTATTTAAACTTTTTTTATATATTGATATTTTTTTTATTTATTTTTTTAATAAATTTTAAATGTACTTTTAACTGTGATAAACACAGGTAAAAGTACATTTAATATTTTAAAAGTACATTGTAATTTCTACAAAACACGACTCCGCTGGCTCAATATATAAAAAAAAGTTTAAATAGTATATTTTCAAGGTCCATTAAATTTTTCTCAAAGTCATTCAAATTTTAGAGATGACAAGTCCTTTCAAATGACCTTTAAAAAATTTGATCTTGAACATTTAAATATACTTTTTTGCGTTGTAAGCTAGCGGAGTCAAGCTTTTGAGAAATGAAAAAGATTGACCTTGAACATTTTAAATGAACTTTTATGCCTTGTGAGCCAGTGGAGTCATGTTTTTGAGAAATTTAAAAAAATATGACCTTGAAAATTATTTTTGTAACTTGTCCTGTGCTACGACGTATACTTTTAAATGACCTTGACAAAAATATTTGACATTGAATTTTGACCTTTTATATATTATTTGAGCCAGCGGAGTCACCGTTTTCAGAAATGACAATTATGACTCATACGTTGACCTTAAATGAGTCACGGTCTTTGTTTAATTGGCCTTGAGAAATCCCATGACTCATATCATGACTCATTGTCTTTGTTTAAATGACCTTGAACTTTTTCAAAAAATTTTGCTGGGGAGGTTGGGTGAGCCCACGGAGTCATGATCTAGCAGAGTCACATCTTATTACTTAGAGACATAATCAGGGAAATACGGTAAGTATTATTTAAATATTGTTAAATATTGTTTAATTATTGTATTATTAATTAAAATTACAGTAAAAGCTTAATTCGATGGCTTTATTCTAAAAATTCATAAAAATTCAGCGAATTTAAACTATGGATTAAGTACTTTCTAAGCCTTGATAAATAGTTAATTAAATATTTTAATTAAAAATTATAAAAATATATTTTAAACACAAAACAGAAAAGATATTTCTTTTTTTTCAAAAATAATATTGTCATCAAGTCTCATACATCAAGTCCTTTCTACACCTAGATGGCAGTCAAGATTAAGCCACTAAAAGTACATTGATAAATAAGGGATCATACTGTAAAAGTATTAAAGAGGAAAATAGTTGTGGTTCAATGTTACATTGAGACTGTAAACGACTGATAATATCATATTACAACTTATTTGCATTAATATGTTTTTATACCACATTATTCTGCTTTCTCTGATTTGAAAATATGATTTGATATTTTCCACTTCTATCAACAGTTTGCCAGGGCTCCCAGTTGGGAATATCAATTTAGACATGTCTATTCTCCCTCTGTAGTTTACATTTGACAACATATTTAATAAATATTTATAAAGCTGAATTATATGAATAAAATAAAAACAATATATCGATATATTTTAAATTCTAAATATTTTAAAGAAATTATGAAGTTTATTGTCACCGGAAACAATGTTTTCTAAGAGTTATCTGTAATCTGACGATGTAGATCATTAAAACAAAAATAAAACATTTATCAATTTTCCATAAAACAAAAAATGATTCTGAGATTTATTTGCAAATAATTCTTATATGTTTGAAATGATAATATATTCATATATAACAATGAATTTTGAAATAAAATTTTCGCAAACAATTTTTCTTTATTATAAGTCTAACTGTACAAGAGTAACAAATAAATCTAAAAGATTTACAACTGATGTTTCAAAGCTAAATTGTATAAATTATTTTTCAATTATTATAGCAAATCAAAAAGTTGTTTTCGTCCGCCGTGCCGTGACCGCTGTCTCTAGTATAATAATAATCTGGATAGTATGATTCTTTGGAAAATTTTGAGTCTTTCAGAAAATCAGGAATATCTTGCATAAACTTACTATTTTTATCAACTGTTTTTAATCTAATATCTTCATTAATCTAAAAAACATAAAAGACATTTTAAATTATCATTTTAAAAAATAAGAAATTTCAAAACTCATTTAAAATTAAAGTATCAGTTTGATAGCCAAACTTTTAATTAGTTAATTAAATAACTAAAAATAACAAAATTTATTTTAAGCAATAATTTTTAATTTGCTTTGTCTCAATAAATTATGTAAATGGGAAAATAATTATATTGTTTTAAATATTGTTTTAAATCAAATAAAATATTAAAATAAATTCTTAAATACTAAAAACACTAAAAATAAAATATTAAAATAAATACTAACAAATAAAAAGTTGTTGATTATATTAAATTCTTAATTATATTAACTTGTGCCTGATTTACATTTCAATAGTTAACGTTTAAAACAAAATTAGATTTATTTAAAAACTAAATCAAAAACCTGTTTTTAACAAGTTACAATTTTGCAAAAGTAAACGAGCAAAATGATGTTAAAATGTTTATTTTTTTTAACCTATGTTCATTGTAATCTTTGAAAAATAAAACGTATGCTAATTTTTCACTCTAATTAAAAAGGGAAATTCCTAAAATTAATATTTTCACAAGAAAAATAATATCAATTATAGCATAATATATTGATATCTCGAGCGAAAACACTTTATTCTACAAACATTCTAAATTTTAATATCACATATTTTACTTAAAAATAGCTGGTAATTTATTATAAATATTATGTAATTTATTAAATTAGCTAAATAAGATATTATAAATTAATATGTCATATAATTTATACAATTTATATTTAAATTTATAAGTAAACTTCTTGGTCACATCCTTAATAAAAACCAATTAGAGAAATTCAGAAAAAATAAAGAGTATAAAAATGGAAAATAAGTACATATTTGATAAAGATGTGTCATACAATAGTAAAGGACTGAGATCTCGACAAATTGAAATTTTAAAAAAGTATTTAAAAACTAATTAAATAAAATTTAAAATTTAATCTTACAAAAGTTAAATTTGATCATTTTGTTTGCTACTTTTAAATACTTGTTTTACTCTTTATTTTCAAGATTTATAAGACTTTCATTTATTAGTATGGCCTTGAAATTTAATAGAGTATTGTTTTAATATCATAATGTAAATTTCATTAATTACAACATATTTAAAAATTTTAATTAATCTTGACTTTATAATTATTGATTGTTAATTAATTTTTCAAATAATATCGATAACACTCAAAGTTAAAGTTAACACAGTTAAGTGAAATTGAACACTATTAAAGATCTAGGTCACACTAATAAAGATGTAAAATAATGTGTTTTCAAACTAAATTATTTAATTTTAAATGATATATAGAAAATTAAGAAAATGTAAATCAATGTTAGAGAAAACACTTATTTTGTACAAATTTAAAAAAATCCTTTAATCGTCACCAAGGAATAAAAAATGAAAATTAAAAGCTTTATTGATTTTACTATAGTCTTTTGATCCAAAAGCATATATATTTATTCGTTCAGTTTCTGATATTTTTTTATTATAAAAAAATGTATATTACAAGCAGGGATGGAAACCAGTTTTCAAAACCGGTTAACCGTTAATTTTCTAAATATTTCACTAACTGTAACCGAAACTGAAATAAATATTCATAAATAAACCGGTTAAAAAATCATTCACTTTATCATAATTTCAGAATGTGTCCTTGTGAATGTCCGTAAAACTAAACTTGTATTACGCTAACAAAATAATCTTAATAAACCGGTTTAACAGAGGAATATAAAACCGCCTAAATTTTAACCAAAATTAATTTCGGTTTCCTTTCTTGTTTACAAGAAATATATATTAGAAGTTTATATCTAATATTATTTATTCTGCATAACATGAATACAACCGTTTCTTTTAAATAGCATTAATACGAAAAGAATTCTGTACTTATTATCAGTTTTTCCAGTATTTATATTTTCAATTCCAACAAGAACAAAAAATATCCTCATATTATATATTAAGTCCAATTAACATATAAACACTTTATTATAACTTTATTATTATTTAAATAGGTTTTATTGTGTTTTAATTAATATAATTAATTAAAATCTTAAACGATCTGATATATCTTAATTTTACAACATATTTTTTTCTTAAATTCAAAGGAAAAAATAAAATATTTTATAGTAATAAAAAATCTATTTCAATAAAATAATTAAAATGAATATTAAAGAAATTGAAAGATTGAAGAAATTAAAAGTATCACTTACAAACAAAATTATATTCTGCCAATTAAAAAGTAAAATTAAAATAAATATGAACATATTATAATTGGATCATTTTCACTAATGTGGGAAAATGACAGATTTTTGGTTTTTTTTAAGATTTAGAATTTTGTCTGTGGCCTCAGAATAAAATATTATTTAGAACTGTGAATTTGTTGAATGTGTTTGTTACAACAGTTTTGCAAATGTGCGACGGAAAAGGTTTTAATATTTTAATAATTGATAATAATTTAAAACTCTACAAAACAGTTTGAAAAACAGTTTATAAAGCAAGTTTGCTCAATTGACATAAATTATGTTTTGAGCAGTCAAAGCAGTCATATTAATAATGATTGTCTAAAATTAATGTGTGTAAATAAATATTAGCAAATTAGAATAATTAAGGTTAGCTAAGATATTTTTGGACAATTAGAGTATTAGAATTAGAATATTATTAAATAGTATGTCAAAGGCCAAGAAAAGTTAGAAATCATTGCTACAAAGCAATTATTTTATTTTTAGTTAAAATGAAAATCGATTATTAACGAAAAGGTTAAATAGTTTTTGTATTTAACTTTTTGTTTATAACATTTGGAAAACTCCATAAAACTATAATTTATCAAAAATTGTTAAATTTAATAAAATGTTAAAATAAATGAAAATGAAAATAACTGTAATTTTGACTTACAATAACGTCACATTTTTTTTATCAATAATATTTTTAGTAATTAGAATATAGAACTTAACATTTATACATTTAAACAAATACTTAAAAAAACAAACACTTTAAAAATAATAAAAGTCCTCTTCAAAATTTAAAAATAAAATACACTTTTCACTATAAATAGAAAGATTTTGGAAATTATTTAGAAACTGTTTATACAAAAGAATAGCAATTTCATAGTATAAGTCAAATTGAGTTTACTTGAAATAAAACATTTTGATTTTTATGATTTTGTTTTTTATGATATTTGTAATAATTTTAATGATATTTGTAATAATTTTACTAAAAAATCTTCAAAACAGTTTATTGAAAATGGCCCAATCAAAAGCTTGGATACATTTGAATATAGAAAAACTCCCTCATTGATGAAGCTTTGATTTTACTACAAGAGATAAAAATTGAGATTTATTTATAATTTAAAGAATTTAAACAACAACAATTTGTCACAAAAACTATTTAAAAATATTCGAAACATACTTGCAAAACTCATTCTCAATAACTATTAAAAGCTTTTAGAAAATTGTAAATGTGACATATCTAACATACCTTACACCTTTTTATTATACATGCATTATTGCACTTATTAATATTTTTCCATTCACCCAGTTGGTAATGTTCAAGAACTTGAAAACTATTACATATAAATTGATAAGCGAGATCAAAACAAAATTCAGCCCATTAATAAACATATTGCAAACTTTGTAAGAGTTAGAGATAATTTTATAATAAAAACCCTACAACTACTTTAGATTTCTCTTATAATCCGCAAACCCTAAATATACAAAAACATATACTAATTTCGACTCATACTCTTTACATGTACTATAAATGCTATTTACATAACTATTCAATTAACATTTATCAATCAAGTTGCACTTAGATATTCAGATATAATAATAATAATAATAATAATAATAATAATAATAATAATAATAATAATAATAATAATAATAATAATAATAATAATAATAATAATAATAATAATAATAATAATAATAATAATAATAATAATAATAATAATAATAATAATAATAATAATAATAATAATAATAATAATAATAATAATAATAATAATAATAATACTAATAATTATACTAATAATAATAATAATACTAATAACAATACTAATAACAATAATAATTTTTCACCTTAGGAAAATGTTGTATAAAAAAGTTTCCCTGCAACTGCAATATTTGCAGTACTTTGATTTAAGTGGAAGCGTTTGACTGATTTCAGATATTTTCCCCATACTCATAATCCCACAAATATTTTTCACAGCAATCTAGCTTAATATGGAAATATCTGCGGATTAATAAATTTATTTACTTTACAATATATCGAATATCAATGGCCTTAGATTTGAAGATGGAAAGTGATTTAGAATTGAAAAGCACTCGAACATCTATTATGATTTCTTCAGTTATAATCCAATTGAAATTGCTCATGTGAAGAATTGAACGCAAATTTTGATCGTTATGTCACAAAAATAATAGTGAAATAAAATCAATATAGAAAATTATTATTGAATATTGATAACTAAACATTTACTTTTAAATCAATAAAATTATATTAAAATTTGTTTTTATTATATTATTACTTTTTACCGTATTATTAATATTATAATTTCTATTTTTGTTTTAATGCAAGCTTTTTATTATAATCGTGTTTGTCAAAGCTATAAATTTGACATTTATGCATTGAATTCGATTTATTGTTTTATGAGAATTTTAATAATGACATTGGAAAATAAAATAACTTTACATAAGAGTGATTTGAAAATGTTAAAAATATTTTTATTAATTTTAAAACTCAATTTGATGGTAATATAATTATGGTTTCTTTAATTTGCTTGAATACTGAGGATAGCCGAAGGTTTATAAATTGAAATAAATTTTAGTAAATGCAACTTTTGTGCCTCAAAAAAAAAATAAAAAAATTCACTTAAAACATCTGATAAAGATTTTTAGAAAATATTTAAAAATCTATTTTAGAAATTTCGAATTTTATCCTAAACTATATCTTAATCCAGCTTGTGTCTAAGACTAAATTTTATGACTGTTGTCACTGAAAATTCAAATTAAAATAAAAAAATAGCTAATTAAATGTGAATCTAATTAATTTTTCTGTTGATTTCTGACATTTGTGTTAGCTATAAAAAAACTTTTTGGTCCAAAAATTAGTTGAGGTAGCTCTTGTCGAATAATAATAATAATAATAATAATAATAATAATAATAATAATAATAATAATAATAACAACAATAATAATAATAATAATAATAATAATAATAATAATAATAATAATAATAATAATAATAATAATAACAATAGTAATAATAATAATAATAATAATAATAATAATAATAATAATAATAATAATAATAATAATAATAATAATAATAACAATAGTAATAATAATAATAATAATAATAATAATAATAATAATAATAATAATAATAATAATAATAATAATAATAATAATAATAATAATAATAATAATAATAATAATAATAATAATAATAATAATAATAATAATAATAATAATAATAATAATAATAATAACAATAATAATAATACATATGAAAAACGATTAGATAATGCAGTAAATAATTTCCATGTCAATTCTTTTTAAAAAAATATATAATAATTACATCCTACTTCATGAATCGGAGGTTGGTACGAGCCAAACAATTGAGTCCTGTCAAAATAAGATTTATTCAAATGATTATCCGTAGAGGTCCGCGCTGGATATTGACTTGGAGTTGTCGACGATGAGATGGTATTTAATGGAGAGTATCGTGAGCTTGTAAATGTCTGCAATAATACAGTGAAAACCCATTTATTCATACTCAGATAAATAAATATTAAAATTATTGTCATGGCGACGTGCAAATTCGACGAGGTGTTGATAGCCTTGTTATAAATGTTTGTTTATATTAATGATTGATTGTTTAGGAGGACTTTCCTAATTCTGGGTAATTGCCCCTGTTCCATTTGTTGTTGTTAATATGTGCTAGTATTATTTGAATGGGTTGTTTGTTTTTTCGTTTTCATTTTTATGCCAATATTTTCATTTGTTTTTTTCTTAGTTTTATTGACGAAAAATAATATGCGTATTGAATAAATTATTTGTTTATAGAATTTTTTTTTTCGTGTGGCTTTGATTGATTTAAAATTTGAATAGATGTACGGAAGAAAATAAAAATATCGGGGAAAAAATCTCCTTTATCTTATTATTGTTGGCGTTTTAATTATAATAGCGAGGGCTTTATTCGTTTTTGTTATATTTAAAAATTTTATTTTAAAAATAAATTGATTCTTTTTACAATTTTAATCACAAACTGATTTTCTGAAATTTTAACTTGTTTTTTTATATATTTATAATATTTTGATCAAATTTGATAATAAAATATAAAATACAATTAAATACACTACAAAGATCTAAATGTTTGTAAAAGTTTAAATTCTAACGTTTATTTTGAATTTTTAAAAATAAAATTTATCGTTTTATACGAATATATTTTAAAAAAAATAATAAATTCGTTTGTTTAAATAAGCAGTTTAAAATCAATTTCAATTCTACATGATGATGACAGTGAAACTATCGAAATATTGTGTAACATAAGTTATTTGCAAGTGGCGTTTTCTAATAAATAATAAAATAATTTTTAAATTGTTTAACAATAATTTCAGTAATTTAAAAATAATATAAAACAATATAAAAATAATATAATTTATAAAAAAACATTTTTAATCAAAATAACCAAAGATTTATCAGTTGTCATCTGTTGAAAAAGATGGAAATTTCATACAAATTTAGAATCAGATTTTAAGTTGTAATGATATTGAAATAATTATAAGGTAAATGTAAAATTATATAAAATACAAGGTCTTTATTACTAGTTTTAATTACCGAAAATTTATGACTAAAATTTTATAAAACCACTGCCGAAAATTTGTGGTTATATTGTTTTTATTTTTCTATTGTCGTTCAATGGCAAGCAATATAATAACTTTAGATCAACTACAAACAAAATAAAATCAAATAAATTATTTTAAAGACAATATTTTGTTTTTTAATAATAAATAGGTTTTCCAATTTATTAAAATTGTTTTCTTATTAGAAACTTAATTTTTTAACGCAATATATTTTTTGTTTTATTAGATGGGATGTTTAAATTTAATGATAGCCTTTGTTTTCGTGTAGTTAAGAGCTTAGAGTATATTGAAATGATGAAGTATGTCAAAAATAAATGAGAGTTTTTTAAAAGATGATTGAATTTATGCTTAAACTGCAAAGTTAATTTGTTTCTTAAACAACAAAGATTGCTTAAGTCTCTACCTTATGATGAAGCGTTTGGCAAGAAATAACTTACATAACAAAATCGAAACGACAAAACAATAAAAGAGAATTTTAAGTGCAATAAAAATCTTCCGGAAACAAACCAATTACAATTAAGAAAAAGACTATTCAATACTATTCATGGTTTTTACTATTAAACATTTAATTAACTTTTTTTCAATTATTCAACATGTATAAATTGTTATTTTCATTTATTTGAAATGTAAATTCTGTCTTTTTATTCATGTGAGTTGAGAGACAAAAGTTCCTTGCTTGTCTATACCATTATAAGGACCTACATTTTATTGCATAAATGTCTCTATAATAATAGTGACAATTCACAAAAATATATTTTTCAAAATGAAAATCTCAAATTTAATAAAGAAACCCAAAACAGATATTTAAAATTATTTTCTAACGATGTAATTAATAAAATTATGAGAATAATAAAATAAAAATATAACTAATTTAATAAAATTTATAAAAAATATTCTAAATGAAACATTCGGATTATTTCGCTTCACTTATTTATATGAATAATTGAAACTAGTAAAAGTAATTAAAAAAAATTTTAGATTTTGATTTATGACTTTATAATGTTTAGATATCTAAGAGATTATATGAATTATGGAAAAAAACAAATACAATTAATTTATTTATCTTAATCTCTTTCATATTTAAAGTCAACTTAAATAGATTCAAAAAGGTGATTTTAAATTAAAATACTGCTTTAGTTCGAATATGAAGCTTGTCCACGGAAACCTGATTTAAAACAAAACCTTTCGATTTTTGAACATGTTTGTGCATGATCAGTTGCATGATAATAACTATACAATAAAACAGAATATTATTATTTTTTAGGATGACTAAATATTTTAATTGAAATAGCTTATATATTTTCTCACATTTTCTTGCAAAATGTCCAAAAGAGTAAATAAAGCAAAAACCTGTGCACAACATATATAATACTAATTAATTTATTGAAAAAAAATTTAATGAAATTTGAATGGATATAAATTAACGTTTCTTTTCAGATGACAGCCGATTCGCAACATTAATCCGTACTTAACTTTATTTTTATTTTTCGAACTGCAAATTATGTCATTTCATAGTAAAATTAAAAATTAAAAATTTGTCCCATGAAACATTTTCATCAACATTTGAAATTAGAGATGTCATTTTCTCTATTCTGTCATTTCTTATTGTTTTATCATTCGTAAGGTAATATTCTTCGGTAATTTTAAAGATATTTAAAGACAACCAAAAATATATTATTATAAATTTTATTTGATTATTTATAATTTTTTTACTGTATAAATATTCAAAAAATCATAACTGGAAATTTAAGAAATAAAGAAATATTTAATCAAATTACTAATTAAACAGAAAATTTTGTAAATTTTTTAAAAATGTAAAATAATGCAAATTAGAGACTCTAGATAGAACTATTTCTTTACTATTTACCATCGCAGACGACAAATAAAAAATGGGATTAAAATAAGTCAGATTATTAATTAAAAAAAATGAAACTTTGAAATTAAAAAAGGAATTTATAAAATTTATTTTAATAATTTTCATAAGATTTTATACATCATGACTCTGGACAGATTGTAAAATTTAAAAATAATATAATATTATTAAAAAATTTATTAAAAAGCCAAATGTTCTTTTTTTTATCAATCTAAAATAATCCTAAACTATTCTCAAGATTCAATAAAATAGTAATTAAAATGTTTTCCAAAACAAATTTTACAGATTTCTTTAGTTAAATAATTACTGAAATAATTACTTACATATTGAAAAATCTAATATTTTTAATAATTATAAAATTCAGTTATGAAACAGTTTGATGTATTGAGACAATTTATCAAATAACACACTACACTCTATGCACATATAAAAAGTTGAGAACGTTTATAACACTTTTCCTAGGTCAGTGGTGCACTTGTGGTATTATACAACGTAGGATATTTGGCTTGCAAATTTTCTTTTTTATTTTTGACTTGAAAACTTTCCACCCATAATGTTTTTTTATTGCAAGTTAAATAATTTTAAAGTTTTGGTTTAAATGAAATTATATATTTTTAAATATTTTGTTCTTTAGTACTATTTTATTTTGTTTTTATAAATTTTTTAAAAATTGCTTAAAATTGACTACCGTCAAAAAACCTAAAAATAAATCCTAGTTAAAAAAGCGTAAAAATAAATTATCTATAAAAATCCATGAATTTGTACCATCTTTAAAAAACACTAGACTCTTGCACTATTATGAGGTATTTTAACTTAAACATTGCATTTTGTTTAAATGCAGTAATTTATTTTAAGTAGTTTATTTTAATGATACCATTTATTTCTTAGTTTTATGCTAATATAGCTATGGCTAAAACTCAATATCTTGTTCTTGCCCATGAACATTTGAACGCTCATCTAAGTTTTCACTTGGATCCAAACGATATTCATTATTGGCAATATTGGGCAATATTGGTTAAATTTTATCTAAAACATTACTGACAATTTGATAGTAAATCTGTTATTCTTTGTATTTTATATAAATTTCTTTATTAATTTTACTTACAAATTTAATTGTGCTTATTAGAAGAAGATTTAACTTTATTCATAAGTCGTTTTCAAACTATATATTATTTAAACAAAAACAATTTTCCAATTTGATATGCGTGGCGAATTCTCCTAAATAAAAATAATTATACAATTTCAAAATACCACAAACATACGAATATATAATAATATTTTTAAATACATCTTACAGAGCTCATATTGAAACAGTAAACCGACTGCCTAAACATATTTTTAGGAATTTAAAAGATGTTTAGTTTGAAAAACTTATAAACGGAATAGAAAATATTAATATAAGATCTTTTTAAAAATTATTAAAAGCCTTATGAAAAAAATATTAAAAACAATAAAATATTAACGAATATGAACTTTTATTCGTAAGTTTAATTTGAATGAAAATGCTGTGAATTATCTTTAAAGGTTTTGTTTAAAAAAATAACAATAAGAAAGCCGAATAGATTTTGATCCTAGATTTATATTTAATAAAATGTTGTTAAAACATAAGTTGAGTTAAAATACGATAACCACTGATTGATATAATCAGAGCGGTCTTATCCATTGTAAAAACTCTGATTAAAACAAGAGCATTAGCAAAATATGGGCGTCTGAGAATATAACAAGTAAATCAAATTTTGTTTAAATTAATTTCTATAAAAAATCTTATGTTCTTATTGTTACAGTGAATTGTTGTTACAGTACATTTTATTTTATTTATGTTTCTTATTTTGTTTTTATTACGTTTTCATTTTTTTTGCATTTTATATTATTTTTTATTATATATATGAAAAATATTTTTATTTTTGCTTATACATTTTTTTGTTTTTTAAATTGAGTACAATTTTAAGCCATCTTATAATTCTTCTCAAAGAAGCTGTAAATTTCATTAGATTACATATAAAGTTACATAGAACCGGACACAATAAATATTCACAGAACGGAATGAAATAACTTTAACAATAGGATGGAAAAAGTTAATTAGTGTTATTAACCAAATAATCTTTAAAAATATATCTCAATTTATATGGGACATAAAATTAAATCAAATAATTTATTAAAAAATAATCATTAAAAAATAAAATAACAAATAGAAAGATGATTGTTTTATTGATTATTTCCTGTTATTAGGGTTCCATTTATTTATCACAAAAATCACAGATTTAGAATTAATTTTCATTTTTTTTGCGAGAAAGAAAATTACAGAAGGAAACAGATCAACACTGCTAAAAGGGTTCTGATTTTAATTTATGTCCATTTCAATAATTGTTCACGTTGATAATCTACGGAAATCAATTTATATTTATGCTAATAATTGTTTTAATGAATCTAAAAATAAATGAAGCCTTGATATCCCAGACACTGTGATTTTTAATTGTCATCATTATATATTTGTTTAAATTTAATTATGATTTATTACATTCTACTATACATGGAAATAAATTCAAATTTATGTAGTCTATTAAATCCAAGACATTTAGTTATTATTTCAATCATGTGCATTATTTATTTAGTGTACTTTAATATCCGCGCGCTCTATATCGCGCCGTTAATTACAGCACACTTAAAACCAAGCACGTTAAAACTGCGAGATGTTAATAATAGCGTCAATCATAAACTCGCGCCGTAGTGATGTATTATTATTATTAGATTATGTATTGCATATAATTTAAATTTACAAGTTTAGGTGTTATTTTCTTTATTTGTGTACATAAATATTACCGTTTGGGTGGATTAAATAAACAATAATTGAATTTTTAATTAATATAATTCTAATTTTGCGGTTTTGTGTTTGCGCGAATATAAATGTATTAAATGTATTCCATTTATTTATAAAGATTTATATGAATTGGATAGATGTGGTAAAAAAAGTTTTTTTATAATCCAAACTGGCAGTGGAAGGTTCATATTCTAGAGTTCATTAACAAATTACATGTGAGATCAAGATTCTTACATGATACAGATGAGAACTGAATAAACCTTTCACATAAAAAGGACAAAAATAATGGGTAAATGGTATTTTAACAGTTATATTTTTCA
Organism: Schmidtea mediterranea; assembly: GCA_022537955.1. Classification (NCBI taxonomy): domain Eukaryota; kingdom Metazoa; phylum Platyhelminthes; order Tricladida; family Dugesiidae; genus Schmidtea; species Schmidtea mediterranea. The sequence continues at coordinate 197,916,121 of CM039680.1, read as the reverse complement.
TTTTCCAATGTTATTTTTCAATTTTTAATTTAAATAACATTTTAATTTAAATTATATGTCGTATTTATTATGAATTTCCTATTATTTATGTTATATTTTTAAAAAAGGTAAAATTAAAAAAAAAATTTAATTTAAACACGGATTTTTAAATTTTCTCTAAATTGTTTACATACAAATATAATCCTGTTCCGTGACTTCGATCAAGGTTTTTATTACTTTTTAAATACGTAAAAGTAATTAGCATATAATTATTATTTCACTTACAAATTACGCTTTTCAATGGTTTTCTTTTACATTACCCATAATTTCCGGTAATCGATCATTATTTTCCAAAATTTTAAAATAAGTCAAAAATTGAAATATTATAGTTTTGTGTATAATATATAGTAAACATATAAGTTTATATTTATTTTTCTCATAAAAAATATTTTTCTGCTCCTCTATGGTATTTTGGTTTATTTCAGTGCTATGTTTAGGTCGGTGCCTACTATTTTCGTCATTAATTGAAGCAGATGTATAACTTTCTATATATTATTACATGTTTCCTATAGTTGAACTTAATTTGTGTAGTGTAAGCTCAAAACTAATATGTCATTATTATTTTTCAAAATTTCTGTTTTTATATGTCAAAAGTAAAATGCAAAAGTAAATTTAAAGAACTAAAGGCATTTATATTAAAAATAAATTTCAGAATATATCTATAAAATAGACAGTCAGATTTTAAAAACATTTTTACACAGAGTATTGCGATTTTAAATTTTTTGTTAGTATTATCAAAAGCGATACTAAAAATATTATATTATTTAACAAAATATGATTCGATTTTATTTTGTCAAAAGATTTTTTTTTTGAATTAAATTATGACAATAAAAATCAGATGTAAGAAACAAATGTAAACCTTAAGAAAGAATGAAATAAATGTAATTACTTTATATTACCCAATTACAAAGAAAATATTAAATGAAAAAAGGAGTTATTATCCTTAAATGTCTAGGAAATTTGGCAATGATTTAAATGCCTAAAGACAACCTTCTGTTTGTAATTTTTTATTTTTTATTTATCCTTTTTTAATTTTCTTTTTAAAATTTTGAGAATAGCATTAGAATAAATAAAGAATTATAAATAATTTAATGAAATAATGTAAAAATATATTTGTAGCATTTTAAACAACAATTTCATTGTGTGTTTATACAATAAATTGTTAGTATTGTTTATAAAAAATAATAAATTAAAATAAAAGCCTTTGTCAAATGAAATTACTATATTTCGTTCCATTCTTTCAATAAAACCTTTGCCGAGTTTTCATTTATTATATTTCTATAAATATATAAATAATTATATATATATATATATATATATATATATATATATATATATATATAATTATTTTTCCTATCAAAAATTGATAATTTTCTGTCAAATTAATAAGATTGTAATTAAACTGATGAAACGAATCTAAAAGAAAATTTACAAAGAAAATAATGATATTAAAATAAAAGAGATTGTCACTTAAAATCATTCATTTATATTTTATTAATTAAAAAAATCTCATATTTTTATCTGAAATGACATAATTTTTAAATTTTGCGGTTAGTTATAACAAAACCAAATATTAATTTATGCAATTGCTTTGGAAAAACTACCGTAAAATGGGAAATAAGCACCGTATTGAAACTTATGAAAACTTTTATTCCCAATAAGATATAATGCAATACTTAAGTAACAAATAATTATAAAATTGTGATCCATCTAAAATAGGGATTTTAATTTTAATTTTTTTTCATTGCATGATAACCATATGCAATTACTTTTTCATTGTCATTTTCAATTTTTACTGCTCCCATCCGATCGAAAATTTATTCCGAGATTTGACGAATTAATTGGAAATAATCAAAATATAATTTGATTATTCCAAAAGAAATTGTAAAAAATAAAAAAAAAATTTCTTTATGTTTTCAGAAAGCGTTAAAAATTTCAACATGGAAAAGCCAAGATGAGCCACAAAAAATAAGAAATGAGCCGTCTGCATTTCATGAGCCACCAGTTGCACATGTTTGATCTAAACGATATTATTATTTTATATAGAAAATTCAAGTGGCCTTGAAACTTAGCATTTGTTAAACAATTGTTTATTGGCTTCACATATTCAACTTAGCTTTTAGATATTAGGTGATATATATATGTCTTAGAATTTCAGTTCGAGTCAGCTACACCAGTGTATGTGACTTTCAAATAATTTAGAAAACGACAATTTTGATTTTTAATTATAGTATGAAACTTGTTTTAAAATTCATAAATGACTTTTACAGGGTTATACAAGGAAATATAAGTTTTAAGGGAAGAGTACACACATAAAAGGTTGTAAGTACTAATTGGGAAACGTATATGTGATTATTATATTCGTTGGATTAAAGACCTGCAAGTTTTTTTAATTTGCAACTTATTGGTAAAACTGTTTATACTCTACAAACACGAATGTCAAAGTCACTCTTAAACTAGCGAACATTGAAGTTAAAATCTCATTTCAGACATATGCTAAGTTTCATTGAAGGTTCATAGGTTCTTTCTGCTAAATCTAAATAACACTTTAAATTTAATAAAAGAAAAATATAATGTTATTAAAAACTTTTCTCGATGTAATTCTTAATATTTTACCAAATGATTTGGTTTGTATGAGACGAGAAGCAATTTATTTAAGTAAAATGAAAAGAATTCGACATGAAAAAATAATAATCAATTATCAAAACCACTGAAAAAAAGTGCAAGAGAGGATAAATGTTACAAGATGGTTTTCAGTATTCTTTGTAATAACTTCTCCCGAAATCTCTTTCATCACAGAAGCCTTCCTTTCGTATTCAACTCATATAGTATAATATTTTAATAATATTCTTAATAATATTCTAATGAAATTGATTTAAAATATAAAATATTTTTTAATAATCCTACTGGAATAAGCAGATTAAGATTGGTCAACAAACACTAAAAAAGCTATGCTGTTTATTTGAGTTAATTTCAACAGGAAAATATTGACATTAATATAAAATGGAAAATTTAAAAAAAATTTAATTTTGTTACTTTTATAAAATTTAATTTTATTGTTTGTCCAAACTTAAAACCCAATAATTCAAAATATTAATTAAATAAATATTGCTATGAAATTTACAAAACAAAATATAATTTTAAAAATAATGACTTGCTAAAATTGGACATAATATATACATTGTTTGATAGGAAAAAGTCAATTTTCAGATAATATTGAAATGATAATAATATTTTGTCAATTTAAAATGAAAATTATGGTATTACAGTAGAAGTTGCATATTAACAAGTCGGAAATGCCAAAATAAACTTGCAATTAGATCAAGTTACAGTTTGAGGTTTGCATTTTCAAAGTATCAAATAATTGATTTATAATAATTTTTTTAACCGTCATTAGTGTTTATAACATTTAATGTTTTTATGTTTTTAACCCAACAAATAGTGGTATTAATAATAAATTATCAAAAAAATTTTAAATTGTATTAGGTGGTTATTTGTCTGATGCTTCGTAAACACTTAATATTAGGAAATTGTTAACATACGATTTCATTAATTTACTTTTGTAACATTTAAAATTTATTGCAACAAACTGATTTTTGATACATTATTTTTAGTAAAGAAACAAAAACAATTCAACATTTAAAATATAAAAAAAATATTTACCTTATCTGCCATACTTAGCTTTGGACTCATGATTTGATCCGGTAATTTCGTGTGTTGATAAATCTATTAATAGAACATCCATAAAATTAGATTTATATATATATATATAAATATGTATATTAAAGTGCCAAAATGTGCCGAATTATATGAAACTGTCCTGGATTTGAGATGTTTGTCCCTAACTGAAAACTGTCCTAGTAAGTGCCTCGTATTAGATATGAACGCTTTTAATATTTTCTCAATTAAGACTTATTAAATCTTATTAAATCCAAAAAAGATTTAAAAAAGCTTTATTTATCTAGTCATTAAAATTTTATTTAGTATTTGTGTTAATTTCTGTCCATAAGATTCCCGAGAAATTTTCTACGCCCCTAAATATCTTCAGGATCCGACTTCTTACCTTCTATCTCCGTAAACGCAGAATACTTGTCCATAATATCTAAATACTGCATCTGATCCGCACTTTCTCATACATTCATTATAAAATCCATATATTTGAGTGATTTGATGACTTTTATGATTATCTCTGATTAAACTACTCTATCTGGATATCTAACTTTGTAGGTAAGTAACAATAAAAGTATTTTAACGGAAAATCTTCACAATTCTTGAAAAGAGTTACTAGAGATTCGACGATTTGAACATTACTTTCTTCCATTGAAATTTATTTAACTTTCAAACATAGAACTTTAACCTCCATTTATTTTGTTTAAAGAATCTGACTAATTAAACTAAAATTCTTCAATTTCGAATGATTTTTAGTTATTAAAGAAAAATAATAAAACATTTCTACAGGGTTTAAATGATTTAATAAAGTCGAAAAAGAAATAAATTCATAAAATAGAAAATAAAAGTAAAATGAAATGTTAATTAATTTTTAAATATTTACTCGTAGAAACAAATGGATACATCTCCAATTTCCATCAAGGGATGTTAACGATTTAAACAAAAATTTTAAAATAATTTTTCTTAAACATTTATCATCAATTATATATTTAATATTGAAATATGGTCTTTTAAAATGGTGAAATATATATATGATAAAATTGTTATAAGTAATAGAATAGGTTACATGAGAAGTTGCAAATAATAAAGGATTTATGACATAAGATCCGTATACATTGATGATAGCTATCACAAAATGGCGATTTAAAAATTGCGATTAGTTAAAAAAGCAATCATGAAAACGGCGAATTTTATTTAAAAATTTTAAGTAATATTTAAACAAAAATATAAGAGCAAATAATCTTCCGAAAACTATATGCCTATAGAATTCATAAAGTAATGTGAGTCGTGATTTGGTATTGTTTGATGCTTATAAATAAAGATCGAGGAAAAAATAAATAAAAATAAACATTGTACTGATTATAAAAAGTATAAAGTGTGAAAATATTCTGAATATGGCTTGTCACAGTCGTGCGCCAGATGCAGCAACAGACGAAAATAGGAAAACGACGGAAAAGATTAAAACTCATGCAAAGATAAAGATTATTGCAGTAGCGTTGTGAGATGTAAAAACAACCGCTGGTTGCAAGTTTCTAATTAAGTGAAGAAATAAAAAGATAATAAAAAAGAAATAAAATTTCCGCTTTTGAGATAAACAAATAAACAAAACGTAAATGTTTGAGAAAGCTTAAGTAGAGGTTAATAAACTAAAAGTAACAAAGAACGTATCTGAATTCGAAATAACAATTTTGTAATTTTCTTTATTAATAATACTAGCAGACAAAAATTAAGTTTTTGATTTCTATGTATAAAATGCTCATGTTGAATATATTGGCAAGCTGACTTCAAAAAGGATATCAAAATTTGTCTCTCAAATTCAAAGATTTCAGGAAATGTATAAAAATGTGATTTGGAAGTAAAATCAGCATAATGACTGAATGTCAAATGTGTGCAAATATTTTAGGATTCTTGTTAGATTTGGTATATCTCTGAATCACCGTACAATTAAAGCATCACAAAAATCAAATTGAGCAAGTTATCTTACTAAATAAAATTCCATCTTTAGTTGTTAGTAGTGTCAATGCTTTCTATATACTTTTCTCACTCTTCTCTGCTACCGAGAAATATTCCGTTATTTCAGCTTTTCTTGTTGGTATAGCTCTGATCCTGAATTACTTGTTGTTTGTTCCATAATTTCTGAAGCATTAGTTTATTTAACATTTATTTTATGTATTTCTAATAAGCGTTCGTGTTTTCCTTTGGTAGATCTATATTTTTAACATTTCCATTATTTCCAAATTTAACTTTCGTTCACTTTTTGTTTTTTTCAATTTTAATTTTATTCTATTCTTATCATGGGGGAGATGGCCAAATATAAATTTTAAATAATTTTATTCAAATAAACAAAATAGATTTTCTAAACAAAAATCTAATAGCAAAGATTGTTTCAAGTATTGAATATTTCAATATATTATAAAATAATGATAAAGTTCAATGAAATTAATTCAGAATTTATTAGATCTCGTTGGATACTATTGAATTGAGGTTTAAGTAAAACAAATCCAGTTTAGCGGAAACTCTCGCAAAATTTACGAAAACAACAAAAGGTAAATTATTCCCACTTTCAACTTTAACATCCGATAATTTTCTTAAATTATTCTTTAATTATATAATAATAATAATAATAATAATAATAAAAATAAAAATAAAAATAAAAATAACAATAATAATAATAATAATAATTATAATAATTATAATAATAATAATAATTATAATAATTATAATAATAATAATAATAATAATAATAATAATAAAAATAGTAATAATGATACTATAGTGATATTGCTGTAAGATTTAAAAAAATATTTTATAGAATAAAAATATGATTGCTGTTGAAAAACATTGCCTACGGTAAAATATAGGCCATCCTAATATATTTATATATATAAACTCCTGTCACTTACTCATTACCAAGTGATGTCAATGTCGACCCAGACTCCTTATCATTATAATCAAATCTAATCGGAAACTATATTGTTTGGAACTTTATTTTTTTATCTTGTTAAATTGTTCTTTCAATTTATATCAATCACATTATTTGACCAGCATTCTACAACTTGAAAAGGTCAATCAACCGTGAAGGACCAAAATTGTCGAAATTTCAAAGTTTAAAACAAAAATTCTCAAAATGAATAAATTTAATCGAAATTTTCGCTAAAATTTCGATTAGTTTACACTTTTTGAATGAAAGTTTATTTAGTTCCATGAAAAATAAATTTTTTCCCGAATCCGTCTAGTCAGAGTTAATTACAATTGAAATAGCTCAATTATTCAACTATTCGATTGAGTTGACAATCAAGATAGGACAAAAGTGGAAAGATAATTCCAATGCCGAAGTATTAAAAGAAATCACATAAATAACGTAATTAAAGCTGGTCTGATAATTTCATTACTAAATGTATTGTTGAACATCTATTTGGAAGATTTTTCAAAAAGGCCATAACTTTACAATTAAAGCAAGAAATAGTTGGATCCGGTAAGGTTTTAAAATAATTTTTTAGAAAAAATGGGAGGGAAATGAAGGAAAGTTTTTAAAGGATTAACAATAATATAACTTAAAAATTTTACAAACCAAATTGTTTCTAAGTCGATGGAGCATTTACTTTTTAGGATGCTATGTGAGTGTTCCTTTTTTGTGTTTTAATGTATGAGATTTATTTATTTTTATATCAATCATCAGATATTACGAAATACCAAAATAAATTTTATTAGCAAGTAGTAAGAGAAAATTTATATTTTTCATTAAATTTACATCATTTTAAACGTTTATAAACAATCTACATTATTAAGTCAAAAAAAGACAATTTCAGAGTTGAGAGGTTTGTCAAAAATTTAAATACTACCTACAGAAAATAATAGGATAATGAAAAGGTTAAATATAAATAGATTCTTATAAAAATAAATTTTTATTTTAGGCTTTAGATTAAATTTCCAAAACTTCTCATTTCTTTGGTTGCTATAATTACTAGTTTACTAACTTTAATTTGAATTAACGTTTTTGTTATTTACTGTCAATCTTTTTATTTTATAGCATTCACATAAATAATAACATGAAACATTGCAAGCAGACGTAAATCTAATAACAATAAAAAGTCAAAATAAAAATAATAAAAATAATTAAAAAATTTGTATAATTGTAAGATTTTATTTTTTATTTACGATTATCAAGAATAAAAATTAAAAAACGATAAATAATTTTAAACATATAGACATTTTAACATTTTTAGACATTTTTAACAACATAGACATTTAATTAAAAATATTACAATATGAACATATAAAATCAAATATTCTACATAAAAATACTAATGAAGTTCAGATAAACAGGTTTATGTACCTTAACCGTTTCGCTTAAATTGAGACAATACGCCCCGGAAACTTTCATCATAATATTACTGGGATATTTTCAAAGAAATTGTCATTGTTAGAGTTTTGCTTTAGTGTTTCATTATTCTAGAATATTAAAAAGCGCCACCTTTAAAAAAATAAGAATATTTTATATTTAGGTCAATATTAACAAGTTCCAAAATATAAATTAAACTTAGTCTTATCAGCCATAAGTTGGAGCGTAAGAGTTAATGATTAAAAATGGTCTATTATTATTATTATTATTATTATTATTATTATTATTATTATTATTATTATTATTATTATTATTATTATTATTATTATTATTATTATTATTATTATTATTATTATTATTATTATTATTATTATTATTATTATTATTATTATTATTATTATTATTATTATTATTATTATTATTATTATTATTATTATTATTATTATTATTATTATTATTATTATTATCAGTAATAGTATTACTTGAAGATCATTAGGATCTGGGAATTCTTCATTATTATTTGAATACAGTTTTTGCAAAACGAGTTCATTTGGTGGAGCTCCAGAAGTAAAATTAGATTTCTCGACATCTAAAAAGTGAGATTCCATTTCCTCGGGTAGCAGCAAATGAGGATCATAAAGCCATTGATTTGATTTCGTAATCTTTTTAAAAGAATTTGATGATTCGTTTGAACAAACATTAAAATGAACTGAAGGTCTTGTACGAGCCCAAACAATTGCACCTACTAAGCCAACTGCCAGTACAATGCTAAACACAACAATCATAACAAGAATGACGACATTTTTGAAAAACGAATTTGAATTAACATTGAGAAGATCGTAATTTGCAGAATACTCACGGATTGTTAAATAAAAATGACTTTTCGTGCTTCTGACTATTGTAGATGAGCTGTCCTTCAATTCAATATTCACTCTATAAAGGCCGGCAATTGGACAACTGATAAACTGACCGTTTCTACAGCTCCACGTAGAGTATATCGCTCCAGATGTCTCATTAACTTGAAAGTATCTACTACCATTACAATCATCCATTATACGAAATCTAATTTTTCCATTTTCATCGAAATCAGAATCACGCGCTAATAAAGTTAAAATGAAAGAATTAAATTGGGTATTGACATAAATAAGTGATCGAGAGTTCATAACGTCTCCTTCAGATGGATATTCTAAAATTGGATCATTGTCATTGATATCTATGATGGAAATGGTAATCGTCTCCCACGATGTCAACTTTGGTCGACCATGATCAACCAGCTTTAACCTAAGGAATATCTGCGAAACCTTCTCCCTATCAATTAATGATTTAATGAATATTTTATTGTTATCAAGTTTCAAATAACTATAAAATAGTGCATTTTCTTGTACCTCATTCTCAATCGTTACTCTTGCATTTTCTCCATCATCTAAATCAAATACCTCAACGTTTCCAATTAACGTTCCTATCGGTTCGTTTTCTAACACCGTCAGTATTTTTGGAGATTTTAGTCTTGGAGGATTATCATTTATGTCCATGACCGTTATTGAGACTTTAACAGACGCTTCTAGGCCCCCTCCATCGGTTGCATAGACAAAAAATTCTAACATTTCCTTGACCTCCCTATCTAAACTGTTGTATAAGTAAATATAGCCCGTTGAAATGTTTATTACAAATTCTTTATTTCCAGCATCATCCAACCGATAGGTTATTTTCCCGAAATTCCCACTGTCGAGATCTGTCGCTGAACATTGAAAAAGAAACTCGTTGACTTTTGAATCCTCCGATATTTGGTATATGTGCTGAGCACGAGTGAATATGGGAAAGTTATCATTTTCATCAATGATGGCTATAAACAGAGATTTATATGTTGCCATTGGTGGAATCCCCGAATCAAAGCATTCAATATCTATTTGATGAATACTAGAGTTTTCGTAATCAAAAGTTCTTTCCATATAAATAGTCAAAGAGTTTTCCTGGGAACTATGTAACCTAAAGTTATCGTTGCTGTTTTTGTTGCATTTCACCTTGTTGTGAACCGAATCATCATCATGTACGTAAATACTCATAATCGGAGTGGCGATCCGTTTGTTTTCTGGAATGCTAACGTTTTTCAGAATTTCAATTCTTGGTGAATTGTCATTGATATCAGTGGAATGGATCTCGATTTTACAGCTTCCACTCAACTGTGGACTTCCTTCGTCGACTGCTTCAATTGTAAATTCTATTAACTGATCTGAATAGATTTCATAATCCAATTTCTGTAATAATTTTATTTCTCCCGTCAATTTATTCAAAGAAAATTTGTCATTTATCTCTTGAGGTGTTAAAGTGTCAAATCGGTAACTGATTTTTCCGTTTTCTCCTTCATCTAAATCTTTTGCTTGGACCTGCAAAATAGGAATTGTGTAAGTTGTATTTTCTTTGACAGTTTTTCGATAGAGAATGTCAGTGAAAATTGGTTTGTTATCGTTTCGATCAATTGTCGTAATAAAAAGACTCATTGTTTCAAATTGGCCACCCCTATCAAAAGCTGTCAATTGTAAATGAAATTTTCTTTCATTGACATTTTCAAAATTAAGAGCCGATAGAATCAACAGTTCTGGGTAGCCCTTTTCTATGGATAATTGGAAGAACTTTTTATGGTTTTCTGATAACGAATAGTTGTAGACTCCATTTATTGAACTGTCCAAATCATAGGCCGTAGGCAGACTCATTCGATAATTTTTTTGTTCTTCAAGCACATTGATGTTGAACTTGAATTGGTTGAATTTCGGCGGGTTATCGTTTTCATCGATGATTTCAAAGTTGATTTGGAAATTAACAGCCGGCTTTGTCGACTGATAGTTTAAAATAGCATTTGCCTGAAATTCACAAATGTCCTTCGAGCAACAACTGAGGGGGCCACAAATTTCCTCCCGATTATCCCGATCAATAAACTTTGTCGTGATAATGTCACCAGATTTAAAAAGTTTGAAAAACTCATGGAATTTCGTGAAAGTCGAAGTTCCGACAATAATGTGGTAATTTTCGTTAAACAGTTGATAATTGAGCATTTTGAAAATGTTGCCAACATTTGTCGATTTTGGCACATTGTCATTGAGTTTCATATTAATAGAGTGCTCCTCTGCTATCGCATCGGCCAGTGATATGCAAAAAATGACATGAAAAAGAACCATTTGTATTTCGGATTTGGTCTATAATATGAAATATATATATATATATATATATAGTAAATTTACTAAAAATCAATAATTAATAATAAATTATTTGTTTAAATTGGACTATAAATTACATTTTGTTTTATAACTGTTTTAGTTTTCTTTTAATAAAGTAAATTATTTAATGAAATTTTTATCGGAAATATGGCTTATTAACAATAATCTTAATGCAAAATGAATTTTATATTTTGTCTAATGAAATCAGGATTATCACTGATTAATACTGCTAAATTCCATCTGGGATCTGCTGATTTGAAAAAATTATCTATATAATATTTTATTCATTTAAACACTAGATGATATAATTCAAATAAAATAAACGGGCGATATTTTTCTTGGATTTAAAAACTAAAGATGTGTCGAGTTGCATTACTTGAACAACTTACATAAGAACATTGTATTCACACGTGAAACGAAGCGAAATGCATCAATTGAGTTTTTAGATTTATTAATTCATCGCAAATGTAAACATTTTAGGCGGAAATTTATCAAAAGCAATTTACATTGATTTATTTTACTTTGCCAGAAAGGTTTTGTGAGTTTTTGTAAGAGAAATATGGTGAAAGGCTTGTTTATCATAAAGAGTTGATAAATTAGTTGACAAAAATTAGTTGATAAACGGTTGGCAATTCGATTAAAAATCCCAAGGAATCTTTTATGAAAATATCTGATTGTTATTTGATTTGTGAGTGTAAATCGGATTGTGATGTATCAATAGTGATTGTAAGAATGATGAGCGTAAATTTGTGTAGGTATTTCTGTACTTGGTTGGTTAAATGTGAAGTATTATTGATAAGATCATTGGAATCAAAGATTAATGAATCAAATTCAACAAATGCGAATGTCTTAAAATTTTTTGATTAAATAAAATGAGGATAAGCGATAATGATGCTGTTTTTTTTTAATTTTATGTTTAATACTAATATAGATAAAGTTTAATTAAAAGATAACACCAATAAAAAACCTTCATCTTCAGGTACTCAAGACCAACTAAAAATATTATGAATTAACATTTAATTTAATTAAATTATTTTTTATTAATTTAATTTTTTAATAAATAAATATTTATAGAATATATTCAATTCACTTTTAATTATTTTAAAATTTTCACTTATATTCTAATTTTTAAAAAATTAATGTAATTTAAAATTTTCAATTATTTTAATAATATTAAAAAACAAACATGATTTAACATACGTAAACTATTTAAAAACATTCAAAACATTCGTAGTCACAGCACTCTGCACATTAATCTTTGGATCCAATGACTTTATCAGCAATGCTTCACATATCACGCGTTCCCAATAATTATTAAAACTTCTCAACAAAATTCTAAAATCAGACATTCCTATTTCACTTTTACACAATAGAGGCTGTAGATAAAGTTTATTTAAAAAAATAAAGTTTGTATGTTATCTCGAATGATTATAAAAATACTTTTCATATCAAAATTAAAATCTTTTATATAATTAAATTTATTTAAAGTAAAATAATAAACAATAAATATATGTTAGAATATTTAATACAATAATTTGTTCCAATATATAAATTAATTCCATAGTATTTTGATTGGTTTTTTACCTTAAAATAAACAAAAATAATTTTTACGTCTCTAACGTTTCATTTTCAACCGGTTACCACTTTTCTCCCGAAAAATATTGATTTTTACATTTTTGAATTATTAATTAGTTTCTAACAATTTTGTTTTTTTTCAGATTTATGTTAAACATTTTTGTGTAACCTCAATATATTATTACATATTATATTTTCTTATATATTATTTTTACTAATATTTTTCATATACTTTTGAAAGCAGTGCAGATAAACACCAATAATGTTATCATTATATAACTGAAACGAGTTTTAGATACATATTTAAAATGTTAGGAATATTTTTCCTTTACTAGTTTGCCATCATTAATTGTAATGGCACCCTAAATTTCCCTTAATGCTAAAATTCATTATTCATTCTATTTCAGATTTAAGATAAATTCAAATAAATTTGTTTTTAAAAAGCAACTCCAGCAATTCAGCTCGACAAATGAACAAAAATGCAAATTTTTAATTTTTTTACATTTAAACAAAATTTAGAATATTTGATGAAACTCAAAATTAAATTTGGACAATTCATATTTATATCTAAATAGAGAGAAATACATATATAAAAGAGAAATAAATATAAAATTAAAATAATATTTTATAAATTTCCATTGACACTTTTAACAAACGAATTGTGATATTACCGTAAATAATACTATATTAAATATTTTATGTATAATATTGTCACTTTTTAGAAATTGCTAATCTACAAGTATTTGCATTGCATAATTTAGATGAATAATTTCAGAGGAAGTGTTCATTGAAATTTTATTTTTAGAAAAATTCGTTATTAGTTTAAAAATCATTTTATAAATAATATAAAAATAAATATGACACTTTTAAGTTAAATTTATAGAATTATATTTTCTAATTAAGTGAAAGTTAAGTTTTTAATTGAATTCAAATAATTAAATTAATGAGAATTGATTTTATGTAATTTTTACTTGCATTGACATTTTAATTGGTATTTTCTAATGACTATTATTATTATAATTGGTATTTAAATTCAAATAAAGTATATTTTCAAAAATCAATTTATAAAAACAAATTAATTATTTTACACCAAAACTAATTTTTTAATCTAATTATAAAGTTTATTGATTCTTTTATTAAAAGAAAAAGAATTGTAATTGAAAATTATTATTTCTTGAATAAAAATGCAAATTTTAAATGTAAATTATCACAGCTTTACATTCGTGAATAAAACTTTTAAAAAATTAGTTTTAATTAATACCCAAACAAAAAGAATTAATTAATGAAAAAGTAATAGTTGTTGGAATCTCATAATAAAAACTCCCTAGTTTGTATTTTTCTTTTTATCTCGAAACATTTACTTTTTCTAAAACCATTAGAATGTCTAAAACTGCAAATCAATGCCAGTAACAGAAATTTTTGGGCCCATTCCATATTAAAAATAACAAAACATTAAAAATTCAACATAAAACTGGTATGTTTATAAAATCCTTGGTTTTTAGTTGGACATGTTTGTGTTTACCTAGTATATTTCTTAAGAATGTTAAAATTGATGATGTAATCAACAGCATTTTAGGAAAGATATTACTAAGAAACTTCAGTCGGAGAGGGATGTTGCAAACGATTTTACAGCATTAGAGAACACATCTATCTCCTGAAATTATTTATTAAAACACAAGTGTAAATTTACTAAATATATGGAAACAATTCACAATGTATCTTCAGAATTAATTTAGTATCAGTACTTTCTGAAAAGTAAAAGGGAGGTCGAAGCTAGGAATATCAGAAACTTAACCAACATTACGCTACCGCTAAATAATGTTCAATTTTTGTCACAATTTTTGTTACACTCCGGTAAATAGAACCAGGTCTATTCTAGGTCACAGGTAACTAATTTAGTTTCAATAATGGATCCCAAGCCAATAATTTTTTGAATATTCAGGAAAATGTTGAAAAAAATTATTATTATTAGAGAATCTATCAAGTATTTAATAATAATAATAATTATAATAATAATAATAATAATAATAATAATAATTATAATAAAAATAATAATAATAATAAAAATAATAATAAAAATAATAATAATAATAATAATAATAATAATACTTTATTTTCAAGACAAAATAATTTTATTTTCCACTGGTTCAGCGTTACGTTTATTCCTTAATATCAGATTTATAAATAAAAAAATATTTTTAATTATAGAAATTCATTTATATTTTTGTAGGATTTCATATTTACTAATATTTTTACTATTAATATTTTGATAGAATTTAAATTTAAATTATATTTAAACCTTACTAGAATGATATAAGAAAGACATTAAATAATATTTATAAAGAAAACTATTTAAAACAGTAGCTAAAAACTTACATTATGTGACTAAATATAATGCAAATATAAATAAAACTTAACCAGGTTTCTTAAAACCAAAATAGTAATAAATATTTATGCTAGCAAGCTTATGAATTTTGGAAATTTGACAGTAATTTAGCCAAAATTTCAATATAAATTAAATAACAAAAATAATAATATTGAATTATAATCATAATAATTATTACTATTTTTATTTATATTAAAATAATATAAAATGAAGTATTTAATTCTAAAATAAACTTTATTAATTTGAGAAATGATTGATGTCCACCATTAATTAATACGCATTTAATAAAAATATATTTGCACACACCTCTTAATTTTATAAATAAATAATTGAAAAATACTACTGAAATAAAATTGATAAATGACATTAGGATATTGGGAAATAAAATAAATTCTTGTTTCGATAATTACTGTCTATGTTGACAAAATAGATAATTATCTGCATCATAATGTGACAAACGAATATTTCATATATTTAATAAATCTTCATTAGACCTAATTAAATTGACTATGTTTTATTTAATTTTCCCAAATAATAATAATAATAATAATAATAATAATAATAATAATAATAATAAATAATAATAATAATAATAATAATAAAATAATAATAATAATAATAATAATAATAATAATAATAATAATAATAATAATAATAATAATAATAATAATAATAATAATAATATAATAATAATAATAATAATAATAATAATAATATAATAATAATAATAATAATAATAATAATAATAATAATAATAATAATAATAATAATAATAATAATAATAATAATAATAAATAATAATAATAATAATAATAATAATAATAATAATAATAATAATAATAATAATAATAATAATAATAATAATAATAATAATAATAATAATAATAATAATAATAATAATAATAATAATAATAATAATAATAATAATAATAATAATAATAATAATAATAATAATAATAATAATAACTTCGAACGACAGACTCTGATAACCATACAATACATTGGTTTCTATGCCAAATATGTGGTTGATATATTTATCACCACCAAAAGCAAGAAAGAAGAAGAAAAAATATTTCATATATGCAATCCGGATATCAAGTTTGAAAACGAATATTCGGATGAAAATGAATCTTTCAACCTACTAGATTTAAGAACTAAAATAGATGTAGACACACCAACTTTCAGATTCTATAAAAAATCACCTCACAAAGAAATATTTATGCAGCAAACATCAGCCCTTCTATATTTACAGAAAGTGAACGAGAAACAGACTATGTACCAATCGATGTACTGAAGGAAAAAAGAACTAAAGTTCGATAAATATTGATAAAGTCCTACACAGAAAAAAACAAAACCCAAAAAAGAAGAAAACATCCAATTCATCAGGGACATGCTCGACTTTAAGATCCAGAAAAAGCTCAATCGCACTGGCCTTCCAATTTGTATACCACTGGCAAGCACTGGAAAACAACACGAAAAGCGAAAAAACTTGCACAGTGGAAAATTGCCAGACACCAAAGAAAATATGCTTCAGAAAAAACGTTGTCTACTTCATCACGTACAATGCATGCAACGAAATATACATTGGAAGTACACTCAGGACTACACCAAAGAATAAAAGAACACCTGGACCATGCCGGAAAAATCTCGGTATACAGGCATCTCCAACAATGCCAACCAAAGAAGGAAAGAAGAAATATTTCAATCAAAATCTTGGCCGGAGACAATCTCCATACAAATCTCAGATTTAAAGAGGCTAATTTTATCTTTGTTAAGCATCCATCAATAAACACTAAAGAAGAAATCAGTAAAATCTTTTATAGACTCAGGAAAAGTTAAGTGATTTGCTCTGAATTTTATATTTAAATTTCTTTATTTTTATATTTTTATTTTAAATTCTGTAGAAAGAAAGAGATTTAAAGAAGGATATGGAAAATATTTTAAATATTAAATAAATCTTAAATTCGATAATTTAAAAAAATGAAAATGTAAAGTTGAATATTTTATATTTGAAAATGTTTAATTAATATAATGAAATGTTAAAAGGAAGAAAAAATTCTAAAATTTAAAAAAATTTTAATTTGATATTTTAAATTTAAAGAAATTTTAATTTACATTTAAATTAATGAAAAAACAAACAAAATTGAATTTTAATGAAAATCAGAACGCATTCTGGTATTTTCTCATTAATGATAAGAATTCCGTAAGAAATTGAAGAGAATTATTAATAATCGAAATATTTTTCAACAATATAATTATAACTTCGCTGAAAGGGGTTATTTTGTTATTCACTTATCTGTTAATAATAATAATAGTAATAGTAATAATAATAATAATAATAATAATAATAATAATAATAATTAAAATAATAATAATAATAATAATTATTATTATTATGTTAATCAATATTTCGATAGTTACAATGAAAGTATTCCAGGTACCATATGATGATCATGATAATATTACTATGAAATTCAATTGAATATCACTACTCAATTAAATCCAACAACACTTTACGTCGACATCAAAACAAGGGCGGTTGCTACTGTTTATCTCAGCAATCCTATTGTTCAATGGGCCTAATCTATTATAATTTAATAATAGATTTCCCTCAGATATCGTGGAAGCATAAGATTTAGATTTCAGGCTGCCAGCACATTTATTAGATATTTAGATTAAATTCTACATATTATTATTATTATTATTATTATTATTATTATTATTATTATTATTATTATTATTATTATTATTATTATTATTATTATTATTATAATTATTATTATTATTATTATTATTATTATTATTATTATAATTATTATTATTATTAATATATTTATTATTATTACAATTACTACGATTATCAATATTGTTAAACTTTAACCCCTTAAAGCACGGTTTTTATACAACGGCGAAAATAAATCATTTTTTTTATTATTGATAATTAATATATAGACCTTTTTCATAAATTTATTACACTGCCCGAAATATAATCGTTAGTGAATCTTAAGCAAAAAACTTCATATTTCGTATACCCGAGTCTCTCTCAGACATGCCAAATTTACCAGTAACACTTACCCAAGTTAAGCTCGGGCATGTGCGTTAAGGGGTTAATATACTTCAATATGTTTAACACAATATGTTTAACTAATTTGTCATATTACTTTCAAAATGGAATGCTAAAGTAAAACAAAATGTTAGCTATAAATTGAAAAATAATTTCTATTAATTTATGCATATATCAAAATACAAATAAAGATGCACATTAACTTTCTGAAAAACAAATTAAAAATTAATATTGACATGTTCTACTATTTCCTGGGAAAGTCTAATAAAACAAACAAATTGCATATTTGACAGCAACAGTAACGTTTACCTAAATATAAAGTTTTTCAATTCAAATTTCACCATAATCGATATATTTGTTGACTTTTTTGTTGAATTTGCTTTTTAAAATTTAATTTCGTTTCGATTTTCACAACTGAAGTATTATTTTGAATCTGTCTTTTATGTTATTGTTTAAAATAATTATTAATATAATAATTTAAAAATTAAATTTTCCAATAAATAAAGTATAAAATAAATTACTCTCTTTTTTTCTGACTTAACTATCAAACCGTTTCGTGAATCGAATTTAAAAAAAACAATTTGGTTTTGTCACATTTAAACAATATTTTTGGGGTCATATTAAAAACCTCATTGAGAAAATGGGAATAAATTCTGCAAAGTCCTCTGTTGTTGGAAAAATTTTATAATCTTAATTTTTTGAGACGATGATAACCGTAATATATTGAATTGAAAAAAAGAAACTATTAAAAAGAATTATTATTAATTTATTAATTAATTTTGATGAAACCATAATTTTATAAGATGTTAAAAATTTTTATAAGATTACTTAAATAAAATGTTTTAAATTATTAATTTTTTAACATTTATTTTTAAAATTTTTTTTACATATTGCTTGTTTAAAACACAAGAATATAAAATTTTAAATGTTTCAAATATATTTGATATAAATGGTAAAAATAGTGAAAATGATTTTTTAATTAAATAATGTCAAAATTAATTTTAAAAATTCATAAAATATGTATAATTTGTATAAATATCTCGTAAAACGTTTGTTTGAATGACTCTTTCTTGTAATTAAATCACTATCATATTCATTTAATTATTTATTTGAAAAGAACATCTTTATTCCAAACCAAACAAAATAATAACTAGTCAATTACAAAAGGTTTTATTCAATTATATTATTGAAAAAAACAAAATCATTTAATTAGTTAATAATTAATTGAATTAACACCAACATAAAATTTCTTATTTAAAAAAACTGTTTTTTAATTGATTATGATTAAAAGTCAAATATTTTTGGTTTTATAACTAAAATTAATTTTTCAAATACTATTTTTTAATTAAAATTGATTAGCTACAAAGAAAATGTCCAAATATTTTAATTAAGAATGAATTTATTAAATAAATTTCAATTGTGAAAATAAATTGAAATTTTTAGAATTTAAAACCCACAATTTTGTGAATGATAAAAATAATTGTTGTTAATATTGGCTAGACTTTATAATTCTTTATTTTGATAATAATTTATAATTTTCCCATTATTTAAATTATTTTAAATATCGATGTTAGTTTTATAAACATGCAAGCTGTTTAAAAGAAAATTCCTTTTTCTACTATGTCATGAATTTTTAAAATAATGATTAAAGAAAATTAAAAAGACAATTTTAAATTTCTATTTTTTTATTGACAAAAAGCTCATATTCATTATTGAAGTTTTAAACTACTCATTTCAAATATCAAAAACGGGTTTTCATTCAAATCTTTTATTTCTAAAGGAATAATTAAAACAAACAATCAGTCGATTGTATATTAAATTATATATTAAATTTCTTTGATACAAGATTTAACTAGACTTTCGCTTTCTTCTCATTTTCTCTGATATTTTCTTTCACTGAAAAATTTGGTTATGGGTGATCAGAGCCGTTTATCGGTCGAAATATTTCATATTTTATGAATAAACATTGCGGAAATTGGCTACCATTGTTATTTATTTAAATTTGATTCTAATATCATATTTAACTAATATCATTTAAAACTAATGATTTAAACAATGAAAGTTTTAATATTTAGATAAGTACAAATTTTGTAATATTTGTTTTCATGAATTTTTTCAACACATAAATTGATAATTTATCTTAATTTGGTACTTATAACTTCACTTCCGACATTGATAAACTGTACTGGGGGGGGGTAAGAAAATCTAGTTTTTAATAACATACTATTTCACGAATACGATCCATCTGATGAATCTTTTCATTCTTTTTTGAATAACTTCTTCAATTTATAATTATCTTGTGTCAAACAAAATTGTTTTGATTATAACAAACAATAAAGATAAAACCAATATTTTTTTTTATATTTTAAATAATTTATTCTTTATTTTTTACATCATCTTTAGTTCTTTGTTTTGGTCACATTAACTTGTTTTATTTTGCAGAAAATCATTCAAACGTTTTCAATGCTATTTATTCAAAATATTATTTTCTTATATCCTTTCCGAGACTTGTTGATATCATTTTTGTTAAATTTTGACAATTTTAACTGTTACTAGTTGTATACTTTAATAAACATAAACCTTCGTTTTACCAATTCTTACATCAACTCGTGGTACTCATTGTTCTTATCCTCTCCAGGCGTGTACCTCCTTTTTAATATCTATTTAATTGACACTTTGATTTAATAATTTAACATAATTTTTCACGTTTTTGACAGTTCTGTATTTAATTAATGACAAATAATCTCATTCATATTGTTTGATGAGTGAATTAAAATAGCGAACTGTTATTAATGAATAAAAAGAATTTAATTTTCAAATTTGCATAAAAATCAAATCCTGTCAAAATTTACAATTAGAAACAACAATAAAAATTGAAGTGAAACTTATAATAAATGATTAAACTGCATTTTAAATTAAATTTTTATTATTTTTTGAAAATTAATTTTTATTTTAGCCCATAAATTTATTGAGTCATTAAATGTAAAATCATGTTTATAAAAAAACGATAAATATAATTTCATGAATTAGATAAAATAATTTTTTATATACAATATTTAAAATTTTAAATTGCACAAAATATAGTTAAGACATTATTATCGTTTACTTGAACCATTCAGAGCCACAATAATATAAAAGTAATTTTATATTATATACTTATATAGTTTATAACCAATTATGCTCATGACATTGAAAGTGTTTAAAAAAATTGTATATCATAATTAAATAAATATATTTTTAAAACTAATAATGTGAAAGAAACATTAGAAATATTTTTAGAATCTTTCAAAAAAAACTGTTTGTGCTGAAAATAGCATAAGTTGAAATCCGACGCCAAAAAAAATTATTAAAAGGCATTTTTTGCAATTTATGGAGCTCTAAATGTGTCAGTCGGTATTTGATGCTGCATCATTTTTTTCAAAGAATTGGGACATTTCACGTCATTATTAATAAATAAATATTTTGTTATTTTTTCCTAGTCCCATTTTATTTATTAAAAGAAATTATGATAAACTTTGAAATATGACAATAGATTTGTCTCTCTGATTTCGTTTTAAAAAATAATAAAAATAATTTTTTATTTTAAAAACTAATTTTCATTTTTTAATTAAATTCATTTAAAAAATATTACATAAAATAGTTATGACCTTTTTCAAAATTTCTTAAATATATATTTATTGTTCATTGGTGAATTTTTTTACATTTTATTAAAATATAAAAAAGTATTTTACAAATCAAAAATTGATTGTTTATATAAACAAAAGAAATTAATTTTCAACATGCAAGTTTCATTCACATTTAATTGGCATTTTGATATGCAAAAGAAATTTTAATGCTTTTCAGAGCTAGGAAATATTTTAAAAATCGTTTTTGTATTACAAAGGATAAATTTAAAGTTTTTTTCCTTAATTTGATACAGCTATCAAATTATCTACCAAAAGCAGGACAAGTTAAAACAAACAACAAACTATTCAATCATTGAAATATGAGTTTAAATTTTCATCTTTTTCAAAATATTTTCCAAGTTATGTTTTTTCTTATAACACAGACTTGTTTTAAATAAGCAAATACAGTAGAACCTCGTTATAATGGACTATATCGGGGAAGGGGTTGTCCGTTATAACCGAAAGTCCGTTATAAGTAAATTTTCGTATCGACTCCATAAATCTTCTTAAAAAGACTCTGGGTTAAAAACAATGTCAATATTGTTACTTATGCATTTAAAATGCGCATATAAAAGTTTTTTACAAGATAAAAAAATTAACTTAAAGTTGTTTAATTATTATCCCGTTTTTCATCTTGGAAGTTCGTTTTTTCACTATCTAATTGTTTCGGGCATGAAGATGTAATCAAAAATAAATCGAGGGTTGTCTGTTTTAATAGCGCTCGTTGTTTCTTGATAATTAACTCGCGAAAAAGGCGAAAGTGCATAGAATATTGTTGGAAATCACTGTCAGGCGAAGTGTCAATAAACGCGATCAGATCGGCAAGGTGAGAAGCGATTGTTGATATTTTTACCCTTCGAGGTGTGTTTTCTTCAGTTGTTGATTCACTTTTTTCGCTGTTTTGCTCATTTATAAGCAGATCTGCTATTTCACCCTCAGTCATAATATAATAGCCAGGATCATCTTCGTCTATTTCCAACCATTCGTAAACATCATCCTCTGCTACTTTAGTTTCCCCGTTATTTTGGATCACCTCATAAAAGTCACGAACTTCAATACCATCAAGAACAATATCAATATCTTCATCAATTCCATTAAAAAGATTTTTCCAACCGTTTGTTAGTGTCAGCTCTTTCACTTCTTTCCACGCACTGGCAAAATTAAAAATTGCACATTTAATATTGTAATTTTTCAAATTTTGTACTGTGCGTTGACCTCTTGTATCTTCTTCCTCTTTTTGATTCAAGCACACAACCATCACTTCATCTAAAAACTTCTTGCGATAGATTCGTTTTGTTGCTAATATAATTCCTTGATCCATTGGTTGAATGAGAGCTGTTGTATTTTTTGGCAAGAACATGCAAGTAAATTTGCCATCTGGTGTTCTTAAGATACTTTCTGACGGATGCGCAGGACAATTATCTAACAACAAAATACCAGTAGCTTCTGCAGGAAGAATTCCAAGCTTTTCATGTTGAAATTTTATAACATCTGGAACAAAATGATTAAAAAACCAATTTTTGAAAATTTCTGAAGGAAACCATGCTTTTTTAGAATTGTAATATACTACCGGCAAAGAATGCATAACATCTTTTAAAACCCGAGGTTTGCAAGATTTGCCAACAATCACAGGGGTTAATCTATGGCTGCCATCTGCGTTTGCACAAAGCAACGCTGAAATTCTATCCTTACAACTTTTTCTTCCTGGTGTATTTTTATCGAAATTATAAGCTTGAGTATTCTCAGGTAAAGTGCGCCAGAGTAGACCAGTCTCGTCAGCATTATAAATCTGAAAGTTTGAGAAGTTTTTAGCAGTCATAAAATCTTTAAACATTTGTCTGAATGGTTCAATTTCTTCCACTGCACAACTCATTGCATCGCCATAAATCCGTTTGTTTGATATTCCGTGTCTTTTTCGGAAGCGCCACAACCATCCATCACTTGCTTTAATATTTATATTCATATACTTTCCTAACTTGATTACTGCAGTTTTTAGCTCAAGAGCTCTTACTGGAATTCCACAGGAGCGTTGTTGAATGTACCACTTCATTAACGCCTCTTCGAGCAATTCATTTTTTGCAAATCTCATTTTTTTACGTTCATTGTTCATATTCCCTACATCACAGAGTAGTGCAAATTTATTTATTCTCTCGGCATTTTTCTTTATATCTGATACAGTTTGCTTCTTTATATTAAACTGTTCACAAATGCGAGAAACAGGAACACCTGATGCTAATTTGTTAATTATTTCTAATTTTTGGTTGATACTGAGCATTGTTCTTTTTCGTTTATCCATTTTGACGGTTAAGGAACAGCAAACTATTAGTAGAAATAAAAGATTCTTTAATTGCACTAAAACAAATATACCGCAATGTATAAAATAATCTAATGTAAAAAAATAGGGTTTTATTTCTTATTCTTAAAACATGCCACTATTTTATATGAAGGCTATTCACTTAAAAATACAATCAATATTGTTTAATTGATAGAAATAAATATCATTTGTAATGCATTGAACGGATTTCTTAAGAGATTAAGTCAAAATAAGAAAATATTTATTAATATATTTCTGCGATTTTTTTTGTTCGTTATAACCGAAGTCCGTTATAACGGGGTCCGTTATAACGAGGTTCTACTGTAATATATATTACTAATTAAGATCAGGTGTGAAAAAGCAACTTATGCAATAGCACTTACCTTTTTACCACACAATTTTCCAATATTATCGTTTTGCAGGATAGTAATCATTCAAACAAATAATTATTTTCCTTTATTCATTATAATTAATCTTCATTTACAATTTCTATGATTTTCATTTATCTTATAAGTTACAGACCATTGTCAACCAAAGTGATTAACTAATATTAGTGAACTCAATAAAATTTTAAATTTAAATAAAAAAAATAGAATTTGTTCTGTAATTATTATATTATAATTATTATTTTGGAAAAGTCAAAAATAAGATTTATTTTTTAAATTAAATTAACAAAATTTGTATAAAATTAAATATCTTGAAAATGATTGCCAGATTTTAATAAAAACTCTAAAAAAGTCAAATAAACGAACTATAATTTTAGGAAATTTTCCTCATCATCAGTTTTCCATCAAAATTTATTATATTCTATTTATGGAAACAATGACGACTAAATAGTTATGATTTATTAAGGTAATTAAATAATCTCAATAAAAATTGATGATGTTTGAATGCTGATTTAAAAAAGAATTATATGAATGGACTTTATTTTAATGTTAGGTTTAAGATAAATTAATTTTTCCAAGTTTTAGATTTCGTATTTGAAAGAACTATTAAAGGTTTCGAAACAAAAATCTATAGAACACTAACAAATGCAAGCCTATACATTACATCTACTGACTTTTGTAATTTTAAATATAATGTATTAGTTTTCATGTAATGATTACTTTCCGTCATTTCAACACACACACAAACACACACAGGAACACGTTTAATTGAAAGGAACGAGTAATATAGTTTGAGAACAGAAAAATGTGCAACTTATTTAAAATATTTTAAAAATATATATTTCACTAAATCATAATCCAATGCAATTAATATTCATTCAGCAACGAACTTATTAAAAATTTTGATTAACTCATTTAATCATAATTATTACATTACTATTTCCGTTAATATCATTTGACACGGATTATGATGGTATCTGATAATGATAATTTACTTAAAACATATCTCGTTTATTTGGAATTAAAGTGTTTTTTATTATATGTTGTTTAAATAACCTACAATATTCATGATTTTTTGAAAAACGCTTTCTACTAATAAAATCATTGTAATGTTTATTTTAATATTTATTTTCTATTAAATATTATTTATTTTCTAACCAATGTTCTAATTAAGAATATTTAAATTTAAATTCAATTTAATTTTAATAATTATTTTAATTAATTTTCAATTTAAATTGACAAACTAAATTTAATTCTAATGAAAGAAAATGTGGAAAAAGTTTTCAGATGAATTTTATTAAATCATTGAATTTCGTCTTTTACATAGATATGGGAGATAAAGAATTAACCGCTGGAAATTGTACATAAGTAGGAGCAATTAGAACAGAATTCAAAGCGATTGAATCACACATTTCCACTGAAAATGATGGATTTTAATTTTAATTACTTCGCGAAAAAAAATGATCATGCTAATTTGTTCCTATAAATTCGACAAATTGAACCGTTTCATTTGAGAAGTTTCATTGAAATTTCGGATTCCAAATCATTAGTTAAAAAAAGAATTTAATTATTAATGACAATAATAGGTTATTTTGAAATTTTAATTTCGTCTTTGAAATTTAATCGTAATTAATTAGAGGAAAAACGTTTTTAAAACGTTTTAAAAAAAATCTTTATAATTGCAAAATAAAAAGACAATTAGTCTTGTATGGTTTTTAATTGTACATACATTTCCAATATATATATATATATATATGTGTGTGTGTGTGTGTGTTTGTGTGTGTAAATAATTTAACTTAAGAATTAAAACTTATAAATAAAATTAATAAAAATTAATAAAAAATAAGGATTTATGATGCTATTAATTCAGAATAATTAAAGAAATTAGAAATAAACTGTGTTGAAATTAAATCAGATTCTTATAAAACCGTTTGATGATGTCACATATAATTCTGAACCTATATTCAAAATGATTCAAACGAATGTTTTTGAAATAGATGAATTTGGATATAAAAAAACAAATGGAAATTACCTGAAATGAATAAAAATTTTGTTAGACAAGACGGAGACGATATATGTGTTCTGAAACATTTGAAGAAGATGTAAAACACTGCGAAAGTCCATATAGTTTTTTAAAACCAAATTACAACGACAAGCATATGCAATACTTTGAGTACTTTACCAAATATGGAATATCTTAGATAAATCTATGACGGTATTTTTTCCCTTCTTGATGAAAATATATTGGTTACCGTTAGTGTTAGAAAAGATATGGTTTTCTTAAAAGTGAAAATAAATTATCATTAATACATACCTTGATATTTATCTGAACTCACCGTCCACAACCTGCTGTAAAAAGCAGTGAAATCTATTATTAGTTTATGAGTTATTATTGGTACATATAAGTTAAATGCATGTAAACTTATATCATATAATTACACATAAAACCATTTCAGTATCATTCATCATACATCGAGGTGATATTGACCATGTTAGATAATTGACTTATTATTAAATATGATTATAGCACCTTAGAATTAACAAATTCAAATTTTAGTACATGGATAATATTTATATTTATATACCAATAATTTACAAATTTTTTGTCATAATTTTCAAAATAGACTCAAATTTTCACTTAATGAATAAAAAAAGAGTTAAATTGGTTATCTTCATATATAGACACATGGTAATGTATGATCTTTTAGAAAATTTGTAATAAAGTTTATATTGTTTTATTTCGAGTCAAAGAGAGAAAATTAAATAACAGATCAACGACTCTTTAATACTATTTTGGAAATGGAAACCAAGTCCACATGTATGCCTTCAAAATCTACATTTTAAATTACTTTGTTTGCAAACCTTTTCTGCAAAGTAATTTATAAACCAAGTTTCAAATACCAAAAAAGTGTTAGACGTAAATTTTATTATGTAAATTTAATATTTTAATAATTATTAAAATTTTACTAAAATATCAAAAATCAATCAAACTTTAATTAAAATTTAAGTAAAAAAACTTTTTAATATTTAATAAAAATATATTAAAACCTTCATAAATGATGCTATATATTTTAGATTGAATATATCTTATAATTATTTTAAATTATATTTTATATTATATTCTGAAATTATTAATTATTCAAGGAAAGTAAATTGTATCATTTTAATTAAAACTAAAAACTAAGAAACTTTGATGGTAATGCTTCATAAACTTTTAATAATAAAACTGAAAAATAAAAGGAAGTAAAATAAAATTAAAAATTCCAATAAAATTCCATTTTTCTTAATATCTCTTAATATCTCTTTTTTTCGTTTTTGATTATAAAAATAAATTTAAATTTTAGTAAAATTAAAATAAAAAGTTTATTTTAAATAATTTTATAAAATTCTTTTCAATTTATTAGATAACAAATCGATAGTGGAAAAATAGAATTTTAATTTTTTATTCTATTTCAACAATGACAAAACGAAAATGAATTTGCATAATATTAATATTTTATTTTAATTTTTTTACAAAGAGAAATGAAAGTTTCTTTGCATTTTGTCTTTAATCGATTTTTTCGTGGAATTTAAATCTATAAAATGATTTTTTAAATAATTCAAATCAATAAATATTTGTTGTTTAAACTTTTTAATTTTAAATGTAAAACTAAACGGAAAAATGCCATTCTAATTTACAATCAATTTTTATTAAATAATAATATTTCTTAGACATTTTTTTTAAATAAATAATATTAATATATTTTTAAATCTTTTAATAAATTATTTGTTCAACTTTATTATCAAAAAAAATTTTGTTGAGCTATAATATCAGTTTTATCTTATGTCCAATTTTATCCAGACATCCTTTTTTCTCTTTATAAATAATTGCCTCATATTTTTTCTTTTTCTAAAAATATTCTAAAAATATTCAAATCATTTTAAATAAAAAAGTTTTTAATACTGTATTTTAAGTATTATTTTTTTAAACACATATAAAATATATTTTTATCCAAACATTTGTGATAAAAAGGAAAACATTTGATCAGTGGAAAATTAAATTAAAAAAATAAATCAAACGTAAACAAAAGGATAAATAATTTGAATCATAAATAAAAGTTGTCAAACACTAAAAATAATGGAATTTAATTGCGTTACATTTTTACAAATTTATATTTAAATATTATATGGTTGTGAATGATTTATCCCTTAATAATGGCGATTTTCATTCAACAAAATGTAACATTAAATTTTGTTTGTATTGTATCAAACTAACTGCAATTAAATATAAACAAATTACATTTTTATTATATATGTAAAACGATACTCGGTCTTTAAAATAGATGATTTTATAAAAATAGAATTTATTGTTTTATTTAGTAACTAAATAATTACCAACTATTAACTAATATTTTTCAAACTTAAGATTAACTATTACTGAATTTACTCTTTGCATTGGATAAGCCATTTTAACGCTAAAAAATATATACTGTCATTTTGTTTAAATATTTAAATAAAGCAAACATAATTTATACATAACCTCCATTTTTACGCCCATAAATATTTAGTTTTTAATTTTCACTGAATATAATAAAAATAAAACTGTCTTCTGAAAAATATATTAATATCAAAGAAAAATTTTATTTTTCCAAAAATAAATCTTTTAAAATCATTTAATCAAAACAAGGTGATTATTTAATTTCTAAAGATGTTCATAATTTTTGCTTAGATATTGTTTTAAAATTCATTAAATTCAAACAATAAATTAATCAGAACATTGAAAAGAAAAACAAATTATTGTAACAATAATAAAAAACAATTTTTATAAATCACGAAATTTCAATTTAATAAATATTAATAAAACAAAAATAAATAATAATGAGAAACAATTATTCAATTCTATTTTACAAATAAAAAAAACAATCTAAATTGTACTAGCTCTATATTACTTGAAAATTTTAATTCGGTATCCTATTGTCGAAAGTAATTAATTTTCTTATGGAACAATAGTTAGTGGGATTAGAAATTGTTGTTCTGACTATTACGGCTACATAACGGTGAAACAGCAATTTTGAGTGATTTATTCTCCGAAATATAATTAAATTGAGAAAGCCTGTCTAAAACTTTATGAGTTAACATCAGTAAAAAAAGATTCAATTTTACCGAAACTTAACTATGGATTTTGATGCGAGAGACATAAGCTTGAAATGGAAAATTTAATTTTTATTTCAGTAAAACAAAATACGATTAAACCAATTGATAACGTGGTTTTAATAAGTTTTTTTGAAAACAATTTTCTAATAAAAATGTCAGGTTGTCTGTTTTTTTTATTGAGCACCCAATATAAAGCTCAGAGAAAAAAAATAAGAAAACATTCAAATTGGGTAAAATATTTAACCTTTAGGCGCTACCAAAGTTTGTATGAAAAGCTGCAATGGAAGGGGCGCTCTATAATGTCTGTCAAAGTCCTTTTCTGAAACAGAACATTTTCTACAAAATGAGTGTTGTTTCTACTACTGTTATTACTTACGTATTGATAAATGTCTTTCAACTCTTCGAGGTAATAAAGTTCTGTTAATAAACATCTACTTGATACAAAAAGTGAATTCATATTTGCTACTGTGCTAAAAAAATGTTTACCGTAACTGCAAAGCTTCAAGATCTAATTTTACTCTATAAGTCATATCGCTTTCTTGAAAAATACTTTTTTAATTATATTAAATTAATGATTTTTGGAAACAATATATTTTTAGAAACTAATATCAAAATAATATCAAAAAAAATTATTTGTTTTAATTGTTCGTGTAGAAATATTATAAATGTTAAATGCCATGCAACGTGAGCCGGTTGTTTTAAAAAGATCATGATTAAAAGTTAGCGAAAATCCTTGAAATTCTTATTGATAGCAATCATTAGTAGTTTTCATTTTTAATTATGCAAAATAAAAGACTTTCTCTTACTAATTTCTATATCATAGAACTGCCTCATTT
The DNA here is from genome assembly GCA_022537955.1 of Schmidtea mediterranea. Classification (NCBI taxonomy): domain Eukaryota; kingdom Metazoa; phylum Platyhelminthes; order Tricladida; family Dugesiidae; genus Schmidtea; species Schmidtea mediterranea. The sequence continues at coordinate 197,885,500 of CM039680.1, read as the reverse complement.
CTTGATTTATTTGTGGAATTTCAAAATAGCAGTTAGAAAAATATCGAAAACTCAACGTTTTTAAGATAAATTATTAGAAATTAGAAAATTCTTACAAAAATTTAGAAAACAAGTGAGACAAACAAGAGTAACATTTATTTATTTAATTATTTCAGTTGTTTTAATTTCCAAATTCGATTCCATAATTTTATTGAAATCATCATAAAATTCTACATACTTGACTTACTAGGAATTTTTAACTCTCAAATTTACATTTTCTCATTATTTAAATTAGATTTTTAATATTTATTTTTATTTTCTGGATAATCTTTGTCTGCTTCTAATAGAAAATTCATTAATCTTCTCTCTTTTTTAATGTAACTTTGGGATTGTTTTTATTTTGTTATTTTTATATTTAATGAATAAAATTATTTTGTATAGTTAAATAATTATACTTTATGATAGAAAGTATTTTAATTAATAATATATAATATAATCACTTGAAAAAGCATATGCCGAAAATTGGTGAATATCAAAAAACATCAACATCTTTAATGACTCAAAGTCAAATATTTTTTAGTAAATATAAATATAATAACATTTAAAACTAAAAAGAAATCAGTTGTGAAAATCAAAAAAAGCTTTTATAATATTTTAAAAATATTTTTCTCATATAAGTTTTTGTTATTCAAATCTCAATTAAATTGGGTAATATATACATCTATCTATATGTTAAATTCAGAAAATGTTTAACTAATATATTGTTAAGACAAAATGAAATGAATAATTTATATTCTAATCATTGTGAAAATAATATATGGACAATCTCGAATTTATCATAAATTAATAAAATTAATGAAAACTTTATTTTAATTTAACATTTTACCTGAAATAAATAATGAAGTTTATATTAGCAAAATTCTACATAAATATAAAGAGTAAAAATGAATTTTATATTAATTGTAATTAATTTGGTTAATAATATTATAATAATATTTTATTAAAATATAGAATGTAATATGCAGTTTTATATTTATGATAATTAAATAAGTTTAAAATAAATAACATCAAAATATTTTCTAGTTTTAAAATGTGAATATATTTAAAATCTTAAAATATTATAATAATTACTGTAAAAATAATTAATAACATGAGTCCAAAATTTTGATTTTTCCACTAAATAAAGTTGTCATTTATACAAGTAAGAAAAGTTATTTGTAAATATCTTTTCATCGGAATGTATTTAACAATTCTGGCAATTGATTTAAATAATATTTTATAAATAACAATAATTTTAATTATAATTAACAAAAGTTATAATTATAAATTTATAGATTTAAACATTAATATTTAATTATTTAACTATTTAATTTATTCATTAATATTTAATTATTTTACTATTTAATTTTGCTACTGTAATATTACTCTTTTATTATAACTTGTCATTTCACATGTTTTTAAGACTTTTGTTATCGGAATTTTCTGTTATCGCTGAACCAGAAATAAATTTTATATTTATGACAAAAGAAGATATATAAAAATCAAAATGATGTTAATAGATGATGACAAATAATAATGATAATATTGGAAGGGTTTTGTGTCAAAGTAAATTATTATTACAGATGTATATGATGAATGTTTTATGACATTGATATAAATGCCAAATTCAATGGTAAATATTTAAATAGAAAAATATAACATTGTAGATTAGATTAAAAAATAAAATAGAAAATCGGATTTATTTTAGTAATGAAGTGGTTAAAATTGACTTGAAGTTGCTAACAATTTTAGTAAACTTTCTGACTTCAAATTTAAACAAAATCAGAATAAAAGTAAATAGCTAAAGTAATTTAAAGTATTTTTAAAATTTAAAATCTCTTATTAACTTATTTAATTTATAATAACATGTAAATTTTACATTAAATTTGTTCAAAACAAATTTATTAAATAACAGAAATATAAATATTAATAAGTAAAAGTAAATTATTAAAAATGAATTTAAAACTGAGAGAAATCAAAAAAAATATTAAAAAAAAAACTCTCTTTATTTTATTTTTCTAATTCGTTTGCGATTCTGTTTTAATATTTTATACAAAATACTATTTATTATTTGATGTGAGCTAAAAATTAAATATTATTAAAGAAAGACAAGGTACAATATTTTCCATTTTTTTATTGTAACGTTCTCCAACTTTATGATTGAAAAGAAGACATACTTTTTAATAATTTTAAAAATGTAATATTTTATAGCCTTATCTTTAAGTTTATCTTCATTAATTTTTAAATAAAAGAAAGAAAAGCATTTACTGAAATTTAACTAAAAATTATTATTATTATTATTATTATTATTATTGTTATTTTTTATTATTATTTTTATTATTATTATATATAATGTTCTGTTTCAATATTATTCAAAATATAAAATAATCAAAATAATTTTATACCTAATAATTAAATTAGTTAACTCACTCCTCATACATTTATTCTTCAGAAATAAATACCATTATAGTTCACAAAGATACCAATATCCTCAATGACCTCCAATTTAAACAATAAATTGAGATAAAAATCACAATGGAAATTCTTTACATTCTAATTATTTGACTCTATTTTGTTATTTGTAATATTATTAAATTTCTTTAATTAAATATATTTTTGTTTGAAATGAACATTTCGAGGAATAAAAAAATACAAAAATTATTTTACATTTTTCAACCATTTAACTAACATTATGCAATCTAAATAAAGTCTAATCCATAAAAAAAAATAAATTAACTTTCTACAAATTATTCTCTGTGTCAAACAACAATTAACTTTATGTTTACTTAATTAAAAACATTATAATTTCTTCGTCGTACTAATTTATTGTTTGATTTTATCCTTTCATAACATCTACATATATTACAACATTCATAATGCGACTTTAAGAGACTTTGATGAGAATAATTAACTATTAATTTACCTTAAATTTAAACAATTGAAATTGATTTGCTGTGTTTAAGATTTATCTTTTATTTAGATTTTCTCACCATATGTGGAATCTATCGTTTTTCCCTTTATCTAATTTTCATATTGTCACACCCTAGATATAAAATTACGACAGAGCTCACCTAGATGGCGCCGAAAATTAATCTGGTGGAATTGTTTCTCAATATTTCTCTTTGCCTTATTTAAAATTTTAAAATTAAGTAAATAAAAATCAGCAAATAGAAAACAAGAAATTATTTTGATTTTAAATAAAACATATTTATTTATGTCTTTTAAGAAAACAAAAAAAAACCCACCTTGCTATAATCTGAGATTTGTTGGCATTTCAAATGACATGAGAGATTTTATAAGTCATTTCTTAAATTGAATTTTATACCGCATTTATTATCTTCTGTTTTATTGGAGAACTTTGAAACCAATTACATTTTTATATTGTTTGTTATAATAATAAAAATTTTTCACTCAACACATGAGTAGACGACATCAGTATGACAATTAATTTCATTGAAATGATAAATTTTAAAATATATAATCTTGAAAAACATTAAAAAATGTAGAGAAAAATATACTAAATAATAATTTTATCTTATTAAAAAATTAAATATATAAAATGAGAGAAGAAAAATTTTTAAAAATTTATAAAATAAAATATTTAATATTTATTAAATAAATAAAACAGAAAAAAATAAATTACGTAATCAAGGATTTGTTTAAAAAAAGTTACATTAAATTTTTAAGTTTTATCACTCATTTTTCATATTTTTATTACAAGTAAATAGAAATTGCAAGTTGTTTTATTGTAAAAATTTAGTTATCACTTATTGTTAAGTATTTTCATTGCCTGTAGATTGCCTGTTGACATTGCAATATTATTTTTCACATTAAAACAGTTTACAGTTAGTTTTATTTAATAAAATATCATTAGGAAAGATTGATACGAGACCTAGGTCTGTGAATCTATAATAAGTAATTCATCAAAAACCACATTAAACTTTTACATTAGAAATATATTATCGACATATAACTATTTATCTCTACAGTTTATAACAAGTACTCGACTTCAAGACGAATAAATTTATCCATTTCTTTTTCTAATATATATATATATATATATATATATATATATATATATATATATATATATATAATTAATTATTTTCTATGACAGGTGTTTTTCTTCATTTGATCTTTCACGAAAAATCAATAAAACTCTTAAATGCTTTTTGTAATAAATTATCTAGAAAATATTCTTTTATTCAGATGAAAATGATTTGTTATTAATGGATTTATAATTTAATGTCTATCAATTTGAGTAATATATACATGTAATGCTTTATTATTATTTATTATTATTATTATTATTATTATTATTTTTATTATTATTATTATTATTATTATTATTTTTATTATTATTATTATTATTATTATTATTATTATTATTATTATTATCATTATTATTATCATTATTATTATTATTATTATTATTATTTTTATTATTATTATTATTATTATTATTATTATTATCATTATTATTATTATTATTATTATTATCATTATTATTATTATTATTATTATTATTATTATTTTTATTATTATTATTATTATTATTATTATTATTATTATTATTTTTATTATTATTATTATTATTATTATTATTTTTATTATTGTTATTGTTAATAATATTATCAACGTTCAATTTTAATTTTGTCTTTATAATTTTTTGCACGAATATTTTACGATTTCAAGTCTGCAAGGAGGTCAAAATATCGTTGACTGCCTTAAAGTTACTTACAATTTAAGTTTCATGTTTGGAAATATTTCTACATATTCTGTATATCACTTATCTTACAATGTAATAGATATTGAGTCTATTATAGCTAATTTCGGCTAAGTCAATTTTGATGTATTCATATAAACTTGAAAAATTATTTATAAATTGAAGAACTTACAAAGACTCTATAAATGTTTTCAGTTTTCAATTGACTTCTTTTTTTATCTATCCCTTACAGTCAAATAAACATACGTCATAAATGCTGTAAAAGTATATTTTGTTTTATCGTAAACTAGATATAAATGAAATATTTTTGAAACTTTCAATTAACAATTGTAAAAATAACATTATTTTCATTTGACCTTTTTCTTTTTTTAGATTTCTTTCTATGTTTTGAACATTTCCAAAGCTTCATTCCTATTTATTTTGTACGTTTCAACATCTTTTGATATATTTTACACCGAAATAGTTTTATAAATGTGTTTGAAATATCAGAAACAACAAAAAATAAATTTCTTTTTTACTTTATTAATGTTGAAAATAAGTTTTAAGAATTTCGTTATTTTGAACTGTTGATTTGTATAAAATGTAATCATGTTATAGTGGCACCTGTCAGAGTAGTTTTTTTATAACTTAATAACACCTTATTTATTATTTTCTACAAATTTTGACCATGAATCAGATTTTGTCGAAAATATTATGTCACGAATAAAGAAATCAGAGGTGAAAAACAAAAAAAGTCCGTATAACCAAATTTATTGTTATATAATAAATTTTCGAGGAGCAGGAAAGTGGCATTATACAAATAAGTTTAGGAAAGCTTTAGGACAAAAAATAGAATTACTTGTATATTAATTAATTAGAATAATTTATATTTAAAACCAAATTTATATATTTCAATCTTTATTAAATTTAAATGCAAGTCTTAAAATTGACTTTATCAAAGGTCTTAAGCATCAGTCATCTGAAAAAAAACGCTGAAATTGTCACTTATGCAGTTGCTCCCTCCTTAAAATCCGTTCAAATAAAAACTTTTAGTTTCTAAATTTCTGGTTAGAAATTTAAAAAGAAATAAATTGTTGATGTTCGAGCGCCAGTAATGTTTTTTTTTAAATTAAAAGGTAGAAAAAATGTAAATTAGTTAATTAAATTGAAAATTAAAATTCTTTTACTAAATAACTTGAGTTTTATTTACATATTTTATAAAAAGTACTTTGGTAAATATATATTATTTTCAGAAATACAACATTTATTTATGTGGAGACAACGGTTTGATAAGAATTTTAAATCTTTTACAGTACAATTAAAATAAATAAATGATTTATATAATTTTTTTGTTTTTATTTTTTCATTTATGTTAGTTAGTTTTTTCATTGTTTTTTTATTTTTTTAAATTTTGTAAAAGATTTTAAGGGACGGGGGGAACAAGTGCAAAAATGCTTTAAATCTACAAAATTTAATGAGTCGTCAGTTGATTGTCTTATCAAGTTGTATTATAGAGAGCTCATCTCAGTGGATTTCTATATATCCTATATCAATTTGCAAATATCAAAATTTCTTACAAATTTCCATTCCATATTAAGTGTAAATTGACATGTTAATGCAAATAAAAACTTAGTTTTGTGTTGTCATAACAATAAAGTTATATCTAAAAATTCAAGATTTTTGAAAACGTGTAAAAAATGTAGAAAATAAATTTCTCAAACACGATAAATATTTTTCATATCGTGTAAAATACATAGAAAATAAATGGTTTTGATGTTTTTGTAAGGTTTAAGTTTACCGTAACCGGTTTTAAAATAAAAATAACTTGTAAATAATTTTTGTAAATCATTTTTAAAAAGAAAAATGCTTAATAAATTCTAATATGAATTTTAGAGAAAAATCTAAATAATAATAATAATAATAATAATAATAATAATAATAATAATAATAATAATAATAACAATAATAATAATAATAAAAATAATAATTCAATCAATTAAATACTTAATAAAAAATTAATTAATAAAAACCATACACACATAAAATAAACACGTAAAAAGATCAAAAATTTATTTAATTTACATCGTCACAAATCATCTTATAATAAACTCTTCTTAGTTCTGCCAACAAAATAACTTTTGTAAAATAAATTTTTAGAATAGTTAAACAACAACCGAATTTCTTTGCTAAAGAAAATTAAGAAAAATATAAACTTTAATAAAATTGGATTTTATTAAGTTTCTTTTTCTTAGTATTACTTAATTAAATAATTGATTTTATTGATCTTCATTTAGATTTTGACTATAAATCAATATTTATTTTGATTTTACAGATTTTGGCATGCACTAAAATTTCTGTTTAAAAACCGTATAGAAATTAGTGAAATATAACATATAGAATTTTATAATAGAATTTTCAATCAGTTTGATTGTAATATATTTGTTATAGAAAGCGGATAAATTTACATATATGGGATTTGAAAAATACAAGTGGTGCATGGAAAAAGTATGAAAGGATAAAATAGGTGGACAATATAATTGATAAATCAAATAATGTGATAAAAAATAAATTAGAAATCACTGAACCTGCTTACGAATCGACGTACCACGTTTTTAATCAGAAATATTAGTGAACCAAAAAATTTTATTTCTCCTACTCAATGTCAATTTCAACAAATTCAACAAAATTAGGCATGCTTCGGTTTTGTTTTTTTATTTTTTTTGACAACAGAGAAATTTTTTTAAAAAATAATTATATATATATATAAATATATATATATATATATATAAACCTCCATTGAGCAGGTGTAGTATAGTGAGAGAATTGATAAAGAGACATAAATTTTCAATCGGGTTAGAGTTCTTTTTTGATCCCATTGAAAACATTTTTTGTTAACCGGAATTTTCTTACTTTCTCTCTTAACCGCAACTTTTTCAATTTAATTGTCCCTTAACGCTACTTGACAAAATGGATTTTAATTCGGATTTGCCTTTAATACGATTTATTAAATGGAGAAATCTGATTTCCAGAAAGACAGAGTCAAATTCAGTTTTTGACCAAGAATTGAAATAAATCTTAGATTTAACTTTTCTAACAGTGTATATATTTTGTCAGAATTATTAATGGCGAAATAATTCTTGGCTATAAATTATTATTTCTATATAAATTTTTTTTTAAATTTATTTAGTTAAAAAAATATTTTTTATTTATTTATTTTCATTGTGAATATAGATTAAATATTATTTTTTCAATGATGTATTTAGATGTATATATCAAAAAAATTGCACTACCAAAATTTTGTATTATATAAAAGATAAAGAATTCCACATTTTGTATTAAGAAAAAATAATAAAATGTTCTCCTTCATTATTATTTTGGTAAAATTTAAACTAAACGTTTAGAGTCCATCGGTGTTTCCTGTAAATTGTATCATGATCATTAAGGAAAATTTACTATAACATTATTGAAGTAATATTAGGAAGATCAGGAAGGATGAAGAATGAAAATGTAAAGATTTTGCAATAAGAAATTTTTAATGACACTAATAATATTTTCTATATTTACTTACAGGTGAAAAAAGCAAAATAAGTTGATTGAAAATGAGTTGACAGTTGAAATATTTACCATCAATGTTTAATTAATATTTATTTTTAAAAAGAATTTGTTTTAAAGAATATATTAACAGCATAGAACTTCATGAAAATCTATTTTATTAAATATAAGTTTTACCAAAAAATTTACTCATAAAGATCAATTTTATAATTTATTTTTAAAAGAATTTTAAAAATAAAGTAAAGATAAAATCTTTATAAAGAATGTTAAAGTAGGTTAACTTTTGTAGGATAAGTTTTACTTTTATCCTTGAGAATATTATTGAGGCTTGTTACACAAAAAACTTTAGCACATAAAAAGTTTTAAATAAAAATGGTAATAAAAATATTAAAATATTAATTAAAACGACGAATAATTCAAAAGAAAATAATTTCGCTCTGATAAAAATAAAATGTTACATGATTAGAAATATAAATTTATTGTCAGTGAGGTTAGCTATGATAAGAATATAATAACATTTATTATCATTTTATAGTTTGATTTCAAACAAAAATTTTTATGAGTTCTGATTTTTTCTTTTTGTTTTTATATTTTGATTATATTTTTGTGTGAAAAATTTGTTTTACTATTTAAATTTTTTATAAAGTAAATAAACTAAGAATAATAATTTTTACAATTATAAAATGTTGCCGAATAAAAAGGTTATAAAATAAAATTTATAAATTATAAAAAACTGAATTTTATTGATTTAGTAATTTGTCGAGAATTTTATTACTAAATTTACAAGATCATAAATATGCTATTAAATTAATAATAAAATCACTGATTAATTTATTTGCTTGGAAAACTAGTTAGGATTTTTAAAGTTGAATTTTACGTAGGTAATGATTATACATTTATTTAATTTGTAAAAGAGATAATTTATTTTTGAAAAGATTTGATTAATTAAAAGTTTTTTCACTTTCAAACTTTTACTGATAAACTAAGAGTATAAAAATCATTAATCCAAAAAGGTTTAAAAGAAATGTACAAAAAAAGATTCCTCTCATTTAAATAAATAAATATTTTGCAATAACACTTTTAATATCTATATATTATTATTTGCTGAAAGTTTTAAATATAATTTTAATTATTGACAGTTTAAATTTAAAAAATGACTGTATAAATAAAATTATTTTTTAAAATTAGTGATAGAAATAAATCATATGATAATTATATATACTAAAAACGATGGAAACTGAAATTTAAAAAGAGTTGAATTTGGAAAATATTTTGATTTGTTTTTATTTAATTCTCTTTTTAGCACCGTCATTCGACCTAAACCTCGAGAATCTCTGAATTTTACAATTTAAAACCAAATTTTTATAATGCATAATCTTCTCTTTTCAACATTTGACTTTTTTTTATCAGAGAAAATTAGAGTTTTGGTGGTCAAAAATTTATTTACATCTAGTAATTGTTTTGTACTTTTTTTAAATTCCTAGCTTTTGTTTAGTAAGGTTGCATTATGATTATCTATAATTTTTCATTATAATTTTATTAAATTAATCTGTTTTAATTAATTTTGTTAAAATTTCATGACAATTTTAAAATATACATTAAGATTATATTAATTAAGATGTTCATTCTCAAAGTTGGCTGGTTAATTAATTTTCTTTTAAATCCTTTTGTCAGAGAACATTTATTAATGTATTTTAACTTGAATTTTAATTAAAAAGTAATTTTACTGTCTACTGGTGTAATATAAAATTTTAAAATGGATAACTCTCTCACATCCAGACATTATGTCAAAACAAAGACTGATTTCTCTTTATTTCTATAATATATTTTCACAATTTTTCCAAAACTATTTTCATGGTAAAATTAATTTAAAATCCATTTCTTTGAAATATTTGTTTTAATCAAGTAATTGAATTAACTTGTAAGTTCGTGTAATTACAGTTTAAAAAAGTTGGAAAATATTAATTTTATAAATTTAAATTAATTAATTTATTATTTTATTAAGGTATCATTTATAATTTAGTGAATATGATTTTATTTCATATTTTAACTATTTTTATATTTTAATTGTAATATATTTGCAATATATTTACATATAAATATACAAATAAATATGAGTCTTTGTAATTATTTTTGCAAAGTAAATTTTATATAAAATATTAATAAATAAAAATTTCAATTTCAATATATTCTAAATCTAAATTTCGTTTTACTTACCAGTCTAATTTTTCTTCGTAACAGTTGTTAGATCTGTGCAAACTAATTAAATATTTAATAAAAATTTATATTGGAGTAATTTTAAACAAGAAAAAAATATCAATGTTAAATAATTGAATATGTGAAAGTTGAAATATAATTATATTATCTACGTTTAATTTAAATTCATAACGATACTTGAAAAAACGATTTTATCTATTATTTATTCTATAATACATATTTTTAATTTATTTTTTAGTTCTTTACTTATATTTTGCTTTATTTAAAAGACATACCGCAGTTAAAAAAAGAAATGAAAATTATTTCAAACACCAATTTAAAATACATACTTACATTTTTAAATAACTATTCTTTTCTTTGATTATTTCATTACCTTTATCAACCAAAATAATTTAATTAACTTTTAAATAGATTTCCCTTAATCCTTTGCTTATATTTTCTGAGAATTTTCCTAATAAAAACATATTAAAAATCCTTTATATTAAAATATTATTGTTACTAATTTTAATAATGTTAAAGTTTGCTACTAATGATGATGAGATTGCATTGATGAAAACAAAGAATTATTTTCTTTTAAAAAAAAGATAATAATCCGAAAATATTTTTTCTTTTTTTTAATGTTATAAACGAGAAAAACAATTTTTTGTGAATTATTAGTAGCAGCCCTCTTAAAGGTATAGGAGATATTAAAAATAGAATTTTTTCAAATTTGCATAAATAAGAGGCTGCTTCTGAAAACATCCGATCAGTTTAATTATTTTATTATGCATTTCGTTAAAAGTAAATTATCTATATTTCATCACAAAATAATTGTGAAGTTTATGACTTAGATTGACCAGATGATAATTTATATTTATTGGAATATTAATAGTTTCCAAATTTCTCTCAGGCAAAGATTTTGGTTTTCACAGGGAATTTATTTAAGCAAAGCAAATTTTATTATTTTTTCATAAAACCATTGTTTAAGATTAAATTAAAGATTTTGTTTTAATTTATTATTTTAACATTCAAATATTTTCCTTTATTCAATGATAATAGAGCAAAAAAATTAAATTTAAGTCTTTGACAAAATTATATATTATTTGCTATTTCTGATATTAGTAAGACCTTTTATCGTTTTCATCTTTAATCTATTTTCATTTGTAATTTATTATTTATATTTCTATTATTATTGTCATAGGAGAAATGTGACATAAGAAATTCTAAATGCTAAATTACAAAATTAGAAAATAAATTTTGATTGTTTTAATAAAGAACATTTGTAAATTATGTTTGACAAGTCTTATTAAATACATTTCAATCAATCTTTCCATATCTATAAAAAACCTTATATATTTAAAAAATACTTTATAAATTCAGGCATTTGTAAATTTAATAAAAAGAGTCAGCATTAAATCTAATAAAGAAAATTAAAAATAAAATATTTTCTGTTAAATAGTTTAGTTTCTCTAGAGGTAATAAAAAGTAAAAATTAAAAATAATATGTTAAAATGTACATTTTACATTTACTTTTTAGATTTATGTCTCAAAGTAAATATTTTAAAAAAACTTATTTTTTGTTAATATCAAAATGATTTAAAGGATTTAAATATTAATATTTCTGTATTATTTTGTACCCTTTCAAATTCCAAGATGTCAATACCTTAGTTTGAATGTTCATAAATAATTTATCAAATATTAGTTCTTTGTACAAATAATTATTGTAGAAGAGTTTATAATATCACAATGAATATTTCACAATAGCTTTATAAGATCATTTCTAAATGAAAGATTCGAAGAAAAAATAATTTGGAATAAAAATTAAAACTGAAAAAAAATCATAAAATTATTGATTTTTCTTTTACAATTTTTATCAATTATTTCTTATTAATTATATTGATTTTATCAAAAGAAATTTGTGTTAATTTTCTCAGTCGCAAGTCTAATTCCATTTTCAGCCCCTTTTATATTTTGATATGAAATATATTTTTTTCAGAACGAAACTGAAATTGATTTGTTAATTCAATCAGGATTTTTAGAATTTCAAAAAATAAACAATATTGCAAATTAATACTAGCAAATTTAAATTTTGATTAGTTTAATTTTATTCCGAAAAAAAATATAATAAAAATAATAATAATAATTAAAAAATAAAAATTTTAAAAAAATAATAATAATAATAATAGTAGTTATTAAAATAATAATAATTTTGAAATTTCTATCGAGGAGGAAACTCAAAATATTTTGACCGTTTAAGACTAATTGATAGAATTTTCTCTATCAAATCTTTATAAAAGAAAATTACTAAATAATGAATTAAAAAAAATAAAAATTTAATTTCATATTGAAATTATCGAAGTTACAATTCGTGCATTCAGGTGCGTGCTACGAAACGACGGAGACTAAGAGATAATCAAGATTGTCGCAAGGACATATAAACTAGAATCAAATATCCGAATGAGAGTACTAACGAACGAACTACTTGTTTCTCATTATTAACAATTTTCAACCAATAATAATTCAATTAACGAAAAATATTAAAATTATTAGGAAGAAATTTTTACTGTCTTTTTTTATTATTATTATTATTATTATTATTATTATTATTATTATTATTATTATCTATTGAAGAAGTGAATAACAAAATAAACTATCTCTGCTTAATATTTATTATGTTGATTTTTTTGTAGAATTATTTATAAATCATTAATTTAAATTGGTATTATTAACTATTATTTCCTAATATTATTTACTTAAAAAATTGGGAAAATTCACATTTGATTTATTAAAACAACTTATTTTCACAACCTTTGATAATCTAATGCAGTTTTATTTATTAAAATGCAATAATTTTATGTTGTGTTACTTGAAAAACTTATTGTTTAAACTTGTTGTTTAAATGCATCACAGTAAATGACTTAGAAAACGGATTTATCACTTTCAGCTAAGTATATGATTTAGAATTATCGTTTTAAAGACATAATAATTCAAAAAGGAAAAAATACTTTATAGTAATTTGATGAATTAACGAGCGGTTTCTCATCAAACAACGAAGAATAAATGAAGCAGTACTCATTAACTGGAATTTCTTCATTATTTCTTTCCTCAAGAGACCATTTTAATAAAACAAATAAAAATAATTTTATTCCATTTAAATAGTGTTATTCAATGTGGAAATATTATTTTTTTCGACGATTAAAAGTATATTTATTCTGTATTTCGTTTTTTATATGTCCGCCTCTCATTATTAGTATCATAAATTTTAATAGGTTTTTTATATAGAATTTATATTCAAGTCTTCCCTATAATATAAACCCTATATAAATAAATTTTATTAGAATTAATATTTGAAATGCATTGGCGGCGTACCAAAAAAACATAGTTTTTTTATTCCAAGAATCTTAAGACTATGGAAATACGGAGAGGAGAATAGTAGAATCAAATAATATATTGGCTAGAAGAGCAGCTGATGGGGGGTCGCAAAGAAATAATCAGCTGTTTAACACTATATTTATGGAATCTATCTATTTGATGGATTTTAAAAGTGGGGAGGAAGAAGCTCGCAGTAAAATCAAACTAGAATTAATAGAGAATACATTGATGTCCGGATATTTGCAACGTTCGGCGTAAAATAAAAGCAAGATTAAAAATGTTAATTCTTGCTGTTATATTTGTTGATGAAAACCGATCCTTATGTTTTCATGAAAATGACTATATTGTTTTTTTTAAAAATGAATAAATATGGATTGCATATATTATATTAAATATATAATTAGTGTGATTCCGTTCCAGTAGTTCTTAGGTTATTTATTTTTTGACTTGTTAAGGCCTTTACTATGGGCATGTCCTAATTCTGAATCCTTCCACCTTGTTTGCTTAAGACTTTTCGAAAACATAAAAACTAAGCAGAGCTTATAATAGAGAAAACCAAATAGAAATTATAACGATTAAATAATAGAAATATTTTTATTTTACTGACTAAATAAGTTTCGAAATTTTCCTTACAAACGAATTTATTTTTTTATTTTTGTATTACACATCAAGTTTTTTAGACTTTTGCTTAGTCTCTTTATAATTGCCGAATCCGAAACTTATTTCCAACTCATTAAAGTACGACCATATAACTATTTGTGAATGACTTAGTTTTGGACAGGACCCGTTTTCACTGCATCCAAAATAATTTTTTTTGTTTAAAGAAATTAAACCATTCTCTTTGATTCAATGAAGCACCTTCTTAAGTTACTGGTTATGTTCTTCAATTGGTCTCCCAAATAATATATAATACAGAAATACTACACAAATTAAGTAGAGACCATTATTATATAATTTTAGTTATAATCTCATAAGTATTTTTCGTGGCTTCATTACGATTAGTTTTGTTTTACCTAAAATTATGTTCTTCTTTATCATTATTGTCTTGTAAATTTTTTTTCATATTTCTATGATCTTATATTCATTATTTTGCATTGCATTGTTTATCTGAAAAAAAACAGCAATTTATAACATGTTGTATTGTTTTGAGCTCAAAGTTTATTTTGAAACTGAAGGTCCTAATTCCTTTTTTTGTGTTTTTCATTTTATCTTTCTCGTAGTTTATTACTATTCTAGTTTTCAAAGTAACAACTTATATCTTTTTCTGTGACTTTATTATGTTGAGTAAGAGTTCTACGTATTTTTCAACTTATCAATGGTTCTTATTATTATTATTATTATTATTATTATTATTATTATTATTATTATTATTATTATTATTATTATTATTATTATTATTATTATTATTATTATTATTATTATTATTATTATTATTATTATTATTATTATTATTATTATTATTATTATTATTATTATTATTATTATTATTATTATTATTATTATTATTATTATTATTATTATTATTATTATTATTATTATTATTATTATTATTATTATTATTATTATTATTATTATTATTATTATTATTATTATTGTTATTCCAAATATATTATGTCGAAAAATTTAATGTTTTAAATGATTGTTTTACAATTAAGTCTTCAAATAATAATTTATTGGAAAGAGTAATTCAGCCAGATAATGAAGATCAAGCGAAAGATAAGGAAGTGAAATATTGCCAAGAGAATGAAAATATCATTTTTATTATCTGACACATTAAACAATTGAAAACAACGATAAAAACTCTTTTGAACGAGAGCAAAAGTTGTTAATTATAAAACTATTTTTCATTTTATAAATTTGAAAACAATATTTTTTTCGTTATTTTTAAAATTGTAATTATAGTTTTGATAATTGTTCAGGATTTCTTCCGACAGAGTGGGATAAATGTGAAACGATCGTAATTTAGATACTACTCTAACCAGGACTGTCGTGGATTATGTCAGATATGCGTGAGATTTTAATTGGAAATTAAATTCTGCATATTTTTATTTGAGAATTGTTTTTATTTAATTAAATTTTAAATTTTTTTTCTGAATACACTGATTAATTTATTAATTGTAAATATTATTTAAGTATTTTTATTATAGATTTTTATTTGTTTATAATTTATTAGATGTCAAAAGAAATTTGTTTTGCGTTACTTTGTAAGTTTAATAAGTCTTATTTTCTTTGAAATTCTTCTATTTTACTACTAGAATTTGGAATTTTATTTTTATCAGTTTTTGAGTTCATTCTCATATTGTGAAAAAAAAGAAACACTTGTAAGTCAGAAAAAAAATTGAAATGTTGAAAACATAAAATGAATTTTGAACAAGTAAATAAATCACAAGATAAGCCACTGCTACGAAAAATGTATTGAATTAAATGAGAAAGTTTTTGACTGTAATACAATCCTTTTCAATCTCTCTAATAATGATTGCAATTAATTGCTTAGCAATAAAAGACTATTGAAATTAAAACAATAGAATAATTGGAAAGTGAATAGAAATTATCATATGTAAATTAATAACATAATTAATATATATTTTATGTATAATAATAAAATTACTTAAAAAATCACTAAAAATAAACTAAGAAAGAAATTCAAAATAAAGAGTTCTAAATATCTTTACCAAAAAAATGTTATATAAGAATGACACTTAGTCCATGGCACTTTTTATATTTAGTACTAAAAATTCTTTGAACACTACTTGATTTAGAAATCATATAAAGTTTATTATATTTATTACGTTATTGGGGGTCGACCTAGCCAGGAAAAAATAAAAATAAATAAATAAATATCAATAAAAACATCAAAATCCAATAATAATAAAAATAATAATAATGCAAATATTAATCAAAAAAATCATAAATAGATATTTGCGGAGGAATCATGTATAAGCGGATGCCAAGTGATGAGACAAATTCAAATATAATAAAATCAATCCATTAAAGGGTCCCAGAAGGAAAGAATTACAAAAAACTAAAATTAATTAAAAATTAATTGTCTAATAGAAAACCCAAGCAGTGTAAAAAACCCGAGTTGCCTACATAATTATTAAATTAGGGCGAAAGGAACTTGACGATGAATGAAACCCGGGTTAAAAGTGGAACCGATGTCAATTTTATTGTGTCTAATTAACCAAAGTAAGAGGGTTATAGTAAAACCGAAAGTCCTAAATTAATACCGGAGAAATGCCTAAAAGAAAATAAAAACTTTTTTAAAAATGGAATTAGGGGTCAGGTGTAAAAAGAGCGGGAGAGTCCACAGAATTGCTAGTTTGGCCGAAAACAAACTGTACAAAGGTTAGAGTAAAGTTACGAGAGCTTTTATTCAATAGTAGCGTATCAGAATGAAGATCTCATAGTATGAGCCAAAAATTTAGTGAATCAAGTCATTAGTGAAAAGTTGTGATTGTGTAGACATTGTAAGGAGAATTTATAATCAATTGTGATAGTTCGGAAAAAACTTTGGTTTAATTAGTTAAATAAGAACATCGAGGAGTCAGAAACTAATACCAACTTACCATAAATACCAAAAAATATTTTAAATAAGTACTATTAAATTTGAAACTGAGAAATAGGAAAATTTAAAACAGAAAAAATATTTTAATTTATCATTTATTTAGTCATACGTAGTATTACTGCAGTTGGGCTTAAATATAACTTTTACAAACAGTATTTTCCAGTTTCATGTACCTTTTGAATATGTCTGATAGTATTATAAGGACAAGAATGATTCTTTTTTGAGTAAATTTAATTATTATTTAGATAATATTTTTAGTCCATCGAAAAGACTTGAAAAATTTTAAGTTGTTCAGGTTGATTCGATATTTTCTATTTTTAAAATATGACTAAAAATCATATTTCCTTTTAAAAATTAAAAAAATAACACAAAATTTATAGTTTTTCAAAAAAAATTAAATTAAATTTCATTGTAATTTTAAAAAAATTATGGTAAAATTAATTGCAAAATTTATTTTCTAATTAATTTTGAAAATATTCATAAATTTTAAATTAATATTTCTATTTGTTTTGCCTCTCTATACGTTATGAGCTAAATTCATAAAGAAAATATTTTAATATATTAATGTTGAAATATGATGCCTTAGCTGTATAAGGTTTACGTAATGAAGGTTAATTCGGTCCCAGTTAACAGTTTTGAATATTCTAATAAAATAATAAGATAAATTAATACTAAAAACATAGAAGATAATAGAATTATACTAAATTAAAAAGTATGAAAGAACCTGACGACTAATGAATTAAAAGGTTTGGATTTTAAAATTTGTTTTAATGTAATGATGATGTCATAATTTGTATTCTAGCTCGTTCCTCATTGATTAGTGAATAAATATTTATTTTTAAAATATAAAAGTAAACATTTTATTTAAAAATTTTAAACATGAATCTTAAATATTTACCTAAAGTTTATTTTATTTTTAGGATGATTCCTTTTTTGAAATATTCTTTTTCAATGTAAATATGTTACACAAAACGCCATGTTAAAAAAAATTGAGTATAAAATAATTTATTGAACAAATAATTTCTGGAAAAATATAGTAAAAATATGTATTCATTATTTTTCTGCTACGTGTTCTTTGAAAGTCGTGTAAAAGATTGTGTAAAAAAGAGTTGAGTATATACGTGAAATATAAAAACAATAATTCCATAACACCAAATGTCAAATAGTTTATCAAATAGAACTGGACGGATTTATCTTATCAGTTTATGTCAGTTTATGGTGAATAATGTACATTCTTTTCTGTCTATAATTTTTTAGAAGTTTATACCTAGCAGTTTATTTTACATCCTTTTACTTTTTTGACACTTTACTTAACTTTAAGATATGAATTTATGTTATTTGTTGTGTTAACTTTTGTTTTATGATACTTATTTGTTTTATGTCAATATTTATTGGGTATAAGTCTAAGTTATTCTTGCTCTGATTTATTATAGGATTTCTGTCATTTTTAAGGTTCCTAAGAATGTTTCTTTGATTTAGAATTTAGCTCCAAATAATGTCATAAGGCCTTCTTTTATTTGGAAAATTAAGGAAAGCTTAATAAAATATGAAAAGAATGGTTTGAATGTTTTTATAAATATAAAATGATTGTATAAAAAGATCGTTTCAATAATTGAAAATTTATCCGTCTCAGTAAGCACTCTCATAATTATGAATACAGATGTTTAAAATAATATTTTGACTTTTTTTATTTACACTTAAACATATTGAATGAAAACAATATAGAAGTAGAGGATTATTAGAGTTATTCCAAAAACTGAAATAGTCAGAATAATTTTTGTGAATACAATTAATTAATTTTATCGAAAAAGCTGAAATGTAAAATAAATTTAATTGTTTATTTATAATTTGGTTTAATACTGATTATAATTAAATTTATATTTTTATTTTACCTGGTTTTTTCAGATAAGGAATAAATTAAAATTGTTATATTTAGAAAAAAATATTTTGAAATTAATAGAAGGTTCTGGATTATTAGAGGTTTTACAGTATTATTATTATTATTATTATTATTATTATTATTATTATTATTATTATTATTATAATTATTATTATTATTATCATTATTATTATTATTAGTATTATTATTATTATTATTATTTCTCTGTACTCAAGTTCTAGAAATAATAATGATAGGGTTTGACCAATATTAGTGAACACAATAGAGGCTGTTAAAGTGAAATAGGAATGTCTGATTTTAGAATTTTGTTGAAAAGTTTTAATAATTATTGGGAACGCGTGATATGTGAAGCATTGCTGATAAGGTCATTGAATCCAAAGATTAATGTGCAAAGTGCTGTGACTACGAATGTTTTGAATGTTTTTAAATAGTTTACGTATATTAAATTATGTTTGCTTTTTATTATTATTATTATTATTATTATTATTGTTATTATTATTATTATTTCTATTATTATTACTATTATTATTATTATTATTATTATTATTATTATCATTATTATTATTATTTCTATTATTATTATTATTATTATACATTATTATTATTATATTATACATTATTATTATTATATTATACATTATTATTATTATAATCCCTACTAAATAAAAATATAAAAAAAATAAAAAGTTTTGGTTTGAATAAATTACAAACTGATTCAAATTTCACTTGATGAGCAATAATTTTCTCTTTTCTTCGCAAACTGAAATATGGGAATAATTTTTTTTTAAATTCCCATTTTTCAAAAATTTACACTATTAAATTCTAGATATTATATCATTTTTCAGTAGAAATTTAGCTTGGATGAACAGTTTTCATTCATTGAGAACGGAAAGTTTTTTACAATGTTTTTGTTACTTTATAAACAAATCAGACGGAGATTTTTAAACGTCTGCAGCTTTGCCGTTGCTTTCATCAGTAAATTTATTTTTGTTATTTACAAACAAAATTTACGCTAATGAGCATTTGTATAAACTGTGAGACCATTATTAATTACATTTAAACAATTAAATAAATAATAATTAATTTAATTGTAACAAGAATGTTTGTTGCTTAAAGTTGTATTTTTTATCTTAACATTATTCTTTACTGGAAGAAATTAGTCAGACACATTTGTTAATATGATCCTATTTTACTTAACGGGTCTAGTTTATGTAAATTCCCATATTGTAAACGCTCATGCCTGACTAGGGCACGTTTATTAATCATTTAGATACCGCAAACGTATATGTCAAATTGAATTTGCAAAAAACAAAAAATCTTTGTTTTCTTTGGACTTAACATGGTCACTCGTTATTTCTTGAAAATAGCACTTCTAAATAATTGATCAACAAACAATTTGATAAAAACTTTGACTTTATTTCTCTGATAAAGAATCAATTTAACCAGGGAAGTTGGAAATATTCTACTATTATTGAAATCAAAGTCACCTCTCTATAACTCACCTTGTCAAAAACTATATTTTTAGGACAAGCGGATTTGTCGTTTATACGCTTATACAGCTTTATCTTAAGACTGATCAAGACCAAATAAAGCCAAAGGCTCTTCTTCAATATGAAGATATATGAATGGCATTAATAAATTTGATATTGAAATGTAAGGAGTCTTCCCCTTGCTTTTTGTGTTCAGAATTTACATAAGATTTTTGATCGTATCCATGCAAGAACAACTTCATTATATGACTTCTAAATGTGTTATTCAAAAGCAATTAAAAATGAATTCAAATGTTATAACATCTATCAAATTAATTAAATTTATTGATAAAGGTTTTCATAATTACACTGAAGAATTTGTTGGTAATTTTTTCACCTCAAGCCTTAGTAGCTTATTTTGAATGTTGTTTAGTGAATGGTAAATTATTTACATAAAAATGCTAAATATTTACTAAAAGAAATTTGATAGATAAAATAATCCCTACACAATCAGCCAAATATCAAATAATTATCAACCAACCACTAAATAAACTTATAACAAGATGAATTTCTGACAAAATGCAGATTTTACTATGACTCTTAACTAACACAGATATCAATACATGGCTACATCTAGGTATTAGCTGACGAAAGCATGTACTGAAAATCAACATATTTATGTTTTTAAAAACAAAATAGAAATAATAAAATTATATTTTATTACCGAGCTTTGATTAAATGGTTATCTGGTGTAAAGAATTTTAATAAAGTAGGTTCGTTTATATTTGTATTTTTAAATAAATATGTATATACATATGCATATTATTATAATAAATATGTATTGATAAGAGTGAAATAAAAATAAAATTATAATTTTCGAAACCATGTAAAAGTGAAAACGTACAAAAAAGGTACTGTGTAAATTGGGGGGATAGGTGTAGTCGGAAATAAAGTATTTAAATGTCAATATTTCAATCGTCTTTATTCACTAACTATATTCCCTATTTTTCATAACGATCAACTAAGATTAGGAAAGATAAAGTGAAAAGGGAAATATCCACTCTAGACGGAAAGTACTTAAAAGATGTTGAATATTCATTGAACAGTAAAGCAGCTATTCGTAAAAAATAAGTATGGGTAAAATTACTTGTGAAAAGATAAAAATATTTTTTCAATATATTGCTCATCTTTAATGGATATTACTAGCTTTTCCACTTTTTTAGTTAATAATTTATTTTGCATTTTTTAGCGCTTTTTTATGTGTATTTCTATAAGTATTTCCACTGCTTTCTCTCTGAGAATTTGTTTCAGAGATTAACATTAAGAGAACAGTATCAACTAATTAATATTCTAGTACATTTTAATTTTCATTTAATAAAAATATCAAATAAACAATTTCATAAATTTAAAGGTCTAATTGGAAATAATAATTTAGAGTAAATCAGTTAAAATAAAGGGAATTCTATTAATTTTAAATAAAGTAGAGCTGAAAGGAATTTGTTTTAGGAGATATTAAGCATTTATTTAAATATATTTTGATTATTTTAAATCATATTTGTGGTTCTCTTAAAAAATATTTAAAATTATTAATTCATTTAATCATATTAATAAATTACAAGGATTAAGATAGAAAACAGCTGACGAGGACCATTTATTGGTGTTTTAATTAAAATTTTGATTTAAGCAAAACTTTTTGTTTGAATCAAATGATGAATTTGATTTTCCTAACAGAATAAACATAAAGTAAACATCCAAATGAACATATAAAAAATAAAAGAAATTAACATATTAATTTATCTATCAAAAATTGGATGTTAAAAATAATTTGTTACATAATTTCAGAGAAAGGATGAAATAAGATTCCTTTGCTCAAGTGGATGTATAAAATTGCTTTACTATTGTTCTTCAGTAAAGGTAATTAATGTTTTTAAGAAGAAAGAATGATAATGTTTTGAATGATAGAATGATTATTATTGTTACTGTTATTATTATTATTATAATTATTATTATTAATCAAAAAAAAAGTCTATTATCATTATTATTATTATTATTTTTATTATTATTATTATTATTATTATTATAATTATTATTATTATTATTATAATTATTATTATTATTATTATTATTATTTTTATTATTATTATTATAATTTTTATTATTATTATTATTATTATTATTATAATTATTATTATTATTATTATTATTATTATTATTATTATTATTATTATTATTATTATTATTATTATTATTATTATTATTATTATTATTATTATTATTATTATTATTATTATTATTATTATTATTATTATTATTATTATTATTATTATTATTATTATTATTATTATTATTATTATTATTATTATTATTATTATTATTATTAAAAGATATCGCCAATAAAAACTCTTCGTACGATATATTTCGACAGCATAACTGTCATCTTCAGGTACACAAAACCAACTAAAAATATTATGAATTAACTTTTAATTTAAACAAATTATTTTTTTATATTAATTTAATTTTGTAATAAATAAACATTTAAAAAATATATTCAAATACTTTTAACTAATTTAAAATGTTATTTATATAAATATATATATTTTTTTCTATATTATAATTTTTTAAAAAATAATGTAATTTAAAAATTCAATTATTTCAATAATATTAAAAAGTATGGCTAAAGTCATAGCTAACTTCGAAAACACAACCGAAAGAGATAGAATGACGGAATATGAGGGAAATTCGAATCTCTACATCACAAAAGAATTGGTAAGTCAAAAGAGGAAAATCTATGAAGAGAAAAAGCAAAAAAACATACTCACCAAGAGTCCGTTGATCAAAAAGCCATCAAGGAAAAAACAAAAAATCGAAAAGAATCAAATATAAAATAATAAGATATCTTAAGAGGTGTCAAAACAAATATGACTTGGCCGCATGATTGTATCCTCGATTAATTTCCTGGAAAATCCACAGGTTAATGTCACTGATGATTATGTCTGCATCATTAAAATGACATATTTGTATTAATATTATTAAAATAATTGAATTTTTAAATTACATTATTTTTTAAAAAATTATAATATAGATAAAAATTATAATATTTATATAAATAACATTTTAAATTAGTTAAAAGTATTTGAATATATTTTTTAAATGTTTATTTATTACAAAATTAAATTAATATAAAAAAATAATTTGTTTAAATTAAAAGTTAATTCATAATATTTTTAGTTGGTTTTGTGTACCTGAAGATGACAGTTCGAAGAAATTTTTATTGGCGTTATCTTTTAATTAAATCTTTGCCAAATTTAGTAAATTATTTATTAAATTATTATTATTATTATTATTATTATTATTATTATTATTATTAATACTATTTTAATTATTATTATTATTACTATTATTAATATTATTATTAGGATTATTAAAATTATTCTACTCGAAGGTTGTGAAATCTTTTTCTTTAATTATGACAACTAGAGTAAAAATCAAATTATTCCAATTCATGCTGTTGAATATTAATCAAACTTCGCTCGTAGCGATTTCCTCGCAGTGTTGCGAAGAGTGATCTGAACGGCTACTTTATTCCATCGATTTATATCTCAATGGATCTGGCTACGTTTTGATCAAATTTGAATAACAAAAAAAGTAAAACGGTATTATTCGAAATTTTTCTTGAATTTTTCTCTAAAAACTAATTATGATAATCAGTTTTTTTTTCATTTGGATTTTTATAAAAAAAATTTCTAACGATGAATTAGTGATTATTTTTTAATTATTTCTCGGTGCAAAATGTTGCCAAGATATTTACCATTTTAGATTTCATTATTGGGATTGTTAGTAAAATCATGAAAGTCATATAAATTATTTTATATTTAATATAAATATTATATTAAATAAGAAATATTATTATTGCAACATTATTAAAATGTGAGACAATTTATATTTCACAACCAGTAGTGGCACGGGGGTGGGTGGGGCTGGGTCATATTAATGGAGGCTGATTCCATGCAACTGTGAATTCATTGGATTACCAGTTTTTGCAAAAGCATATCAAAAGCTATTTCTTTGCTTTCTTATCATGAAAATAAAAATGTTTTGAATAAATTCACATGCTAAACGAAATTAAATTACTTGTGAAAATCTCGTTTTAAAGGGTAATCTATAGACTAGGATCCCTAACCGAACACAAAGGCTAGATCTGGTAAAATTTAATGAAAAGTATTCTGAAAAAAGAAAAATACTTTGTAACATAACAAATCAATGTCTCACGCAATAAAAGTTACGCAAGAGTATATATTGAAGCTTTTCCCGTTTGTTTTACCCAATCAAACATATACATAGAACCTTTCTTAAAACGACCAATGTATTTTTCAGGTTTCACAGAATGTTTTTAGAAAGACTTCAAAACTTTAAAAGAACAATTAGGTTGAAACTATCACAGAATTTTGGTGCAGTATTTTATTAAAGTCAGTATACAAATTACAAAAACATAAATTAATTTTTTTATAATAATTCAAACAAGGTTCTGGTTTGTTTTAACTACTTGCTTGATTATTTTATCAATGTATTCATAGCTGGAAGATTTTGCCTTTTTCAGACTTCTGTTTAGCATCACTCTTTAATTTTACATCAACTTTTAGCTTTTTATCATTATTAATGCCAGCAATTTAAAAAACAAAACGTTAATTCAAGCGTTTAAACAAATGGTTTGTATCTACAATTAAAACAACGTCACTTTTTGTCTTTTATATACTAAAATTATATAATATTAATTTTATGTTAGTAATTATTTATTAATTAATTTAATTACTTAATTATTAATTTTTATTTTTATTTTTCTTACGATCAACTGTCGGAATAAAAATAATTTCGAAGTAATAAAATGTTTCAAAAATGGAGAACTATTATAAAAATATATTCAGTCAAAGTATATTTATTGAGGAACACTTATTTGTGACTTATTAAAGTTTTTATAAAAACAAAGTTTATAGAAATAATGGAAACATTTTTTTGAACAATGAAATTCATAATATTTCATCGTTTTCTCAAAGACAAAAACAATTAATGAATATACATATATCAAATCGTGCAATTATATTTTATATATTATATTTTAACCGAATAAGTTATCAACTCTACTTGTGTGACGAAATATTAATATTCTCTTTTAGATATTTTCTATCATATTTGACATCTCTCTCTTTAATTTTTTATTTTATAATGCTTACAAATGAGTTTCATATTTAACATATTCAATTTATTATTTATTCTATTTATCATCATAATAATAACTTCTCGCTCATTTTTCAAGGCTTTCGATAATGGCAATATTTTCTTTTAATTCAAATTACTTTATAGTAATTATAATAATTACAAGAATAAAAATAACTTAATTTTAATAATTTATTTAAATCAACAATTAAATATTTAATCAAAGAAATTAATTTAATAACTAAGATTATTAAAGATCAAACAATGCTTACTCACAATCGGCCCAACGACATTTAAAATATATTTTATTGTTTAAATTTAATTATTTTATTATTGAATTTTAATTACCAAAATTTTTTCCGACAATATTAATAAAAAAAATGTCATGACATTATTATTATTATTATTATTATTATTATTATTATTATTATTATTATTATTATTATTATTATTATTATTATTATTATTATTATTATTATTATTATTATTATTATTATTATTATTATTATTATTATTATTATTATTATTATTATTATTATTATTATTATTATTATTATTATTATTATTATTATTATTATTATTATTATTATTATTATTATTATTATTATTATTATTATTATTATTATATAAATACGATGGAATTTTCTCAACGTTTTTCAATAACATTGCAAGGCGAAACATCCGAATTTGCAAAGAAAAACGTTGTTTTATCATTAGTGATTTCAAGAGGGTTATGAACGTTTCTTTGAGGTAATTTGAAGTGACTCTGTCGTATCAACCTCTTACATTTTCAATCCCTTTTTTTCTTTTTATCATTAATTTTAACAAAATATCCTAGAGTTGTAATCTAAGCGAGACGCTCAGTTTCTTCAGCACAATTTGCACTCATTCGGCCACACCAATTTCTCAAACCATTCTAAATGTATCAAAGGCACAGCCTCATCATAATGTCTGCCAAGGTTGTCTTTTCGTTTATTTTACTACAGTCTCATTTTTTAAAATGAATTTATTCAAGAAAAATCACTAATTCTGAAAAACATAATCACATTTAATACCTGTTGAACTCAGAATAAATTATACAAATAAACTTGTTATAGACTAAAGACACCGGGGCATATTTAAAATAAATCTAGTTTACTGAGCCTTGAGTATCCTAAACAGTTTTGAATTACAATGACCATGTCATTCATGCAATAATACATGTAAACATACATTTCAGAAGTAACTTTAGGCATATATTCATTGTTCTTATATCAATCTGTAAATACACGGATTTTTTAATCATCCAAAACTGGATGAACTATCTTTGGTTTATATTCTTAAATTGTTAAGATAATGGAATGGTTCACCCTTAAGAAACTTTAAATCTGCATCACCAACATACTGAATTGCTGTCAAACAATAACCATAAGTAGTACATTCTTATTTAACTGCATAGCTTTGAGCATTAAAACAAAACTAATATAAACAACTTTTGGCTAGCGTTGTTGATAATATAATAATTATATCAAAAGATTTTGATTTCATAACACTAATACGTGGTGCGTCCAAAAGTCGTTGTTCTATTGCAATTAAAAACTGTAAACTAACAGATGATAACGTCTTATTTTAGTATAACATCTAAACACTTCTCCTCCAGCTTAAAGATATGATGTAAAATACACTATGGTAAAATGAGGATGGAAACCCTCTACTTCAACTCACTAAACTAGCATAAATAAGAAGAGTTTCAAATCAGTGGTAAATGGTGATTACAAAATATTTTTTTAGTTAATCTTTTACCATTTTAATCTTTTACTGAGAAACTCGACTTGTCTGCACCGGTGCATTGTTTTGCTAAAACAAATAAGGAAGTCTTCGAAGTTTTAGAACCAATCTACGAACTTTTCAAATAAGCTAACTATAGTATTGCATTTTAATTGTTTTCAAGAAAGTTGGTCAGAATTACTTTATTGTAGTTCCAAAACACGATCAAGCTCATATAAATTTGTGGTTACAGAACGAACCTTCCAAATCCTTACATGCATTGACATATTTATATGTTATGTCTAAAGTAAAAGGTAAAGTTCAATAACATGTCCACCAAAAGGTCAAAAGATTGTTTAAAAATAATGATAAACAAGTTAGGAAAGTCCATTTTTAACTAAGGAATGCCGGAAACGATTTAAGTGCATCAAGCATGACGTCGCAGTGAATTATTTTCAATCGAAATAGTTACCTTAATTATTTCCTTTTTTCAATGATAAAAGTAAAACAAAAAATCTAAAAACAAAATTTCATAATATTCCTTAAACCGATATGTTTGTCTTTTTTCAATTAAAATTATTGCTTCAAGATAGGTTTTTAGAATTTTTATATACATTTTCATTTATGAATATTTGAAACATTTCTTTTGTTTTAACATATTCAAAATTACAAATGAATCTCAATAGTTTTTATTTAAATATAAAGTAAAATTTTAAAATTTGATTAAAACAAAATTATGAATGTTAATTTTAATTCTAAGGTGAAGCCAATAATAGAAGTCATAATAATTGTTAAGACGTTGCCAAAATAATCTCACTAATTCATTTAAACATTTTGCTTTTTTATTTAGTATTCTATGATATCTTAAAAAAATTTGATTGGCGTAAAATATCATGCAAATAAATGTTTATTCAATTTCCTTAACCAATAAGCTATTTTCTTATCTTCGTCTTATGTAGATTAGATTTCTGTATAAAACGATTAATTTGTAAACAACTAGTATAATAAATTAAATTAAATTAAATTAAATTAAATTAAATTAAAATTACTAAAGTAAAACATTCGGAATAAAAACCCTTATCAATTCAAGATTTAAACAAAGTAACTGCTATACTACTTTACAAACTTTTTTTATTCTTTTTTTA
Source organism: Schmidtea mediterranea (assembly GCA_022537955.1). Taxonomy (NCBI): domain Eukaryota; kingdom Metazoa; phylum Platyhelminthes; order Tricladida; family Dugesiidae; genus Schmidtea; species Schmidtea mediterranea. The sequence continues at coordinate 197,856,621 of CM039680.1, read as the reverse complement.
CTGTATCAGACAATATTCCATTAAAATTTTAATTTCAATTTCATATTAGTTTTAGTTATTATTTTACATTTTGTTTCTAAATAAAGAGTATTTTACAGTTAATCAAATATTAATTGCTATTAAATTTATTATTCATAACTATATTAAATTCAAAGGTTTTATACTAATAAAAATATATTATTGCAAACGAAATAGCAAATATTGCTAGCCAATAAAATTTGCTATACGAAATTGTATTAAGAATTTCAACTTTTGTATTTGGTTAGTGTATTTTTGTCTTGTCTCTTTACGCTGTCTAAGTTTCAACAAAAAGCCGTAATAAAATATATCGCTTTCCTCGAATTCAACGTCTTTATAACTGTTATACGTTACAAAGAAAATAAATTTAGCTGTAGTTTGCATACTTCCTATTTATTATTTATATTTGTAAAATGTTTATCTCTATTTAACTCATCTGTGTGGCGGAACATAAAACTTAATATTTTAAATTTTATAATTCTTCAATTATATGCTTATTTGTCAAATAATACAAGGGTTACAAACCATTAAATATAATTAACATAATTATATGCCTGTCATAATAGTAGTAATAATAATAATAATAATAATAATAATAATAATAATAATAATAATAATAATAATAATAATAATAATAATAATAATAATAATAATAATAATAATAATAATAATAATAATAATAATAATAATAATAATAATAATAATAACATGTTGTATGTGTAAAGAACTTTTTAAACCTATTTTTTAACTATTATCCGTGATTTAACTATTTGTTTATTTGAAATTTAATTAATTAATAATATGCAATTAAATATAGTAGGTAGTTAGGAGCACACTGGAATACAAAAAAAATAGGGGGAGGGGGGGGGTTTATTTACAGGTTAAATTTCGAATTATCTTGATTACATAATGATGTAATCAACTTAATTAATTTTGTGTGTATTAATTTTTTTTCGAAATTTTTGTGTGTATTTTTTTTCGAAATTTTTTTCGAGTTTTTGGCGCGATTTTTTTTTGAATTCAAATTTTTGGAACATTTTTTTAAATTCAAATTTTGGCGAATTTTTGAAATAAAATTGAAATATTTTTTTTGAATAAATTTTTTTTTTAATCACACTATAGTCAGGGGGTATTTTTGAAAAATACTAAAATAAATTGGCTTGAATTGCCTAACGATAAAAAAGCATAAAATTAAAATTGGCTCAAATCGCCTAAAATGGTCAGAGAGGGTATTTTCATTCACAAATTTTTTTTTAATCACACTATATTCAGAGGGTATTTTTGAAAAAGACTAAAATAAATTGGCTTGAATCGCCTAACGATAAAAAAGCATAAAATTAAAATTGGCTCAAATCGCCTAAGATGTGATATAGTCAGGGATATTTTTAATTCGTAATAAAAACTAATGCAATATTTGGTCTCAATACTTTCTATAGGTAAATATAAGCATAAAATAAAAATGGCTTGAAACGCCTACTGATAAAAAAAATTGACAGGGGTATTTTATAGGCTTGTTAAAAAAAAACACTTGAAATATTTGTTCACACAATTTTCATAAGCAAATTTAGGCTCTAGATAAAAAAAATTTAAAATACCTAAAGTAAATTAAAGTACATTAGAATACATTAGAGTATATTAAAGTAAATTTAGATAAATTACAGTAAATTAAAGTACATTAGAATACATTTAAGTATATTAGAGTAAATTAAGATACATTAGAGTACATTAAGGTAAATTAAAGGGTCGAAAGTCAATTTAAGTACATTGGGGTACATTTAAGTAAATTATGGTTCATAAAGTAAATTAAGGTACATCAGAGTAATTTAAAGTACGTTAGAATAAATTTAAGTAAATTAAGGTTCTTAAAGTAATCTAAGGTGCCTAGAGTAAAGTATGGTAAGTTAGGTAAGAATTTTTTAAAATTAAATAGAGAGTCAACAGTTAAGTTACATAAGGATAATTTTTAAAACTGAAAATTTTAAAAGCAGTTATAGTAGGCAAATTACATAAGTTAAGAATTTTTAAAGTTAAAGAGTCGACAATATTGCATGATAAAATTTATTAAATAAAATTTTTAGTATAGTTTTATCGATCAATTTTTATACATATTTTTAAATGATAAAATTTTTAACATAATTTTACAATGGAAATTTTTTATACATCATTTTTAAAGATGAAATTTTTAGGATAATTTTACAATGGAATTTTTTATACATGATTTTTAAAGATGAAATTTTTAGGATAATTTTACAAAGAAATTTTTTATACATATTTTTAAATAATAAAACTTTTAACATAATTTTACAATGCAGCAACCCATCCTTAATAAAAAAAAATAATAAAATAATAATAATAATAAAATTAGTACTTTCAGAAAACATAAAAAGTTAACTTACTTGGTATCAACTTCTGAACACTGATAACCCATACACAGTGAATAATTCATTAATAAGTGAACAAAAATCTCTACAAATATTCACTGAATCGAAAATTGCTTATAATAAATTAGATTGTAAATTTCTCAATGATGAGATTAAATATCAATTAAATATTGGGAAATACTTTAAATGGAGTCTGAATTATTCACTGATCAACAAATATACTTAAAAGATGAAAATATGCACTGATAATGAACGTACTATACGAGTGGATGAATTAAAAATTCAATTAAAAATTATTAACAATTGAGTTGATTTCAATCACAAAAGTAGTATATTGTAGAGCAGTGGTTCTTAACCTTTTTAGCTACCGGCACCCCTAAAATTTTCAAACAATATTCTCGCACCCCTTACTAGAAATTATTGAGTTATATAAATTAAAAAACAAACATTATGCAAAACATATTTTTTATTTATTTTATGTGCGTAACAAATTTTTTATAAATTTTAATTGTTAGCTGAAATAATCAATTATAAATTATCAAAGTTTTTCTCTACAATGTAGAGATTTTTAAGAGGATGCTCAGTGTGGTTAACAATATACATATGAAAATCGTTGAATTATATCTATGGGTTGACTGGTAATTTTTATTGAATTTATACTTGATTTACTGATTAATTTTAATTATTTGAGCAACATGATATATATTTTATGATTTTACATTAATTTAGTGAAATTAAATTTATGTGGGAAACATAGACTTTATTCGATTTTAGTCATTTTTGATGAATTTTTTATTTGATTGAATTTGTTGCCAGAATCAAATTGTGGTGATTTTCGACGGAAAATGTTGGGTATCGATAACAATTTTGTAATACTTTAAAGAAAATTTATTTTTATTGGTAAAATTAAGATTTTTATGTTAAGGGAATTTGATTGGTTGAATACATATAGTAAATATGATCCAAATGATGAATTTTTAAAGATCTTATTCGGTTAAATATAGATTTCTAAAGAAATTTTACCTTGTAGGTTATTACCAAAAATATGTGTATTGTTGGTGCAGTGGGGGAAAATGTGATTTCAAGGGAAATGATTGGTTAAGAGGAAATTTTGTGATATTTTAAGGGGAAATAATCTATAAAGAACAAGTTTGTTGTCATTTTTAAGGGAGTTGAGTTGGTTGAATATCTGTGTTCAAAGAATAAATATTTTATAAATGGAGAATATAGAGGAAGAATTTATAATATTTTTAAGGGGCTTTGTTCAGATAGATATCAATATGTGTGTAAATCTTTTAAGAGATTGGAAATATTGTCATTTAAAGAGAAATGATTGGTTAAGAAGAGAATTTATGATCTTTTAATGGGAAATAATTGGTCACGAGATGGATTTCAAGAAATTTATCCTGTTGAATATCGATATGTTGGTGATTTTTATGAAAATAATGAATATAGCGGGGATTATTGTAATTTAAAGAGAAATGATTGGTTGAGAGGCGAATTTATAATAATTTTAAGGGGATTTGATTGGTCAAGAGAGGAATTTTATTTTAAGGTGATTTCAAGAGATTTATTCGGTTGAATATCGATATTTCGGTGATTTTTTATGAAAATAATGAATATAACTGGGATTAATGTCATTTAAAGAGAAATGATTGGTTAAGAGTACATTTTATTTTAGGGGAAAACAATTGGCTAGGAAGAGAATTTATGATCTTTTAAAGGGAAATAATCGATTAACAGCAGATGTTTTGATATTTTTAAGGTGTTGAGTCGGTTAAGTATCGTTATTTAATAGGTGATTTTTATAAAAATAATGAATATAGTTGGTAGAGTAGGGGAAAGTGTTATTTGATGGGAAAAGATTGGTCAAGAATGGAATTTATTTAGTGAAAAATAGTCGATTAAGAACAAGTTTGTTGTCATTTTTAAGGGGCTTGAGTAAGTTAAATATTGTTATTTAAAGGGTAAATATTATAGAAATGGGTATTGTTAATGATTTTTATGAAAAAAATTGAATATGGCTTGAAATATTGTTATTTGTTGGAAAATGATTGGTCAAGCGAGGAATTTATAATATTTTTAAAGGAATTTACTAGAATGAATATTAGTGTTCAAAGGGTAAATATTGTCTACTTGATAGGTTTTTATGAAAAGTATGAATATAGTCGATATAATGTAGTGAAAATGATATTTGAAGAGAAATGATTGGTTGAGAGGTGAATTTATAGTATTTTTAAGGGGATTGAGTTGGTTGAATTTATAACATACTTAGGAAAATTGTTACTTTTTTCATTGATTTAAGGTTAATCAGGATATATCGATAATATTTCAATTCTAAGAAATTGTTTGATTCATGTAACTATTTATTTGATTTTATTAAAATATTTGTAACTCAATTAAATTAAAAACTAAAATTGACTAGTATTTAAAACTTTTTTGTTACCCATTATTTGGGTTTTTTTGACAATTTTCTGAATAATTTAAATATTTACGATTATTTCCAGGAATCAAGAATTTAATAATTATTTATCCGGAAATTGTAGAATTAAATACTATGAGCAGTCGATAACATACACTAATTTTCATTCAACAAGTACCTAGAATAATTACCTAACAACCTTATAAAATTTTAAAAAATGATCTAATAAATTTTTCAATTATTTTACAACTTAGTTAATTTAATTTAATTTTTAATTGATAAGTACTATTCTCTTTAAAATTTGCTACTATGTTGAAGCTTTCTTTAAAAAATTTTATTTAAAGAATTAACAAATTTAATCAAATTTATTTAAAATTTACATCTTTCCCACTACTTTAATCAAATTCTATTCACCAGCTAACCACAATTTAATAAAAATAATTTCTACAAAGACTTATAGACAATCACATACATTTTTCCTATAAGTTTGGGTTTTCAGTAAGTGATATCAGTACACAAGAACCTATGTATGTATTGAAGCATGGTATCAGAAATTATAGTTATTTGATTTTAGTAATGCTGTAGATATTAATTTTTTTTCTATCAGTTTTATTCAAACCTTTAGCATCTTTGAGTTAATAATTTAAAGAGTCGAATCATTTTCAATAAATATATGAAAATTTATTCCAAGTACAATGAAAGTAATATATGTTTCAAGAAATTAATTTAAGTATCTTTTTCTAATCAAGTTTCTTTTTATTAGCAATTAGATTAACCACTACTTGTACTTACTAATTAATTTATCATTCAGTAAACAATAAGAGTTGGGGGTGAATAGAAAATCTATAAAAATAAATTTAAGTAATTATTTGATGAGTTAGCAATTAATTTATTTAGGGACGTGTGAAAAATAAATGAAAAGGTTGGCATTCATCTTTGAAAATAACGTTTAGTAATTGTTCATTGTTGGACGCAATTAAAAGTATTACAAAAATGGTAGAAAAATTTCAATGTTTTACAAAATAATTTCAATAAATCACATACAAGACTGTAAAGAAATAAATTTTTATTCAGAGAAAATACAACAATTGATTGAGCTTCAATGATTAATAGTTTCTTGATAGCAATCAAGTAACTAAACAACAAAACAATTTGGAGACATCAATGATCGATAAAAAAGTCGAGAAGTTAATAAAATTGTATTTCTTTTGATTGTTCAAATTTATATGTGCTTTTATTTAAAGATTTCTTGGTCAGTAAAATTTTTTGATATTGATTTGTTCAGTTACTAGTTATTGATAACATATTGTGAGTGTGTGAATAACCAAGTATTTTAAAGGTAAATGATTGAGAGAAAATTTTATTTTTTAAGTGGGTTAAGTTGGTTGAATATAGGTGTTCAAAGAGTAAATATTATTTAAATATGGCATTTTAATAAATAAGTAAATTATTCAATGCTTAGTATGTATATAGAGAGTTGTACAGTACTCGGTTATTTGTATACAGTACATAGTGATTGTTGTTTAGTTATTAATGGATTATTCAGTGTGATGGGTTATCAGTATTCAGAAGTTGATACCAAGTAAATAAAGCAATGGATTTGGTTTCAATGAATTTGATTAATTATCACCTGATAACGACAAGGTAACTAAGCAACCAAAAAATTTGGACACATCAATGATCGAAAAAATAGTGAAAAAGTTAATAAAATTTCAACTTGTATTTCTTTTTGTTAACCTTTTATGTGATTTATTTCAAAATTAGTTGGTCAGTAACCCATCATTAATATTTATTGATTCAGTAATTAGTTTTTGATATTGATTTGTTCAGTAACTAGTTATTGATAACATATTGTGAGTGTGTGAATAACCAAGTATTTTAAAGGGAAATGATTGAGAGAAAATTTTATTTTTTAAGTGGGTTGAGTTGGTTGAATATCGGTGTTCAAAGAGTAAATATTATTTAAATATGTCATTTTAATGAATAAGTAAATTATTCAATGCCTAATATGTATATAGAGAGCTGTACATTACTAGGTTATTTGTATACAGTACCTAGTGATTGTTGTTCAGTTATTAATGAATTATTCACTGTGTATGGGTTATCAGTGTTCAGAAGTTGATACCAAGTAAGTTAACTTTTTATGTTTTCTGAAAGTATTATTATTATTATTATTTTATTATTTTTTTTTATTAAGGATGGGTTGCTGCAGAGTGGAGGAGATGGGTTGCTCTTTCGAATGACTACCACCTACCTTAGGCAATACTATGTAAAACTGAAACTCAAAAATTTAATTTAATAAAATTCTTTGAAAAAAGTTTTTGAAAAATTTCTTTGAAAATTTGATCGTTATCAATATGTATAAAAAAGTCATTGTACAAATTATACTAAAAAATTTCATTGTAAGATTACATTCAAAATTTTTTCAATTAAAAACATGTATAAAAATTTCATTGTAAAATTATCCTAAAAATTTCATCTTTAAAAATTATATATAAAAAATTCATCGATATAATTATACTAAAAATTCTACTTAAAATCATATATAAAAAATTTCATTGTAAAATTATGTTAAAAGTTTTATTATTTAAAAATATGTATAAAAAATTTCTTTGTAAAATTATCCTAAAAATTTCATCTTTAAAAATCATGTATAAAAAATTCCATTGTAAAATTATCCTAAAAATTTCATCTTTAAAAATGATGTATAAAAAAATTCCATTGTAAAATTATGTTAAAAATTTTATCATTTAAAAATATGTATAAAAATTGATCGATAAAACTATACTAAAAATTTTATTTAATAAATTTTATCATGCAATATTGTCGACTCTTTAACTTTAAAAATTCTTAACTTATGTAATTTGCCTACTATAACTGCTTTTAAAATTTTCAGTTTTAAAAATTATCCTTATGTAACTTAACTGTTGACTCTCTATTTAATTTTAAAAAATTCTTACCTAACTTACCATACTTTACTCTAGGCACCTTAGATTACTTTAAGAACCTTAATTTACTTAAATTTATTCTAACGTACTTTAAATTACTCTGATGTACCTTAATTTACTTTATGAACCATAATTTACTTAAATGTACCCCAATGTACTTAAATTGACTTTCGACCCTTTAATTTACCTTAATGTACTCTAATGTATCTTAATTTACTCTAATATACTTAAATGTATTCTAATGTACTTTAATTTACTGTAATTTATCTAAATTTACTTTAATATACTCTAATGTATTCTAATGTACTTTAATTTACTTTAGGTATTTTAAATTATTTTTATCTAGAGCCTAAATTTGCTTATGAAAATTGTGTGAACAAATATTTCAAGTGTTTTTTTTTAACAAGCCTATAAAATACCCCTGTCAATTTTTTTTATCAGTAGGCGTTTCAAGCCATTTTTATTTTATGCTTATATTTACCTATAGAAAGTATTGAGACCAAATATTGCATTAGTTTTTATTACGAATTAAAAATATCCCTGACTATATCACATCTTAGGCGATTTGAGCCAATTTTAATTTTATGCTTTTTTATCGTTAGGCGATTCAAGCCAATTTATTTTAGTCTTTTTCAAAAATACCCTCTGAATATAGTGTGATTAAAAAAAAATTTGTGAATGAAAATACCCTCTCTGACCATTTTAGGCGATTTGAGCCAATTTTAATTTTATGCTTTTTTATCGTTAGGCAATTCAAGCCAATTTATTTTAGTATTTTTCAAAAATACCCCCTGACTATAGTGTGATTAAAAAAAAATTTATTCAAAAAAAATATTTCAATTTTATTTCAAAAATTCGCCAAAATTTGAATTTAAAAAAATGTTCCAAAAATTTGAATTCAAAAAAAAATCGCGCCAAAAACTCGAAAAAAATTTCGAAAAAAAATACACACAAAAATTTCGAAAAAAAATTAATACACACAAAATTAATTAAGTTGATTACATCATTATGTAATCAAGATAATTCGAAATTTAACCTGTAAATAAACCCCCCCCCTCCCCTATTTTTTTTGTATTCCAGTGTGCTCCTAACTACCTACTAAATATAATTAAATTTTGAGTCCATTAGAAAACCATATAATTTGTTTATTTTAGTTTTACCTTGATCAAAAATTGAAATCAATTAGTTACATTTAATTAAATGGCTTTTAATAATTTTTGTCATGAAAATTGTCTCAAACATTTCTATTGTTATCATTTTTGACTTTCACAGATCTACTCGGCTTTTTCACTTTTAAAACGGCTGCTTGACAAGAACACTCTTTGTTATTAACAGCATGCAATTATGCAATAGGTTTTTGTCTACTGGGTTTTTCAAACACAGAAACTTAGTATTATCTGAGATTTCTTTAAGCAAAAATAAAATAATACAATTTTCTTTTAACAAAAATAGCTTAGTAAAACAAAAACACTTTTCATTAACTCTACATATTTAGGTATATTGAAAATATTAGCATAATTTGAAAGAGAAAAGTTGATATTCAGATAATATTTAAATGAAAGTGTCAAATTGTAGATTAAAATTAAAAGTTTCAATAAAATTCTGAATTTTCCGTGTCAAACCATTTAGTAGTCTAACAAAAAGTAAAACACTCATAATAACAGAAATATAACAATTGTAGTTATATATAAATATATTATTTTTTTTTTTATTTTAATTATGTTTACACAAGATAACTAGGTCTCAGAATATTTTATTTTATTTTATTATTTTAACCTAAACTAATAATAATTAGATCACCTATTTGGCATTGCCGACACCAAATGATGTATCATTGCTGGTAGGTAATTATTGAAAATAAAATAAAAGTAAAACAAAAGTAAACATATATTTATTCATAGATTCTAAACGGTAATTGAATACCAATTGCTATATGATAAAAGATTTTACAGTAATTTAAGTTCTTGTAAAAATCTTTTTCAAAAATGAAATAATAAGTTTTTATTCAAGATAGGATTTCGCAGTAGT